>CM077882.1:12204166-12925833 GCA_039720435.1 Amazona ochrocephala | reverse complement strand
ATCTCAACCTCATGCTCCTTTAACTACCCCTCTGCAAACCACGTATAAATCTCACCAAATCTTTTGAACACCCCTTAAATACAGTTTCTTCACATCCAACAAAACAGAAATAACTCACTCTTTGGCATTCATCTTCTTGTAGTCAGTCTAACCACCGCAGCCAGTCTAACAGCCTTTCTACTGGCTATCCAAATGCAATTTTATCCAGCACATACTGATCCAGACAGATGCAAAGATCATTTTCTCCACCTGCTTTTTGAAATCTTCTCTTTCTAGCTCTGTCTCCTTGTTTTCTGCAGCATCAGCATATGCTATTCATTCTCAAGTTTTGAGATTTTTACTGGTTTATTTCCCCCCAGTCTCCCACCTCACATTCAATGCTGGGAGGCTGAGTCTAACCTGCAAGTGAAGACAGAGTGACTCTCCTTCCTTCCCCTTTCCACAGAAACATTTTGCTGTGGGTTGGTTGGTTGCTTTTTTATGTTTGGTTGGTTTTGTGAGGGTTTTTGGTTTTGCTTTTTAAATGAGGCTATTAATTTATATGTCTAAATATGGATTCAGGAGCTCAGAGCCCTATACTTTTGGTAGTTTCTTCCTCAGCCTCCCTGTTCCAGTGCACTTCTGTGGCAAATGACAGTAAGCACCATAAATCACCCTGACCGCCTGGAGTGAGGGCTTCTGAGAGGTGGATATCCACTGACCCAGCTGCCCTGAGACCACAGTGATTGCTTCCCATGCCAGTGTCTTCCCCGTACTGACAGTCTCAGAGGCTGGTATTCTGGGCCAGATGCAAACACCTCTAAGAAGAATAAGATGGCCTTGTATGCTAACATGTCTTTCTAGATCCACCACTGGGCCCAGTTGTCTTCCATGCAGAAGTGCATTTTCAATTGAAAATAAGCAGGTAAAACTGTTTCCTCCACAATCACACTAAAACTGTAGCACAGAAGTGATTATACTGCATTCCCATGATGAATTAGAACCATGGAAATATACGCTGCTTCAAGAGCAACATCCTGACACTTCCTACTGAATGTCACAAACAACATACATAGTTTTTTATACATTATGGAATAATATTATTTCCTTAAAATGGACTGGAACATCTCAGGCAGAATTCAGCTGAGAGCTACGATGGTTACAGTAAAAAAAGCCCCAACAATTCTTCAATCTAAAAGGTTTCAGCAAATAGCAAAATCATTTTGGATAAGCACTTTTACCCATAAGCAACCGTCGCTTCACCCTCTTGTCCACATCAGCTCCTGCTGTAGTGTTTCCCTCAGAAATTTCAACAGCAGCCTCTTCTCTCTCTGTAAGGAACATGAAAAAAGCAAATGAGTAAAGGTGCCCAGACCATAGGCCCCATCTGGTATCCAGTAGGTACACACATGCAGTCAGCTGCATCACATGCTGAATTATCACAGAGAGTCAGAACAGACTAGGCAGAAATAATTTATTTTTTTGAAATAAAGTAATAATGAAAATCATGTCAACCTTTCAGTCAAAACCATGAGAATACTTCTCTCCTGTGCTTTTGCTGCTTCCTGACAACTCATGTTTGCTTCAGCATTCTCAACAAAGCAGATGAAGTGCTATGGATGTAGTGAAGAGCGACAAGATGAAAGAACTAATTGAACTGTCATGAACAGCTCAGTTAAGAGCATGCTGTCATCATCTATCATGGACTAATAGAAGGACCAACCAGTTATGCCTGAGCATTTCAATGATTTCAGTCAACAAGAAACAAACTCTTCCAGAGACTAGAATATAAATCTTAAGTGGGTTTTATATAAATCTTAAGTGTTTGTTTTCTTTCTGGATAACTGCCTTGCAAAAATTGTACTTCAATTGACTCCCAAGTTCTGATTTTAACAGATATATGGCTTGGTTACACTCTCTGGCTCATGCTATACAAGAAACTGAACCAAAAATATCCTGGAGTGAAGGGAATCTTCTTTGGTTAGGGACAAGCCTTGTGCTTCAGAGGGACCCATGATGATTAAGGCTGCAGTAATACTAGGTAGCTACTTAAACAGGGAAGCAATAGCTGTCAGGACCCAACCAATTCACTAGTGCGTTAGCAGTTTTTTTAGTTTGAGATTCCTTGATATTTTCTAGCCATACTATTATGAGGAGCATTAATCATGGACACACAGCAACACCACACCACTTAGCTAGTCATCAATAGAAGACTACTTCCCCCCACCATATACTGACCCAAGCAGGTTTTCCCATCTACATGCATGATGTACTTGGGGTGACATCCACAAATAGGCCCATCATCAGCATCATCACATGTATGTTGACAGCCACCATTTCCATGATTACATGTTACTAGGAAGAAAATATATGTTACATCTCACAAGTACCACCAGCATCTTTGAAAGACAGTGTGCAATTTTTGTCTCCACTTGACCATTCAATACACCTCTAACATGCCGCCTTCCTGAAGACCTCTGTGAGACTTAACCACTGCAGAGCTGTCTTGTGGAGCCAAACTTCCTGTCATTATGAATGATGGTGCAATTCCCAAACTACAACCAATAGACTGTAGCAACCAACAGACTGGCGCGATAATGTCCAGTAAAGACACTGATTTTAGTTTAATTCAAATGCACGCATTTTAGGCATGTCATGCCAGTTTGGCTATACCATACAAAATCCCACATCACTGCAAACAGAACACTATTAGTTTTTTTTTTGTTGTTGTTTTTTTTTTTCCAGAAAACCATAAGCATATGCAGAATGTTGCATACAAATGCAGTTCCTCTGGTTCTTGGACAGTTCAAATCCTGGTCGGCATTCACAGGCAACTCCTCCTTTGGGTGTTTCTCTGCAGATGTGGGCACAGCCATGATCTTTATTCATGCAGCTCATACCTTCTGCAAAACAGGACAAGTGCAAGAGCATCAGCATCCTCATCATCTCTGTGTGCAGGCAACAGTCACATAAAGTCAGTTCAATACACACACAGACTACATGTGGGAAGAACTCTACAGTGTTAGGACAAGAAATATAAGCTTACAAGACAGGAAAGGCAGGAAGTCCAATCCTGCAAAGTCAATGGCTCCAAGATTTCTCCATCTGTGATCTTCTGTGCCCATATTCTTTGACTGCGAAGTCAAAAAGCAACATCCCTAGATTTGTACAGCATCTGCATTCTCATCCAATGCTCTCACTCTATACCAGTGCTTGTAAAACCTCCTCCTTTCTTTTATAAAAACTGCAAGGTGGCTGGTACCTGCAAAACCAAAGCCTAAAGTGAAGCTCTTATTTCTCTGCTTTAAAGAGCAGCCACTAGGCACAGGAATGCCTAGGCTAACAGCCACAAAGTCATTCCTATTTCAATTACTAGCATATGAAGCAGATTCCAAAAGTCACAACCTACCTCAGCAGTGACCAAGTAGAGACCAGGCAGACATGCAGATTGCACATACGCTGTATGTCGATTCTCTTTTCTGATTACCATTTTGTTTTTAACTTTTTTCTGATTTTAATAAATACCTCAAAATAACCCTACCGGGGATTATCACAGCATTCTGTATTTCTGCCTTCCCAGCTGAACAGAATATAGTGCCAGTGTCTGTTTTAACCAAATGAAAAAGCAACATTACACTAGTGACCTCCTTCCTTTTGGTGCACCTCCTAAAAACAATCTGTCATTTTGGTTTCTGACAGTTACAAGCTGTTCATGCACCAGCACTCAATGACTGCCAGAGTGTCTGGTCTTTGCAAAAAGTTGAAGTCAATTAAATAGGAAGGAATTGTTGCTAAAATTATTGTAAAAACTTGTTTTACTTTGCATTGGCAAGATGGTGACACAATTTGTACACACACAATTTAAAACTGCACAGCAACTGGGCAGATTATAATTGGGATCATTAAACCAAATTACAAGAACAGCTTTTCTTCTAACAATACACCAAAGGTTTTTTCTGTAGTATTCCACAGTGCTACAAAATTAGGAGAGAAGGCAATGGAATGCTCTCCTCAGTTACACAGGAAACACACCACTGTCATCAAATTTTGTGCCTGGGCTCTTATAAGACATATTACACCAAAATCTCTTCCTCCTTGGTGAGAACACTTCATGTGAGAAGATCGAGTAAAGCACACTTTGGCTGCAAGAGCTTATCCCACATTACCACAGTGAACTACTCCTGAGTTGAGCAGATGCACAATCAGAGAGAATGAGAAGGTGACTGTGCTGCTAAAAAAAGGGAATGTTTGAACAATTCCACACCCTAGGTATTTTTTAAACTTACACAAGCCCTTTTCACAGTTTTATTACCCAGTGAAACAGAAACACTGTATTGGTAAGCAGAGGTCAGCTCGTCACCACTATTCCACTACACTTCAGTTAGGTCCTTGCTCTACACAGGGCTAGTCTCGCCATCTGAAGCACAAGCTTCAGGACCCTTTCTCTATTAAGACAGCTTTAAGCAACAAAATAATGGATATTGCAGATCACAGGTTATTTTGCTGTAATGGCTTTTTGATTCCTTTCCCACAGTGAAGACTTTGTAGAAGTTTAACAAGGCAATGACCCTTCAAATCCTGCAGCACAGCCACAGCTCAAAGAGTTCACATGAAAGCTGTGATCCATTATTGCGCTGTCAGTCAAGTAACAAGACAACCTATGAGGCCATAAATTAGCTTTATTAACTCTAGTGTTTTTGTGACATTTCTGTTCTTAAGCATGCAGTATAACTTGGTCTGTGAGCTCACAGGTATTAGAAAGCATTAAGAGAATTAGCAGCCTGGTTTCTGTTAATAAAGTTATTCTTCTGTCTCTACTGAGCTACCAAAGGGGAAACTGCTCAAGCAGGTACTTTGGTAAAGTTCACTGACATCAAACAAAAGGTTTAAATGCTCAGTTTGGGATTCTCCATTCTAAGTGAGCAGAATTCAATCAGGTCTCTCGGAGAAAGCTAAAGCTGCACTTCTCAAAGCAGGGCACATTTTAATAACAAAGTACCCATTGTGTAACAAGGTACACGACCAAACCCACCAAAATTTAGCTGACCCAAAAGACAGCATTTCATAGAAGACACATAGTAAATATAGCATTTACTATGAAGCTGCTGCTTGTTTCCAAAGGTGGTAGATTTCTCCTCAGCCCCATTTTATATGGTTGTATATAAGAAGTGCCTGTAAATCCACAAATGCTGTGTGACTGCAAACTCCTTCATAGACACAAAGTCTCCCAGGTCACATTGTTTCAGAACTGTTGCAATGGCAGACTGTGGTCCAGAGCCAAAGCCCAAGCAAATTTTGGCCAAATCCCGCCGCATGCTTCTCAGACGCACAGTTTCTCTTGCAGGAGAGCCTGCCCCACTGGCGCACAAGCGTCTAGGATGAGTCTCTTGGTCACCACACACGCAGCCAAGAGAGCCAAACCCAGTGCCTGCCTAGCCTACTGGACCCCAAGCCATGTGAGCTCCTCCTGATGACTAGACTTTCATTAAATTACCTAGCAAGCTTCAGTAAGATCTGAGCACTCTTGTCACTGGCAAGACAAAGGCAAAAAGCCAGCACAGTATTTCCCTATCAGGTCACATTAATCTCTGTGTTTAAATCTTTTTTACACAGAAGGTTAGGGACATGACCACCAACCTGCTAAGAACATTCAGGCTCCATTTAGGGCACGTTCCAACAGGTACTCAATAAAACAGAGGGAGAGGATGCAATTGTACAAAGCAATACCAGAGATTCTCAGAGGTACCCTCTGATAGACAAATGGCGAGGAGCATTTGTCAGCAGAACAACCAGCAGAACAGGACATCCCAAGAGCACTCCAGTCTTTTTTCATGTTTTGTACACCCTCATGTCAAGGCAACTGTTTCCGAAAGTTTGCTGGTTGTCTGACTGTTCTCCACAGCCAGGAGGACTCTAAGAGCAGTAGCTAAGATGGTCCCCTGTGTACAAGCTTTCAGTCCACACAGTGATTTCAAATGTGACTTTCAACATGCACGTCCGGTTCACTACCATTGATTCAGCCCAACAGTAGATAACTATGACCGTGAAATACCACAAGGAAGAGTAGCAAGATTTGTTAACCTGCAGCAACAGCAATCACAAGATGTACTACATATTCACTTGTGAAAAACTGCTTTTCTTCAAATTTTTATATTCTCTAATAAGGAGCAAGTTAAAACCAGAAACAAGCTCCATGTGCATAGCTGCCCTGCCAGCTACTGTAACAGCCTCCCAGAGTAAACCCATTCTTCCACACATAGGTGAAGAAGAGCTCATTCAGAGCAGTCTGTCAAGAAAAAAATAGGATTGTGCACAACTTCCCAAGATACTCTGAGTTCCTGTGGTTTAAGGAGGGGACTAGGCAGGACCATTCAGCCCTCTCAGAACAGCACTGTGCTTCAGACCAACACTGTCATATCAGATGAAAAATCAACTTTAATTATCAAATGCTCTCCTAAATAGCTACCTGACCTTGAGTCCCATGTCACAGAAGGTGACAGGGAACCCACACAATAATTGCAGATAAACTTGGAAAGGCAGATGACTCTTAGTTACTCTGGTCATACACCAGGAGGAATACAACTGCTTCAAGCCTCTCTATTTTTCCTATTTCAAGTCCAGTTCACTCTTATTCTGAGTCTGCAAAGTACTGAAGTACACTAGAAAGGTCTCTCAAGTACTAATGCATGCACTCTCTTAACTGGGCTGGGAGACAGGGAAGGAAATACTACCTCACATTACAAATAAGAAGCAAAACTGAATAGATGATCTAGACAGTAGGTGCCAAATGCTGTTTCAATCAATGCTGTGAGGTCTCAAAAGAGAACTAATAAAATATACACACCGAGAGATGCGTACACAAGGCAGAGAATAGAAGACCTAGCAACAAGCAGAAAAGCAGAGAACAAAGTGAGGGGAAAGATGAAGCAATGAGATTTGGTTTACAACAGACCTGCCCACCCAAGATAAAAAAAGTGGGGAATCCCACGGATTATTCACAGTAATAGCAGGGAGGAAGGAGGGAAACAGACACAGCATAACCCGAAAAAATTCCAAAGACACAATTTAGGGAACAACTCTTAATGACAGTAAACGCTGCTGCTGTAAGTTCTGGAGAGTAGAAGGTATGCAAGTAAGAATAAAGAGTTGGAAGATTTTCCTCTCTTGGTATTGGACAAGACAAGAAGTGGAAGCTACTGATTTTCATCCTTAGATTCATAATCCATGCACACACACACACATCACTGATAGCAAGGCAACATGAAGGGAGATGTCTTGCCCCACCACTGCAGCCTTCCTGCTTGCCCCCACTCCTGGCTCAGCGCCTGCTGTGGCAAGCTGAGCAATGGCCTGAGAAATCACCATGCATCAGCAGACCCCTGCGATACTAAGCCAAAAACAGAGAAGCTGAGAATACAAATTCTTAATTTAAACAAAAGATCAATTCAGCTATAAAGCCAATGACAGTCACCTCAGTGCACTCACCAGTGGTGGCCATATATATCTGTAAATGTTGATCTCTTCACTATGGGGATTTTTAAAGTAAGGTTTGTTTATTCATGCTCAGATTCCTCTTCCAGTCATGCCAATGATAAGCCATAGATTAAAGAAAGCTTTACAGTTTAAAATACTTCTTGGTAAGAGATTCACTGTACAGCTCAATGGACAACTCCGTGATCTGAGCAACCACTTTAAAGTATTCCCCAAGGGCATCTAAAATAATTTTGTTCAATCTGATGTTTAATTAGATATCCAAGGCTCTCTGATCTCTCAAAGGTTACTTCACAAAGGTTTCATTCGAAACAAAGAATGCGATTTGAATACCTTTGGGGCTGACAAACAATAAATCCTCTAGCTGAAATCTAAACACTGTACAGGGAACCTAAAATGTACTTGAAGGTGATGCAGGTATTGTCCTGTAACTAAGCAAAGGCAATGGAAGTGGTGAAAACCCACTGGCCTTCAATTTGTCACCATTCCCTGGATCAGGACACAGCCTAGCTGCACAATAGAGCATAAAGTACACTGGAAGTAGAACAGTACAGCCTTTAACAAAACACACCACTGCAGACATACAGGTAGGATCAAAGGGGCAGAAGGGGTGTAGAGTCTTCAAAGTCACTTAGAAGATTCTGACATACTCTTCTTTTTAAAAGGAGTTGAGACTTCAAGACCCTTCACAGCTTTGAAAAACTCAACCTAAAAATATTTTTAAAGATGATTTAGAGATTTTGCAGTTAGCTTCTGTCCAAAACTCCTGCTTGGTGCCTGAAGAGAAGCAGCCAGTACCTTCTGAGCGGTGGATGCACGTGTGCTGGTTATCACTTAGAAAGAACCCTTCCTTACAGCGACATTCATAGCTCCCCACAGTGTTGACACAAACATGCTGGCAACCACCATTGTTGTACATGCACTCATCTGTATCTGGAAAAAAAAAAAAAAAAAAGAAAGAGATATCAGCCTTATACCAACACCACTACACTTGTATTGGCAGCAGCCACTCAATATACAGTACAGATAGACAGCTACTCAGCCTGTAACCACCCAGGTAGCTTACACACCCCAGGATAGCTGTTGATGTTCTCTGTCACCATTGGGAAAGTATATTCTTGCTGCTGCTCTTTTTCTGCTCACAGTTTGCCCCATCAGTCACAGGGCTTCCAAGAAATGCTGGCCAACTAACCAGAGCTACTGGTTACAACAAAGTAGCCTCAGTGGAGTCAGAAGCAGGGCTCCATACCACCTATGTGAATGTACTCTGTCTCTCAGTGCAGCTGGTTAGTACTACCACTCAGTAGTCCAGCACATTTACATCTAGATTGAGCATTCATACGTGGTTCTGTCTTTAGTGGGATGCATCCAAACACAATCAAGCTATAAAAGGTGTTTTTATAGAAAACTCCCCAATCTGAAGCAAAGGTTGAACAAGAAAAACACAAACCTCAAAATTAGTTCAGCTTAAAACCTATCCTTGCTCCTTATTTTCACTCTAGCTAGAATTCACACATTACATCTGTTCAAATGCTCAGATTCATTTATTATCCTCCTCCCTCAGCTCCAGATCATCAACACTTACCATCAAGGCTGCTGCTGTGTTGCCTGACTGCAGTCAAGGACAAGAGAAGGAGTTTTAGTTTTAATGTTGATTTTGCAAAGTGCAGAACTTCAGCAATACCAGAGAATATAGAAGGAGAGCTCTGCTTACAAGATAACCAAGAGAAACAAAAAGTAGCAAAACTTCAGCTAAGCCTCTGAACAACAGGATGTTCATCTCAAATTCCAATTCTCTGGAATTTTACTCCTTCATAAGTGCAGGGTTTTGTAACCACTACAAGCAATGAATTTTCCTACCCTAATTATCAGAAATGCCAATTTGAACAGGAAGTAAAAATGCTCAGTCCCTTAAAAACCAGGACAAGACCTTGCTGAGGCAAAGCACTGGTCTCATTTGCAACTTTATAGAGAACATCATGGTTGCTCCATGTTCTGTTCATTGTTTCTGTGCTAATAGTACAATGTTTTTAATTTAACATTGTAGCATTTCTGGCATAAAACAGCTGTCTTAAAAAGGAGAAAGAGAAAGGCTTTTAGTAAGAAGTATAACATAGTATTACAACAGATTCAATTTCTACTAAAGGCAATGAGTAAGCCAACTGGATGCAAAAGAATGTGACCTGCTGTAGCAGAAAGAGCGGCTGACATATCTCCATCACAAAGAAGCTGAATATTTTTGAGTTCTACAGTGATGTGAATGTGCAAACAATCATGAATAAACAGCCACGATGGGTCTTCAGTACTACAGATTTGAACCCCAGCAGATGTTCCTGTCTTGCAGACCTTGGAAAGCTTTCAAAAAAAATCATCTCTTTCCAACAAGTAATTGTCCATTTGGCTTAAACCCAGGCACACAGCTGAGATCTTCAAAAATAAGGGTGAGAGGAGGGCAACCCTGGCTTGAACAAACTAAATAAACAGATTAAGAGGAGATGTGATTCAATTGGCTGCATACCAAAACATTTATTTAACTTTTACAACACATTTCAAAATTGGCAGGTCAGTGGTAAAAACTTCATCGTATGTCAATGGCATTTCATTTTATTCTTACAAGTCTGCCACGTAATACTGAGCAGCTCCCCAGTAACAAAGCAGGTGGCAGATTTTGGTCAAAGTTATGTCTAGGTCTTACTGATTACAAACAAGTCAGCTGAAGTATGCTCTAGAGAGGCTACTGGATACAAAGAGAATACACCCTTTAGTGGCACTATAAGAGGCAAGGGTTTCATTCATTCAGCCCTTCATGGTAACCTCACCTGAACTCCACCACATGTTCACGCAAATGCACTAGAGAAAAACAAGATGGCCTTATTATTTTAAAGGATCAGCGGATATTTTGCTTCCCTCTCTGCTTTCTTTAGTGGAATACTTGAAACTTAGTAACTTCATCCTCTCCTCCACTTACACTGTAACAAAGTTAATCAGTGGGCACGCACCAGGTTCCCAGCATGTAAAACCCAACACAATGCCAGCTGAATCCAGGGCTTTTCTGATTTGTTCCAGCATAAGATGCAGCATAGGGATGGTCTAATCTCCCACCTGATATGCCATACACTAGTGGGAAATACCCCAGCCAGGCTGTGAGAGCAAGTTTCTCCCTGACTGACGGAGATGGAAGCCTGTCATGGCACATCCACACTCAGCGCAGCAGAAAACAAAAACCGAGGCATCTCTTAAAAAGTAAATGGGACAGGTACCACAGCACGGGGCAGAGCCACACAGGATACCCAGTGTGTGTCCTGGAAGCAGTATAGCCTCATCACCATGAGGCTCTGTCCCAAGGATATATCACCAACTGCATACCACATGGCCAACAGGCTGGAAACTCATGCATTTCTGTACACTGCTTCACTGTGTGATGAAGGATTAAAATCACAGTCTTGTTACCCATTTTTAAAGATGTTTCACCTGCTGGAACACAAAAAGAAGGAAACTATCAAAGTCTTTGTGAGAGAATATGTGCATGCTGGGTCAAGGGAGCGCTGCCAGGATTGAACATGTTTTCGAAGGTGCGTACTTCGCTTCATAGTAACCACCTAGGGAAACTCCAAGCATTTGGCTTCCTCCCTCTGTACTTCAATGGTCTCTACTATATACAGCTACCGCACACTCACAATTATCCTTTCCTTACAGCTTGAATGTGAGTATGTACTCAGACCCAGCAAGAATGAGAAACACACACATTATAGATGTAGGAGTGAGAAGATTTCTAAGCCCAGAAACACATCAGAAAACTGATCCTAAACTAACTTTAGAACAGAAAAGACAATGATAGCACATGCTCTTTTACATATACTCAGCATAATAATAAATGGCACTTCACATATTTTAATTCAAAGCACTTAACAGAAATGTAGCACAGTTATGCTTCTCATTTACAGAGAAGGGAAGAGCCACACTGGGATGGTATATAGTACCTGGAATTCCTCAGTCCCACTTGTAACATTCTTCTCTGGCTGAGCTGATTCAGCCCAACATATCACCATGCATTTCCCATGGATGCAGTTAAAGAGTTATGTTAGCATCCCCACTCACAATGGTCACGAACACACTTCTTACCCAGGCAGTTGTGGCCATCATGAGCCAACATAAAGCCATCATAGCAAGTACAGCGGTAATTTCCTGGAATGTTGAAACACTCATGGACACAGCCTCCATTAAAGTCGTTATCACATTCATCAATGTCTAAGGAATAAAGCAAAGTCAATATGATGGATCATTGCTTGAGTGTAATAGATAGAGATGCAACTGTGTAAATGTGAGCAGCAACTGCTGTCTGAAGTCATCATTGTCTTGTAAATAGGCTATATTTAACACATTACTTGCCAAATGTTTCTAAAAAGTGACAAAACACCCTCAGATTCCCATCTAGCTTTACCTTACATTTTTTAAGGCTGCTGGTTAAACAAGGAACTAATTATTAGACCAAGTGATACTACTAGATGAAAAAACATGGAGTCTGTTAGCCTTTGATTTTGTAAACAAGTAGTAAATAGGGGGAAGAAACAACAACTATTTTGATTTCAAATCACCCTCCATATTCCAAGACATTATTTTTAATGGTTCTATCTTATCAATATCTCACGCTGACATAGGCAGAGCATAGTGCTTGGCTCACTTTACCTTCACATTTCTTCCCCTCGCCAGTGTAGCCTACTTTGCACATGCACTTGTACAGTTTCAGGGTGTTTTGACAAATAGCATCTGGGTGGCAGTCATCAAGCCCCAGACCACACTCATCCACATCTGTGGGAAGACAACAGATTCAGAAGAGATGTCAGAAGGTGAAGCTCCATCACACATCTCTGATGAGGTGACATAAGGCTGAGCACCCGTTCAAGGTGCAACCGTGTATATTTTATATGTGAGTCAGGACAGAAATATGCAGAGACCATATCTGAACTTTAATTTGTATAAAGTTCTACTTGCATACAGATGTATTTGTATACAATTCAGATAAGTTCGTGTTATGCTTTTGTACTCACCTATAAATACACCCAAAACAATGTATTATGAACTAGATTCTAAATGCGATTTAGCTGACAGTGTTACAGAGATTCATTAGAGGTTGTTAATATTTCTGGTTAACAAAGAACAGCTGTTGAAAGAGTTCTTGATCACATCCATGACATCACCCTCAGGAAGCCAAATAATTTTTAAACTAATAGAGGGAATTTACAGAAAGGTACTTTGGAAGTCACCTCCAATCACCAATACATTAAAAGACCGACTTACCATTAAACAGATGTGTAACTTAGAAATAATACCAATTTTTTAAATACAAGAATAGTAGCTGGTGAGCAGCATTGCCAAATCACCTGGCCAGCCATCACAAAGCACAGAGTACTGAAGCAAAATATCCAAGTGGAGACTTCAGAGCAGGAAAAACGAGGAGAAAGGGAAACACCAACAGGAAGAAGTCCTGGAGACGGAAAAGTGTAGACAGAAGAAGAGGAAGGAAAGTTACAGGCAGCAGAAGACATCAGCAGAAGTTTTTCATACAGCAGAAGAGAATTCAAACACAGTAACAGGAAGATTTCCAGCAACTGGCTAAAAGGAAGAATTGCAGAGGCAGCACCCCATATTGGTACAAACTCCTAGAACAAGAGGGCTAATTGCAGGAGGGGACTATACTTATACAGTCAACTTTTTATAGTGGGGATCACCTTCTGAGGGGGAATTTCAACCAGCACCTCTCCCATTAACAATTATAGCATTCATCTCCCCCCCCCCCCCCAGTCACAAAATATGCCTGTAGCTACCGCAGCAGCTGCCAACTGCAGAAAGTATTCACTTGGTTTTAACTCCTAATGGCATTTGGCAGCTGGAAACAAGGCAAAGAGCCAATGCTTGAGCAGCAGTGCTCTTCTGGCTCTCAGGTGCACATAGAACCGACAGGAGTGACGGGGTCCCCTGATACACCACCAGAAAGCAAGGGGAACATGGGAAACAGACAAGGAGGGCAGCAGAATCGGTGGAAAAGCCAAGCCTTTAAAATTACTGCATGCAGTGAATTGAGGGAGGCAGATGCAAAGAGGGGTGCAGGGAATAGCTGAGAGGCCTCCTCCTGTAGGAATTCAGATAGACGGAGCAGGAGGAAAGGATGGGTAGGGAAGGGAAGACAGCGGGCAGAAAGAAGCATTAGCCACACGCGCTGGCTGCATGCCCCTGCTCTTCCCTTCCCAGCCCCAGAAAGGGAAGCCCCAGAAAACACACACCAGGGAGGGGGCTTCCTTCAAAGCCAGAACACAGAGACACCAACTAGACCTCATGCCAGCGGCAAAGTGGCCGTTTTGCTAGTTTATTTTCACATCAATCCTCTGCGGTCTGCAGCGTGCAGGAAAGAACAGCAGCAAAACAAAACCAGCATCAGCGCATACAGAAGCACGGGAAAAAGGGCTGGAAAAAATAACCGGTAGGCACAGGGAAGGAGATTTCCTCTTGCAATGACAGTATCCTGAGCTGGAGAGAGACCCTGGAGAAGAGAGGCTGTGAGCAAACATCGCAGCCTTAAACTTGGCAGTAAGGGCGGCCGCGGAGGAGGCTGCAGGAAGAATTACCGGCGTTATTCCAAAGGCAGGGCGAGCCCTGGTACACGCACAGTTTACCTCCTCGCTACTCCGGCAAAGGCGACACGCTAACCGCCTGCCGTGCCCCTCGGGGCCACCCTGCTCCCGGGAACCGGCATCGGAAAGTCACCGGCGGTGCCTGCAGGGCCCTGCCAAGAGCGACCTCCCTCTCCGGTAACGGTCCGCGCTCGCCCCGCCAACGGCCGCACCTCACGCGGTAGCGGCCACCGCTCGCCTGCGGCTCCCCTTCCCTTCGCCAACGGCGCCGCCCTCCCGCCCTCTCTGTCCGGCTCCCTGAGGGGACAGGGGGACAGCCGGTCGCCGGCAGCGCCAGGTGCCCCGCGGGGAGCCGCTGTCCAGGGCTGAGGACGGGTCGGCGGCGCGGCACTCACCGGGCAGGGGCAGGGCAGCCGGGGCGCCCGCCGCGGGCAGCAGCAGGAGCAGCAGCGGCAGCGCCCCCGCCGCGCTGCGGCGGCCGCCGGACCCCATCGATGGCGCTACGGCGGCTGCTGCGCTGCGGCTGCTGCTGCTGCTGCCGCCGGGCGGGAGGAGGCGGCGGCGGAGGGAGGTGTCTGACAGCGGGCGCGGGGCGGTGGGGCGCAGCGGCGAGGGCTGGGCGGGCCTCCCCTCCCCGGGCCCGGCCGGCCGGGCCTCCCTGCCCGCCCCATCCCACATGAAAACCCTCCACAGACCGCAGCAGCGCGCCCAGCCTCGGCACCGGCGCTCAAACACCTGCACAGCACCCCAAACACAGATGTACCGGGGAGCCGGCGCGTCCCGAAGGTACATGAAATACCTCACACGCAGACTGTTAGCGCCAGCGGCAAGTGTATTTGAACAGGGGCTCCCCTTCCTGTAGCGGCCCGGAAGACGGTCTCTTTCTAGCAGACAAGCCCATGCAAAGACACCCTGTGCCGGCATCCCGTCATAACCCATATACACATATATATATATATACACATGTATGCGCACACTGCGCACTCCAGCCTTGCTTTTCTTCACACACACAGTATTACAGTCTTTACCAAGTGATTACCCCCCACTGCAGCACATACATTCATTCCTCTTCTCACGCTGTACCAGCGTGAACCCACATCACACCACCAGCCCCCAAGCCCCATCCCACCTCCTTTCCCAGCCAGGGATTTCCCACAGCTGTCCTTCCTTTGGCAGGTAAAAGCAGCCTATCCATTATTCACTGAAATTATAATTTCCTAAATGTTGTTTGAGCTTTCAGGGTGCAAGCCAAAGCATGCAGGATTCTTTTCCACTTCTCCCTCCCATCCCCATTTTGCTGTCTTTTGTCTTTTGTTTTGTTCTGTGAGAAATACCAAGCTATTTCTAGTTGTAAGGGTGGTTTATACACATTAATAAATCTTCAGAATGAAACCTTCCCTCAGTCTTTGTCTTTGTTTCCTTAATGGTAGCTATAAATTACCACTTTCCTTTCTCACTGGAGCATCAGGCTTCATTGCATTTGAAATGATCAAAGTTATTCTCTTTTAAAACCCAGTGAGAAATAGGCTATTGTATCTCCTGGACAGTTTCAGTCTTAAGTCAAACTCATCTATAAATGCAGAAAGCTGCTCATTAAACACTCCAAGGATTCTCCAGCCCTGCACCATAGCCCAGCCTCCCCTCACCAACAGAAAGTAATGAATGAATGCTTTCTCAACAGTTTCCGTGATCTCATGAATAAACAATCATACCTACAATTGGAATTCGCACATCCACACACCTCTCACATGAGAGGAGCAGTCACGGTGTCTCTGCAAACATCTTCCAGATGCACAGAGGAGCCATCTCCCACTGAGGCACACAGCTATAAGCTACCTTACAGAAAAGCTGTTGGTATTTGAGGCACTTTCCAGTTGAGGTTCCTCAATGAACTAGATTAATATTAATTCATTTAAAATCAATCACAAGATTTGACAAAACCCATAAAATTTACATTTGAAGAGTGTAGCAGAAAAAAACAGGAGGAGACACTGCAGAGCCATGTATCCAAACAACTGAAGATTTCTGAGACACCATAAAAATAAAGCATCTTTCTTACTTCTGTAAACTAAAATATAAAGGGACACATAAATATTTGGGAATGCCTGTGTTAGATCAAAAGATCTCAATACAGCTTGGAAAAAAAACACAACAATATAAAACTTATCTTAGTTGATGAAACCATCTTATACATAAATCTCAAAGTGCTTTGGGAAGGATCCTAGCTATTATTTCACATATAACTCTCATTTGTTTATGATGAAGAATTGCCATTAAAATATCTCTGTAAAGAAACAGACAGAAGCTCAGATCAAAGCCAGATGTTTTTCTGTAGCCTTCTCAACTATTTCTATTCAACTACAGGTCAAAGTGACAGATGACTGCACCGAGTACTAAGATCTTTACTGGGAGAGAGAAATTAGAAGAATTCATAAGACTCAACTTCAGCAATAAGTATGACGAAAGAAAAACAAACATCCCAGAACAGTTCAACAGGAAGAGAACCACACGTAGAACTGTTTGTTTGGGGTTTTTTTTCCAGCAATTAAAAATAAAATGAAATCACAATGTTTTAGGGATGAAAACACCTGCAAATATCTGCAAGAAGTGTATGCAAGCAGGATTTTCATACGTTACACATACTGATCCTAAAACCAATAGCAAAGTTTTTGCTCATCTAGATATTACACAGCACTTCAGCCTTGAACTAAATTTTCTCACTTGTGTGGACCAAAGTCCCATTCAGTTACATGTCACTGATGCTTTGCAGGGAGCAAGGTTTGGCTGGTTCATGTTTGGAAAAAGGCATCACATCAGAAAACTTGCCTGCTTTTTCCAATAGTACCAGTGTGTGTGTGCTGCCCTACAGTGCTGCAAAACATTGAACTTCTTTCCATGAACACAGTTGGGATCTGTTTGGCCTGCCAGGAGCACTATGAACACTGCTGCTCCAAAGCAACATTTTCATACTGATATGACCCCTCACCTCCCCAGCCTTCCACTTTAACTATCACTTGAAGGTGCCTCACACTGAAAGATCAAGACTAAGCTGCTACAGAGCAGTTGGATGTAAAAACTGCTCCAGAAATTCTACACCTGAGTAGAGTTGAATACTTTTGTCTGAAAATCTGGGATAAAAACTGCTTTATGCTTTATAACCCCTGTTAAATTTCATTATTTAATGATAAGCAAACATTATTTGAAGACATCTGGATTGCCATTTCATTTGTACTTTAATGTAGTGAGAAGTAATGCATCTGATGTGCTGAGGAACAGTGCATTATATTGACTCAACATTTAACACAACTGAGCACGCATAACCAGTGCTTGTGACAGAAGCTGAAAACAACTGGAGGTGAGGAGAAGAGATGCGAGAACAAAAAAGAGAACGGGGTAAACAGACAAGTCAGGAAATACCTTCAAATATTTAATTATTCCAAAGTTTCTTCACACACAATGTCTCAGAGCTGTAGTTTCAAGTCTTACTCACCTCTGTAGGTAGAATGGGCTTTGAACAATTGTCCTTTGAAATGAATCACTCAAACTTTTGCATTTACTTTTCATCTGTATCCAAGGGTTTTCCAAGCTACCAAACAGGTTATTGAGTTCTACGTAAAATAACACATTTCAGTATTCAGCATTCAGTTTCGCAATGTAACGGTAGCTTTCCCTGGGAGCAGGACCTGCACATAGCTTAAATCTCATAGAGGTAATCTGGGGTTCTCCTAGTCACAAGGACTCATGTAATTTGTACTCCTTGTGTAGTACTTTTATACGACTGATAGAAAAACTTCCCTGAAACAAACATCAGATCCACCAGATTTTGAACACTGTAGGATCTGCATCTTAAAATGCCACTGCCATTGAAATGAAGAACAGTTCCCATTTACTGCAGGACCAAATACAGTTTGCTCTATTAATGAATCTTCAGGTTAACAAGGAAAAAGAATTTTTGCCATGGGAAATTACTTTCAGACAAAGATCTGCTTGGCACAGCTGTTTGACATTGGTATTTCTTTGTGACAACATTCCAAGTCATCACTACAACAAACAATAACATTTCTAAACATGTTTGGGCCAGTTAGGCAACTATCATTGCTTAACACTCAAACTCTCCAGCAGACATTAATAAACACCACTTTCTATAAAACCACCTCAGACTGACATTTGGAAGTGCTATGAACTCAGCAGTTCCATGACACACTTTGCTCACCAACCCTTGTTCCTTCCCCTTGCAGGAAGCTTGAAAGATTCAAGGCCACCTGTGATGAAGTGACTGTGTTTTTGAAGCTGTGCTTACCCAAGAGCTGCATCCAGGGCCTTCCCCATGTCCATCTCCGTAGTGCCCTGCAGAGGAATTAGAAGCAGCAGGTCTAATAAGCCTAGGGAATTGAGATGGTCTCAGTTTCCAAGAGGCAGGTTTGGCACCTTGTGCAAGCGCAGCATGCCTGGCAGCAGGGACCAACTGCAGTCCCCCAGACCCGTCCAGGGCTCAGGCCACCAGCATCACGTCATCAGAGTATGGAGCAGGCTGTGTTCACCCTCTCAACATCTCCTCCAGTGAGCCCACAGGATGACACCACCAGTTAGTAGTGCAGAATCACTGTCAGCTCAGGAAGGGTGATGTGGTTCCCCCAAGGAAGATCTTAACACCTTTTATTTTATTAAAAGTCTCCACCACAGACTAGGGGGTGTGTGTGGAGAAACAGAGACACCTTCAAATAATGATGAAACTCCTTCCCTTCTGTGTTTTCCCTAATAGTATAAAACATCCAGTGATGATCTCACAGTTTGACACAGCGTAAACAGCAGCAGATATGCATGTGTGTACTCACAGACACTTTCCAAGACCTGTAATTGTCCCTCTGCCTTCCTGTTCTCCTGATTACTGAGTAGGCACCTCTTCCATTGGCAGCAGTCTGACTGACAGCAATTGCTTGTGACACTGGTGCTGAGTGTGAGGCAGGCATTTAGTTGAACATACCAGATACAAAACCATACAAAAAGCATCTCCTGAAATTAGACACTAGAGCATCATATGTACTTTCAGACAGGCAAAGAAGAAAAGATGATTAGCCAAATTATAATAAAAGGCTTTTGAAAATAGCACATTAATGCTATTTTTCATGTTAGAAGACAAATTTTATTGCAATTCAGCAAATGAGCTACACCTGTAAAACTGCTTCATATATCCAATTCACATTTAATGTCCAATGGATTGAAATGTCACAGGAAAAATAAAAAAGGAAAACAGTACCTGGTTTTGTCATCATAATGTAGACTTCAACGCCCACCCTTAAAAAAAAACTAGTCAGACATTTCCCCACGTATAAAATATATAGTTTATAAGGTATTGATACTTCATCTTGGCCTAACAGCCAATCTCTAGGTATAAAATAAAGAACTACAAAGATGTGAAGTACATGTACAGTATCTTCAAGTATTTTCAAGTATCCTATAGTATCTTGCACTACAGAGAAAAACCATTTGACAGTATACAGAAATGATAACTCTGAAAGGTTTCACTGCAGAAATCTAAACATATTCATGAATTCAAAACACAAAAAATATGGATCACCCAGCTAGTAGCTCCCATTTGAATAATTTGAAAACCACACTTCATAATGGAAAAAGTTGTGGAATAGTCTTCAGTTCATAATATGTCTTCAGCTACAAAATGTCAGATGTTTCAGTCTATGGAGGGTAAAGGCCTTTTCTTTTTGTATAAACTTACTGTAATAGAATTTCATTACATTTAAACCAAGTCTTTATTAATTTGTATTTTATTTCTGTATAAAGTATTATCGTATCAATTCTGGCAGCATTAATCAAAGAAGCATAAATAACCAATAGCCTATAGCTCAATTTCTTCTCGTCAAATCAGGTATCAGCCTGTGTCTAATTTAGCACTACATATTTACTGCATTATGAACTACATTTTTTTATCATTATATTTGTCTCTACAAAATGCATGTGTGCTGTTAAAAAAAACCTGAAACATACACATTTTCCCATTAACTGTTACCAAGAAAACCCCAAACAACAAAATAGCATAACCACATAAACCTGCATCTACCAGACCTGCCCCCTTCTTTTAGAAAAGTAAATGGCGGGAAAAAAGTTACAATTGCTTTATTCTACAGCTCATTTCTGAACAAAAAAACACAAAGCAAGTTTTAAAAAGGGAGACAGGTTTTACAAAGCTCTAGTTAAAGAGTAAAGATGTTGGCTGTACCATTTGTTCTTAACAGTCATCCATCCATGCAAGGATGAAATGTTGAATCCTAACATTATGAAGGGGGCCTATAGGGATGCTGGGGAGGGACTCTTCATTAGGGACTGTGGTGAGAGGACAAGGGGTAATGGGTTTAAACTTAAACAGGGGAGGTTTAGATTGGATCTGAGGAAGAAATTCTTTACTGTGAGGATGGTGGGGCCCTGGAATGGGTTGCCCAGGGAAGTTGTGAATGCTTCATCCCTGGCGGTGTTCAAGGTGGGGTTGGACATAGCCTTGGATGGCATGGTTTAGTGGGAGGTGTCCCTGCCCATGGCGGGGGGGTTGGAACTCGATGATCTTGAGGTCCTTTCCAACCCTTACTATTCTATGATTCTATGATTATTCTGCGGGACTGATGCTAGCTACATCAATGAAAGAAGTAGGTCAGTTTGTGGTAAATACTGAAGAGTAGTACCGACTACGGCTACTACTACAGACTGAACTGTTCTTAGATACGCCAGTAAGTCTCCCAGAACCCTAGCACGGGCTACCATGCAGCTATATTTAATATCTAAGTCTTCCCTGGCGGTCCCTGCATCCAACAAAACCAACATTTTTCCTGCTGCATTTCAGAACTTTCTACTGGTCCTTCAGTGCTGAAAAACCTCACAGACTTGAAAGTCCATGCAAAAAGTGCTTTGAATCCTAACAGGATTAAGCATAGACCTCCTATGAGAGAAGGAAGAAGGGTCTACCATAAAGCGGTCTTTTCTGTGAAAATAAAGTAACTGAGGAGCTAGGAAGGTGACCTCTGCATCGTCTCTTTGCATCTAGCTAGCACACAGTGTGCCATCACTGATGAACAGCTTCATCCTCATGTGTTAGCCAAAGAACCCACCACTTGGGAACCAGCAAACCACACACTGTGTCCATCCCAGGTATCGTAAGCTGTCATAATGAAGCCAAGAACCACACCAAAGCAAGCCATTAAACCAATTGTATCACACCACACTAGGTGAATATGTGCAAAGAAAAGAAGAAAAACAAACCAAAACAAAATCAACACCTTAATTCAGGAATTCAGGGTTAACTACCTTGTGCTAGAGAAAATTAATCCATACTTCATACTACAGCAGATTTGGTTTTAACGGGATCAACTAATCTGTTAAGGTCAAAATTAATCTGGTCCTCCTTTCTTAGGCATATTCCCTGTGAAATACACAGGCCTAGTAAAGTTGTTTCAAATATAGATGGAAACACTGTAATTTTTAATACATAAAAGAGCTATTTGGGGCAGGCGTATAAAGATTATCCCCATATATTAAGTCAAATACATGAAATTCTTAGAATAAAGGACATCTGTTTTATTTTTGCCCTTCCAAAGCTGGAAAATCCCCCAAAACCCGAACCTGCACACACAAAATACTTCTGTGAAATAACGCTGTAAACTCCAGATTGTGGAAGAATTCATGCTCACCCGGCACGAGGAGTGACTCAGACACTGCTTTTGTATCTTCCCAGTGCTACTTAGAAATCAAAAAAGGAATCTTGCTCTGATAAGTAGTGACAAAGGAACTTCTTAGTTTAATAATGAAATAAATAAGACAAAAGTAAAAATAGTCAAAAATTTAATACATGTGCTATAAATTATGGAAATAAAACTATCACAAGATGTGACTTAAGATGTAGGTGAAGAAAAGGTGCTACAACATTGTATGAGCTAAAACACTTGGATTCTGCTTCTCAAAACAGAGACAATACTGAGATAAGTTTATACAGTGGAGACCTCTTAAATACATAGCCCTGAATTTCTGTACAGTATTTTGCAATGCTGATAAATCAGCCTCTTCTTAAGTCACATATTCATTTCAAAGAGATTTTTATCAGAGGATCCAAATGAACAGAGATGCCTTTAGGTATTTGCCAAGTTCCAGATCTCCAATAAATTAAGCTTTCAGAATGTTTGTGTTTTATTGTAAAAGCGGACTAAAGCTTTCCCTGCTAAAAACAAAAGCATCCCAAATGAAGCAGACTACGACAACAGGACCCAAGACATATTCATTGAAAAGGAAAATAAAGAAACCTTACCACTCACCATCTTTTCAGAAAAATTAAGATATCATTGTATGTGTTAGTAAGGTATACCATTATTATTTCACAGGGTAATAAACATGTTTATTTAGTCATCAGGCATTTAGGGAACTTATGTCCCTCTTTATTAGCAGTTAAGAGAATTACCAGCAGCAACTATATACCAAACTTCAAAAGGCTGGTTCAAGTGGAAACATTTCTGAATATGAACAATTATTCCAAGTTTTTCATTTAAGTGGGCTGCACTGTAAATCCAGAATTGCAACATAATACAGCTAGTTGTATCATAGAAGTTGTTTGGGTTTTTTAAGGACAAACTTACAAAACACAACAATAGGTTAAATAAATAAAAAACATCAGTTAAAAAACACGCTTAATTTCATCTGTGCAATTACATACCAATATGAAAAATATTACTTTGATCTCTGCACCTTTCACGGTTCAGTCTCCTGGATTTCACTAAAAATAATACTGACAACAAAAATAAATGAAAAAAAAAGATCTGTTGACAAATCAGTGCTTTGGAGCTATTAAAAACAGCACACATCAGATTTGTAGCTCCCCTGCAGGAGAACATGACCCAGTACGTTAAAAATCAAACATTGGTAATAATGTTAATATATAAAATATTAGTTTAAAAACTATAGCATGACCTTCTCAGCAGAAATGGAGTGTATACATTGGGGTCTATGACATACAGCATATCTGAAGGCAAGTTCACAGAATGCTGAAAGGCTCACTGCACATTTTCTATGGCAAGGAAATACTGCAGCTTTAAAATAAGCTGCACAATACTCATCTCTATCTCTTTCACATGAAAGTGTGTAAAAAGCAAACCAGCAAATAAACTCTAAAATAGATTTATACCAAAATCCTCTTTTTTACATTGAGTTTACAGCTTCTATCCATTCGCCTGTACTATTTTTGGAGTTTCCTTCAAGAAAAGTCAAAGTTGCATTTTAGGGCCATGAACAAGTCCACGATACAATGTACTGGCAAGACAGAACTTTTGCATACTAACAAGATTCACTCCTTGTTGCTTTTTTGTTTGTTTGTTTTTAAAGATAGTTTGTTCCTGGGGTACAAGAGGTCAAATATCGATTCCTTTAACAAGAGATGCCTCCAGCGTAATGTTGAACTCCTGCAAGGTCTGCAGCACTCGAATCAAAGAATTCACAAGAGTATGATCCTTTATTAGTGCTATGTCTTCATACATCTGTGCTGTAATCGGGCAGTCTGCAAGCAGGGCGATCCAGTGATGCAAAAGGTGGTCTCTGTCAAAGTGTCAATTTGCAATTTGGAAACAAAAATAAAATCAAGTTAATTTCATGTTTTCACTGAAGTGATTCTTATTCTTTGCCTTCTAAACAGACTACTTCCTTCTCTGCATATTTTTACAAGTCAGCGAAGGGGAAATACTGTCTGTGGAACTAGTTTAAACAGCAAGCACCTGTGACAGACATGTTTCCAGACTTTCCACCCCTCACTTCAAAAGGTGCTTCCCAAGAGGCCTGGAAGTCCCAAGCAGGCCCAAAGTCACTAGCCTGCTACATTGCCTTTGTGTGAAGAGACTTCTAGATGGTCCCAGCTTCCCTCCCACCCACCTCCTACAATGAGTAGTAGGTGGAACATGGGGAACTCACCCAGCCATTAACAGGAGAGGCTTCACTGATGGATGGCTTTCTGTGTCTACCTTCTGACCTTGCTAGCCGTAAATGAAAGGGAGGTAAGACTATTCACGCCAGCCTACCTTTCTCTCTTGATTCAGCTGCTCAGCTCTTTGGGATACTCAGTTTTATATGTCAGATTACCCACACTTCACATGCCCATCAAGTCAGGACATGGTTCACTTGATTCTTCTATAGCTACACCAAAGAACTATGTAAGTAATAGCCAACTGCACAACCCAGCAGTTGTGTGGCTTTATCTTACTAATATAGAACCACAGAATCATAGAATAGTTAGGGCTGGAAAGGACCTTAAGATCATCTACTTCAATGCCCCTGCCATGGGCAGGGACATCTCACACTAAACCATGCCACCCAAGGCTCTGTCCAGCCCAGCCTTGAATACCGCCAGGGATGGAGCATTCACAACTTCCCTGGGCAACCCATTCCAGTGCCTCACCACCCTTACAGTAAAGAATTTCTTCCTCATGCAACATCCTTTTAATTTTAGTAAAGTATCAATAATAAAAATGACAACAATAACAGAGAAGTTTTTTTATACCTGGCTCCGAGACACACCAGCATCTGAAACTTGCCATCCTTCCCAATGTTTCTAGGGGTGTTGTTGATAGCAGTGACAAAGCGACAGAAATTCCTGGCCCTTGTCTGCCAGTTCTCTTCTGGAACCATCTCATTCTGCTCAAGGGTCTCATAGTATGTTTGTGCTTTTTCTTAAAAGAATGGTGGGAGATACTGAAGTTTTATCAGTGCATATAGCAGACCTAAAATAACTGAAATATGATTCTGCTGTGCTTGGCATAAAATAATCAGGCACTATCACCTTGAAATTTAGATGATTAAATTTAATACCACCTCACTTTTCCCAAAAGCATGCTTACAAATCCATAAGGCTATCTGATAGCTCATATTGGACCATTGGCAAATCAGCACAAGTGTCTGTATCATGGAGGGCACAGTTAGAGTTGAAAGGCCTAGATTCAAAGCCCATCCATGAATTTCCTGAATAATTATGTTTAGCCACTGTTTCTTTCCATATGATCCAGTTATGTGTTCTCCATGTGTAAAACTGAGATTCCACTTCCTTCCCTCTGAGCAGTGCTAAAGAAGTTCTCCTATCTACTGAGTTTTGAGATGCTACAGTAAAATGATAAAAGAGTGATGTCAAAGTACCTATCAAAACACAGAAACACTATTAGAAAATTCCTTTCCTAAAAGGCATTTGTATACTCAGTTGATTTATTCAGCTCTATGTCAAAGGATCTAGACCACCGTGTGAAAAATGTATGTTTACAGCCCTTTATTACAACATTCATTAAGTACCAACGATACCAGGTACACCTGTTGTGCTTTATAAGGCAACTCAACCTCTTAAAAGTTGATTTATTGCTTCCACTATACTCAATTAATAACAAAGTTATCATATGTCCATTCACCACCTTATTTAAATGATTCTTCCTCACTAACTTTGTTTTACACTATTGCTACTAGAAGGATAAAGCCCAGTTACTGTATTAAGTACAGCATCAACTTTGGCAGACAGATGCTTTTTCTCTCACAAGTACAAGAAAGTAAGAGCTCTTATGGCAATTCAGCTGCAGAGATGCATCTAAGTATGCTGTTTTCACCAACTGAGACACAGTGGCAATAAGGAACAAGGATGGATATATTTTAAAGACACAAACAGGCTCCGGTATGTCTTTTCTCCCACTTACCTAAAAAGTCCCAAATAAAGACATTTTTGAAGAGTCTTGGTGATTTAAATCCATGTTGAAACACTTGCTCAAGTGCTGAAACAAGTCCACTTTCTCCACACAGCAACAATGTCAGACTGCCTCTCTGTCAAGCACACACATGAAGCACACACGCTTATTATCTCAGTTTGGAAGTCTGGGACATGAAAGGGTCTCATGCATCTATTACTGAAGCAAGTTTTTAAACAAACAGATGCCCAAAGTTACACTCTACTGTCAAACAGTGGCCGCAGACGGGATGGCGCAGCTCTCACAAGTCCTGAGAATTCAAAAATGTGGTGACCTCTCTAAGAAGGAGGCTGAAGAAAGCAGTCTCAGGGTCTCATCATCACCATTATCAAATGAAGCCATGAAAAGGCCAAGATAAAGTTCAGGTTTTAAGCAGGTTTTACCTATAATAATGACCACTGCACAGAAAATTAAGAAACTGTTTTCTTCTTCAGTAATAAAGATAACAAGTCTATTGCAGCAGGCGCCTCAGACTGTTTGCTTATCAATAAAAACAACATTTAACGAAATTTTCAAACCTCAGGGAAAAAAAGTTCTTAGAACATGATGGTAAATTGTATTTTGCAAACCCAGTGCATGACTTCAGATTATTGTGTAAATATGATCATCAACCACAATTACACTGTATGTGAATTTGCCATGCAATACTGAACTTCAAGGAGATTGTTGCAGAAGGAATGGGAGGACCTATTTTTTATAAAATTAATGACTTTCAAGAGATATCCACGCAGGAGCCAGCACTGCCCTGACCACTCTGGCTCAGAAGGGCTCGATTGTGATGGCTTAACAGAGGCATGCTGCTTAAGATCGGTTAAGGAATAACTGCTGTTTCTGTTATGATGATTACATGTATAGTGTAGAAGTGTACCTGAGTCTTTGAAATCACTTCTGTTTCACTTGCTGGGCAGGGTCTGTGTGTGGGGTAAGTGTTTGGGTGTGCATCTTGTTTGCTCGTTTTAAAGTGCCCCATGGGTTTTCATGTTTTAAGTAGCACAGATAATGCAAAACAGGCATAAAAACCCCTACTCTACTCAATGCAGATGTAAAATCTCAGTTAACCTAGAACAAACTGAACACGAGGCCACACTGTTGACAGTGGTATGGGTAGAATCCTTGGCAGAATTAACTTATAACACTATTTCCAATACCAGAATAACAACATTGAAATTAACAGAATGTTACAGTTACTAATAAGAGTTAAGACAGGAGTGCCACTACACAAACAACTCCTCCTCACCTCCTTCTCTGGCTTGTGGAAATGCTTAACAATACCGTTTACAGCTTCACCAATAGCTTCTTGTATCTGACCAGTATTTAACTCTGCAAAATACAACAATATATCCAGTCACTCTGTAACAGCTTTAGAAATTGTACCTCTTCATCAGGAGTGAGGCATACAACAAAAAAAAGAAGAGAAGCATGAACCAGCATAACTTATGCTGTTAGTGAAAAGGTGCTGGACTATGGATAATAGAAATCTACTTCTACTTTTACTTACTGAGGAGGATAGAAATTGAGGTGGTTTGGGTTTATACCAAAACTAACACTGTGGTGTTTCAACACAACAGGTGGAAAGGGTTTTACATATTATATGAATTTTCAGACCAGGGCCCAAAGCTAAAAAAAGGAGCTGTGCTTTGATTAGGACCACAAAATCTGGATGTCCTAGAAATAATTCCTGTGATAGCTTCACTGTAAACCCAACCATGCTTGGGAGAAAAGTAACCACCTGCTCCTAATTTATCAGGAACAAGATAGCCCAGAACAACAATCTCAATAGAAAACTGAAGTCCATTAATAGAAACCACTAGCAAGCTTTTTTGCCCATGAAGGACAGGTAAAGACAGGACAGCAGATTTCTTATCTTCCTCCATAGCATTCATTCCACAGATGAAAGACAAGAATACAAAAAACACCACTAGGGCTGCTAAGCACTGAGCCAGGAGTCCAGAGACATCTTCCTTCCATCCTTGAGGACTTTCAGAATTTGATTAGATAGAACAGCTTGCTCAGGATTGTAATTCAGAAATTAGCTTGACTTTGAGCAGGGGTTTGGGCTAAGTGAGTTTCCCAGGTTCTCTCCAAGCTACAGTTTTAAAATACAAGGAAACTACAGTTCTGATTGCAAGCATCTCTCCTCAGGTAATGACGCAGACAGTACAGCACAGACAAGACAACCCCCACCACTCACTTGGCTTATTGTTTGGTGATATAGTGACAAATCTTCTGATCATGCTTGGTGACTGCTGCAAAGGAGGGGTTCGGCACTGCCGCTCATCAACCTCAGTGTGGGAAGTCAGCAACTCTCCCACCAGGATCCTCTCTAAGCTGCCATCATCCATTCCTTTTCCAAGCCATCTTCCACAGGGAAACCTAAAAATATAAAGGAGATACATGGATCAAGTCCTTCATCCTAGATTCAATCCCATGCCAAAGACTTTCAACTAAAGTTGCATAAACCCCAAATTCTGATAGTATAGTTATTAGAAACAGACCATTCATCTAGCAAAAAAGACCTGGATTTGGCTTTTGCCAGCAGAGGCATCAAAAATAAACCAGTATTTCAGTTTCAAGTTTGTACTAAATGTTGCACTGAATTACTTGCAAAGCAAAGAGTGGCAGATTTTGTCTTGTCCTATATGTAGTATATGATTTGAGGGCTGCAGAGGAAGGGGAAGACCCACTACACACTATAAATGGGTGGTGAAATATCCTATGCTTTCATCGATTACATAGCAGGCCAGCCACGAAACAAAAAAGCCCCAAACATACACTAAAATGCCAAAACACCTATACGTCTACTGAAACTAGGATATTAAATTAGACACAGAAAGCACACATGCTCACTTGCTTATCATCACCTTCTACAAATCAATGTTGATGTCAGTTTAATCAGCTTTACCAGAAAACTGAATAGCATCCAAAAATAGAATCTTGCCTCTTCATTTAATTACAAAGAAGTTGGCATGGAAAACTGAGTGGACTTAACCTACCGGTTTGTCATCAACATGAGCCTGACAGTTTCTCCAACAAAGGACAGGGCATCAAACTATGCTGTACCTAATTTAATTTTTACTGTAAATCTCGTCCTTTACTTTCACTATGTAAACACAGGTTTCCAACACTTGTAAGCCCTGTGCCCCAGAATGTGTCCAAAGGTTTCTCTGTAACACCTAGAGCACTCAGCCTTAATATAAAATACCACCCATATTTGATAAGCTGCAAGCTCTAACTTGCTATTTCTTCCTTGGGTTTGAGGGAGATTATTTTTAAGATGTGCAACTCTCAACTCAGCTTCTCCACCAATGTTTCAAGGCTAGACATGAGCATCTGCAAACTGAAGACTCTGCTTAATTTTATAAGAATCACAACTTGTTTAATGCCAGAAGCCGAATGACCTTTCTATGCCTTCAGGTAGCAGCAACTGTAGAAACAAAGTCCCAGGAGATAAGACCTTTCTAATCAAACAAGCGCTACTGTGCCAGCTCCCCACAGAAATTCTACTTACCCAATATGAAATTTCAGGATAATACTTACTTGTAAGTATGCCCTGTTATTTCATTTCTGACCATAACATATTCCACTAGCCACTTGGCGTACAGCCCTGAATTATCATGTCCTATTTGCACTGTGGTCAGTTTTCCCAGGTTCTGGCACTGCAAATTAAACAAAGAATTTGTCAGTGCAAACTGAAAAAGAGCAGCACGTTGGAGACATAAACTATTAAAGAACATGCTCAGATAGGGAATCAGAAATGTGGTTCCCCTTCTCTGACCGCATGATTGATTCTGGACTTTTTAGGTAGAGGTTGCCTTATTTGATTTTGTTGGTTTTTCTTTGTTAAATACTATTTTGATCAGCAGAAACAACACAGTTAAAACTAGATTTTTCAAATAAATTTTACCCAATGCATGCACACACACAAAAATCAGTGTAGAATAACTTCTTTTCCAACAGAAGAGGATATGATACCTCCCACCATAACAGCACAAAGTTGTAACGTAAAGACAGTCTTTCTATTTGCACTACGGATTTGTCAGTCATTTTGTTCTGCATGTTATTAAATAAGGATTAAATCTGCTATGTACAGGCACAGGAAATATTTGTGACTAACCACACAGACTAATGATATGAAATGTATGGCAAGATGGTGCAGAAAAGGGGGAATTTAAAACCGAACAAACAGAACATCCAAAGCATTTTTTTGTTTCAAGCAATACAGACCTCAAAAGTCATTTCTAATATATTCCTGGGAATCTGCAGGACTCCTGTTTCACCCAGTTCTCCTGAGATACAGATCCAAGGATTGGCTGTAAACATTGAGCCACCAAGTTTCTTGCTAGGAACAATCAATATATGGTATGGTATCACTGCAAACACAAGAAGAAATTACCCTTCAGAAATGAAAGATAGTTATGTAACCTCTTCAATGAAGGAGGGGGGAAGGTAAGTCAAAATAATACTGCAGTACCATGAAATGTTAAAACATCAGAGTTGCTATTTAATCATGCTAACACCTGCATACTAAGCACTGACTGACAATCGGGAAATGTACATATAGCAGTCATTAAGAAGCAGAGCTGACAGCAAAACACTATCAACTAGAAAAAGAAGTATGGATGGCATAATGCCTTCATGTAATAAAGTAATTTTTCATTTACCAGCCTCAAAACATATCATGAAGATGGTTACTCGTCCCCAGCTTAGAGACAAGAAAGTAAAGACAGAATATTCATGCATCTAGGACTACATTGCAGCATACTCAACTCCTAACTGCCTGCTTTTCTTTGTGCGTGTACGCACACTTCACAGGTAACACCAATCCCCATTCAATTACTAACCAAAACCTGTGTTTGCAGGGCTTTCTTGCACCAGCATTCATTACCATGGCTGAACAAATTCAGTGAAAATAGTTTATAATGCTGAAAGTTTCTCTGTACCATATTGCTCTTAATTATGCTATCCATAAGACTTCTTGATTCTAAAAAGCATAAACAGCTTTTTCCCCTCTAACTGCCACCAGACATGCTCAAACACTTCCTGGTCCCCTGGTTTACCAGTGACTAATTCCACACAGTATCACTTGAGTTACAGCCCATTCTCTGACTCAGGAGGCATCTGCTCCTGAGGAAATGCACATGATCTTCAATCACCTAGCATCTCATGCACAGCCCTTATTAACCAAACTTCTATAACAAAATCCAATTATCTGAATGGTCATTGTGTTTCTTGGCAATCTGCCCTTCTTTTATAGTGCATAAATGGATTGCAGTTAGTGCTTTTCAGCTGAGGCATTTAATACATTTCTTCCTCAGTGTCTCCTCAGCTGTCAGAGCCCTCGAGGAACTATTTGGTGGTTGGATTTTCTTAAAAGCTTGATGCTCATGGCACTTAAGAAAGAATTAATACACTTCCCTTTTTATTTTCTGTGCTGACAGTCTTAAAGTAAGTGACAATTTAACTTCATCCAGCAGACTAGATTTTAGCATTGTTCAGAACTTGTCCACAGATGACCAAAACATATTCAGCTTTGAATCATTCTACATACATTTTAGATGTCTGCTTGCTTTGTCTTTCATACACATAAATATGGATCATAAATAAATAAAATACCATCAACGGTAGCTCCTACCATGGGGCCACAGGGGTTCTTTCACACTCCCCCATCCCCAGTTTTATAAGCCTTGCTAAAGTCTTTCCTTATTCCTTCCCACTAGTGAGGTCCTGTGGCAGCAGGTACACAAATGCATGAGGACTGTAATACGCTTAAGCATCAGCAGCAACAGGTTAAAAGTTTCTCTAGGGCATCTATTTTTTAAAAAAGAAAGAAAAGAAAGCAAAAGAAGTACTTCAGTGCATTGCAGAGTTCTGATGCAGCCCTCAATGGGCATTTCAGTTACCTGAAACTCAGAGACAGGCATGTGACAAAGTAGGCTGAGCATGAAAGGGGAAAGATTTCTTTGTTTTCTTTTAATTCTGAATAGATGTTAATATTCTTACCTTGATACTGAGCAATTCATACAGTTCTTGTTTAGCATCATGCAAACAAGTCCACCACAAAATTTGCTGCTGAGAACTCTCCCTCAACTAAAAGGATTAAAGCTGCTTATTTTGTAAGGTTATAAACAAAAGCCTTTAGTGACACAGAGACACTACTGCCCACCAGAAAAGATCAGAGAAACAGTGTTACAGCACACTCAGATGCATACCAGGAAGATGAACAAATACATTAAGGCATCTTGCTCAGAGTCGGTTAGAATTTTGGATAAGGATTCAACCAAATCTGGAAATCAGAGTTCCAGGGAAAGCAAATACTTACAGATTGTTGTGAAAACATTCGTAAAACAGAAGTAATCAACAGCATTGAATGACAGGAGATGATATAAGAATTGTTCTTTCTCATCATCACAGCGGAGGAATGCATAACGCTTGTAGAGTTTTCTGACAAAGCAAAACAAATCATCTGCTATAGTAACAAAATACTTTCAGTGAAATGTTTTATACTGTGCTTATTTATTAGATAAACTATGAAGAATGAGCAAGCAATTACAAATGACAAGTGATTCTGTTAGAGCCAACAGTATTTAATGTGCCAAAGTATGCTGACATTCTGCAAGTCTGAAGTCTCCCAAGTGCATCAGTCCAATACTCCACACTATTTTCCACCCCTTGAAATCAAAGTTTGGAGTGGTCTAAGGGTCTTCTCCCACCCAACACCCCAAGATGGAAAAAGACATTTTGTATTCTCTGACTACTTTTTGGCAATGTAAAATGACAGAACTGAAGTAAGAGAGTCCTCATAAGTTACTTCCCAGCAGCTTGTGCCATGGGAGAGTCCACCAGCACATAAGACAGTTAGAAGACTGTTTGCAAAGGACACTAGGGCAAACACTGGGACTATATGCTTCTATTAGACTACAGGTGACAACCAGGGCCTACAATAACCTGCACACAATCCAGGGAATAGCTTCAGTGCTGACAGTACACAGCTCCTGATGAACAAAATCATAGACATGCAAAGTTTTGCATGTCTAAAGTCCTTCTTAAAGGCCTAAAGTCCTACTGTTCCCTTCTACTGGGTTGAAAACACTTTGCACAGACTGCGACACTGCACAGAAGTGCAATTTCTTTTAAGTGGAAATATCAAAAGATGTAGCTCAGTAGCCTTCTCTACTAATAGAGACACACCTATGCAGAAGGATGCACTGTAAATGGAAACAATCTTTTAAACTTACTGAAATTACTAAAACACATTAGAGACTAACACTGCATAATTTGCAAGGGAGAAACCTTGAAATGAATTTACAACCTCAACCTTTTTAAGTGCAAAATTTTGACTCAAAAATACTCCTAAGTTACTCACTTGTACACAGCAATCACCACTATTTTTGTTAATTATGCAACAAATAAATAATACCAGTGTTGGTGAATAATCATAAAGAGCATTCCAAGATGTATCAAAATATGACTGATGCTAGAGGAATATTCAAAACGTCATGAATGCATGAAATGCTGACACAGCCACGTCCAGGTTGTTCCTGACAGGAGGGCATCCTGACAACTCCACTTGATTTCAGACATCAATTACAAAGAAGTCAGCAAGCGACTCACAAGCCAGAAATTTGCAAAGCAAATCAATGATGATTAATACATACACATTCTCACTTGCACAACAAACGTAACACGAGAGATTGACAGGAAATGTTCAAAGGAAATAAAGATACTGAGACTTAAAACAACATAATCTGCTTGTAGTCACAGGAGTAGCAATCCCACAAAGGTCTTGTGGGTGATCATGTCCGTATTTCATTTGAACAATATGAACCATATGTTTAGACAGCCTGTCTACACGGGTTTGTGCTGCCCTGCCTTTTCAGAGTGCAAGATTTCTCAGTTTACTTGGGCACACAGTGGTGTTTGAGGAGTGAAGCAATGCGACTTCCTTCTGTTCCCTAACTCCAGTCCCTTTGCAGACTAGAAAGAAAACAAACATTTCAGTTTTTGTATATTTTTAGCAAATGCCAAGTGAAGCAAATGAGTTAATTAAAATATCTAATAGTTGCTTCAAAATGCAATCATATTAACCATAAAATGTCAGAAGTTGCACAATTACTTTCGGTACTTCACTGAACTTGGCACTGCTTCCTCTAAAACCAAACGGAGCACATTTTAAATCCATGCTGCCTACAACACCTTTAAGTAGGGTATCTAAATATGCAGCACAAGGCACACAGGATTGCAAAGAATTGATGTCATTTAGATGCAAGTTGCTCCTTCACTTGTCACTTTCATTTTAAACATATTTTTGCAACTGTCTCAGTCTACTCCAGAGAATTAGAATGTGCCTGATAGAGCTAGGGTTTTAATTCTTGGGGGGGAGGGGGGGGTGGGAAGGAGGAGAATATACTCAAAGTCCTCTTACAGCACTTGTTCAACATGGGACAAGAACAGCTAATTTAACCCAATTTGGAATGCCGACTTCACTGAAGACGGCTAACCTTAATTTAGAGATACAAGAAGATTTATTAGCTGTCCTGACTTTGTCTTTCAGCTTTTCTTTACTCACTGTTAGAAGACCACAGCTTCATCAGAATGTTCAAAATAATCCAACACAAGGCAAATCTCAAATAATTACCCATTGGGGTTTGGGGGGATTTGGGGGAAGACATTTTTTGGAAGGTGACGTGACTGGGAAGAGAGGAAATGAAGAGCAGACAACATAGGCTAAACTGTCTCCAGAAAGAAGTCTTCAAATAAAGCTAGTGACAATTACCAGGGCCCACACACGGGAACCTTTCATTTTCATGCAGTAATCAGTATATTCAACCTTACCAGCACACTTCTTTTTTCCTGCACAGCTTATACTAAATAAATCTCAAATCTTTACTCCTAAAAAAATAGTGTTAAATAAGGCTTGCACTATGATTTATGCAACTATTTACAAAATAATTATGTTTACAAAGATAATATAATGTGTATGTACTCTGGACATCACCACATACAAAGGTCCTCGCGCTGAGCATTTCTCCTTTGAGTACTTATAAGAAGCAATACCAGAGAGTAGAATCATAGAATGGTTAGGGTTGGAAAGGACCTTAAGATCATCTAGTTCCAACCCCCCTGCCATGGGCAGGGACACCTCACACTAAACCATGTCACCCAAGGCTCTATCCAACCTGGCCTTGAACACCACCAGCGATGGAGCATTCACAACTTCCCTGGGCAACTCATTCCAGGGCCTCACCACCCGTACAGTAAAGAATTTCTTCCTCAGATCCAGTCTAAACTTCCCCTATTTAAGTTTGAACCCTTTACTCCTTGTCCTATCACTACAGTCCCTAATGAAGAGTCCCTCCCCAGCATCCTTATAGGCCCCTTCAGATACTGGAAGGCTGCTATGAGGTCTCCACACAGCCTTCTCTTCTCCAGGCTCAACAGCCCCAACTTTCTCAGCCTGTCTTCATACGGGAGTTGCTCCAGTCCTCTGATCATCCTTGTGGCCCTCCTCTGCACTTGTTCTAACAGTTCCATGTCCTTTTTATGCTGAGAACACCAGAACTGCACGCAATACTCCACGTGAGGTCTCATGAAAGCAGAGAAGAGGGGCAGGAGCACCTCCCTCGACCTGCTGGTCACGCTCCTTTTGATGCAGCCCAGGATACGGTTGGCTTTTTGGGCTGTAAGTGCACACTGAAGCCGGCTCATGTTCATTTTTTAATCGACCAACACCCCCAAGTCCTTCTCTGCAGGGCTGCTCTGAATCTCTTCTCTGCCCAACCTGGAGCTGTGCCTGGGATTGCTCTGATCCAGGTGGAGGACCTTGCACTTGGCATGGTTAAACTTCATCAGGTTGGCATCAGCCCACCTCACAAGCATGCCAAGGTCCCTCTGGATGGCATTCCTTCCCTCCAACGTATCAACCAAACCACACAGCTTGGTGTCATCGGCGAACTTGCTGAGGGCGCACTCAATCCCACTGTCCATGTCACCAACAAAGATGTTGAACAAGACCGGTCCCAACACCGATCCCTGGGGGACACCACTCATTGCAGGTCTCCAGCTGGACATTGAGCCATTGAGCACTACTTTTTGCGTGTGGCCATCCAGCCAGTTCTTTATCCACCGAGTGGTCCACCTATCAAATTGATGTCTCTCCAACTTAGAGACAAGGATGTTGTGTGGGTCAGTGTCAAACACTTTGCACAAGTCCAGGTAGATAACATCAACTGCTCTACCCCTGTCCATCAGTTCCGTAGCTCCATCATAGAAGGCCACCAGATTGGTTAGGCAGGATTTCCCCTTAGTGAAGCCATGCTGGCTGTCACCAAGCACCTTGTTGGTTTTCATGTGCCTTAGCATGCCTTCCAGGAGAATCCGCTCCAAGATTTTGCCAGGCACAGAGGTGAGACTGACTGGTCTGTAGTTCCCTGAGTCATCCATTTTCCCCTTCTTGAAAATGGGGGTTATATTTCCCTTTTTCCAGTAATCGGGAACTTCACCTGACTGCCAGGGTTTTTCAAATATGATGGACAGTGGCTTAGCAACTTCATTTGCCAACTCCTTCAGGACCCACGGATGGATTTCATCAGGTCCCATGGACTTGTGTATGTTCAGGTTCTTAAGATGGTCTCAAACCAGATCCTCTCCTACAGTGGGCCCAGGGTCTTCATTCTCACTGTCCCTGCGTCTGCCTTCCAAGAGACTCGGGTGCTGTGGTCAGAGCATTTGCCAGTGAAGACTGAGGCAAAGAAGTCATAAAGAACCTCAGCCTTCTCCAAATCCAGGGTAGCCAGTTCTCCTGATAGCTTCCGGAAAGGGCTCACGTTGTCCCTGATCTTTTATTCACAGTGTACCTATAGAATCCCTTCCTGTTATCCTTAACATCCCTAGCCAAGTTTAATTCTAAGTGGGCCTTAGCTTTCCTAACCTGGTCCCTAGCTTCCCAGACAACATCCCTGTATTCTCCCCAGGCTGCCTGTCCTTATCCTTACTTCCACCTTTTATAAGACTCTTTTTTCCTTCGAAGTTTCCTCAGCAGCTCCTTATCCATCCAAAGAGGTCTCCTGGCCCTCCTGCTGCAATTCCTTCTAGTTGGGATGCATCGCTCCTGAGCTTGCAGCAGGTGATCCTTGAATATCAACCAATAGCCTTGGGCCCCCCTGCCCTCTAGGGCTGTATCCCATGGAACCTTACTAAGCAGGTTCCTGAAGAGGCCAAAGTCTGCTCTCTTGAAGTCCAGGGCAGTGAGCTTGCTGCACGCTCTTCTCACTGTCCTGAGGATCTCGAATTCAACCATCTCATGATCGCTGCAATCAAGGCTGCGCTGGAGCGTCACATTTCCAACCAGCCCTTCCCTGTTGGTGAGGACAAGGTCAAGCATGGCACCTCTCCTTGTCGGCTCCTCTACTACTTGCAGAAGGAAGTTGTCTTCCACGCAATTGAGGAACTTCCTGGATTGCTTGTGCCGGGCAGTAACATCCCTCCAAAAGATATCAGGGTGGTTGAAGTGCCCTGTGAGAACAAGGGCCTGCGAGCGTGAGGCTGTTCCTATCTGTCTATAGAGCGCTTCGTCCACCGAGTCCTCTTGGTCAGGCGGTCTGTAACAGATCCCCACAATAATGTCTCCCATCGCTGTTTTCCCTTTAACCCTGACCCAAAAACTCTCTGTTGACTGCTCACCTGTCCCCAGACAGAGTTCCATACCCTCCAGCCTATCCCTAACATAAATAGCAACTCCCCCTCCCTGCCTACCGGGCCTGTCTTTCCTAAAGAGCCTGTAACCTTCCATTCCAACACTCCAGTCATAGGAGCCATCCCACCATGTTTCTTTGATGCCTATGATATCATACCCCCGTAGGCGTGCACACATCTCTAATTCCTCTTGTTTGTTCCCCATGCTACAGGCGTTTGTATGGAGGCATCTGAGCCGAGCTCCAAATGAAGCCAGCTCATTGGCTGGAGCAGCTGGAATATCTCTACATTGCTCAGAGCTTTTATTATAGGTGCTGGCAATTGACTGGGTGTGTTGGGATGGAATGATGCCCCCCTCCCCCAACACATCTAGTCTAAAGCATCCTTGATCAGTCTGGAAAGCCTCCTATCAAAACCGCTCTTCCCCTTCTTTGTCAGACCAGCTCCACCAGCCCCCAGTAGACCTGGCCTGCTAAATTGAGTCCCATGTTCAAGATACCCAAACCCCTGACTATGGCACCAGACAGCTTAAGCCAGCGGTGTTTGGAACTCTACAGGTTCATGTCTCCAATTTTCACATCTTCCTCTCCCTCACACTTCATGTACTTGTCCCCTTTTCTTCCCATAGTACAATTACTCTTTAAGTAGAGTCTTCAGTCTCAGTGGTTGGGTCTTTTCATATTTTTTTTTAATGACTTTGTGTACGAGGAATCGGAAGTGACATATTTTGAAATGTTTAGGAGAAGTAATAAAATCCAAAATGGATCATAATAGCAAATATTTGACTATTATGAAAAGAATTTACTTTATGCTCTTAAGCAGGCTATAAATGCAAAACCTTTACTGTGCAAGGGATGATGAACAAAGCTGAGGCACTGTCAGTTTGAACTAGAGACGTGGACAATCACGCCCTGAAAAATTTGGATGGAAGATTTCAAAAGATTATCAGATCTCATCTTGAGTTTATGGCCCCAGAATGAGACTCAAGAACTGATCACCACAGCCCTCTTAGTCACCTCCAAGGTACTGCATGTACGCTATTCATCTGCTTTCTTAAAATCAACTTCTGGTGTGGTTTATTGTATTTTACATGGCTGTGAAAGGAGTTACAAGAATGTCTCAGATTTGGCAACAGAAGTGAGAAGCTAAGGAACAGTTGGTTTGAGTCACGCTAATCAGAACCACAAAAACCAATGTGGATGGGCCTTTACACTTTCCATACCATGACCCAACTGCTACCAGGCCCTAAGCTGCACTTTGTCATGCACTGGAAAGCCAGACAAACAATCCAAGGAACACAAAATATCCCACAGTTACAGAAACTGAGCCAAGATAAAATGCTTGACTCAGCAAAGTAGTGGTGTTTGGACTTAGGCCCTGTTTCATTTAATCCCTAGCAATTTTTTAAGATTTCACCTCAAAGTTGCAGGCAGTCTGAGAGAACTGATTCTGTATCGGAATAATGCCATCATTGAATCATAATTCCAAACACATAGGTACAGAGATGCACTTGAAAGGGTAGTTAGTTCTATTGCTTTTGCACACTGCTAAGCAGATGGGAGAATAGGCGCTTCTGAGGTTTTGAAGTCAAAAAACAACTAAACAGGTTTTATTTTTTAAAAGCCTTTTCCAAGATAAATTGTCTTACTTTGTGAGTTCATGGTCTGAAAGCAGCTGTTTTAGGTGCCTAGAGAGCAACTTCTTTTCCATAGAGAGACGAACCCAGGCTCTGGCCTTGCCAACATCTGTTTTGATCTCACTAATGTTCTGGATATGCCTGGGAGGAAAAACAAACAAAAGACACTGTCCAGTATTTTCAAAATGCGACAGCCCTTTTGAATCAAGCTATCCATCAATCCAAAATATCAGGCAAACTACTATAGAAAGAGACATGATCACCTAAGCATTCAGCCCTATCTAAATTCCTTGCAGATCTAGCTCAACAAGAGTAAGAGCCCGAAAAGGAAATATCTGCAATGCAGTGCCCTATTTACAAAATTCTAAAGCAGGCCCATTGCCTCACATGATTTAAGAATCATTCTGGACCTTATCACTGCAGTATTTATGGCTGAGTGCTTTGTAAAATTAAATGCTGTCTTTGCATGCTCAGTAGTAGCTTTTCTTACATACAAGGAACAAATGGTGTATTTTGAAAGGACAAGCATGTGCCTTGAAAATTCACTCCTCCTCACTGAAAAAATCAGATGTTGGTAAGGAAAAAAGAGGATAAAAAAACCTTTCAAAAATAATTTAGAAGTTATGCATATTGGTTTTTGATGTACTGAAAAGAAGGCATTGAGCAGAAGTTACAGTTTTATTCATACTACAGCACTCATTGTCAGATAAACAGATTCTTTATATCAAACAAGTTCTTAAAACTGCTTTCTTCACTGAGAATCAAGAATGAGCTCAGAGCTATGCAACCAACTTGTCAATGACTGAGAAAACACATATGCTACACCCACATGTCTGTGGAAATAAAACAGTACAGAATACTTAGAAAAAAAAAGATTAAAACTGTGCCAGGGGATTTCTATAAGCAGTAGCTGTGACAATATAAAATCTCAACCATATGAAATATTTTTGTAAAGGTCAGTGAAAAAGTTGTACTATATACTTTAAAACACTTCAGCAGGTTTCTCCCTCACATTCCTCTCCTGCTGTATGAAACACAAAAACAAGTATGCAAACCTCACAGTTTCCGTGTTAGTTTTACTAGCTTAAACTCACCTCATATCCTGGACGAGAGAGATTCTAAGAGGTGACATGGCTGGACTGCTATCAGACTTTCTCCTTTCTGAATCAAGAAGTATTCCTAGACTCAGAAGAACATATAAAGATTTTAAAAACAATATATATAAAAAAAAAAAAAGGTTAATTAACATCAACTTGCACTCTTGAGTTACTGGTGACTTACTGCTTTGTGAAGACATTGTGGCATATTTCCACTTCAAGTGACAGGAAAATCTAATATGCTGCACAGGTGGTTATGCAGATCAGCACACACTGAGCATTAAACACATTAATGAGCTTAAACTGAAACTGGTATGACATCAAATGGCTTAAGATATATACTAATCAAGTATTATTTTCTAAATACTACCCTATTTTCTTTCTATGTAGTAAAAGTGATTGGCATTATTGACACCAGAAAACTGTGTTCAACGTGTTCTGCTCAGTACACCGCACATCATATTTAACTAATCTATCACTCTGCATGCTCCTGTAACATCACTATTTTTAAAAATAGAACACTTTGGGGTTTTTAAGCAACATTATTACTCTTATCTTTCAAATTCCACTCTATAATCAAGCTGTATGTTAAATACAGTCCCTGCCCTCAATCCAAAGTTAGAAAGCATAAAAATGATTGCAACTTCAGTCTGATACGCAAAAAAAACTGTGGACCAAGTGACATTCAGGAGACCTTAATACTTCCCAAATCTTTGGTTCTAACTACTTACAGGACCTTATGCATGTTAGTAATGCTCAGCTTTTTGCCTACGGCACTCACTGCCTCCCCCAAAACCCATCTATACCCCTTTTTGGAACTATACACAAAGGGTGTAAGTTGTGTTATAAACTATGCCCATATCTGACACAAGTAGCAGTGTTTAAAAATTACATTAATAACCTTAGAAACACCTTGTAATATTACTTTTACTGCATCACTGTAACAAAAATTAAAATGTTTCTACTGTGTTTTTTTATTGTTTCTTGGTTTTGTTGCAGTTTTTTCCATGTCTTTTTCTTTCAAACAATAAGCCTACTGTTCAATTGTTTTTCAAGACAGAATGTAAAACTTCAGTACATAGAGCTCAATTGTATTTACTTATACTTGTTTTCCACTCCCATCCATAACTCAACATGCTCTGCCAGCCATGCAGTGACCACATGTCATACGAAGGCTGGTATATCAGAGCAATAAATTTTAAAGCCTATCTTCAAAACACCAGATATTTCTGGTACCTGAAGTAGCCAGACACCAGACCCAAAAAACCGGGCTCAATCCAAACAAGTTTATTTTTCACAAAATATACTGCGACAATACACCAGGTCCATATTAGTTCTGTAGCAGATAGAATACTTCATTCAGTTCTACTGAGTGAAGGGTATTTCCAAAGAAACAATCTCTGCATGGTGCAAATCTGCAGGCAGCTCTTAATTTTTTATCATTTTTTTCCAGTGGAATCCAACCTTACCTGAGGTACTGAAGCTGCCTGATGTAGTTTTTCTCTGCCTGTTTTCTAGGTAGTGTAACAGATGAGACCACAAAGCAGACTTTCCCTAAAATTGGAAAAAGAAAAACAACCAAAACAAAAACCTCACTAAAGAAATCACTATCAGCTGAATAAAATTAAAACAACATGTTTAAATCACTATTTGAAGTACCAGCCATAACAAAGACTTGATTTAAATATGTTTCTCCCTACAAAGCCACTGGTAAAAACCACACATGAGACAAAAGTTGGAGGTGCTGAGGAACTGTAAAGAGGTTGAGAAAGGAAAAACAGAGTCAAACTACTGGGATCTAACGATTTTGGTAACAGGAAAAAAAACAACTGAACTTCCTTCCTCATAGTTCATTAACGTCATAAGAGAACGTTTAAAGGCTTGTAAAACACTATGTGCAAGTAGAGTTCTAAGTCTGAGGACATAACATGTACTATGTGTCTTTCTACTCTGCCTCTCCAACAGTGAAGCGAGAAGAGATACAGAACCAGCCGGAGTAAACCATCTTATATCCAGATCAACCCTTGTGCATTTGTTCTCTCGATGGTAATACAGGGCTACAGATGCATGCTGTCCATTTTTAGAACCTCAAAAGATCCCCCTCTATTTCATCAGGCAAAGGACTTGGATAATCACACACACAATAAGACAACTCAAAACACAAGACAATAGAAGCATATCAGCAATAATACTCCAACGCTACAAATTATAGATTCATAGAATCATAGAATAGTTAGGATTGGAAAGGACCTTATGATCATTCAGTTCCAACCCCCCTGCCATGGGCAGGGACACCTCACACTAAACCATGTCATCCAAGGCTCTGTCCAACCTGGCCTTGAACACCGCCAGGGATGGAGCATTCACAGCTTCCTTGGGCAACCCATTCCAGTGCCTCACCACCCTTACAGTAAAGAATTTCTTCCTTATATCCAATCTAAATTATAAAAACAACTTAAAAGTTACAACTTGGGATGTAGTATTTAGGCCAAGGTAAATCTGTCAAATGATGTTAAAAGGCGTACCTTGCCTTGCTCATTGTTGCTTTCTGAAACTGCTGGTATTGTAACGCAGAGTTGAGGAAATCTTTCGATGGCAAACTAAATAGATTCTTGGATTCATCCTAAAATATTCTGCACAATAAACCAAAATCTTGCAAAGCCACAGAAAGGCAGCAGTAATTTAACAGGGGCTCTCGAAGACACTGTTTGGAATTACTTAGAGAGGAAATTTATTAATATTACCCTAAATTATTATATTAACTTGAAATCCCAGGAAAGATTTTGCAGTTTTGCATTTCAGAAATGCAGTCATATTATAAAGCCATAATTTTATTCACAACTTTGTGCAGAAAGAGTGACTGTAAAGCAACAGCTGTCAATTCTGCACTATCAATGTAATCTAAAATTATGTAAGTGGCTTCCTAAAAGTGCAGTAACTATAGTTCATCGCTGAAATATCTTTTTTTTTTTTCTAAAACATTATCTTTAAAAATCTCTGAATTTTAATAGTATAGCTCACTCGCTGACATAAAGAACTAATGACCATGAGGGATTATTCCAGAAGTGGCCTGCCTCTGGAAGATAATGCCTAGAGTGTCTCTAACATCTGTGTTGAGAGAAATTTATTAATAATACGCATTCACTGGTGAACTTTCAACAAAATTCAGAGAAGCTCAATATCTCATGTGTACACCTGACAGATCCAACATGGAAAACCAAAATTCCAAGTCTTATAAAAGCATAAAAAGGGAGCATGAAGAATACCAGGTAACTGCTACATTCAAAATGGCACTTCTCTCAGTGAACACACACATGCACACATAGTCTAGTGTTCAGCAACTGGCCGCCATGGCAAGGAAAACTACAACAGCTCACATAAAGCAGCAAAGGGTCCTGCAGCAAACAGATGTCAACAATATGATGAATGCAAGAACTCATGCAGTGTACATGTATCTGCCTGCTTCCTTTACCACCATGCTACTCTCTTTTAACTTCACCAAATAGCAATGATGATGCAAGCTGTATCTGTAAGAGAAAGGAACACAGCCTAAGGGAAGCAGCGGGACAGAGAACAGGCAAAAGAATAACCATAGCCTTCTGAAAGTTCAGACTACTTCAGTCATTAGATCCTATATCTGACAACTCCCCTGCATTATTCTGGGCAAAGGAAGCTGTGGATTCATTCTGCAGGTGGAAGAATTGGCAGGAAGCTAATGTAGGATTTTCAGGGTTCGTCAGCAGGGAAGAGGTAAAAGCAGGCATTGGTGGAAAGAAAGTCATCCTCATTACCATGGTCAATTGTGAAAGAAGAGTCTTACTTGGCTCCCTATTGAAAAATAGAATAAAACCCATGTCTAGACCAGCAGGCTTTTGCATATTTAATAAAGGCCAGAGCACACACAGAATTGGTGGTGGATCACAATGCAAGATGTACTGCACTTCCTCCATCAGGCCTCTATTATATTCCACCACTCTATTTATTCCACCATTCAGCACTGTTTGCCAACATCTGCAATCAATCCAAAGCATTAACCTTATGTATGGCTGGCCGTCTGGTGGTCTGAAAGGCCCAAATCTGAGCTGAAGCAGAGTATACTGATGCTCTGTCTTCTAAGACTGAAGCAGTACAGCTTCTATCCTAAGTGATAAACAAGAGGGAAGGGAGATAATCGCACAATAAATCTTCACATAGAGAACTGCTATGTAGTTTGAAGGAGAGCTGATTTAAACACTGGTGCTTGGGTGCTGGGAACAGAGATACTGAATTACAGTTTGACTGGACTACGTATATTTATTCTGCACATTCTTTAAAAAAAGAACATGTTATCATTCTCACTGTCCTTGCTATTCCTTTGTACAAAGGAGAAGGAAAAGATAAAGGCCTTCCAAAATCCATCTAGTCCCACAAGTGACTCCAAACAGAAGAACATGACAATTAGTTTCATAGGAAAAACAACACCCCTAACTAGTGATCTTGTAAACATCACTTAACTACCCCTCCACCATTCAGAAAGAACAAAAATAGGAAGGGTTTTAATCTTAAAAACTAAATTAACATACATGAAAACAAATTTCCTATGCCATATCCCATTTAGAGCATCTTTAGCATATGCTGCATTCTAGCCCACGCAACTTTATTAGCAAAAGTATTAAGAACACCAAAAAAGTTTTATTTACCATCCTATTAAAAAAAAAAAATCAAACCACAACACCAAAACCCACAAACCAAACCAAACAAAAACCCCAGGTTAAATGGAAAGAAAGTCTTCCAAGAAGTCACCTGTGGAACACTTCTACATGTACACATGCACATACCCCAGAGCAGAAAGTGGAGACAGACAAGGGAGAAGTAACTGACATAAAAAAGGCTGGAGAGAGACAGAAGTATTTTAACACATCAGTATGCACACAAAACGTATCCCCTGGAAGCAGAAATTGGAAGGGCACAACATGACTTTAGGAAAGTGCGCTCTGCAACATACATGAGTATTTGCTCCTCACCTGTTTGACTTGCAGACCATGGCTCCATATCCTTTCTAAGAGGTCACACAGACTGGCTATCAAGGTATTCTCTTCCACACCTGTGATATTCACTTCACCATGACCTAGCTCCACAGCTTCTCGACCCATTTTTTCAACCAACATCCTCTTGGTCTCAAATAGGAGAAGGCAAAAAACAGTGAACTCTTTCCACAGAAACTTCCATGATCACTTACACTTTTAAAATAACAAACAAGGAAGTACATGATAGCAAAGATTTGGCAGGGTAACTGGGTATACACAGTATTTCTGAAGCTAGTGCATGACTGCATTTCTTTTACCCTGTTTTTCAAGCCATGGCTGCACCAATGTTGATTACTTTATAGCCTCTTCCATCTTTCTAATGGGGGCTTGCAAATGGGCACATAAGCTTCCACAGAGTAACTCAAATAAAGAGAACAGCAAGATACATATTGACAAGTGAGATGCCAAGCAGCAAGGCCCTGCAACACAGGTCCTGAGTGTTTCTGAAGATTGATGAGTGCTGGACTAGGAGCAATATGCTATGTCAGCGTCTTCTGAGTGGAGGTGTACATGGACAAGTGCTTCCAAGTAGCAGGGGGACACATTATTCTTGTGAGACCCCATTCTGTCAGAAGGGTGTTTGTGTTTAAACCAAACCCATTCTGGAGTGCACCTCCTGAGTTTCCTGATGCACCACATCCTCCTAAATCATGCATAGTTTCATTCTGGTCAACAAAGCCCTCACCAACATTTAGAAGTACAGTCTCCCAGTCACAAAATATTCATTGTATAGCTACCTGGAGAGAAAATTACTAGGGAATCACTTCTGCTCATCTCTTACACATTTTTTCATCTTTGCTGCTATTCTGGAGTATCCCTCAAATGAGTAATACTCCCTTAGGCACCTAAACACACTCTTAGTTGAGATGAAGAATCACAAGTCAGCCTCTAGCTTCTTCTCCTCACCTTCCCTGGTAATTTTTCTAATAGCAGGCTCACTATATTCACTAGAGTTGCATTCCCACAGTCTATCTTCAAGGATTTTCATCATCATATGCCCCTATTATAAAGTGAAAGGGATTATTTGGACAGTCTCATATACACAGAAAACTAAAGAAGGTGCATGTATTAAACACAGTTTCACAAAGTTATATACAATTGCTGTATTACCTCCACTGACTTAAGGCAAGAATGTATCTAGTTGATAATTATTCTCTTTACTGTGTTAGTATAAACATTAACATTTAATTCAGATGAATATATTGTCGAATACATACTGGTGAAGCATGTCTACAAACTAATACCAAATTTTTTTGCTTAATGCTTGAAAACTTACATTTCAGAACTTTGTTAACCCACTTCCTTTAGTTATGAGAAAAGCTCCTGTATTTTCACCAGAACCTCCTCTTTTGGAATATTCACTCTCATTGAAATAGTATAGTCTCATTAGGAATAACTGAAATATACTACAATAGACGTAGCAGTGGATTGATAAAGACCCATCACAATATTCAATCTTTCTATCATTTTACATTCTCTATCATAAATCTGCTTGATAAAGTTTCCATTCCTCGCAAAATTGCTAAACACATTATCTTTTCCTCAATTTCTTGCTAGAATGCAAAATCCTTTATATGAATAAAACAGAAACAGGTGATGGAAGAGGAGAGTTCAAACATACTGGCCACAAAATGGTCCATAAAGGATGAATATGAGGTACAAGAGAACAGAACTATCTCTGTATTACCTTATTTCGGCATTCCTTCAACAAGCCTTCTACAAACTTCCAGTTTGTTTGCGCAATTACCGATGGAGAGAGGTTAGACAGTTTGGGCTGTCGAATAGTGCTGCCCAGATTCCTGGCTTCTTGGATATACTTCTATATTGGGGTAGAAAATTGACAAATACAGATAAAAGTGAAAGTGAGACTACTTTGCCAAGAGAAAAAGGTAAACTTATCCTTAGAACCCATCCCTGTGCAATGAGGAGGAAAGGATCACATCCTCTTTCAGCATTATATTGGGCACTCAGCGTGCTAGTTCACTGGGAGTTAAATCCCCATTCCTGTTACCTAACTAGCATTAGAACATACATTGCTGAACAACAAAAACACAATACAAATTGCCAAGGATATTTAGATGCATAGAGATTCAACTACCCCCTCCACCACTGAGAATTATCTTGTTATTTTTTTATATAAAATGAAAGTTTGCAGTAATTACCCAGACCAAGTTTGTTCAAATGGCATACCGGTCTACACGAGGGCTGCAAGAAAACTTCGCCTGGAGCTTGACAACATCTGAGACCTGTGCTACGCCCTGAATGCCTGAAGAAATTCTGTTTCTTACAGAAACAGCTTCTTCAGAAAACAGCTTCAAAATGTTACTAGCAGCTCTCAGCTATGAAGCATCTGCAGTTTTGAGCAAAATACTTTCCTGAACTCAATATACTCACAAGAGCTTTTCAGCTCCTGTTATTGCCAAGGAGTTGCCATTGTTTTCACCTCAGAGACAAGAATACTTTCACAAATGTTTTGAAAGCCAGGTGATCATTGATTGTTTGAGGCATGGCCAGCTGTGAATAAGTTACAAAGTCCCATATAGGCACTGACAGAATGCTAAGGATTAGTACATATTTCAGATTAATAGGCAACTTCTCTAGCTTACACTGAAATAATGACCAACTGAAGCGTCAGTGAATAGATCACAGAATCATAGAATAGTTAGGGTTGGAAAGGACCTTAAGATCATCTACTTCCAACCTCCCTGCCATGGGCAGGGACACCTCACACTAAACCATGTCACCCAAGGCTCTGGTCCAACCTGGCCTTGAACACCACCAGCGATGGAGCATTCACAACTTCCCTGGGCAACCCATTCCAGTGCCTCACCACCCTCAAAGTAAAGAACTTCTTCCTTATATCCAGTCTAAACTTCCTCTGTTTAAGTTTGAACCCATTACCCCTTGTCCTGTCACTACAGTTCCTAACGAAGAGTCCCTGCCCAGCATCCTTATACGCCCCCTTCAGATACTGGAAGGCTGCTATGAGGTCTCCACACAGCCTATCCACGCAGAGAGATTAGTCAAGCACAGTATAATCTTTGTAGAATGAAAACCACACCTTCTCTATCAGCCTTACACTAAAGAGCTATGATGTATACATTTAATTATGCATCTTTATCCAGGACTATGATTAGTCATATTGTGCATTGGACATACCAGATAACGCTCTGACACAGATTTTATAGAGGGCATGAAGGGCCAATCATGCTGGTCCCAGACTAAACATAACTGCAACGGAAGTTCTGACATGGAAAAGTCCAGGTGCTGGTAGGACAAGTTGGTAGCAAAAAGCCAAGCAGACCATGCAAAGCGAAAGTGGTAAGCACATATGAAGTAATAAAAGAAAGCATGCAAAACAGAAAAGGAAGAAAGTGAAGACATAATACAACAGAACTCCCAAGCATTCAACATAAAAATAAATTTGTAAGTAATGAATCTGAAAGAAAGAAAGAAAAGATGGTGTTTAGTCATTGGATTGGTTTAAACTCTGCCCTCCACTGGGCACAAATATTTGCAAGCTAAAAACCACTAAGCTTCAATTCCACAGATTTTTGTCGGCTGCCCCAAAGCTTCAATATGTCTACGACTCACAACACTGCACTTTAAACCACTGCCTCCTCCTCAGCCTGATCCCCAGTGTTCATCTCAGATTGGCCTCCTCCCCATTCTTTCACACTGAATAGGAAAGTCAGTGGTTCACCTGGGAGAGGGGTTCAATGTTCAGTCAGTATTATGAAATCGAAAACATACTGCATACAACCCTGAAACATCAGTACAGATTAACCTGGCATTTAATCTGTATTTGTAATTCTTATTCCTCACAAATTATTTGCCTTGCGTGACAGAAAAACTCCTACAGGATAATCAACTTGTGAAGGGTCAGTTAAAAAAACAAAACAAAACAAAAGCCCCCAGAGGCCAGAGGTAGACTTTTGCCTTTGTGATTACCTAATTTGTATCTCAGAAGTTCACATGCTAAACATCATAAATGTTAAAAGCAATAATAAGGTTACAAATCAACTATTCTTCACTTCTGTTACTTCTAAGTAAAAAGTACTTTAGAGTTATCTGAGCACAGAGAACATATCAAACCAGAAACTACTCGTAGGTGGGTTTTTATTATGCAGGCATTCTTCTGTTACATGGTTATGAATGACATAGATAACACTATACTTCAACACAGTTTTAAGAAACCAGTGAGAAAGTTCTGGAAATTAGTACATTGGAAAAACAATTAAACTCATCACTACCATGAAAGAATGAACTGGACAGGCAAAGATATTTGATTTTGACAGCACTATCCTAACAGACACAAGATTATAAAATTCCAAATGAAACTTTTCTGAAGATATTTAACAAGGCAAGAGAATATTGTCTTCAATGAAAAACATACATTAAACAAAAGTAAAGCCTTGGGTTATTAAACAAATAAAAAAAATTCTGATATTTTAAACCAGATTATTTTCAGAATTACCCACAAAATCAACACCTAGTATAACAGTTTGCAGCCTGTATCATATGAATCAGAAACTGTACTGTAATTAGTTCACATCACCCAGACCTTTCAAAATCCCTTCACCACAAACAGTAACTGTCAGCTATAGTGACTGTCATTAGAGAAATTATCAGTTCAGAAGGTGGCTAAATCAGCACCAGACTGGGCTGTGTAAAAACAGGCAGACACAAACCTGACAGTATGGATGGGGATTACATTCCCACCTTAGTATGAGGTTGTCTGCCTATCTGCCGCCTTAAGAATATCTTTATGATCTACAGAAAAAAACCAGGCATATCCAAAAGGCAATGCTTCTGATTTCAGGATTAAATTAATCACTCTCTGGAGGTGATTATCTTTTCTCCATCAAATACACAAAAGCAGCATAGAGTGACTAATTTATTTAGAAACAGGAAATAGACGACTAAAAAGTTTAATTTCCCCTTCCTCCTCCCCTCCCTTATATTAAAAAAAAAAACAAAAAAAACCAAACCAAACCCAAAAACCCAACAAACAAAAAAACAAAACAAAACCCACCCAAAACACTACAACAAGAAAAATAAACCACCCCGCAAAATTTTGAAGCATGTGAAAACATTTTCAGGGAAGTCTTCAGTACATGGGATGAAATAAATTTGTCCTGAGAGGGGGTAAAAATGGCTTAACTTTAGAAGAGACAAACTAAGAAATTCTGATCTGCTAAGGACCTTCATTTGTATTGAATACACATAAGGGAGAGCAGAGATGGACTGCAAGTAACTGTCTAGACATTTCATAAGCGTTACAGAGCATTATTCAGGCAATTAAGTGGGAAAAAAATTAATCAGATCTCTATAGCTGAACGATTTTCACCTCTCTCTGATCATTGTCAAGACGCAGGTGCTCTGTGTGTTGCTTCTGTCTGTCCTTCCTTCTCCACTGTGCAGGAGCATTTCTCTTTGTCCACCTACAGACAGAAGAATATTATTAAATAAATGTCAAGAGTGAGGTGAAGGGCAGTGGTCAAAATCAGCTTCTATCTTATCATATATTGAACATTTTGACATTAATTACATCAGACAAAGTGCAACTGCAAATACACACACAAGAGTCTCTGTAGAAGAATCCAACGTGAGGCAACCAAAGTATTTAAAAAAACAGAACATGTTCACTTGCTTTGTATTTTTCTATTCCTTTGTGATATCTAGTTGCAATTTACACCACCTTCTTCTTCCTTCGAAGTTTTTATAAGAAGATATCCTAAAATATTTGCTTGGTCTTAACTGAGATCAAATAAGCAGATATGATTTTACATCAACAGTCATTAAAAGTAACCCAAAATACATAAATTTTAACCTCAAACTTAATAGGGCTTTCTTACCTAAATTTGCTTCTAAAGTTCAGAAAACAGAAAGAAAAGGAAAGAGCAGGGAAAAAAAGTGGAAAAAGGGCAGGGGGAAAAAAAGGAAAAGGAGAGGAAAACAAGGAAAAGGAGAGGTGGAAAAAAAAAATCAAGAGACACAACAAAAACCCCTCCACACACAACCCACCCACATCATCCGATTTGTGCTCACAAAAAGACACTGGATTTGCTTTCTACTATCTCTGTTTTAGTACCACTCCATAGATCTTGCAAAGTTCCAGCACCTGTTGTCCTAGCTTACTCACTTGTTGCTTGCTGGTCCAATGGATAAAACATCAGACTGAAGCTTGGGAAAAAATCCAAGTTCGTATTTCCCTTGCCCAATTTTCATGTCCAGTAAGTGTGGGTGGACTGCCGTGTGATCTATTTTTGCTAGCCTTAATTCAATAGATTTCTCTGAAACAATAAGAAAGTTAGATTTTTTTTAAAGGTGTCTTAATCAGACAGGTATCTACAATCACACATCCTCAACCAAAAGCAGATGTCAAATTTAAGAAAGGGGGTGAAAGTTTCTTAGTGACCCACCAGGTACACTAGTACAACAGTGCGTTAAAAAAATATTAAAAAGAAAAATCAAAGAACTGCCACCCAAAGGAGAAAAACATTTATCCTCTTTAAGCTCAAACACTTTCCACACAAAGCCTGCAGAAAACCAGCTGAGTTCAATTAAACTTTACATTAACTTCATCTCACATCTCAGCTTCCAACATAACAATTAGTTTCCCCCTTAAGATTTATACCTGAGCTTTTTTGGTCCTTTCATTTGGGGTTTTTTGAGGTTTCAAAGCATGAATCATTACTTAGTGTCTACCACAAACAGCACTGACTAGTTGTATTTTCATTCATGTCAAGAAAGTGGCTTATTACTCTTACCAGCCTCATCAATGGTTGTGCACTTTTGATACATAGATGTTCGCAGAGTTGGTGTCCTAACGTTTAGCAGCCTAATTTTATCTACTCTGGAATCAAATACTCTCAAAACAGGGTCTTTATCATCTTCATCATGGCACATAATCTTATTGTCAATAAAAGATGCAAACATCTGGGTCTCCAGGAATCTTGAGAGGAAAGGCAAGTAAGGTTCAGGCTGGTCCGACAGGAAGGATGCCTAACAGACAAGAAGAGATAAGAGTGTCTGCGAATCTTCAGAGAGATACATCCACCAAAAGCACCATTTTTTCTAATCAATGATATTTTATAGAGCTCTGGTGCCACTTAAAGCCTAATTTTATTACACATGCCAATTCTATCTCAGAACAAGCATTCGATATGAAATCTCCAGCTTCATGACGATCACCTATTATACAGCACACCAATTATTTAACTGTGATTTTAGTATTTACTTAATTTTCAAAAAATTTCAACAGAACCCCAGCTAACCACAACAACAGTACCACAGGTGTGGATATTATGTACTTCTGGCTGGACTCATAGCCTAGGACATTGATGAGAATCTTTTCGCATGATTTGATGGGAATCAGATCAATGTTTTAGCAGGCAATGCTACAACATAATCCTCACCCACGTGAACTATCCTGCTGACAAATACCTGATCTCCAGTAAAGAAGACAGGAGTAAAATTTTAAGAACTGGGGTCTTGTGTTCCTCTAGAATAGAGCTAGTAAAACATTTGGTACACATGTATGTAAGTGTCACGTGAAGTCATGGTTTTATTAACATATTCAGCAATTCCTCTAGTTAAAAAATAAAATAAAGTATTTTCACTAGTGATATTAACGTCTAACCTGTATATCAACATTGAAGTGAGGCTTCCTAAGCTATTTTTCCACAGAAACCTGTATTTTACTACACTATCCTTAAAAGTGCATACTTATCTCTCTAAGCATGTGTATGCATGCATTTTTCCGTGTATATTATGTGACATTTTTGGGGAACACTGAAATTTAAGGAAGAAATTACAATTTTGAGAGTACCGTTTTTCATTTTATGGCTCAATAAACAATGTCTTAGGTTGGAGTACTGTTTTACTCCTTAAATTCACATAGCTTCTTCTTACAACTTACTTTATCAAAGTTCTGCATCTGCTCCCTGTTCGTAAACCAAGATTCCTTGTCCTGACTGGGCTGAATAACAAATACTTCATAATCTGCAAACATCTGCGTAAAGCGGTTGGCAAAAACTTCACGGATTTGAATGTTCAGCTGGTAAATCTTGAATTCTTCTTCATCACACTGAATTTTAAGATCCTTTTTGCTGCTGGTCTCTTCTCGTACCTCCAACTGAGAAAGTGAGAGAACACACAAAACATTTGTATACATGCTCTTAATCTGTCATTCAGCTCTCAAGTCAACATTCCAATAAAAAATAAAAAATAAAACAAAAAAAAAATTTAGTTTCAAGCACTGTAATAAATCAACATCAAATAAATCTAGAAAAAAACCTTTGTCTATAAAAATTTCAATTTCAATAATAAACTATAACCTATTTTAGTACTAAAAAGGATAGATAACAACCATACACGTCATGTACCCCATATACTTGATTTACCTTATTCTACCCCTTAATCACCTGCACAGGCTTTTTAGAGGTTTTTACTACCCCTGCATATTAAGCAAATACATATTTCTGTCTGGTGCAATACAAGTCCAGGTTTAGTACTGTTACAGTCTAATACCCACCAGCTTTCAAATGAAGACAGAAATGCACAGTAAAAAGAAGCCATGCATGTCTAGTAGCTAATGTGCTGTAACTTCAGCCATTAGCAGTGTGATGCACAATTCATCACTACACAGCCCAGAGTAATTTTAACTGAAAATGCATTATATTTCATTAAACACATGGGCTAAGATTTATGAAAACAGCATTAGGAGATTCAGATATTCAGTTCATATTAGTTTTGACAGGAATTGATTATTAAGAAAAAAAAAAAAATCCAAGCCACAAGCGTTAATGCACTAGTTTGAATACACATTTACAACCCCTGCCTTTGTTAATGATTATAAAAGGCACCACCACACATAAGTGACATAATATCCACAGCTTACAACATCTACACAATGATGCAGTTGCTGCAGCTGTCCCATGCTTCTTAAAGCACCTTGGTTATAGCAGTCTAAGGCTGGCTATAAATAGCATCCTATAGCCATGCTCACTGCTAAAGAGTGCTCTGCTATTCAGCCATCTCTTCTAGCTGCCTCTCATAAGTAGCACTTGGTGTCTACTCATTCTTCATTAATTGGGTATTTGGCATTAAGCAGATTTTTTAATTACATATTTGAGAAAATTTTGACAGTTACAATCTATACACTCCTATCATCATAAAAAAGGCTAGTAAAATGGGATTTTAACTGCTATGGAAAAGAGTAGAAAAGGCCTGAATGTGCAAAAATTAAAAAGACCTGTACTTTACCCATTACTTCCCAATCCATTCAGCAAAGGAGCCAATGTTTCTTAGCAATTTTCCCCTCAACAAGAATAAAACAAAAGAAAAACCTGAGAAGAGGAACACAGCTGATCTGAGCATTAAATCCAGTCTAGTAATCAAATGCTGCTTCTTGTAGCAGCCCTGCAGCTCCCTCCCCACAAAGCAGCTCTTCAACCTATTGCAGGTCACACAATTTCTATCTGTTTGGCACTACCTGCAGTCCAAGTTACGGGGTAGGAATCAGACTCAGCAATGAAGACCTGGTCAAGATACTTTAAACATGCAAGAAATAAAACCTTAGTTTGCTGAGAAAATCTTCACTGCATTCATAGAATCATAGAATCATAGAATAGTTAGGGTTGGAAAGGACATTAAGATCATCTAGTTCCAAAACCATTATATGGGCAGGGACACCTCCCACTAAACCATGCCACCCAAGGCTCTCTCCAAAACAGACTTGAACACTGCCAGCAATGGAACATTCACAGCTTCCCTGGGCAATCCATTCCAGTGCCTCACCACCCTTACAGTAAAGGGTTTCCTTATATCCAATCTAAACTTCCCCTCTTTAAGTTCGAACCCATTACCCCTTGTCCTCTCACTACAGTCCCTCATGAATAGTCCATCCCCAGCATCCTTATAGGCCCCCTTCAGGTATTGGAAGGCTGCTATGAGGTCTCCATGCAGCCTTCTCTTCTCCAGGCTCAACAGCCCCAATTTTCTCAGCCTATCTTCATATGGGAGGTGCTCCAGTCCCCTGATCATCCTCGTGGCCCTCCTCTGCACTTGTTCTAACAGTTCCATGTCCTTTTTATGTTGAGGACACCAGAACTGCACACAATACTCCAAGCGAGGTCTCACGAGAGCAGAGAAGAGGGGCAGGATCACCTCCCTCGATTTGCTGTCACGCTCCTTTTGATGTGGCCCAGGATACAGTTGGCTTTCTGGGCTGCAAGTGGACACTGCAGCCGGCTCATGTTCATTTTCTCATCGACCAACACCCCCAAGTCCTTCTCCGCAGGGCTGCTCTGAATCTCTTCTGTGCCCAATATGTAGCTGTGTCTGGGACTGCTTCAACCCACGTATAGGATCTTGTAATGTTTGGCTACTAAAGAAGCCAAGAGAAGCACAGAACATTTTCTTCAGAGGGAAAAGATGCATTGGCAACAGATTTTGAGAAGAGCAGATAAAAGGAAGTGACTGTGTGGAAGTACACATAGTCACTATTTCAACACTAGAATAAGATTTGTAATTTCTTAAGTATGAAGGAAACTGCATTTCTGATTGTGACCACTCATTTGACCTTTTCCCTCCTTCTAGCTTTGGCAGGTTTTTTTCTGCTTTGCTTTTCTGAAGTGATTGCTCTTCTTACCGAATTGTCCATGTAGCTTTCTCTTTATTAAACGCTGATCCATCCAGATTGCCATACAGACTACTTTTGGACAGCCTCCATTGTTTCCTACATGCTTACTGGCTGTATGTTGAGTTTTCATGTGTGACCATAACTTTCCTTCACAGACTTATCTCATTTCTACTTCTTGCATTTCTACTTCATAAATCTACTTCATACGTCTGCTGTGCTTCCTCTTCTCTTACTCATAAATCTTCTTTGTTCTTCCTCCTAACATTATCAACAGCAACTTCCTTTCATTTTGTGTATCTTGAATTCTTCTAGACAAATGTCACGGCTACTTAGAGGTTTTCACTGTAAGCTTTTCTATTCTTTAATTTCTCATATTGACACTTCTCATGTCTTTTCTTTTTCAGCTAATTCTTTCATTTTCTTGTAAACATTCCTGAGTAAAACTTTGCTTCTATGAGATGATGTAAGTGAAATCCATCTCTTGGAAATGTCTCCCTTTCTGTATCTGCCCATTCGCAGTCCACACTGGTTCTTTCCTCCTCTGAAATCATGAAATGATTCTTTTGCAGCTGGGACTGAGCAGGAATTTTCATATCATCACATATGATGTCTTAAGAACGTGCTTTACTTGTCAACACAGGAAAAAGAAACCTCCCCCTCTGCCCCAGTAAGAAAACAAAAGTTCAGGTGGCTGAATGACAAAGATGAAGTTATGTGTGACATAATCATAGTTTAAATATGCATCTGTGCACAGTTGTGTTGGCATTGTTTCCATACTACTGTCAGTCTTAAATATAACATATATACTTAGCAACTGTATGATGTACTAAACACTGACATACTTTTTCACAAAGGCTCAAAAACCCCACAGTGGTCTTTCAGGTAATACCTTTTATGAAAAAGGGACACAACTTTTTTCCCCAATTCTGACTGCCAAAAAAAAAAAAAAAAAAAAAAATAATCTAACCAGGGTCACCATGAGCTGTGCACATCCACTTGCTGGGAATCAGATACTAATGCAATTCAAAGCATCAACCAGAAAAAAAGCACCATAGTATCTGTCGTGGTTTAAGCCTTTCAGCCACGCAGTTTTCTCGCTCACTCACTTCCCCCTCTTTCTTCCCTCCGCTCCAGGAGGGATGGGAAGGAGAATCGAAAGAATGCAACTTCCACAGGTTGAGATAAGAACAGTTTAGTAACTAAGGTATAACACAAACCACTACTGCTACCACCAATAATAATAATGACAAGAGAAAATTATAGGGAAAAGAATACAATCGCTCACCACCCAATCCCCAGCCCAACCATCCTGGGCATGACGTGCTGTGGTATCAAATAACCTCTTTGGTCAGTTTGGGTCAGGTGTCCTGTCTCTGTTTCCTCCCGGCTTCCCCTCCTCCCTGGCACAGCATGAGACTCAGAGAGTCCTTGGTCAGACCAAAACATTACCAAGCAGTAACTGAAAACACTGGTGTTATCAGTGCTGTTCCCAGGCCCAAAATCAAAAAAACAGCGCTGCACCAGCTACCAAGAAGGAGAAAAATGACTGCTACTGCTGAACCCAGGACAGTATCCCTCTGGCAAACATACACAAGCAAAATTATACATACTCTACATACATATTCTACATACAGAATGATGTAGAATATACATATTCTACATCTTCCTAAAGAAAGATACCTATAGAAACCAAGACTGGATCCTAACTTCAGGATTATGTGGATGTCAGTTTTAGCCACGTAAATAGTAGGAAAGTGGTGTAAATTAAGAATAAATCTTAAACCCAAGAATAAACAAGGCAAGGTGCTTTTTAAAACACATTGTCTTGGCAAAGAAACACTTGGAGGATAGCCAAAGGTCTCCCTAGATGCTGTGGGATTAAACCCCACCCTCCCTCCCCCCCAGGCTTGCCCTTGTCTCTTAGATGCTCACAAGGTTTGTGAACATGTTAACATAAAGTTCTTTCTGGCGAAGACAGACAAACAATGTCTTTGGACCATGACTTCAGACAACCTACTACCGAAGGTCCAGAGAGTACAGATACTTTCACAGCTTACCTTTTCTAGACTCACGCCTGTTCTTTTAACAAGTGCTTGGAGTCTTGCAATAGTCTCATTTTCCTTTAGCAGCTCATAGGAATTCAAAGGTGATCCTGCTATGTTCCCATTTCTTTTATCAGAAACCAGGTCACATGCTCTGAGGCTCTTCATCTTGGAGGCACTTTCACTGCAGTGAAGGCTTCCTTCAGGTGGAATTCCAAAAGCCATTAGTATCTCTGAAATTTCCTGAATGAACTCAAGTTTGTTTGGGAATTGGGGTAAGTCTTCCGGCAGCTCGATGAAATGGTTGTCTACATCCACAAAGCACAGGTTAGCCTGGGATTCAATTTAGAAAAGGATACCATTACAATATCACTAAGCATAAGGGTCATGTTTTATTCATCTTTGGATTTTGTGCTTATTAAAAGATTCAAACTGCATCTGAATTAAAAAAAAAAAAAAAAAAGAAACAAATTGCATTTGTTTGGTTTTTCTGTAAAACACACTTGCCCCACTCATAACTGAACTGGTTGGCTGACTTCGAGAAAAGTAGCTTAGGGTCTACATTTCCAGGACTTTCAAGAAGGTAACTAAGAAAGAAGACTAACTTTAAAATTGTTTACTAGGTACAAAAGAGATTGTAGCATATATAAGGTACAGATGGGTGAATTTTTTCATACACATACAGCTAGATTTTAACTAAAGGATATTTGCAATACACTGCATATACATGCATACGACTGCCTGTTCCTCAGATTATCAGTCCACACTTCTAAGAGGTTTGGTGAATTTCATTCTAAAAGGTGTACTGATATTGCAGAGCATTGCAGAAGCTGCAATAAAGTTACCTTCTCTTGTCTGTAAGCAACTTACGAACAAATGCAATTCCTCAAACAAGCTTAGAAGTTTGTTACCAAGGGGAAAAAAAAAACTGAACTAGCTTCAATTCTGTTTTCCTGTTCCCATTTAACATCAAAAAAAAAAAAAAGAAAAAAAAAAAAAAAAAAGAATAAAGGAAAACCACCTATGTGGTTTCCACAGCAACATCAAAAGAAGCTATGTTCACGGTTTACCACCCTACATTGCAAAATCTGCATCAAATGGTTTCATGACATTGCATAATTACATACATTACAGCAACAGCCCCATTCACGTGTGAAATCTGCTTTGAAAACTAAGTATACAGATGAAAAATTGCTTCTCTGTAGAAGCATTTCAATTTTTCTTCACTGCAGAATTAGCATAGACTGCCACTTGTCTGCTTAGCCTTCTCTAAACAAAATCTCTTCACTCAGATTATAGGGTACTTTCAACCTAGCTTCATCGCATTGCTTTAGGATGTACATCTGAACTCAGGTCTCACTACAGCTTTGCAGCAAAAATACATATCAAGTCATGAGACCTAACAGATCTCCAGGTATTTCTTATGATTCACTAAGTGCAGAAGGATGGAAACACTCTCACAGTTTAACAGGAAAGAAGCAATTGGAAGAGATTAACCTCACACTGAAGCAATGATGCCAGAAATTTGAGCAATGTACACAAGCAGCAAATCATCAGTAAGGACCAAACAGTTCCGGTAGGATTTTGCTGTGGGACTGATCATAAGCAGACTAGGATAAGCTGTGTAAAGTAAATAATAAACTGAATTAGGTGCTGCAAAAGAACCCAAAATCATTAAGTACAACTGAGAGCTTGATTCTGAAACAGCTTCTGGTGCACCCTGTAAGAAGTTTTCTATTTTTTGAAGAGGGCACGTGTCACTGTTCAGCTTTTCCCAGTATCAAATTGCCCTAACACAGCAGGTGGAGTGTGTACCTACCTAACAAGGCAGCTCCAGTGGTAGGCCAGGGGGGCACAGAGCGCGGCTGTCATCTCATTCAAAGGAACACTTGGCACAAAGGGACAGCATGTACACAAGTACTCTCATGTTTCAAATAAGCACCTGAATTTAGGAGTGAGGCTCCCACTATACACATGGTTCTGTGATACTTAGAAGTCAAGTCAGCTAATATTTATCAGGAACACTCTAAGCACTTCAAGACATGAGAGAAGAAAAGACTTGAAACAAGGCACAATGCCTACCAGTCAGTGCTGAGGGAAAAACTAAAACCATTTTCCACAAGCAGTCAGCAAAATGGCAAGACAGACTCATTAAGAAGCTCTACAAACAGTTTAACTGTATTAGTTCCTTTAATTCAACTTTCCTTATTCTTTGGATCATCTTACCTTAGCACAGATTCTGCAGAAAACACCACTCTTGTTTAAGCTTGGTTGTATCTAAAAAGAGCTTGGCTGAAAAGTAGCCAAACGTTAACCTTACCAGCATAGAGACTCTAGTCTTCACACCAAAAATAAACTCCTCACCAATGAAGAAAAAGACAAATCTAATGCTTGCTGAAATTCCTCATCATTATCTGGGCTCACTGGGTAATTCTTCCAACAGTCAAATATCTCTTCTGCAGAGTTTCTCTTTAAGAGCAATACACATAGCTTAAACTCTCTAAGCCACTGATGATGATGGCTTGTCAGCCACTTACTATCACATTTCCCAGAATTTGCCCTATATAGAATTAAAAAATAAATATGTTAGTGTACACTCTAAAAGGTGCAAAGAAAATTTCTGGGGACGCTACACTTATTCAGTGCCTAGTTTACAACACATAAGGTAGAGGATTACCCAGAGCAGCCTAAGCAAAGGAGACTTAGTAGATTGCTTTCGCCTTTTTTAACTCAGGGAGACTGAGGTCATCCTCAAGAACTGCATAAGCACTTCCGAAAATGCCATGTTCCCCAAGGAATAGAAATGGCAAAGACACCTTACTTCACAAGCCCTTCAACAAGTACCAAAACAACATTTTTCTATGAAACTGAAATCCCAAGTACATAAATCACCAGTAACAGACACCAAAACACTAAATCTCACAAACACTGCTATACTATAGATCCGACAGAATAGAATACCAGTAAGGGCCCCTCCCTTAAAAAGCAAGGGAAATGAAATGACACTTTTTTTTTATTAAATGGTGGCCACCCAAAGCATTTTGCATTATAGGACCTAGAGAAGTACAGGAAGTAGAAAAATAAAGGAGTTCTTTGATCACAAGGTTTTAGTTATTTTGTTTCTAGAGGCAGCACCACTGAGTGAGCTGTGAATTGTTGACAATGCTGTCTGTGCCTGTGGACATAAGGATCATGATTTTACACATACAAAATTAAATTATATAAAAGACAAGCTACTTAGCAACACGTGTAAGTACAGAAGAACATCCTTAAGGTAGTCGCTTGGTATTTCAGGTCTCTCGAACAGTCAAATATTCTTTCATTTCTTGCTGAAGTATCAGTTTTATGACCAAAAGGAAACCTCACATAGTTATGCACCATTTTAATAACAGATTGTTACAAGACAGAACACATAACATCATCACACAATAAAACATTCTTCTGAGACACTACACCAAGGAACAAGAGAGACACATCCTAATTCAAAATCTTTCCTGTCATAAACTGTTATCATCACAAATAATGGGGTGTCCTGGTGAAAGTCTGACAACCCTCAGAAATGCGGATGCAAGTCAGACAATGATCATGTATCTGATACCAAAGCCTGGTTCCCTGAGGTCAACAGCACAACCTTCCATTGGCTCAGTGGGGTCTGGACTACACCCATCAGTTGCAGAGGCAGAAGACAATTGCAATTCTTTAGTTTGACCCCAAGTACAATAACAGCCAAACCCACACACAGATCTAGTGAGGCCTGTATCAAACCCATATCCTTCCTTTCAGCTCTGTTCAAAAATGTAGAAGGAAATGCCTTACGATCTGCCCAAAGGATGTCTAAGGAGGAAGTTCGCTAATAAGGTCCCACCTCACTGACATCCTAAAGAAAAAATATGGTTGATTTTAAACATTAATATATAATTACATGGTATGCAAATAGATACCTAGAGCAATTCAGAACAGTTAGTTCTAACAGCACAATCACCACCACTTCAATTCTATGTGCAGCCCCAGTGCTTAAGGTATAGGTCATATATGGGTTTTCAAATTCCCACGTAGATGGTCAGATTGAAACACGGTTCTGAGTTAAGGCTTCTGCCTGAATACAGTACTGAAAAACTAAAACCCTTTCATCAACAGCATGTGTCACCATGGTGCATTAGGTCTCAACCTGGCAAATAACCACCCACCTTAATTAACACAAGAAAGCATGGATATATGATTGGAGTATTGTGTGCAGTTGCGGCGTCCTCAACATAAAAAGGACATGGAACTGTTGGAACAAGTCCAAAGGAGGGCCACGAGGATGATCAGGGGACTGGAGCACCTCCCGTATGAAGACAGGCTGAGAAAGTTGGGGCTGTTCAGCCTGGAGAAGAGAAGGCTGCATGGAGACCTCATAGCAGCCTTCCAGTATCTGAAGGGGGCCTGTAAGGATGCTGGGGAGGGACTCTTCATTAGGAACTGTAGTGACAGGACAAGGGGTAATGGGTTCAAACTTAAAGAGGGGAAGTTTAGATTGGATCTGAGGAAGAAATTCTTTACTGTAAGGGTGGTGAGGCACTGGAATGGGTTGCCCAGGGAAGTTGTGAATGCTCCATCGCTGGTGGTGTTCAAGTCCGGGTTGGACAGAGCCTTGGGTGGCATGGTTTAGTGTGAGGTGTCCCTGCCCATGGCAGGGGGGTTGGAACTAGATGATCTTAAGGTCCTTTCCAACCCTAACTATTCTATGATTCTATGATATGATTCTATGTACAGTATTATCAAGGATCTATCACACCAGCAGAAAGCTTGAGAATACATACAAAGCAGCGATTATCTTTCAAAAAAACTATTTTGGTCAGTCTGGCCTAAATGTATTGGCATCAACATATCTTCCTTATCTTCTAAAGCAACTTAGAAAAATAAAAAACCCTCAGAATTTGTTAAGGTTTAGTACTGAATAACAACTTTAATGGTTGAAATAAAAATACTGAGAATATTTTTTTTTTTATGCTAGCAAACAGCTGCATTTCAGCTTTTAAAATCTTTCAACTTTTATAAATGAAAAAGCTTTTACCCAAGCCCCTTGAGATGACTTCATTAAAAACAAGCTTTTACAATGAAATGCTACTTTTGTTTGATTTAACCAGTGCTGGAAGATTCTGTGTTGCTTATTTGCACTCAAAATATTTTCAATTTCCACCATTCTCCTGTATTACAGTGGCAAGATGCACATGCAAATCCAATAGCATGAAATGGCCCAGATTAACTTGCTTGTTGAAAATATATTGCTACAGCACTGCAAAAGTTTCTTTAAAAGGAAATTCAAAACACATCAAAAAAACAATCTTACTTCAGTACTTGCTGAGTTTATGATCTGCAAGAAAGCTCATTTAACCACTTTTTTGATCAATTTTACTGATAAAAAAACCACACTTGCCAGCAACATCTGAAACATGTTCCTCCCTTCCCCTTTGATTTCTGCAGCATCTTACTCTAAGCACCACTTCTTACATGCTCCCCTCTTCTCTTTGAGTTCCTTACAACCCTCCGATGCAGCCACCCGTGAAACCACAAGGATGTTCATGCATACAAAAAGAGCCCTCAGCAAAATAAGAGCAATATTAACTTTTAAGTGCACTGTATCACTGACGTACAAGAAACTCAACCGTACAGTAAGCTTCCAGCCTTTGTTACAATTTTACTGGGCCAGAGAGTCAGGTCTTCAAGTAACTGGTGAATTTCAATGAATTCCCCATCAGCCACTGTCTTCTGATGTACCCAATAGACAGTTCTAAACTACTTGTGCAGTAGACTTTCACTGAAGATTTTAATCATCATCTGACAAAGCACCAACTTCCAGAATACAGCTGGGCTTCCATGCTCCCATGGTAAAACATTCCCTTAGAGCATCAGATGTGACCAAAATATGGGAAACTGCCACACAAACAAACTAAAACAAGCCTTATGATATGTATGTGCAAGACTTAAACCACACCTGACTGAGTTAGGACAGCTAGTATTTTCACATATATTAACCTGAAACACTTTGATCAAGGCAAGTTAGTCTTTTAAAACCATCATCATAAAACCACAATCAAGAAGTCTACCGTGACATCAAGGCATCCTTCCACAATGCCCCTCAACTGTGAAGCACTAACTAGATTTTCTGTTAGAGCTCATTTTGGTCCTTGCCTAAATATATATTGCTTTCTTTAACAGCAGCTGTCCCATGCATCCATGCAAACAGATTAGCAACACAGACGCAGTTCATATAGTTACAAGAGAGTGGAACCCAGAATAAACTCGAACACAGAACAGGTCTTTATTTTTTCGTGGTGAGGAAAATTCTGATACTTACTGTAGCTACAAATCAGGAGCCTAAAGGCAGGACCTGGACATTAAGTTCCTCATATAACCCTGACGATTTCATAAAGGCTCACATACATCCCAAACTTCAGAGATACCCAATATAAAATATCAACATCCCTTTTGTTAGATATGATAAATTTGTCTTTACACAAATGATAAGATTCCACATACCCTCTTCTGCTGTTCTACAACAACACATTTTATACATGTGCCCATAGGTCAGGAATTAAGTGTACAGTTTCTCTGGTTCTTTAAGGGGAGGTTACCTGAAAGCCTAATCATAAAGCAAAGTTGGTCTGAGATGAACCTGTAATCTGCAGTGATAACTATATTAAAGCTGACTGATTAAATTAATATCAGAAATACTATACTGACCAATTATTTCACTTACTGAGACCAGCATACACTTTGAATTCTGCTTTACTTTTAAGATGGTAATTTTACTTCTTGTTGCAACAGTAGTAAACCCCCTACAATTAAAATCTCAGCAATAGCGAGCTCCTGTTCTCCCCCGTTTACTTTGCTTCTCACATAAGCAAATCTATTGGTATGGGATAACTCCTTAGTCATCTTTGAAGTCCCTCGCACACGTTCAAGTCTTTTTCTATGCCACAGCTACATTCCCAGCCTGTAGTGCTAAGGACTTTAACAGTTCATAAGAAACCCTACTCAGCAATGACTGCCAAGAGGATTTCTCAGACGAAGTCATACTTACTGCGTTCAAAGTTTTAAGAGCCCACTCTTTGAATAAGAGAGAGAAAAGCTGAAGGTTTGGAAGGATAAGTTTAGTCCTGCAGCAAATTCCATTACATGGGCACATTGCTGCTGATATCCCAGGCCTGTGTGTCCTCCCCTCCCTGCCCTCAGACAATTCTGATCTCTGTAAGATACTATCAACAATCTACTCCTCCACCCTCATGAAAGGCTTTCTGAAAAGCAAAATGTAAATTAAGGTGTCAGATTATGCTTTAAATACCACTTTGATTTAATTTTCAACATTTAAAAACAGTTCAACTGCCTTTTTTTTAAACCTCCGAAGTAAGCTGATAGAGCTCTTCAAAAGAATTTACCCTTTAAATAATTGAAATTCCTATTTGAAACTAAAACATGTTTATTTAGTTGGAAGTATTACAGCGATTTTAAAATGAGGAAATTCTTTACAAAAGGAGGACAGTCTTTTAGAAGCTTGTTATAATAGTGAAAACATCCATGGTGCACATTAATATGCATACCCACACATGCATTTTACTTCACCAACTATTCTCTCTGAAAAGTACACTAACCATATTAATTAGGCCTGTCAGGACATAAAATTTTGTGAAAATGTTGTAAGCCAAAGCAATAAACTGTTTTCATAGCAAGAATATATACTAATCTGTTAGAAATTCTGCCATTGGAAGGAAAAAAAAATTAAAAAGAGGAGAAAAGAGAGAAATCAAGAGATTAAACACTTTATTTTTCATAGGAAAAGTAACACAGTTTGAAGAGTTTTCCTTTGAACTTGCCAGGAAAAACAAATGAAAAAACTATTAGCATATGGATTTGCAAAAAAGAGCAATGTTGGCACGGTGACCAGACTGGAAGCTCACAAAAATATCATCTTTACTTTCGGCAGCTTTTTAAGGATTTTTTTTGTTTTTTGCATCAAGCTTTGTTGCAGCACTGCCAGATAATGAAAATCACAACCACCACCACAGAATCCTCTGCCTGCCATACTTCTGCTTTTCCAGCAACCTAAATGATAATAGAAGAAAACAGACAACCAGCGAAAATGGCAGACTAGAGAACGCTTTTTCTACCATGGTGTTTCCATGCAAACCATGGGTGTTTCCCATGGTTTACACAGTTCTCCCTGCAAAGTTACACCTACAAGTAAGCAGACTCTAGCAGGGGCCAGAGCTGCCTTGTTCCCTGAAAGCACTTGCTTCCCACAAGGTTATCCGATAGTGACATTCAGCTTCTTGACAACAGCTAACCAGACCAATACATAACACTCCACATTTTCTACATACAAGAGCAAATTCAATGGTGCTCAATGAGAGAAGTCATTCAGATGACTGATGGAACTGCCACAAGCCAGCCAGACACCAGTCACCTGACATACTTCCCCAGGGTGGTTACTGGCTCCTGCAGACATTTCCTTTGCCACCTCAGGTAGTGCTCAACAACTCTTGGTCCCCTGATCCTCACAATCAGCTCTTAAACTCTCTCTTGGCTCACCCGCATAAAGAATATTCATGAACAGTGGGATAAAGTAAATAAAAACAACCTCTAAGCAGACTGAACATAGTTCCAGCCCCATGTGTGAGTTGCAGAACCTCTACAGACCATTTGTTTCCCCTTCATACAGTGGCTGGTGTTAACAGAGCCTCACTACAAGGGAGGACTTCCTGAGCACTATCCCAATCAGCACCAGTTGGCTCAAGCATACGCTAACATTTTGCTGCACACTTCAGTGTGCATTCTAGAAAAAAATTCAAAACACTTTTGATGCAGACAACTGAGAGGCCAGGTCTATGTAAGCCACCCCTAACTTAGAAATGCAATGCAGGGAAACTCAGCCTAATCCCCTGCAGCCAGGAGCCAGCACAGCACAGCACTAAAGCCAGTCAAGTTTTGCTCACTCAGCACCATGCAGAAGCAGCTATATGGCCTTTTGGCCACAGCTGGTGAGTTCACACTGAACTTTCTTGCATCTCCTAGCATTACAGGGCTAGGTCTTGCTGCAGAAAAAAGTTCTTTCTGTAACCCTGCTGTAAAATTAGTTTAATTTTATCAGAGCATACAATTTCCAGAATGGGTTTATGTAACTACTTCACCAGATTTTCTCCAGCATCTCCAAAAGATAAATTAACAGCTATTCTGAGTCAGCAAGAACTGCACAATGTCTGTTAGAGTTAGCACTAGTGTTTTGGCTCATTTCTCACTTCCCTCATAGTCATGTACAATATTTAACCAATCGAGACAAGCTCCTCTCACCTCTTGAGGAAGTTCCAGCTTAGACCTGTCATCCAGCCCATTAGAATGCAAGCCCATGAGGTAAGGGACCGGAGCATCCAGAAAATGAAGGAGGGATGCTGGAAGGATAGGAACATACACATGCTGCCACTGAAATGGAAACATTAGTGCTGTGATGGTCTCTGCCACAGTCATCAGTCTCTGATAATCTGAAAAAGATCAAGAAACAAAAAATATTTTTTTCTTTCACAAACATTTTTAAGTAAATTAAGTTAAAGAAATGAGAGCTTGCTTTAAAACAGAAACCACAAACCCCAGTGCTAACTGAGCAGCATCCTGATGAAAGCCCAGACCTTGTACACCCAAGCACATTTTGCTGAAACAACTAAGAGAGCTCAACACAAAGTAGGTCAGTCTACAAGTCATATGGAAACGAGCAAATTGAGCCTTGGCATCCACTAAGTCACCTTCTGCTACCTATACCAGGGTTCCCAGGAACATCAGTTTGAGTATGGAAGCGGTACTGTAATCAGCTAAGAAACATATCGGAAATTATTTCTTTTCTCTGTGCTTATGGCTTTCTATGGAATCCTTGGATGAAACCCAAGGCATCTGGTATCTCTCAGACAAACGCTTTTTAAGGGCATGTTTAAATGTCTAAAGCATGCTGTACAGTAGCCAACCCAACAATGCGACTGAAATAACTGTGCACAAAACAAAAAGCATCAGCTTCATTTATCCTTTGCAATGTATGACTGAAGTCTCAGTTCAATGTAAAAACAACTCATCTCCCGGAACTGAACAACAGTGCTAAATGCACCTGTGCAACATGCATACGAAAAGATCTTTATTCAGCAGCTGGTGGCTAGAGCAGTTAACACTGCAGTATGCTGGGCCAACACCTCACCCTCCTCTTTTATACTGCAGGATCATTTTTAACATTTTTTGATATCTATGCACCACAAAGGAGAAGGCAACACCAGATGAGCTGAGAGTGTGTGGTCTAACACAACTGCTGAAACATTCAGACTGCTTTCAAGCTGCCAGGCTAGAAAAAGTATAGAATGAGCTCACAAAACTGAGACAATTTCTACCTTCAGTCAAGCTATAAATGTAATACGGCCTGGAAATACAGGATGCCTTTTTCATGATACTCAAACAAGATTCAATTCCAGCCAGGAAAGCGTGGGGGAAACAGGAGGAAGTGAAAAAAAGTACATATGTGTGTTGGGGAGGGGTGCATACATGTCTTTTCCTAACATGTTCATAGAACTACAGACACTATGAAACTGGAAAAGACACTTTAATGCATAGGTTCAGGCGTTGAGGTTTCCGAAGCTCTTGAACACTGCTGAAGAGTGCAGGTGAAAACTGCAAGAGTAACAACTGTTCAAAACAAATGCTTTAGAGAAATATTAAGCTCAACTGTGCACTTTCTAAGGTTACGGCTTTAATTCTATCCTTTGGCCTCTCAGACTTTAGAGAGCAGAAGACAGGGACAAGAAATTCGGCTCCTGGCATTTTTGTTTGAAGGCAAAGTTGCAGAGTTTGGAGGTCTGCAAAGAGTCCCACAATCCAAGAGGAACTCAGCACAGGTTTTGCTACCATCAGTCATAATCCTGCATTCTAGACTTTTGATTTTTCTTTTCGGATCTTGCTCTGCTGGTAGAAAAGATAAGGAGCCTTTAGTCAAAACAAGCAAGAATAGCTTAAACAGTTTATAAAGTTTCTGCCAAAAGCTTAGTTGGACTGAAACATGTCAGAGAACAATGAATGAACATCACCAGCAGTACTCCCCTATTCTGCCTGCACACCAGTTTCTGCCTACACAGTTACTTACTGGTTTGCAGCTTTACTCACAGCCTGACTGCAAAAAAAATGATCAATTAATGATAAGCTTTGGGAAAAACCCATTACAAACTCTATTTTATTCATCTTTAAAAGGAACTTCAAATGTAGCCATAGATACACAAACACTCCAGCTGGTTTGTATTCAGCTTGTTCATTTGAAAGAACAAGTCTCAGAATAGAAACAGTGTTTTCCTACCACACAAAACCTCCCTGTCTAATCCTGCTGGCTACTTCGAATACAACTTCTCCCTCTGCCATTAACCTAACTTCAGTATTACCCTTTCAAATTGATTACAAAGTAACATCAATAATTCTGAATTTCTATCCACTCAGCAGCTACCTTCTCTAACCAGGTTATCTGCAAATGCAGCTCTCTGATCCTGGATAACCACCTAGCTTACGCCACTCCCAACAGTTCGGCCTGCATGGTTGCAGCCTGCAAGTAACAATAACTACATTCTGCAAGCTTTACACATGTCAGGAGCAGTTGGCAAAAGGCATGGACAAAGTCAAGAAGCCTGCAAACATAAATCAAACTAACTTAAATGTTTCCTTATACCTATCCTGAGAGAGCATAGAATTATTTCTTAGTTTTCATGAAAAGCAAGCAGCACACTTAGTACCAGGGTACTACATAAGATTTAACAATAATAATAACAACAAAAAACTTAAAAGAGGGAAGAAGTGCTCCAGTAGTGGTCTTGCTCTTAGTTTTAAAACCAGAATATACTTATTCTGGCGCAAATGACAAAGTCTTCTGGCCTTGTAGTGTACTGGTAGTGTACAGCATAGGGCACTGGTAGGGAAAAATGACATACCACTATTGCAGTGTTAGTTTGGAATGTACTTAGCTGATCACTGTGCAGGGAAAAGAAAATCCACTGCACTTTAACATGGCCACTTAATAAAATCAAAAAAGGCTGATTTTTTCTTTTAACCAATTACTGGAGGTTAAAACACCTCATCCCTTAAAGCATGTATGAGAAGTTAGTTATGCCAGTATGTATCTATATTTAGTATATATAGAAACTTTTGTTGATCTGTAAAAAGCAAGTAAATCCAGGAAAAAGAAGAATTAAGGAGTCTCAGGACTGGAAAGAGAGCAGCAGGACAGGAGGAAGGTGGCAGCTCTAAGAACCACGATTCCATCTCTGTTCTCACATTCTACCAGCAAGAAGTCTATCAAGTGCCTACAGAAATTCTCTGACTTGGCTAAATTTAAAACCATTAGATGATTTCATTCTGGAATATGTTTTTCCTTCTCATCATCTTACTTCATGGATCACAATAAAATACTGCTGTATTTGGCAAGTAATTTCCATTCCACATGCAATTCCCATATTCTGCTTTAAGGCAGAGAGTTGCCCTTACAGCGGCAGGCCGTTACCACAGATGAGTCTGGCTGGGTATCTTCAGGAAGTATATGGATAAACCAGAAAGATGACCAGGGGACTGGAGCACCTCCTGGATGAAGACAGGATGAGAAAGTTGGGGCTGTTCAGCCTGCAGAAGAGAAGGCTGCGTGGAGACCTCCTAGCAGCCTTCCAATATCTGAAGGGGGCCTACAGGGATGCTGGGGAGGGACTCTTCATTAGGGACTGTAGTGATAGGACAAGGGGTAACAGGTTCAAACTTAAACAGGGGAAGTTTAGACTGGATATAAGGAAGAAGTTCTTTACTGTAAGGGTGGTGAGGCACTGGAATGGGTCGCTCAAGGAAGTTGTGAATGCTCCATCTCTGGCGGTGTTCAAGGCCAGGCTGGACAGAGCCTTGGGTGACATGGTTTACTGTGCGGTGTCCCTGCCCACGGCAGGGGGATTGGAACTAGATGATCTTAAGGTCCTTTCCAACCCTAACTATTCTATGATTCTATGATTAAGCTTTTCTTTAGCCTGAAGGGGAACAGAAGGGGAAAAAACTATAAACACAGTTCCTATGGACAGGTAGCATGCAGTGCAGTTGAGCCACCAGACACAGCAGTGGCAAACTCTTTTGACCTCAAGAGTTCACTTCAGGCATGCTTGTTTGTAGCAGAAAGCATAGTGTAAAAGAAACATTTTTCAATAGATTTTTCTGAGCACAGGTATTCGGCATGTCAGACTCCTTAGAGAAAACATACATTTCTTTAACTGGGCCTTTCACTTCAGAAAACGTGTAACTGCAGTAAGAACAAACTGTGGTTAGCAGAAGCAGTGGGTCAAAGTACTTGCTATTCGAGCTCGCTTCTTTGTTTGACTGGCTGATTAAAGATGCCTGCACCAAGCAGCAGGTGTCCAACTCATTAGAGGCATAAGAAGAAAATGTCCTATGTAAGACATGAGAATTCGGCAACACAGGACTAATACAGCAAAGAAGTAAAACTAACACTTTAAATCTCCAGAGTGAACACACAATTTTAAGGACACGAATGGGAAGAGAGAATCAAAAACAAAGCAGAGAAGCACCCTAACAACTTCCTTTGTGCTTAAAAATGGCAGCAGAGAGCAATTAGTGAGAAAATAAAAACTGTTCAAGATCACGGTCTGTGTTGTATTACGTTTCTCCTTCTATAGTTTTCAGCTTAGAAAATAACTTCCAAGCAGATTTCACAACGGTCTGAACTCAGTGCACGCTTTTCAGACAAGCTCTAGGTACTCTATAAAGATAAGGAATATTCCTATTCCACAGATGCAAGAGCAACATAAAATGCAGGAACGCAAACCATCTCCTTCAGAGTAATTTGGTGAGGGTACTACTGAAGGCCCCTAGCACCACCCTCTTTTTGCCAGATTTCCTCAGCACTAGGAGCAGCTTCAGATTCTTCACTGTCTTATAGTCACCTGCATTCCTCTCAACGCTTTTCCAAATGGGAGACAAGTCTCTCAAGAGGACAATCAAATCAAGACATTCATTCCCTACATTTGGCTTACACTGATCCAAAACATGCACACTGTGCCAATACAGTGGAACAAAAATGAATTTCCAGAACCATAAAGTCAGAAACATGTCAAAGGAATCTTAAAGGAAAACACATTCACTGCCAACTGAAGTTATTTCTATTCCAAGGACTAATTGGAACTTACAAGTGATAATTTGTTTCAAGAAGAACTGCATCTGTCAGCAAAGTCCTCCAAGAGGTTTGAGTTTGGGTTTTTTGCTTGTTTGGGGATTTTTAAATAAATCTTATAAGCAAACCCTCTGATCCTGTCATGTACTGTTCTAAACCTAAATCCACCCAATGTGTATTGCAATCTCATTTGACCTAGGGAACAAGAAATGATCCCACCAACTCAATTGTCACAGATCTGAGCACCAAGAGATTTAACAAACCCGAAGGACATTTATGTAAGATTTATATTCTGAAGGACAAGCTAGACCTTACACTACAGCATATGCAAGAATGTGCACAAGCCCTTACAGAAGTTCAAGAAATTCCCAATTCCACTTTGAACTGAATGAACCTTCACTTATATCTCCATTCAACATTCCCTGTTTTGCAAACTGCAAAACACTGACGTTAGTTGACAATAGAGAAAAGCAAAATGTATTAAGAGCATATTCCTGCTTTAAGAAAAAACAACCAACCAAACAAAACCAAACAACAACAACCCCCCCCCACACAAACTTAAAGAAACCAAAACAAAGAAGGAAACTGTTAAGTACAGGTAAAGACAATCAGAACCTCAGTCAGAAGTTCAATTTTCCTACTGACATCATCCTTCCAAGCAATACAAGCAATCACTTCACTAAACAACTACCTAATTTGATGCCACATAGAACAAAACAGAATATTATGGTTAAGAAAGACAAAAACAGAAATTACAGGAAGAAAAAGCTCACCTTCTAGAACTTCAAAATACTTCACGCTCCCATTTCAAGTCATGAAAATAAAGTACATGAGTATCAAAAACGTTTTAGAAAATGGCTTTTTCGACTTGGCTATTGGCAATGCCAGCAGTACGCAGTAACTTCTGTTTCTAAGTCACCAGAAGTTTTGAAAGTGTTCTGACTATTTATTAGGAAACTGTGCCAAAGTGGTTTTAAAGAAAAAGAAAAAAAGCAGGTAAAAAAAAGCATCAGGGATCAGATCCCTTAACAAGTACTGAAGAGAAGCTACATTTCAAAAAACTATGGCTGCTATTAAGTCACTGCCACACTTAGTTCACCAAAATTGAGGACCAAACGTCAGCAAACAATACCATTTTTCTACTGAAAGGAGACTTTTCAGCCAGAAACTGTAGGCAAGAACTTGACAGAGAGACAAGACACTTCCACAATGTGCCACACAGTCCAACTCAGCCAAAGCTTGCAGTGAGGCAAAACACTGGACAGAAACTGGTAATAAAGATACAGGCCCACAGGCCTTCAGCTGCATAGATCCCTCTGAATTCCATACGTTTTCATGCGCAAACAAGCAACTCAAGTGTTCCAGAGCTATTTTAAACTTCTTTAATTAGCCACTGATCAGACACACTTGGAAAGTGCCCAAGAAAGAAGCTGAACATATTAATATGGCTTAGAAAGAGAACTCAGGATACAGAAGACTAGTCCAGAAGTGAGTGGAGTTCCAGCCCAGGAAAAATCAGGATTTATAACACGATCGCCTGAAAAGAGATCACGGAATACTGTTCTGATACTGCAATGCACGCATTGTTTTTCTTGCAGTGCTTCCAACCAGTCAGGCACATGCACTTCCAGCACAGGAGGTCTAAAGCACAACTACAGGCCAACTGGACTGCTTTCTTCTGCAGATGAAAAAGCTGAAGTTTGAATCTTCTACTGATGGGACACAGATATCCACATTGACAAACTATCCCTAAATCTCAGAGGTATAATCCATTTCTGTAGAAACTAAAACAGAAAAACTGCTAGGCAAGTATTTCTAAATTTTCTATGAATAATAAGCAAAGCAATTTGGTTTTTAAATCCAAGAGAGTAACCACTATCAAGTACAGTAAGTTTTTTGACTGTGTTTTTAATTACTGTATAGTTTTTTCTGCCACAGTTAACTGTTTATACAATGCAACAACTGTGATATGGAACTGATGGACAAGGGTAGAGCAGTTGATGTCATCTACCTGGACTCGTGCAAAGTGTTTGACACTGTCCTGCATGACATCCTTGTCTCTAAGTTGGAGAGACATCAATTTGATAGGTGGACCACTCGGTGGATAAAGAACTGGCTGGATGGCCACATGCAAAGAGTAGTGCTCAATGGCTCAATGTCCAGCTGGAGATCAGTAACGAGTGGTGGTGTCCCTCAGGGATCGGTGTTGGGACCGGTCTTGTTCAACATCTTTGTTGGTGACATGGACAGTGGGATTGAGTGCGCCCTCAGCAAGTTTGCCGATGACACCAAGCTGTGTGGTTCCGTTGATACACTGGAGGGAAGGAATGCCATCCAGAGGGACCTTGACATGCTTGTGAGGTGGGCTCATGCTAACCTGATGAAGTTTAACCATGCCAACTGCAAGGTCCTACACCTGGGTCGGAGCAATCCCAGGCACAGCTCCAGGTTGGGCAGGGAAGAGATTCAGAGCAGCCCTGCTGAGAAGGACTTGCAGGTGTTGGTCAATGAAAAAATGAACATGAGCCGGCTTCAGTGTGCACTTGCAGCCCAGAAAGCCAACCATATCCTGGGCTGCATCAAAAGGAGCGTGACCAGCAGGTCGAGGGAGGTGCTCCTGCCCCTCTTCTCTGCTCTCGTGAAGACCTCACTTGGAGTATTGTGTGCAGGTCTGGTGTCCTCAACATAAAAAGGACATGGAACTGTTGGAGCAAGTCCAAAGGAGGGCCACGAGGATGATCAGGGGACTGGAGCACCTCCCGTATGAAGACAGGATGAGAAAGTTGGGGCTGCTCAGCCTGCAGAAGAGAAGGCTGCGTGGAGAGCTCCTAGCAGCCTTCCAGTATCGGAAGGGGGCCTATAGGGATGCTGGGGAGGGACTCATCATTAGGAATGTAGTGAGAGGACAAGCGGTAACGGGTTCAAACTTAAATAGGGGAAGTTTAGATTGGATCTGAGGAAGAAATTCTTTACTGTAAGGGTGGTGAGGCACTGGAATGGGTTGCCCAGGAAAGCTGTGAATGCTTCATCCCTGGCGGCGTTCAAGGCGGGGTTGGACATAGCCTTGGATGGCATGGTTTAGTGTGAGGTGTCCCTGCCCATGGCAGGGGGGTTCGAACTAGATGATCTTAAGGTCCTTTCCAACCCTAACTATTCTATTCTATATAACACCCTGCTGGCATTATATACTTTGAATCACCTTGACTATACAAACAAAACTTATCTTTGGCCTTAGTCTATGCACATCTCAACGCATAACCATCCATGTTTCATGCTTGCAGAATGTTGCTAATAACTGCAGGTTATATTTTATAAACAGCTACCATTTGTATTCTACATATTTCTGTCACATCTCACTGGAAGAAACTATCACAAACAGATTTCAGTAACACTGTGGAATATCCCTAGATTTGTCTTGGAGTCTTCTAGGCTTCTTTACCGTTACTATAAAACAGTGTTGTATGATTCAAAACGCAGTCTGTCTACCTTAAACCATTCCATTACGAATAGGTGGATCTGGACTAATGTTAGACACCTGGGGGGAAACAAAAAGTATAGAAAAATTATCTTCTGGCGTAACTGCATATACTCTGTATTAGAGTAACTGGAGCAGAACAAAGAGCTGAGGATTCACGAATTTCAACACAGAAAATGGATACCACTACCACATTACTTATTTATTGATAAACATACACTATTTCAGCTTAGTTGCTGCCTATCCCTTCAAAGCAAGCTTTATCTATGTGACTTCAGCAATAACTGTTTTAAGACCTTAACAGAGATTTGGGATTTAAATTCAGTCAAATAAAACTTTTTTATGGTAATTTTATTTCAAAGTAACAACTGACATCTGACTTCGGGTACTCGAAAAAAATATATTTGCAACATTAATTCTTTTTCAGAATCACACATAATTAACTATATAACTTCTCAAAACGCATGGCAGAGATAGGAGGCAATTCAGCTAAGCAGCTGGAGAGGAACATGAAAGAGACATACTACTCTATCCAATAGCACACTTCCAGGGACAACAATAGTGGGGACAGTCAGTCCATGAATACAGAAGTTTATGTGAACGCCCAAAGTTTTAAGTTTAGGTGTCTAAAACCAGGAGCCAATACAATGCCCTCTTTGCAAAAGAACTCCAGTTCTTTTCTTCACATTAAAACCTGCACACAGATAAGCTGGACTGCATCAGCATGCTTATGTCACTTTAATGCAGCTATACTTCTGTTTGTGTGGTTTTTAAAATTCAGGAAATGAAAAGACCTTGTGCCAGTACAACTACAAAAGAAGAAGACAAAAAACAAGTACTCACGCTGTGAATAAAGCAGTATCTGAAATTCCAAGAGGGCACAGGTAAAGAGTTGAACCACGTTTTCTACTCCAAGCAATTCAAAAACTTCTTTAACCGGAAAATCAAATAATGGTAGTTCGCTGGTGCTTGGCCTCTGGCAGACAATTGGTCCATAAACACCTGAAAATTTTAATGACCTTCCTGCTGGAGGAAGAGGAACCTCATAGAGAATATTGTAGATGTAGCTTTCTAAAGGTAAAGGTGGTGGCTGAGGTGAAGTCACTGCTTGGTGAAGTTGTTCTAATACTTTCTTACAAGCTTTCATAAAAGACATTGGAGTAATCAGACAAATGCACTTTGAGACATAGAGTGTGTCTCTGCTGATGTCATAGGAGTTAAAACGCTGTAGCTTTGAAACAGAAGTGCCATTGCAGTCTCCAGTGCTGCTGCAGCTATCTTTGTCATTTGTGGGTGGAGTATGAAGAATGTCATATTCAGCATTGTGCATATGATACAATGTCTGCATTGCACTGCAGATCTGTTTGCTAGTGACCTCCTCAAAAAATGTAAGAGAAAATCCAAATGTCCGTGAGCCATCTTCGCGAGTAATAATAAAAGAGTGGAACTGAGGTTCTCTGGAATCTGCTTGTGTCTTGAAAGCAAGCCCTTTAGGCATACACAGCTATAAAAAAGGGGGAGGGGAGATAATATCAATTAATACACTTTTCTCTCCCCTTGCCTGCAGAAACATTGATGAAAACAGGATTTAGAATCCACAGACTGCTATCACATTTCACTTTCAATTCTACTAAGTGTTACATCTTTGTACAATACAATAATATGCATACACACCAGAAAAACTAAAGGAACATATTAAAAAGGCTACATTCAGTTTCTGTTGAAACTCATAACCATTTTGTTACCAACCTCAATGGGAATAAAATAACAGAATTCAAACGCAGATAAAGGAAAGTGTTCTGGTCACCGAGACCAGAAACCTGATAGAGAAAAGTTCTATATTCCATCTAAATAAAGAAACTACACCACATTCTATTTAACACAAAAATCATACACAAAGAAGATTCATTAATTGCAGACTAATTTATTTCTCTAGCAATTCTCTAAAATGCAACAAACTGTAGGAGAACAAAAGACTCTTCTAGGAATTCATCACTTACAAGTTGCACCTTAATTTCCATTAAAACAATATCACAATTAAATGAAAAGCCCCTTTTGAGTCTGCATAGAGACATTCATTACTGTTTCCAATCTGTAACAGATATCACACTTTCCCATCAAAGAAAATACAGATGAATGCCTTCAATTGTTAAGGTAGGAGGCCATTAAGTGATACTGACCATTCCCACTGCATCCTGGTCAAAAGGGTTCCATTCAACATTCTCAGGATAGCGAGCAAGAACTTTGGATTTAAATGTGCGTCTTAAAGGAGTCTGCTCAAAGTTTTCCCCTGCAGGTGAAAGAAAAATACGTAAATAAATATTTCATTCTCTTTTTAAGCTCAAACAAGGCCAAATAGCAGGACATCAGCAGGTAGGTGCGAGGATAAGTGAATTAAGCAAACACTCCTTTTAAGAGAAACAGAAAATGCAAGACAGTTAGTCAGCATATAATCCGACTGCAGATATTAGCAAGTATTAGCATAGTAACATTTCTATGTTGCTAAGTATCTGTGCTTTTCCTTAAGTGCAATTAACTTGAAATTGTGGTTGTGACAGCAATTCTCTAAGTTACTCTTCAGATACTTTAGATTCTTGTTAAAGCACACTAAAGCTTCAGTTTTAGTGGAATTTTGTTACTGAAGAAAAGCACAAATAGACAAGATGCAAAGATGATGCAAGTTTAAGATTGACATACAAGTGGCATCACTTAATTTCTTCTTCATGACTTAGGAAAAAAGGGTATCCACCACCTATTACAAGAAATTAGCTGTGAAGAGAGTCTAAAAGGTTAAAAGATCAAGAGCCACATAAATGCCCATGAAGATAGGGTTATCAGATGAACAAAGATTTGTGCTTTTTTTTACCCCACGCTTTTTCCTTTACCTTCTGTTGCACTTGAAATGAAACGGCTGGCACCATCTCGGGTTTTAGAGGCCTGTATATACTGGCATAAAGCTATATAACAAATAAAAACAACACTGCATTATACATTTCATACTGTCAACTGTAATTACTTAGCTAACACATACCAGTGAAAAAACATACAAGTATGTTATACAGGACTAGCATGCATAATAGATTATCTACTTTTCAAATATGCTTTTTATACATACACAACTTCATACAAATACCTCATTTTAAGTACATGTTTCTTGAAAGAGATTATCAGTGTGTAACACACTCATAGCTCCTGCATACACAACCAGAATACTGATGCAGCAATAGGAAATTAGCTGCTTGTAAAAATAAGGTTTTACATGTTAAACTATAAAATACTCCCAAAGAGCAGATGATGAAACTAACCCCAAGGACAAGACCATTTCAAGGCCTTCAGAACTACACGAATTTAAGTAGCATGGTCCAACTTTTGACAGATGCCATCCACACAGTAGACTGGCTAATACAGTCTTGCTTCTGAGCTCTTAAATTTTCTCTGGAGCAATGACTGTTGATTGTGATAGCACAGAGCTTCCTGCAGTTAATCTTCTGAGTGTGTGTAGCTGCTTTAAAAATAAAGTGCACAACTGCGCATCTTAAAATAAGCTTAGCTGTCTTACTAGAATGCAATTAGCTAAATGAGCATGCAGCTGTTGACAGCTGCACTAATAATCAGGCACAACTGCATGAAATCATATGCTTTAAATAAATTGAACCCTTCCAGCAACACCTGCAAAAGAGAAAACACACTTCAATTTCTCACTTGTTTTCTTACATACAGCAACTACATGGCAATAGAAATTGATTTCAGAATTGGCTGGGTTTGTTCTGTACTTTTACAGTACTATTTTAAGTCCAATTTCTAAGCCAACTTAGAAGCTTTATTTCATATAACATTTACCTCCACAAAGTAGCCATACACAGAGACAGTAATAACCCTGCCTATAGACAATAAAGAACCTAACAAACACACCAAATAAAACTTCATTTCTGTGGAATGTTTAAGAAGCCCTTTGACAGTTGAGCAGTCATGTAACCCCACATTTGGTTTAAACCAAGTCTTAGATATCACCTCAGAGACCTTACCCTCCATCAGGACCTAGGACAGATCTCAATACCCAAAATACCCACATGCATTTTACTAACCCTCTGGGGCTTAGTACTGAAATTTAAAGGAGGAATTGTTTTTCGTCTTTGTCTGAAAAAATCAACCTAGCTGTTTTTCATACAAAACAACTCAGCTACATTATTTATTACCTTTTCTTTAGTAATATCATTGTTCGAAGAGAAAAAACACACAGGAAAAACTGAAACGTATATAAGAGAGGGATAGTTAGGAAAAGAAAGAACACAACTTGACTAAATAAAACCATCTTTGGAATGAGCAGAGCCAATGACAGAAAACACAGCAGCATTTTGGCAGGAGACAAGAACAATCTTATAATACAAAAAACAAGCATTTAAAGAAACTTCCAATCTTCCAGAAAGAGAAAGAAAAGTGGACATAACACCACATCCCTATTTACTGACACAAACACATGGTCAAATAAGGAAAGTCCTCTGTAAAAGAGGTTTTAAAAATAAGTCAGGAGATTTTACACACCTACTATTTTCTATATTTGCATCTGTGCAGATGATGTAATGTCAACTTTTAGATAGTTGAGGAAAAACCTCAGACATTTACTAAGCTGTTTTGTTCCCTTTGGGTTTGTTTTTCCCTTTCACATACATACAAGGGAGAAAAGTATCTGAAGGCCAAATTTTCTCCTGAATTTGGAAACCTCACACTACAATCATTGAGTTCACCTATGTGCAAGGTCATGCATACATCAGAAATAAAAAGAAAATCCGTTACTTGAAGATGTTTTCATGAAGATGATTAATCCGATAAACATTGCAAAATACATGATGCTGCTCTGCTCTTCTGATAAAAAAAACCAAACACCACAACAAAAACCACACACACATGGAAAAAAAGAAGAAAAAAAGGCAAGCAAAACCCCAAAACAAACACTGAAAGGATGCTTATGTATTGGAAGAGGCATTGCCCCATCTCCTCCCAAGAGATCTCCTCTCCAACACATGCTTAAATTCTTTAAACCTGAAGCCTGTCTGTAATGAAAGAACTGAACTTGATTTCTGGAAACCCACCAAGTCCTGATCTAGACAGAAACAGAAGGCAACACTTACATTACAATTCATCAAACAATTCAGCTGCTGCAGACACTATTCTTTCCAGAGTGCATCCATATTACACTTCTTTCCTACAGCCATACTACTCTGATACTGTCTCTGTCATGTTAACTTCTGTGTGAGTGTGATGCTCAATTACTCTTTCACAGCAGCACAGTCTTCCATCTTCAGCTACCTCTTCTTGTAACAGCCTTCATGCTTGTAACACAGCAAACCACTGGACCTTCAGACTGGGCAATGCTGACTACCAAAGATACTGACAGGGCAGGGAATCTCAAGTGACAGCTCACTTACAGCTTTTCTAAAGTTCAATCCAGGAACAGAAAGGTGACCTGTGAAACTCCATAAAACTGGCCACCCCTGTTCTCTTGCCATTACAGCTAATGAGAACCCAAGCATGAACATGTCCATCGCCTATGGTCCCCTTCACTTCTCCCACTAAGTAGCTAATGATTGTCACTAGACAGCCATCAACAGATGAGGAGAGAATCCTCAAACAATATCTGCTTACATCCAAAATCAAAAAAGTAATTAACCCTAAATTTATAATCAGTTAGAAGCCTCAAACACTATGCTCCAGCAAAGCACCAACTGCAACACATCTCCAGTAGGCAAAAATAACCCATGATCTCAAGATCTGACTGTGTATGATTCAAATGTCTGATTAATTCATAGAATAGTATCATAGAGTTCTATTGGTTTTGATATGACATGGTTTATGTTTAAATGGTTTTGATAAAAACACTGAAGACAAGAGCAGGTTTAACAAATGCAGGTGACAAATCCACCATCAAAAGTGGTCAAAGTCTTATTCTAGAACTGAAAAAAAAGAAGATGTAAGAGAAGATAAACTGGCAAAAATATGATGTATCCCACAAGTTTCAGAGTGAGCACAACTGCCCACACTTTATGAATATCAAAGGACTGCGATTATCAGATCATGCTTGTCTTAACGTTCCTCTCCTCTAGCAGAACTGATGGCTAGAAACTACTTTCCTTACTGATCCAACTTACTACAAAGAGGTCTTCAAACATGATTTCTCTGTAAATAATTTCTTTCTTTTGTTCAAATTCCATATAAAAGGAACTTCTCAATGGAACACAGTATTGCCTGCTGAAGACTAATGAAACCTTTCAAACACTTTTGATAATCCTCACTTTCCCTACAGGAAAAGCTCTGCAAAAAATGAAGATGCAAACTGCTACATAGACTACAAACTTATAATTATCTGGATTGAAAGCAGGAATGGTAATCAAATGGCTCTAGGATTTTTTGTCAGGAACTGTCATACAACACAAAATCCATACATACAAAAAAATCCAGGAAAAGGGAAAATAAAACAGGAATACTTCAGGAAGTTTCAGACCCACATGCTTCTCAACATCAAACCTTCAAAACAGTAAGAATCCTATTGTATTTTGCAATGTAAATAGTATCACAGCAGCATAGAGGAACACCATTTCACTAGGCAGTGTACAGACTCACAAACACCTGTTTAGAATGAGACCTCGTGCTGCACTTAGGAAAGGAATCACAGCAAAGCAAAGAATCTCAGAATATCCTTGTCATTGGAAAACCACTATCTGTGGCACCCCACTGGAAACTGGACTAGTGAAATTATTTGGATTAAAAATAAATAGAGAATGAAGAAGGAGTTAACAAAGATTAACATTTCACTAACCCAGTTTAGCCCATGTCCTCACAAACAGCTTAATACGCTCATAGCGATCCCCCAAAACAGGAGGGAAGCAAAGATTAAACCACTGACACAGAGGTTCTTAAACTGGTGCACTGAAGAAAATATGGGATTACAGTAGTTTTAATAACCTACATGGGTAACTGAAGCACTCCCAAAGCCGCTCCTCCTCCTAAGGCCCAGCCTGCCCACCTGCTGGGTCCTGCCATGATGGGTGATAGAGTTTTCCAACACCAGCAACCACCATCTGGATTTGGTAATCATAGAATCATACAATAGTTAGGGTTGGAAAGGACCTTAAGATCATCTACTTCCAACCCCCCTGCCAGGGGCAAGGACACCTCACACTAAACCATGCCATCCAAGGCTATGTCCAACCCAGACTTGAACACCGCCAGCAATGGAGCATTCACAACTTCCCTGGGCAACCCATTCCAGTGCCTCACCACCCTCACAGTAAAGAATTTCTTCCTCAGATCCAATCTAAACTTCCCATCTTTAAATTTGAACCTGTTATCCCTTGTCCTATCACTACAGTCCCTAATGAAGTGTCCCTCCCCAGCATCCCTATAGGCCCCCTTCAGATACTGGAAGGCTGCTATGAGGTCTCCACGCAGCCTTCTCCTCACCAGGCTGAACAGCCCCAACTTTCTTAGCCTATCTTCATCTGGGAGATGCTCCAGTCTCCAGATCATCCTCGTGGCCCTCCTCTGGACTTTTTCCAACAGTTCTATGTCCTTTCCTTCCTCTCCCTTCTTCCACGATTCATCAGCCCTCTACGACTCCACCACAGGGTGGAAAAGGAGCAAAGATGCTACAACAGTCAGTGACTTGAAAAGATTTTATTCATCTAAACTGTGACAAAACCAAGCTATTCCTACTATGACACTATGTAGGCAGTCAGCCTGTTCACAGTCCTACATTGTTCTCTCCTTTTTTGTTACCACGTAATTTAAAAAGACGTGCATAAAGATTTAAACTCTCAGAATAAGCTTGCTTATTAAAAGAGAAGTCACCGGCTAGGCATAACCTCTGAGTCAGTCTTCACAGGTGAAGGACATCCAGGACATCAAGCACTGCTGCTACCAAGGCTTCAGCTTGGCCCAGCTCTTCCTGCAGCAGGCAGAGCTCAGGCCACAGCAGTCTCAGACTGGAGTGATGTACACTCCCTACTGTCCAGATTAAATCTCATGTAAGAGTCAGGTAATTATTCCCATCCCTCCCTCTCACATCTCTTCAGTAAACTGACCCTGATGGATTGTTTGCATGCATAAAGATCATCAAGTTCCAATCCCCTTGCCATGGGCAGGGACACCTCACACTAAACCATGCCATCCAAGGCTATGTCCAACCCCGCCTTGAACACCACCAGGGATGAAGCATTCACAACTTTCCTGGGCAACCCATTCCAGTGCCTCACCACTGTTACAGTGAAGAATTTCTTCCTCAGATCCAATCTAAACTTCCCCTATTTAAGTTTGAACCCGTTACCCCTTGTCCTCTCACTACAGTCCCTAATGAAGAGTCCCTCCCCAGCATCCTTACAGGCCCCCTTCAGATACTGGAAGGCTGCTATGAGGTTTCCATGCAGCCTTCTCTTCTCCAGGCTCAACAGCCCCAACTTTCTCATCCTGTCTTCATACGGGAGGTGCTCCAGTCCCCTGATCATCCTCGTGGGCCTCCTTTGGACTTGCTCCAACAGTTCCATGTCCTTTTTATGTTGAGGACACCAGACCTGCACACAATACTCCAAGTGAGGTCTTCACGAGAGCAGAGAAGAGGGGCAGGAGCACCTCCCTCGACCTGCTGGTCACGCTCCTTTTGATGCAGCCCAGGATATGGTTGGCTTTCTGGGCTGCAAGTGCACACTGAAGCCGGCTCATGTTCATTTTTTCATCGACCAACACCTGCAAGTCCTTCTCAGCAGGGCTGCTCTGAATCTCTTCTCTGCCCAATTTGTAGCTGTGCCTGGGATTGCTCCAACCGAGCTCTAGGGCCTTGCACTTACACTTACGAAGGTTAAATTTCATCAGGTTGGCATCAGCCCACCTCACAAGCATGTCAAGGTCCCTCTGGATGGCATTCCTTCCCTTCAGCGTATCAACTGAACCACACAGCTTGGTGTCATCGGCAAACTTGCTGAGGGCGCACTCAATCCCACTGTCCACTTTTACCTATTACTTTTCTTGCTGTTCAACCTGCAAGCAGAAAAGAGCTGTGCTTGTGTCTTGGTTTGATGAGAGTTACGACTTACAAACACAGAGATACTATATGAAGCCTCCAACCAGTGCAGTGCAGCATTACTTTGAAACTATCCGCATGAAACTATCCATATCAATGGATACCACTTTTCTACAAGTTCATACACAGAGTAGAAGGAAAAAGTTACAGAAACTAGAATGAACTTCAGCATTCTTTAACTAAGTAATCTGAAAAACACTATCTAACAAGCTTTACTCAGCTTTTAGAGGGAATAAATAGAATGAATTCTGAAGGTCTAATTGTAGCTCTTTCCTGATTCAACCAGAGAAAAATCTGATTAGCTGCTTTTTTGCCCGCTTTGGGAGTAGAAAGGAAGGAAAGGAAAGAAAAAAAATACTTGGGAGTTTCAATTACTTATGACCTCCCACTATAATACATAAACAATTACATTGTTTTCAACTGAAAAGTGCATTTACTGCAGGTGAAAAAAATGAAATTATGAATTCTGAATGAAAAAGGAAGACAAAACCTTTTTCAAAAGGCTCAAAATTCAGACTTAAAACCCTACCACTTCAGAGACACACCTCACAGTCCGCTCCCTTCCCTTTTTTGACTATGCCATTTACAAAGTTCTGTTTACAACCTGAACCATTCTATGATTCTGTGAACCATGGGGAAGTGCAGCTTATGGTTGTCATCACCATTATTAGCTGCACGTAACCATGCTACGTAATAACACACTTCCCATCAAACCTTCATGTGTAGTCACGAAATAAGCTAAACCTGTATTGAAACCTCCTAACACATACACTGTGAATTCAGGCTATGCCTAACAATCATATAGATCCTCTCAGGTAGCTTACAGCAACAGAAGCAACACATACCCAGCTGGCTTGCTTGCAAATTTCTAATGCTAATTGTCAAGAAAACTTCTCCATGATCGTAACAATTTATTTTTCCCTGCCAAGTTGTTTGCTCCTTTGTAAGTATGCTTCTAACCCGAGATGTTTTTTTCTCTTCAATACATCAATCGATCAATCCATCATTCTCTGTGACCCACACCCTCACACAAAAAGTTTCTATTTATGTAATAAAGCTCTCTCTAGTACAGAACAGAGAAGCGTGGCCTACATTGTCCTTAATTAGAAAGGGCAAACTTGATAAAAAAAAGAAAATAGATGCCAGGGATACTTTGCAAACAAAGCTTTTTAGAACTGAATCCCAGCCTTTTGTATATGCTCTCCATTCACTATTTGGTTTCAGTTTTTAGAAAGTGACTGTAGTGCCACAACTGTAAAAATTATGCAAGACTGAGAACTGCACAGGAAATTCTCTGTGCACACCAGCTAGGAAAAAGTCTTTAAGCAGGTATTTCAGAGGTAGAGGTAGAGTCCAGCTCAATTTTCCCTCTATGACAATAAAGAGCAAGTCAGAAAAAGCTACCTCATTACCAGAAAAAGTGCCGGATAAAAGAATGAAATGGTCATGCAGCACTGGTTTTACAGAATCTTTAATACTGCCACCATCATTTGTTCATGGAGTCTGTTGATATGCTCAAAATAATTACAAAACAAAGACACACAGAAACCTCTACTGATTCTGATTAAGTGGCTGGCTGCTTTCACACTGCCAAGCAGCTTGCTTCTTTAAATTCTTGTTATAGAGCCTGTTATTAATTCAGTTTATTTGGTCTTGGTGTTCATTTATTGTATACATGACATTTTCCAATCAAAAAAAAATATTAGCTAGCATGCAATCGAAACATTAACTTTGTATTTTCCACATAAGGACTCTCTTACAGAAATCTTTCTGCGTACGCAAGCTGTATATGCAATTCTTGCTGCCATTAAAATGAATATTTAATGAAATAAATATAAAGTAGCTTCAACATGAAACAGTCATATTGTTGTGATTAAATAAATGAATAAGAACAATGACAGTCTGTGCCAGCAACAGATACTATGAACCATACACTTAGGACAGCTTTCTTGTTCTATGCAGCACCCTGGAGAAACTGAACTTGGGATTCAAAAATCCCTATAGAATGTGTTTATAACCATATCCTTTACCTCCGCACTTCCTACACCACGGTCCAAAGAACCTTGCAGTGGTGGGACTCTTTGCAACTTGTGCATGGTGGGGAGTTGAGACTGAGCTGACCATGCCAGCCAAAGAGCAGAGGTTTTCCCCAGTGTCAGTGGCAAGTCAGAAGACAGTCAACAAGGGGATTTGAACAGCGCATGAATTACAAACACCATCCAGAGAATAGCCTAATTCTATCCCACTTTCAATTAAAAATAAAATGAAACACAAAGCCATACTTAAGTGAAAACGGACATCATAGAAAATTGACATAATTTTGAAAACAATCGTTCTCATTCTTGGATCTTGGATGAAGACACAACAACTGCAACAGTGTACCTGTCAAAGAGCCTAATACATAAGGAAAAAAGTCTGAACTGTTTCCAAAGATACAAGAATGGCAGCAGTCCACAACATATTTAGAATTAGGTTAACCTAAAGCCAGCAGCTAATGTCAGAAACAGCAGTAGGATTCCTAGTTCAGCCAGCAATCATTCTCAGTACACATAATAAGGCTACAGATATGATGGCAAGTAATTATGTTTACCAAACACATAATTACTCCAGCTTTAAAATTCACAGTCTAAATAAAAATGGCTGGCTGGCAAAACAGGTAAAGTGCGCATACCTCTGCAATCCACACTGCAGAAATGATGAAAGCATGGAGCAAAAGGGAGCACTTTGGAGGGAGGGGCCACTGGAAGGAGGTGGCATGCACCCTGAGAGATTTGAGCAGTTCTTGGTTAGTCAAACTGACAGATGACCAACAATGTTAATGTGGTTACATTGCAAAAGCAAATACAGGTGCATAAAATGCACATAGGCATGGAAAGACAGTCAAGCCAAGAATCAGTATCTTAAAATCAAAGGCAAAAGAGTTCTGTTAAAAATAAGACTTGCCATATACACACTTGCCAATGGAAGCTTTCCAATACTTAATTTCCAAGTCTAAAGAGCAAAACTGGGATAATCAAACAATTAATCAAATTGTACCTGTACCACACTAGATGTGAAATGCAGTGGCAATCTGTTGATTCATTCTAGCCCTTAAAATACAGACAAGTGAAAAAAAAGCAAAACCTCAGACCTAGTCTTCTGCAGAGCAACACCATTCTGATTTTTGAGAACCCAATATTCTAATATTGAAGAAAAGTCTTTTCAATAGATACCTAAAGGTCTATTAATATACTAATAATTAGACACAGTTCATTTTAAAAACAAAACCAGTACATTTCTCCAATTCCTTCTTTGTAAGTGTAAAAACACCCCTCTACAATGTAGGAAATTAACATCCAAAGTTTGGCAGACTGAGGTAAGAAATTCATTCAACATGAATTCTTGGAATAAAAACCATGATTCAAGAAAAGCTGCAGCTGCCAAACCTGTAAGCAAACAGACACTCAATGGACAAATGCCTTCAGATTATGACTTGTTTCCTTACTTCCAGTTCCTCCTCCTTAAGCAGAACTGCACGTATTTCTCATTAGACAGGACTCAGAAAACTTCTTCCTCTAATACTAAAAAGAATTCTTCCCTTTTATCCTGAAACACACAAACCCTCTGTTCTGCAGTTCTATCTCCCCCTCCCCCTGCTGGCAAGACCACCTGCCACAGTGCAAGCTGAATTGGTGGTTAGACCAGTTAATTTATTACTGGAACCAGGACTTAAACAGTTTTCAAAGTGGATCAGGTTATCTATATGAGAAAATCTTGATGACCACTTTTATTTTGCTGCAGCACTGCTGTTTAAGCAACTGGAATCAGGGGTTTCATCCACTGCCTCTAACAAATCAGGGTTTCAATCACTGTCTCTAGCAGCTGTCATTCCTCTGGATTTGTAACAGATCTACCACCTACAATTTTCACATCTGGGACTTCCTCTGAAAACTTCTTTATGCAAGTTACTGTTCCACTTCCCCTGACAAAAGAGCTCAAAGGCAAAGGAAGCCCACTGTCTTCCTTTCTAAAACCAAAGTGCGAATTCACAAATACACATTACAGACACACTGCCCTCAACTTAGGTATCTATCTTAAGTGTAACCAGAATGTATGTTGCATGGAGTGCCATCCTACATCTGTAAAAGTTGGAGGACTTTCTTTAGAGGAAGTAGAGAGACGAGGAAGAAAATAATCAGAGAGAGGAAAAGCTCCAGGGCTCCACGTTTTGGTTCGTTTTGGTTTTGTTTGTTTGTTTGTTTTAATTGGTTTTTGTTAGGTTTTTTTTGCCCATTTGCCATCTAGGGAACCTTCATTTGCTTGTGACAACAACCCCCATCCCAATCCCATGAGAACTCCTTCTTTCTAGTATACAACATACATTTGAATGTTCAATGGACAATGCAGCTCTCTTCCTACTGCAGTCACTAAAAAGGTGGGAAGGACAAAGAGATAAGTTAACTCTAATCTGTCAACTCTAAAAGATCCTGTTGTTTCCCCACTTCCTTTTGCTTTCCAAAATTCAAGAGTTGCAATGTTTCAAGAATTGTAACATGAAGAACCCCACCCTAAACTGAAATAAAAAAGTTCATTCCACTAACTGGATATCTGTAACGACTGGATACAAATAATCTCTTGATCATCTGCTACTTTGATAGAATAAATTCTTCCTAGCCCTCTACGGCAAATGAAAATTTAGGAGTTAATAGCTATCCATTCATCATTTAAGTTTCAGCATTCATTTAGTTGATAACAAAACATACTGCTATACACATGCTGGAACAGTTTCAAATCCTGCAACAATGAATTTAAAGCACTGCAGAAAAAGAGCTGAGGACATCTGCATTCTGTGATTGTAACGTCAGGAAACCAAAAGCCTTTGTTTTTTATTTTTCTGGTACTGTTTCAAGGAAGGCGGGGAGAGGTGAGACAATGAAGTGGCAGAAGAAACCATCAAGAATCTAGGGCAGCTTTTAAAAAACAAGCAAGAAAAAAACACCCCAAAAGTTCCCAGCTTCCTTCTTTAAAAGCATCCTAAAGCTTTGGGGTTTTTTACTACTTTGCATGCAACACAAGAAGGCAGATGGACAAAGTGGGCTTTAATCAAGACCACCTGGCAGAAATTTCCAAGGAAATGGTCTTAAAACCAGAACTGTTTTACTAAACTACTTTTCTGCTCTAGCCACAGCAAAAATACATACAGAAAGATATATAGATCCGTTTCCAACTAAACAACAGAAACAGCACTCAGAATTACAATGACAGGCATGTTCTCAGCCATGGAGGTTGGGGGGAGACATGCCGTTTCATGACACAATAGAACTAGCAACAGAAGACACTAAGAAAGGAAAAGTGTGTACTAGAAATAAAGAACAGAAGTGGAGACAAGCATATTTTAAGCTTATTTAATATAGCAATCAGCTGTTCTCCTGATGCTCATCGAAGACTGGCAGACCCAGTGGGACTGCTTCAGGAAAGCCTAAGCAAACAGAAGCACAGACAATTTCAGGCAATCCCTCTGAACCACTGGACATACTTTTACAGGGACATCCCCCATCCAATGAAATGTCATTACTTGTGTGCTACTGTTACCCTCACAGCTTCAGCTCTGAGCACTGGTGGAAACATGTCTGTGTAAGAGCACAAGGAGCAAATGTTACTGAAGCATCTGTCCAGCCCTTTAATCAAGTATTTCTATTCTTCTGAGAGACCACTGAGGTTTTGTGTGAATGAGGAAAGCCTTATTTAGACGTGAAGCCTTCCAAGCACGTTCCAATGACATACAGAGGTCAGCAAAATACAAGAAGTTCAGCTATAAAACCATCCCAGTATAGGAGTCCTGTCCAGTCTGTTTCACTTTGGTATCTACCCTTTGAAATCAATGCTTTGCAATAAGGACTGTATTTCTCCCACCCCCAAAAAAATGTTCTGTAAGGAAGTCATCAAGTTGCTTGATGGGGTATTCTCTATTTATTAAATAGAAGCGATTTCTAATACTAAAAAATTAAACATATATACTGACAGTTTGGTCTCTATGACCAAATATGACTAACTCTGAAGTTTGTCTTAGCTCTGACTGTATCCTTCCTTATCACCTCACCAACCACTTGTCTTGAGCATTCTTCCTTTTACAAGTGCCATATCAAGCTTACCTTTCTTCTTCACAAGACATGATTCATGTTTGGTTAAAAAAAGTTTTTAAATGAAAATCTGATTAAAACCGGAAGAAGAAAGTCAAGTACATTTATTCAGTCCTGGAAACAAAAGTCACAGGTCCAAGTCAACCACCTTTAACTGCTTATCATCCCTTTGAGCAAAGCCGTAAACAAACATGATTGCTCATGCTTCCACAGAAACAAGTATGAGTTAAACCCCTTCCCTTGTCGGAGTTGAGTAAAACAGAACATGTACATAGTTTTAACTTTGGAAGACTTTACAGGAAGGAAAGGGGGGGGGGGAAGACATGGAAGTAAAACTAGAAGTAAAATAACACAGATACACATATACACCATGCAAGTTCTTGCCAGGGCACACTATCACCCATGCATAACGGACTCAGGACTATTTGTGGAATTAATTATCAAAAGAACACTCAATTCACCTCATTCAGTGGATACATCCAGAATCCTTCATCTTTCCAAGCCAAGATTAGGCCCTGTTTATAAGGCCTCACATGTGAAATGGCAGCCATTCTCAAGGCTACTAACACATGCAAGGGCAGACCTCGGTGCAGATAAGGTTAGTTCATGTACCCTAAGCATACTTCCAGGGGAGACTGCAATGACCTTGCAGCATCAAAGTAACTTAACACAGCATAAGTAACTTCTGCTCTCTGGATCATAAACCCTTTAAACATCAGGTCAGTCTTCTGCAGATCATTCACGTGGATTTCAGTCTAAAGAACTCTTTGAATATGGCCCCCAATGGAGGTCTGCTTCAGGGCACCTATGTCAATTTAATCAATGGCTGTGCATTATCAATCTCTTTCCTCACACCAAGGCCTGGTACTCCCTGGAACCTGCTGCACTGAACCATGTCCAATGGGACTAGCTAGTCCTCATGCAAGGGAAGAAGGCATGAGCACAAGACCACAGCGAGGACAGGAAAAATGGACATGACAACCTGGGCTGCCATAAAAATCAATGCCAGATTCATCCTCAGAAACAGCAGAGATACTAATAAATAGAAATTTTACCAACCTTCAGCAATACTTTTAAATGAAAGCAAAATCAGGAAACAACAGTTGATAAAGGAGCTTGTTGAAAGTAGCAAGTTAAGGAAGAGTAAGTAATATATACAAATAGTAGAAGAGCTCATAAAAATTTATGCTTGTAGAGGACGGAAGCAATGCAGAGATGAGTACACTGCAGTAACCTTGAGATCTCTGAACACATACTTCTGCAACAGGGTGCAATTGTAGACACAAGCAGCAGCAACTACAACTGCAAAAAACCTTTTCCAAACTCATTCGATGTCATGCTGAAAGAAAATCTGTTTCTGTAAAACCAACCTTTTTTCCCTTCACTCAAACACTGAAATGTTACTATATCTGAAAATGAAAAGGTTGCTTATGAATGCCATCTTATCTGTCTGCAGATCACTTATCTACGAATGCAATAAAGCTTCTTTCTCAGGGTGCTTCAGTATCAGTACGTAAATGACTCAATACAGAGGTACACATTGTACCTGATTGTAGCTGATCATAGAGCCAGTAAACCCCAAAAAAACTAAATAAAAAAGGCAATACTCTTCTATGGGAAAGTTTGAAACTAAAGGTCTATTGCCCACCAAACCATAAGCAAAGTAACATTTTCCTGGAAAGACTAAGAAACATTCCTTGAGCAGAAGCGCTCCAAGTAAATCATCATTCATCAGTTTGTGCTGAATTTGACCATGAATCTGAAAGGCTTGTCAAGAAATTCAAAGAGAATATATCAGTAAGTAATTGCTTCTGACACTGTCACTTCATATGCATTATATTTCTGCTACACGAGCCTTGCAGGTTAGAGGGAATTCAAAGATAAGCATGAGAAGTCACTGCCAAGAATAGTCAAGTAGGACACCACTAAGTCAAAAGGCAGATAAAAACAGTTGCAGCATTTTGTAACTGCAAGATCAATAATTTGAAGATTTGGTGAGGTAAGGTGGGGGCTGTTTATTATTTGCAAATGTCAGTATTTCCCAATCAATTTAAGATGTTCCACTTGTGTAGCTTCACTCTTGCAAAAGAAACTAGAAAGAAAACAAAACGCCGCAAAAAAACTTAAAGGAACAAAAAGCCAAATCAACCATTCTTTGTATGCCTTGCTTTAATAAGGTAAAATTCCCACGGCTTTTTTAAAGGGCTTCAAAAGTCAGTCTTGTAAGCTTTAAATTCTTCAGACACTCTTGTATCTTTAGTCTATTCTCAAATCAAGAACCTGTAACCTTTCTCCTCCCCCACACCTTACCTAAGAGCCTTCCAAATAAGCTTAAATTGTAACTGAATACTGAAGGGTTGAAGAAAAAAGAGTTTTGGGGGGTTTGAGAGAGATGATTCTGTAAAGCACACAGCCGAAATTAACCTAATATACAAATATGGCAATCACAAGATCGGCATTATAGAAACATCACCTAATAAACTGTGGCTTCAAATGCAGTTCAGTGAAGTACAGCTGCTTCCCCCTTACATCAGCCCTTTATTCTACATATCAGCTACCGTAGCACGTCTGCCTCAGTTCCCAAAGAAACAAAAGATCTTTTTGGCAGTCAAACATGGCAAATAGCTCCAGCTTCTTGGGAAAAGATAGAGGGGGTAGGGAGGAGTGGAATAAACTATTATCCAGATTAAAATGTTTCACATGTGCCAGGGTTATTCCAGCCAAAAGTTGTTGCTATCTACTGCCCATCCACACTGACCTATGTGAAAACAGTGTGTGGTCTCAACCTTGGTGCTACTTGAGAGGCCCCCCACAGAGTTAACACCTTGGTTAGCAATCTCAGAAAAGCAAAGAAACTGAAAAACCTCCCTTTCAGTCTCAGAGTGAATCACCAAGGAAAGAGGCACACCGTTCGGGAACTGTGGGAAGCGCGCACCAATACCATCCATATTATGGACAAAGGAAGGAAGAGAGTTAAAAAAACACCTAAACAAAACCTCACAAAACCACAGAATACTTCAGTCTTTGCAAAAATCAAGCAATGGCTACCACCAGCACACTTCACTTCTACAGCAAGCATTAGTACTTCTACCATAGCAAAGACAGAGACATTTAGTCACACTCTATTTACCCAAGGAATAACCAGTATTGCAGAAGAGGTTCACTGCAAGAATCACAGATGGCTCTAACCCAAATGCCATGTCTTAATTCCATGATAAAAATGCCCAAAAGAGGAAAATGCAAAACAGGCCAAATATGTCAGAAAATGGTATCTGCCAATTTAAATTTTGCTTACTTTTCTTCCTCCTCTTTCAACTATCCCTTGCAAATACCTTTAAAGCAAAACATTTAAGTCTACAACTATTTAAGTCTGTTGAACTTGGAAACTAACACAGGTGCTGATAACAGCACTACTACATGGAATACCACAAAAAAAAATACTACACTAGTTCTGAAATACTAAGGAATTTAGTGGTTTATGTATGTGACAAATGCCTTAAATTTTTTCACCACACCCCTGTTAAAATTAACCCTACCACCAGGAAACATATGAAGATAAGCTGTCATTTTAGATCCAAAGCCAACAAAATGGAAAAATAACAACATTTCAATTACAGGCAAGAGGAATGGGTGAAACAACATTTCTATTTTACTGGTGAGGAGAAACATTCACTCTAATGTCAGTTTGTCAGATTAATTTTGAGTGGAGCTAGGTGAATACTATACACCAGGTATCATCTTCCTCTACAACTTCACCCAGCAGCACCAAACAGTTACTGTGCCAGCACAGACACCTTGCTCATAACCAGTCTTGCTATGCTACATTACTTACATACACACAGATCTTGCCTCAATGCCATTAAAAACAAAATACGAAAATAAAAGGTATGAGAGATGAAGAACAATTAAAATGGTATCATATGATCATATACTAGAGTGAAAGATCTAACATGAATTCTCCAAAGGCAAACAAAGGATGTCTTCAGGAAGAATATTTCCTGAACGCACGGGCTTCAGTTAACACTCATTTTCATCCTCCCTTAAGGACGAAGTTCATGATCAGACAGACAGCTCAAAGCACCATGATAAGGACTTTGGCAAACGGAACACGCGTCTATCTATTGTACAAATTAATTTTTGGACTAAACCTTAAAAGAGCAGCTCGGACTTGGAAGAAAGTCAGAAAGGAATACAGGTGACAGACTAGTCACTGGCTTTAATCTTCCAGACTAAGACTTTTTTAAAAGCTATCCTATTATTACATCAATCTTTTCTTCACAGATTATAAGCATTTTCTTCCCTTCACCCCCGTTTTTTTTACACTATTTCTTTAATGCAACACTTACTTCTAAAATAACTATTATAATCTTTATCATATAACATTCAAGACTACAAAGGCATGTGCAACAGCAAATCTTAAGATCAGAATATAGCATCCAGATATTTGGACCCAAGTTCCATACTTTGTAATAGCAACTCCAAGATTACAATCTCACATAAAGTATAATTGCAATGGCAACATGATCCTTTGTTCTGCCACTCTGCAATAAACAAACTCTATTGACAAGTGATTGCTAAAAAACTAACACACCATCAAGAAGGAAAAGAAACCAAAATCTTTGGTGAAAAAGAACAAAGAACAAAAACTCCAGCAGTTCCATGTAGATCAAGCATTTCCACCATCACTCAGATCACATCTAACTAACTTAACAGATAAGAGACTCCAGCTGAATGATAAGCTGAGGTATGACTTCATTCTCCATACCTTTGCAGCGCACAGTCATAGAGCCTAAATTAAGAAACCCTATCCTAATGTTGCAGAACTACAGTAAGTTATATTACACACTAAATTTTTGGTAGTCCATGTATTTCAGTATTTCCTGGCGGACACCAAGCTGACCATGAGCCAACAATGTGCCCTTGCTCCAAAGAAGGCAAATGTTATCTTGGGCAGCATTAGTTGAAGCGCTGCCAGCAGGTCGAGGGAGCTGATCCTTACCCTCTACTCAGCCCTGGTGAAGCTGCACCAAATACTTAACCACGCCGGATACTTAACCGGCAAAAATCGTGTACATTTCCTGTTGACTTCCAATTGAAAAAAACCCATATCAATTCCCTGATTTCAGTCGACCAGGCTGTCCATGTACACGAAGCGGGCATGGTCTTCTCAGCGACGTCATCGGTCCACAGTGTAAGTCAATGACCACAACCGACTTGGTGTACACAAGTGTCAAACACTGTATCCAGTTCTGGGCTCCCCAGTACAAATAAAACCAGGAGCTACTGGAGACAGTCCAGCAGAGGGCTATGGACATGACTAGGGGACTGGAGCACCTCTTGTATGAGGAAAGGCTGAGAGACCTGCGACTGTCCAGCCTGTAGAAGAGAAGGCTTAACAATGCATACAAACACCTCAAGAGAGGCTGCAAAGAGGACAGAGACAGGCTCTTTTCAGTGGTGCCCCATGACAGGACCAGAGGCAATGGGCACAAACTGAAACACAGGAGGTTCCATCTACACCATCAGGACACACTTTTTCACTGTGAGGGTGACTGAGCACTGGCACAGGTTGCCCTGAGAGACTGAGTATCTTCATCCTTGGAGATACTCAAAAATCAGCTGGATGTTGCCCTGGGCACCTGGTGGCTCTGCTTCAGCAGGGGTTGGACCAGACAACGTCCAGAGGTTACTTCCAGCAACTGCCATTCTGTGATTTCCTCTATGAAAGAAATGTTTCTGTAACAGACCTTTGCAGCATACTTAAGAGATTTCTGTCATCACTTCTGGCACATCAACATCGTCTGGAAAAGTGAAACCATGCCTCAGCTCCTCTCCTGCCCAAATTGTTGGTTTGAGTTGTGGAGGGCTTTTGCCGTTTGTTTGGCTTTTCTACCACCACGTAATTTTTTATTTTTTAATATCTGCTTTAACAGGTCACCCAGTGAGGACACAATTATCAAATAAAAAAGGTCACTTCAATTTGGGGATAAAAGTGCCCTAGCAATAGCGAAAACTACAAAGTCCTATATAGTATTTCTCACTATATTAAAATATATATATATATATATACTGTGCATTTTCCATCAGTCAGCCAACTTTTCCAGGAAAAGGTGTTACTACAGCTGTGCTATTTAGTAAGCTTCCACCATGCAAAGAAAAATGCCATCAGAGGTGCCTCTACAAGGAAACGACCTAGACTGAGCATCAATTCAGGATCTTATGCTTCATTTATAAACCTACAGAAAATGCTGCATCATCAGTACTAAGGTTGAATACCTGAAATGCACAGTTTCATTAGCTCGGTGAGAACAAAGTGTGGCAGCAGCATCCCCAGAGGCCCCAGCAGCAGGGCAGCGATGACATCATGCCAGTCTGAGCTTGGGCAGCCCTGATGCACAGAGCCCTGGAGAGACGCACTGTGTCCAGCTCCACCATGCTAGTGAGCACCCCGCTCCTCACCCTGCACTCACCAGCTCAAGTGCCAGTGCCTCTCTGCCAACAATGGACACTTATGAAGCAAACTGTTTCAACAGTACAAGGATTCAGAATATATTTTTCAGCACAGAAGTTAAGGGGGGCGAAACAGTGCACAATAACTCTTTCATTCAAAGAAGAAAGCCTTCCAGGAAGTACAAAGTATTTCAAAGCTTTATCCAAAACACACATCAACAGAGGCTCTTTCCATTTATATCGGCGGACACTGAAGGATGCTGTAACATAAGACACAATCTGAAAGAATTATCAGTCACACTATCGTGCGCTACAAATAACACAACAAACTCAAGAAAAGACACTGAAATTCCAGCTAGCTCATACGCTGTGACGTTACCACAAATTTAGCCTCCTCCTCCTTGTTTCTCCCCCTCTTTTTTTTAAACCCTTTCCTCAATTCATGCAAAAATCAGTCTCCAACAGATACAACAAAACCTATTCTCCCCCCATACCCCACACCTTGTCAGAAGCAACACCATTAGGGTGAGAGTTAGGGTATTACAGTGGAACAGCAGAATCCAAGATACACTGTACACTACAGTTTTACATACTGTAGATGCAGTCCTTCACCAGGAAAGTAAATATAAGAAAGAACACAAATGCTCCAGTTTTCAGACCTGCGCACTCAACCAGAGTATTTTAAATAAACCAGTGATATCTTCCAGTTTCCTATTAGATAGCTAGCTCAGAATAACACACTGCTGCTTTTAAGTTTAATTATATGAGGAAAGTTATTTATGCTTCTATCAAGACCAGAGAGTACTACTGAGTGTGCCTTGCACTATGTTACACAAATAGATATATAATAAATGAATAACAAAAACAACACCAGAAACTGTTTTCAATCTAGAAACTTTGCTCACTGGTGATTTCATCAAGAAAAATCTATGGAACCTCATGTATCTTTCAATTAAATTGTATTGCATTCTGCTCTTTTGGGTTTCTTAAATCAAATTGATGCTGTAAATTAAAGTGTCACTACAGAACTGATCAATATGCTGTATTCAGTCTTCAAGTCTCAAATTGCAGTCTATAGTTATTTTAACATCAGACAAACATGAATTATTTTAGGGTAAGATACCGCTCAGGATGAGAAATTCTGTTTGAAGTCATTAGGAGAAAAAAAAACAAAACAAAAACAAAACAACAAAAAAAGGAAGCTTCCATGATAGCCAAAGTTTAGGTGCGTTCAATGTCAGTCAGTTCTAGTAACTCAAATTTAATTCCACAAAAAACAAGGTTTTATTTAGTGAGGGAGGGTTTAAATACAATGACGTAAAAAAACTCTCATGACATCTTGCAAAAACAAAGCTAATTAAAAAGGTGGGGGAAAAAGAGCACATCGCTGGTCAAGTTCTGAGCTCAAATACACAAAATAACTTTCGATGTTAGGTCAGGTTTTCACCACTACATTCCTGTATCTTTCTGGACAGCTAAGGATACTAAGCAACAATCTAATTTAACTGAAGCCAGTACACTGAAACTAAAGCTGAAGCAAGGTGCTGCTAAAACAAAGAACAGATTTTAGCCTTAAAAACACAGGTTTGATGCAGTGTTGTGGCACAGTCTGACACAATTTAGCTGTGTATTTGGTGTGATCATTCTCATCTAACAGAATAAATAGTTCCTAACCTGATTTCTTTTCCGATACTGCTAAAATAGAATTTTTACCCGATGCTACAACAAAACTTCATATTGAACAAGCAAAAAGTCTTCTGCTTTCTCTCCAGAACCTGATTCATTAAGATTCCCTGCGTGTTTCAAATGTCCAAAAGCCTGACTAAAAGTTGATAAATGCAGCCAAGCTCCAAGAGGAGCGCAGTATATCACTGCTAAGATAGAGATGACCTAAAATGATAACCACGGCCACCACAGCGCCTTCCCTTTGAAAAATCCGTTTACGAGAGGTACTGTGTCGGGTTTGTCAGAAGTTGGGTACACTTCCACGCACACACGGCTGTGCACAGCTGGCCGTTCCTGCAGGTCGAGCACTCAGGGCAGCTACACAGACCCCGAGGCGCCAGCGCCCGCGGCGGGGGGCGCTTCTCCGGCTTCCCCGCAGAGCCCCGGGGGCCGCGAAGCGGGAAGGCGGCGAGGCTGGACCCCGCCTCCAGAACTACTGCTGCCGCCGGCACCACGGCCGAGCCGCCCGCTGACGGCCGCGGGCCGCCGCCCCCCAGCCCCGCGGCCACTCACCGGAGAGCTCGTCCGGCTCCAGCCCGGTCTCGGTGTCCAGCCCGCAGATCACGAAGTAGTCGGCGAAGCGGCCGGGTGCCGAGGAGCCGCCGCCGCTGCCGCCGCTCATGCTGGAGCCCGAGGCGTGCGCAGCGCTCAGGAGGTGAGAGGCCGGGCGGCGGCGGGCAGCGGGGCTGCGCCAGCTGCGCCAGCTGCGCCGGCCGCCTCCATGACGGAGCGGAGCGGGCAGCGCCGCACGGCATTGTGGGTACAGCCCCCAGCGGTTCCTGCGGAGGGGCGGCCCGGGCACGGAGCCGCAATGCTGCGCCTGCGCCCTGGGCTCCCCGATGACGTAATGCTGCTAGGCCAGCCGGGGGGCGGTGCGCGCGCAGGGGCGGTCTCGCGCGATGTCCGTTATGCGCGTGGCGCGCGCGCTGCCTGAGGGGGCGGTGGGGTGGCCGTCAGGTGGGCAGCGTGCGTGTTGGGGAGGGATCGTAGTTACCTGTCTAAGCTTCGGGAACTGAGGGGCTTCCCGCAGAGACTCTCCTCAGTCAAGAGAGGCTCTGCCCCCTCTGCAGTTGAAGAGGACAGGAAGGCTCTGCCAGGGGCTCCTCACCCGGAGCACGGTTTAGTGGCGGTGGTACTTCAAAAGCATCCAGAACCATAGATTCAGCTAGGTTGGAGAAGACCTTTAAGATCAAGTCCATCACTAAACCATGTCACTGAGGGCCTCAAAATACATGATGTGTGTGAACACTTCTGGGAATGGTGACTCCACGACCTCCCTAAGTAGCCTGTTCTGATGCCTGATCACCCTCTCAGTGAAGAAATGTTTCCTAATATCCAATCTAAACCTCACCTGGCGCAGCTTGAGGCTCTTAAATCTTGTCTTATCACTTGTGTGGGAAGAGGTCATCCATCTCTTCATCCTTCTCTCGGGTAGGTGTAGGGAATGAGAAGGTCTCCCTTCAGCCTTCTCCAGACTAAACCCCAGTTCCCTCAGTTGCTCCTCATCAGATTTGTACTGCGGACCCTTCATCAGCTTTGTTGCCATCTGGACCTGCTCCTGCATCTCAATGTCTCTCTTGTAGTGAGGGGCTCAGAATCGAACACGCTATTCAAGGCACGGCCTCACCGGTGCCATCTTTCTCTGTCACCTACAGCTTCTCATCCCTGCTCCCTGAAGGCTGCTGCCCCAGTGGTTGTGACTCAGCAGCTTTGTGGAGCTGCCATACCCTGAAACTAGCCCAGGTCATGGGGGAGAAAGGGTGGCTGCCAGAAAAGTGCTTTGGCATTGTTTGGTGTTAGGGTATTTGGGTGCTTGGTTGTTGTGTTTTTTTCCATTTGAATTAACATCACAAACAATTCTGTTAACAGTTAGGCTTGCACAGCTGAGTGAAATCCCTCCCCTTGGGCCCAGCATGGAAAGGAAACGGTTGTTCCCCTGGGGAAGAAGAACAAGTATGACTCAAACCAAGCTGCTGAGTGACTAGTAACACATACCCATGCTCTCAGCTGAGAGTACTTCTTTCAATTGAGGGGCCTCAGATAGCCTTGCTAGACTTAAATTAGGCCCGTAAGCAGTTTCCCTTCCCCTCTTCACTCACTTCTCTATTTGTGGCTTTCACATCAGAATTCTTCCCTACCCTGTGGGACTTATAAAAGGAGAAATTAAAAGTTTTCAGTCTTTTAGGATTATTATTTAGGACTGCTTGAGTTGTTAAGGTTGCATCCATAATGCTGAATTCATCAGACACCAATCTTAAGTAATCATGCTATCGAGCATGAAAAACTTCTCATATATGAGTTTACAGACCGAGTTCTTTGAGGACAGTAAGAGAGAACAGCTTGTAAGACTTCACTGTCAATGGTCTACATCCTTTTACAGTACAATAACTAAGCTCTGATGCCATTTCGCCTGGTGAATTGTGGACAGTTCTTCAATCCTTCTGGGAAATAGGAAAACCTGTAAGAAGCACTGGCCCTATTAGTATTCACTTGATTAAGACTGTATGTGCCACAGAATTGGTTATGAATGAATGAAGGTATTTCTTAGATTTGAGTTCAATTTTAAGCCACTAGTGAACCTGAGGGAGAGATTTCAATAAAGATAGCAGGGTAATTAGAGGCAATATTAGAGTGAAAGTCTCATGTTAACTCCACAATAAGCACATATATTTAGATTGTGTTGAGCTTGCCTGGTGGTTTGCGGAAGAGAGCAACAGAGAACAGAACTAGCTACATCTGATTGCTCTTATTCTGCTATGTTCTCTAGCCATTTTGTGCACATTTTGCTTCTCCGTCTGCTTTCAGTGTGGCAAAAGACAATATGCAGCATGTAGTAAACTTCTTTTGAGTAAGCCTCAACTGTAGTTCATAAATCAACCCTTATGAACAGAAGTCACAGCCTGAGAGTCTTGGAAGGACTTGCAAGAAGGTCTAGGGAAATAGCATAGATATTGGCAGGGATTTTTTGTCAAATAAAGACTAAAATGGGGAAAAAAAAGAATTGTTCTTACTTGCATTTTAACATTTCCAGCAATAACCACATAGTTAGAAGACTTAGCAAATAGAGTTAGATGGGCTGGTAAGCAAGCAGAGGATTACTAGAAATGCTGTTGAACAGCAATATTTAAATGCACAGGGCAAGGGACAAGCTCATTAATACTTTGTCAGATAAATTCTCTGCTTTCCCAGCCAGCTTATAGCCTCATATCTCTTAAATCTACTCATCAACATAAAAAGGACATGGAACTGTTGGAACAACTTCAGAGGAGGGCCATGAGGATGATCACGAGGCTGGAGCACCTCCTATATGAAGACAGGCTGAGAAAGTTGGGGCTGTTCAGCCTGGAGAAGAAAAGGCAGCGTGGAGACTTCATAGCAGCCTTTCCAGTACCTGAAGGGGGCCTACAACGATGTTGGGGAGGGACTCTTCATTAGGGACTGTAGTGATAGGACAAGGGCTAACGGGTTCAAACTTAAACAGGGGAAGTTTAGATTGGATACAAAGAGGAAGTCCTTTACTGTAAGGGTGGTGAGGCACTGGAACGGGTTGCCCAAGGAAGCTGTGAATGCTCCATCCCTGGCAGTGTTCAAGTCCTGGTTGGACAGAGCCTTGGATGACATGGTTTAGTGTGAGGTGTCCCTGCCCATGGCAGGGGGGTTGGAACTTGACCTTAAGGTCCTTTCCTACCCTGACTAGTCTGTGATTATATGATTCTACGATCCAGTACATGTACCCACAGTTGGAGCTTTCTCCTCCCATTTTGTCAATGACTCTGTCTTTTCTATCGTATCTTCTACCCCATGATTATTTAATTTCTGAAATACTCTTGCCTACTGACCACAAGCAACATCTGTGATACCTAATTCAAAGGCTAGTAGCTTTAATCTGTCAATCTTCTTGAGCAACATTCCCATCACAGAAAACACCCAAAATATGTCAATTTTGTCAGTAAACTTTGTGAATTACTTAGATGTTCTTGAGTGAGGCCACAACACTAAACTACATTATGAATTCTTCTAAGTATTATTTATGATGTTGAAAGTCTGTGGAATTGTAATTTGCTCAAAGCACCTTTACATGGCATAGAATTTTTCCAAGTACAGTAAACACTGCAAATTCTGAATTATTGGATACAACTGCTCAAGGGCAAGTGTTGTGAAAGAAAAATCAAAAGTTACTCCCATAACATTACATCTTAGTTACAATGCAAAATTTTAAAAGGTATGTCCCACTGTGGCACTCCCACTCCTCTCCAGAGCCTGCTGACCTCCTGAGGCTGTGAAGATGATACTGAAGTCCTAGAGAAGTAGAGAAGCAGAATTTTGTGTGCTTTGAAGACCACCTACAGAAAGAGGCTTTTAGAAGGCCTCTTCCGTAGTTATACACCAGTCATTGATTTAACTCTCATAATCCAGACCCAGATTCTTCCTTGTGTACTAGGAAACAATGAAACATGAATTATTACAGTAGGTCAGGAAGGGGAGTTATGGTATGTTAGTAAACCTATTATGCTCTTATTCATATTAATTGCCATTGTTTAAAGGCTATAACTTCTTTCAGTTTGGGTGACCTGGAGCTACAGAGCCACTAGCTGAGAGGTAAACAGAAATGTGTATCATTGCAAGACATCGACTGGTCATAGAAATAATCAGAATAACTGACTTCTCTTTGAGGGGAAGTTTGAAAAGCTCACTCTGGATCCCACATTCCTGTCAAAACTTCTTTCTTTTCCCTCTTTACACTGTTATACCGAAGTACATGATTCACAAACCTCACAGCATTTATGACAGAAGGAAAGTTTTCTGTAGTTTGACCTGTATTTTTTTAAGCCTCCTGGAAGGGTAAAAAAAACCCAAAACAAACAAACAAACAAACAAACAAAAAAAAAACCAAAACAAACTAAACCACCAACATGTAAAACTACTTTGTAATGTTGCAAAAGCGACTGTCCGACATTACGAAAAATAGTGTATTATATATTTGAGGGATAGTTTAACTTCCCCTTTCTGGCACAACTCTGTAGTGGGTGATAAGGAATGGAGAGGCACTCAGGCAGCACTTCTGGGACAGGATTTGTTCTCTATGCCCAACTTAATTTTGAACAGAGGAATGTGACTAGAAGGCATGATTCTTAGTGCTTCAGCTCCCACAGTTCCCAGAGTTATTACTCCACTGTTATTACAAGAAAGAAAAAAAGTATGTGACTAAACCAGAAATGCATTTCCTGGTTTGTTCCTTTAATAAATTTCTCGTGCAAAACACTGAAGGTACAAATTTCATTCCTGTAGCAACACTCTCACAAAGGCTCCTATTTCAGTTAGTCTGTACATTCATAAAATTGTACCTGCAGTAACTGCTGGGTATTTCAGTCCTGGATCAGCTACCTGGCTGAGTCCGTTCTGCTGGTAGGGCAGCTTAATTGCAGTGAACGGCAGAGTATGAGGTGGCAAACATACATCAGTTCTAATGCAAAGCAGAGCAATCCACACTGCATTTTAGTTACTGTCATAAAAATAGGTTATCACAGAAACTATACCGGATGAATAGGCTCAGGAACAACACACAAAAATCTTTCAGTTACCTAACAACAAAAGCCATGCTTTGACTTTACATAATATCATTCACTAACTTTAAGAAAGACTTCATACCTTTCAACTTTTACTTCTGTTTTCTTAACCTTTTGGCAAGCTTTCAGCATCAATTTTCGATAAAGGCACAAAAAGAGAATTTCATAAACTGGAAAGAACAGAATATAAAGGGAATCATAGAATCATAGAATAGTAAGGGTTGGAAAGGACCTCAAGATCATCGAGTTCCAACCCCCCCGCCATGGGCAGGGACACCTCCCACTAAGATTAATTATTACTTCTGCACATGAGCCTTTCATCAAGAATTCATAAAAAAGCAAATTACGCCTTTCAGTGCAAAATACAAAAACTTTTCAAAATTGCTGTTGTGAGAAATTACAGACAGAAAAGTCAAGTTTATCTACATATTCTGAAATAGAGGTAGAAACAAAATTAATCTCATCTACAGATGTAAACAGCTCAGTTTAATTTTTAATCAGTCATTAAAAAGACCATTTAAGAAGAATTCATCCCTTTTAAGCAGGTCAATAAAAAATATAAGCTTAATGTGAAGTTTAGTATGCTTCATTGTACTAAAAGATACAATGTTCCATGTTTTTTGTAATAGCTTTATTATCAAATGGCAAGAGACATTTAGTGATGATGTAATGCAGGTATCACAAAACATTCCAAAAGACAGACAGGTCACCTAACAGCTCAAAACTCATTGCAAGTAAAATCAAAGCTACACCTGCCTGTCCTGGTTTGTTTCATGGTAGTCACTCTTTTTTCCTATCAAAATGTTACAGCTATCTCTTGGATCACTTGCTGGATTCCCTAAAAATGTAGGCTACTAGAATATTCCACAACACAGTGCTTTTTTGTCTTTTTCCACAAGGCCTGCCTTACTCCTCACCACCCTCAGTCCTCATGGGGTAGAAAACCACTTGGGGCCATTGGCAGCTGAAGATAAACACAGATGTGACAGGTTAAAAAAAAAAAAAAAACCCACAAACAAAACACTAAGGTTTTGCAAAAGGAAAGAACCTTATTTTTGACCTTTTTAAGGTCTTAAGGCTTTTAGCCACTCTGATGGGAACCCATTCCATGGCTGAAACACAACAGGTTTTTCAGTGACATAGCCTGATACCATCTACACAGTGAAATACAACTCAAGTGAAAACGTCAAGCAATAGCATGATTCACATTAAACTGAAATAGTTCAGTTCCTTCTTTAGCGTTTAGTGTTCCCTCTTCAGTCTCTAGAACCTTGGTTCCACCAAACATTGGCTTTATACAGCACAGAAAGGATTTCACAACAGCATCTGTAATTGACCAGAAACTGAGACAAATTCTGAGAAAAAACACTGGACAATAAGTAGTAAGTAGTTTATTCTGAGGGTTCATCTGCATGAAAAATTAACTATGCAGAAAAGTAGGCTGTAAATGTACAGCAACTTCACATGCCAACAGTCCAGGGGACGCTTGCTTACAACAGCTAAATTCACACTAAAGTTTACTATGGAACAAATCCCCTGGGTAGGCAACCTCTGAGATCAAAACTGCAGCAACAGAAGTGATTACTGCTCAGTTTTAAATGCCAGTAAAGTACACTTTTAGAGTAAATTCTAACAACAAACCAACTGCTGAAGCTAAATGATCTTATGATAAACTTGCAAACAGTAGTGATATGAATTCCTTTATCCACCTATATCAAAAATACCATTTACTGTACAGCCTGAATTTAAATAAAAGACAGTGTATCAATAATATTTACTGAATATTTACATGTAACACTGTGATCAATCAAAGGAGTCAATTAACATTATGTTACAAAAACCAAAACCCTTTAAGGTAGCAGTACCTTCCACATTATCACATTTATGGAACTGCTCTCAATGATCTATCATATGATAACATGAAGATACAGACAAATAAACCATTGAATTGGAGCATATGCTAATGTGCCAGCTGCCATTTCAGCAAGATACTTTAGGGGCACCAACTTAAAGCATATAAGCAGCACTGGTTTCAGTAGGATAAAACTTAAATGCACACCCCAGTTCCTTGCCAATCAGGGCATCACTTTATGGAATTCCATTAGCATTACAAGCTACAACAGTTATAAGCATACAAGGAGAAGTATCATATACCTTACTGAGTGAATATATATACTTCTGCTTAAAGGTAAATCACAGCTGGTTGCCCCTTGCCAGTTACTGACTTACCAGACAATGGAACGATCCTGTCAATTTTACATACACTGACACAAAAGCCTTCTGTTAGATGATGCTTTAAATATTATTCAGAATCGGCTTTTTAGTGAGAATTGCACCAATTTGCCTACCTGACATTTCTTCTAGCTAATCAACCTGCAATGGAAAATTTTATACTCTTTATGTATTCCTTGAGAAATGGTAATTAAAATTACACTGCTGTGCTGGTTTCAGCTTAACAGTTAATTTTCTTCCTAGTAGATTCTCTCATTCCACAGCACATCATGACTATATCACATCCCCTGTCATGCATCAGCCTCTGGGAAAATCAAACGGTACAATGGGCTATTAAAAACTACACTGAGAGCAATGGGCTGTGGGACTTGCAAACATTGGGATACACATTTACCAAAAGCCACTTGGTTGGTCAACACCAGAGGATCTGCCAACAGGGCTGGTCCAGCCCAATCAGAACTTTTATGTACTGCAGAGGGGGATGAAATTTCTGTGGTGCACATAAAGAATTTGCTGGTGAAGACAGTCTGGATTATTCCTGCTTCAGGCAAAGGCAAACCCAGTAAAAGAATTGCTTTTGCTCAGGGACCTGGATATACTTGGTGGGTAATGCAAGAAGATGGGGAAGTCTGGTGTGTACCTCAAGGGGATTTAATTTTTGGGGAAAACAGCCAATAAACTCAATTACATGCTGTTGCCTTCTACATAACGTTTCTATAGCCCGTCAGCTATATGCCTGTCTCTGCCACTCCAGGCTCTGAAAGTACATACTGTCATGATCATCAGCAGAGAATAGTCATGAAAACCTGGCAGCAGAAGCAGGAGTCTCCCAGTACTGTCCTCAGGTCACCATCGACTGAACCTGACTTCCCTCAGATCACCCCAACAAAGAATGAACTTTGATGAGACCAGACAAGCTCAGTGGTGACATCATCAGGCAACAATCCAGCACCACACACCATGTCTCCTGCCCTGAAGGACTGTTACAACAGATCGTGGACTGAATGAATGCAGAAAACTTCGAAGGGATAGTCCGCAGACTAAGGAATGATACTGCTCTGTGTGTATATATATATATATATATATATATATATATATATATATAAAGAGACAAAAAAGATAATGGCATCTTGGAAAATGTGGAACCTGAGCATGACATAAAAGGCATAGAAATAAGGGGCAGATATAGTCCTGGTTTCAGTTGTTAAATTTCTTCCTAGCAGCTGGTGCAGTGCTGTGTTTTGGCTTTAGTCTGAGAATAAAGCTGATAATAGACGAATGGTTGAGCTGCTGCTGAGCAGTACTTACCCTGGTCAAGGACTTTTCAGTCTTTCATACATACTCTGCCAGTGAGAAGAGAAGAGGCAGCAGAGAGAGGACACCTGACCCAAACTAGACAAAGGGGCTAGCACATCCATACCACAGCATGTCATGCCCAGCATATAAACTGGGTGGAGACACCCATAAGGGACCGATCACTGCTCAGGTCAGGCTGGGTATTGATCAGCAGGTGGTCAGCAACTGTGTTTTCTGAGCTTTTTTGTTATTGTTTCCTATTATAAATAATTTTTGTTGTTATTGTTGGTATTCTATTATCACTATATTTTACTTTTTTTTTTAGTTACTGCACTGTTCTTATCTGAACCTTTGGGGTTTACATTCTTTTGAGTCTCCTCCCCATCCTGCCCTGCGGAGAGGGGGAAAAAAGGGAGGATGAGCAAGTGGCTGCATGGTGTTGAGTTACCGGCTAGGGCTAAACCATGACAAGTGCTTAAACATTTTTAAATCTTTTGAGAACTGAAAGTTTTATATAATCATACAATCATTTTCTTAAATTGGCAGGATAAATCTAAGCAAGTGAAATATTGGCAAAATAATCAACAGTAAAAAAAAAATAAAAATTAGGAAGTCAAAACCATCAACCAGCCACGATCAAAATTCTAACCTGCTCTCTCCCTTTCCATATCTTTCCCAAAATAAAACTTTACAGAGGACAAGAGGGAATGATGTGACACTTTGCCTTTGTTCATCCAGTTAAATCTGTTAAAGCGGATGTTGGTTCAAGTATTTAAATCCACACAGAGCTAATAAGTAGAAGTAAACAATCAGAATGAAAAAAAAATATCATTGTAATTAAAGTACTGCAAAACCCCTTTGCTTCTGAGCACCATTATTATATTGTTATTATTTTGGAACTCCCAAAGGCAAAAAATACAGAAATATTGTTGATGAGAAATGTACTCAGACCAGATCACATGCACGCCTGCAGAGAATATTACAAAATTGGACTGAATAATTAAAGTTTCCTGCAAGTTTTAGAAAGCATTATCTGTAATTTATGTCTGCATTACATTTTTTGCTCTGCATATAATCAGAGCAAAATGTTACATTTGTGTTTACACTTCCCTCATTCTCAGCGCCACATACACCCACTCCCAAAGTAAAATACTGATGGTTTGGTTACAAAACTATATGAAGTACATTTCTGAACACAGTTCCTTCAATTTTGAACCATGTGGTCATTTAAAGACAATCTTATCAATTACAAGCCTCCTCCTCAATTGCTTAAGATCCAATAGAAAAGCAAATATACAAATATCAGAAGTGCTGATCCTGAGATGAAGAATGGGAAATTCTGGTCCAGTCTGATCCTTATTCAAACTTCTGTTTCAGTTTCTTCTGGAAGACAGCTGGTAGGATGGAGAGGATGGCTAGAATCATGAGAACAAAAACAGAGTTCCAGGAAACAGCTTCCCCTGCTGTTGTAAGTTGGTACAGCGTTGTTCCTGCCTTAATGGCTACAAAAGACGGTGGTGCCACACCTGGAGTGGGGAATAAGAATTGTAGGAAGGCAAACAAATTAAAAAAAACAGCTTGTCAGGAAAAAAAAAAACCAACAAAACAAAACAAATCAGTCAAACTTTTAAGATCTAAGATTTCAGACTCTGTTGCCTTCCACGTTTGGGGTTTTTTTTGGGTTTTTTTTTTTGTTTTTAAGAGAAGTGTAAACACAAAATCAAAGACAAAAAAAACCCTTATCAAAAGAATTGGCTTTATGCCATTTTAAATATTTTTAATACTGAATACCAAACACAGGTAACTAATAAAAGAATCTTTGCAGATTTCAAGCTCCCTCTATAAACCAATTTTAAGTTCATAAAGGAAAAATATGGATAGTTTCCTGAGCAGATTAAAAATAATTTGCAAAAATATGCCAATTACAAACCTAAAATGTTTAGCACTACATTAGTTAAATTATGAATTTACTCCTAGGAAAATACAGTATGATGAACAAAATGCAGTAGGGATTAAAAATCCTTCAGATCAAAGTCCCATACATCCTCACACAGTTATACTGAATTCAAAATAGGAACTTACAGAAGTTGACAAAGGTATTTAGTCATTGAGTGGCACAAAAAGTTACCAATAGAGTGCTCTTACAATGTATGTTTCCTTAAGTAATTAAGACTGGGCTCATTATCTCTCACTCAATGCATCAGAATAGTCCTGACTACTAAAAATCTTTTGATAGTACAAGCATCACACATCGAGAAATACAAAAATATTCTTCTGTAATCGTTCGGCTGTCCACTAGGTGGTGATCTCTGCTGAATAACTCATACACAGGGGCAAGTAATACCCCTGTCAGCTACCCCAAACCATGAGTCACTAGCCAGAATTCTTACCTAGAAAAGTGCCAATGAAAAATACTTTCAATGGCACATTAATTACAGGAGATGTTATATTGATAAACCAATTGGGAAGAAAAGGTGTTATTCTCAAAAATATTATGTAGTTAATGAGGTGTTCTCTGTGTCGTTCAACCTGCCAAAACAAAACCAACAACAAAATAATCAGTAAAAAAACACCTGCCTTGAAAATACACAAAATAGTTAAACAATTATTTTACTACTAGAGTATTTTTAGGGGTTGAGTATCTCTTGTAGAAAGTCACAAGTTGCAAACATAAAAATCAGCTAAACAATGAGTGACTCAAGGAAGAGTCATCAGCGAATCAACTGTTAAGCAGTACTGAAGTTAGTCTGGAAATACCAGTCTGTAGTGGAGCATGGCGATGGATCAGCCAACATAAACAGCAAACAAGTAATTAGGCACAGCAGCAGGCCTAACCCTAACTTGAACACAGCAACCTCTGCCTGTCTAACTGTAGCCCAAATCAGCATGGCCAGCTTGTCATCCTATTCCCAAAGCTTTTGCAGGAACTAGGAGTGACATTTGCCCCTAAACCATTCCATGATGACTCATGATCAAACTTCAAACACAGCTGTATTCCTCTCTTGGAAACTTACCTAGGTCATGGCTCTGAAGTTCACCAGGTGGCTATTGCCAAGGCAGTTGCAAAACCTATCTACCCAGAAGTCAGAATGCCTAGCATTACTTACCCAGGAGCAACCACAACAGCCCCAACCTCATGTACAGTCTTAGTTATATTCTCAAGTCTAGAGTCTAGCCCAGTTCATTACACTAGGACTATATTAAAGTCTCTTCTCCTTCCAGCCTATTTTAGTACATCAGCCCTTTCAAGCAAGAACTGTAACCTCAAACCAACTTTTAAGAATAGCAAAACATCCACCATTTCTGGCCTATCCTGGCAGACCTTCACTAAGCCTAAACATGGTCATCTGGCCCCAGACAATTGAAACAAACCTGGTCTGATTGCAGTTCCATCCTAAATCTCATATAGCAACGCTTTTTCCCCCCTCAGCTTTAGCTTTAACTACAACACTGAAGTCAGTAGCCCTGCTATTGTTCAGTAATACCTCTGTGGGTTTTTTAATCTTAATGAAGGACAAATATTTAAACATTGATGAACCGTGCATCTTAGTCCTCAAAATGCAAGCATGATATAGTCCACTTAACCTGCAAACAGTGAGATATGAGCTGCACATGTAATCACATAATTTTAAATCACATATCCAGTTCTACTAGTGGAAGTAGTAATCATTTGTTACCCAGAACAGCCTCAAGATTACACTGTGATACCAGTATTTACTTGGGTCAAGAGTCAAAATACTACTACTGTATTATTTAATAAGGTCGAATGTATCGGACTCAGTTCCAAATCAGAAGTTTAGATTATTTTTACATGAATAAAAGAAAATCTTGAACAGAGTACATTTGTAAGTTGTGCTTCATACTTGCCCCCCCCAAAAGCAACTCATTTTACAGTATCAAAGCGAGAGTCATACTAATCACACTATGATTCTGAATTGCAAATTTTTAACTTCATCTGACAACTAACATTTGCTGAAAGTAATGTTGTCAGATACTGTAAAAGAAAGTTTCCAAATGCTCCAACCACATCATCATCTTCAAATGAAGGTTTTGCAATCAAGCATACAGCTATGGGTTTTCTTCCCCTATAAATAACACAAACTCAGCTTTCATTAGTTCTGATGCTAGGAGAGCTATTATTTTAAATTGAAAACTGAAGAGGTTTCCTACTGACATCAGCTAAATCAGGGGGGTTATCAGTTGCAAACTTTTCCTAGGTAAAATTAACTTCCTCACAGGAAATACCATAAAAACAGGAATACACCCCACTGTTTACAAATGCTGACAGAAAGTAATTACACAGTGTAAGAAAGGAGGCAGAATCCTTTTTGTAGCTAGATACATAAGCATGAACCCCTGGATTTCTATGCTATTATACTACACATTTTCTGACAAATTTCAGCATCTCTAAAAAATTTACCTGTTCTGACCATTTTACTGCTTTTTCTGTTAAATATCTGTATACAACAGGACGTCCCACTAGGTATGAAAGCATATAGCAAAATGAAGCTCCAAGTCCAGAACACTGAAAAACAAAAAAAAGAAAGAACAAATGAGCAGAAAGTCTAATTAATCTTAGCCTTATATCCCTATTAACTACATGGCTGCATAATACCTGCTCCCATGCAGCCCCCCGCTGGCGCTGAGGGGCTCTCCTTCAGCAGTATATACACTCTCTAAGAATGCTGTTCTTAGACAAGACAGTTCCTTTATTTCCAAGGTATGTAGATCAATCTTAACATTCAAAGTAGATAATGCTGATTACTTACCAGTTAATATTGAGTGCTTCTACAGTTTTAAGATTTTGAACAGTGAAAGCTTTGCAAATAAGGGGCACAACAGCATTAAAGAGATGTTAACTTGAAAATTCATCAACTTGGTCCTCTATACCTACTCAATTATCTCATTCTTACGTACTACAGCTCATTATGACTGCATCTTTTTTATGTATTTTTTGAAGCTTGTCATTAACATACATTTTGTATCTTAAATGAAGCTTCTTGGGTATGTAAGCCATTTAAAAATAAATGTGCTTTGCTATGCAATAGTTGCGTTCTGAAATTACAATTGGGTTCTGGTGGATGCTAAACAAATTTAAAGGAAACTCTGGCTGATTCACACTCAGATGCCTCCGTTATTAAGAAAATTTGGAGAAACAGTTTAGTCCTTTGGATCATCACCAAATGCTACAGTGAATTTTGTGGGTAACACCATTCTCACAACAGAGCTGAATGAGAACTTATTCATTCCTCAGAAACTAAAGTACACTCCTATTTCACTCAGACTGATAATTTCAAACAGGAAGCTGATCAGATGATTGGTTGTATTCCAAGTAGACAGAAATATATGCCCACACAAACTAGTTTTCATACTTACCAGACAAACAAGAAATAAGGCCAATGGAAAGGGATAAAGAAACCCTGACAGGATACTGAGAAATATAGACCCAGGAATAGCAAACGTTTGCAAGCTGGGTGCATCTTACTTAAGGAAAAAAGAAAAACAAACCAACCAAAATTAAAAGCTACCCATTTCTTAATTTTATAAGTAGTCAGGATATATATATTACAATTGAAAAAGCATAAATAGGCATAGCTTCTAAAGATCTTTATTTCAAAACACATTTGCAGAGGAGCAAAAAAAGCACAAGAGGAACAAACAGTTAATTGATCATTACACATACAAAAATTAGTCACTAAGCAATAAGAGCTGTACTACATTCTTCTTTCTCTGTCCTCCAACTGACACTGGAGATTTATCATAACATTACAGGAAACACATACTTCTGATTTTACAATGTTGACTAGAGATATGCAAATTTCAGATATTCTCTCTGAAATGTTCACAGAACTGCCCAAGTCCATTAACTACTACGAGTTTCATGGAAGACAGACATGCATGAAGCAATTTCTACTTCCTTACGAATAGATATGGTGCAATCACTAGATAAAACTAGGACACATGATCACTAATTTCAGTCAGAATTTTTCAAAAAGGCAATATTAAGTTTCTGCATCAGAAGCAAACAGGCCCTTGAGCTCAAGACTTCCTAGGTATGCTTGAGACTAGGATGTATTGCCCACTTCAGATAGAAATACAAAGCAAAATAATATCTGCAAACTATTTTATCTGAATTGAATTGACTGAAATATCACAAAGCCCAATAATCTTCCTCAAGCCCATTAGAACCAGTACAACTTTTTCAAAGTGTCAGGGTTCTGAGATAACTGTAACATGCTTGCCAACTGATCACAGTCTACTGCTAAGACAGTGTCATCATACCAGCTGCTATAGTAATTCAATAAACAGCCAATTCTGTTCTACTTCTTGTTACTATGTAAACTAACATTCTAATTTTCTTCATAAATCTATTACTTGTGAACTACACCTAAAAAGACCAAGCTAGAAGACACTTACTAATGGCACATCCAATGCTGATTTTTCTCTGAGTTATAAAAGCCTCTTGCATTAAACTATAAAACAGACCTCTTACACAGCTTTTAAGTTAAGTTATTAACCTTTAGTTAAGTGTTCCAGTTAAGAGTGTGTTTAATGATTCATTAATATATACAGCACTCAGAAAAAAAGTTAACAAGGAACACAAGTAGTCTCTTTGTCTCCCCAGGCAGAAACTACTTCAGAAATGTAGCTGTCTAAAAGGAATTTTTTTGAATGTGGCCACTGCAGAGATGAAAGAAGGCTCAAAACACCTTCCTTTAGAAATGCTGCAAAATATTCTGTAAATTACCCTGACATGGCACTTGTGAACATCTCAAGGAAGAGCAGTGCAGTAATCTCAGTTTTCCTTAGGATCAACAGTAATTTCTGACTGGAAGTTCAGTTTGCAATTAAAAAAGTTAGCAAAACAGTAAAATGAGACCAAGTCTGCTATCAAAGCTAAAAATATTTTCCATAACAGACAGAGTCAAGGTGAAGCTGCATGCAAATCCCCCCACCATTTACTACTATAGATGATGCATCAATTTTCTTTCTACTCAATCCTTTCTTGCAGTCCAAAAAGCATACTGAAACATGAAAGAAACGTTTTTAAGCTCAAAGATTTTGGAATATTTGTGTCTATAACCACACTAGGTAGGTTAACCTTCACCCATAATCAACAACATAAAAGACTTTTTTGATACAAATAGGACATCAAAACTGCCCTTTATATTTGAAAAAGGATACAAAACATACGTGGCAAAATAAGCCACTAACACTTGAACATAAAATGTGTCCTTATACTTGGACAGGACTTTTCCCAAGGCCTTTGCATCATCCATATCTCTAGGAACCTTTATACATTCTCTTTCTTCTCTGGAGGAAAAAAAAAAAAGGCATAAATGGTGGTAAGTATAACCAAACAGTAATAAAATTAGTTACTGAATATATAGGTAATTTGATACACTACATCACTAAACTGCAGCCTCATCAAACAAACCACATGAATTATTAGGATAACATTCTCAGATGAACACGATATTTACAATGTGTTTCATATTAGAAAATCCTCAATTTTAGATTCTTGCAAACTTTCTTTATTCATTACAACAATCTGCTTCAATCCTAGAATATTTTTTTTTTCTTGCCAAGTACTGATAAAAACCAAATAATTACGCAAACCAAACCTTGGCAACTGAACAGCGCTCAACATTTCAGCCAAAACCAACTGTAACTGCCTCAGCACTAGGGTCCTAACATCTGAAGTGCAGCAAGAGCAGCAGCAAAGCTTTACCTCACAAACAAACAAAGCTTTAAGAGCAAAATCTCATGTCACACCTTAATCTGGTGCAACCCTGGGCAGCACAGTTGAGTGTCCTCTCTTCCGCTGTACCAGACTTAGTGACTGGATTGTTGCAAACTGAACTTGTTGAGCAAGTTAATCAGACAGAAAAATAATTACTAAAAGAAAAAAAGAAAATTGTCAGACAAGCAGACTTCCACCTTGTCAAACTATCCATCTTCCCAACACAAGTACTAGATGGAACAAAAAGGAGAAAAAAAGAACATGAAGCTTAGATATGAAAGAAGGATGTGCCCTTCTGATGATAACCTCCAGTTATGCCAGTGCACAAGGAATTTTCAAACAAACCTAGGCCTACCCAAGCATGTTTTGCCTCTCAGCTGAGGAGCATTAAGAACATGGTGAGCTACCATTGCTAATGTGACAGCAAGCAACTTTCTAAAACATGGTATTTCAACTGTGGCAGAGAAACCCTAGGTCAAGTACAACTCTGTTTTCACAGACCCTACAAGTTAGTAGGGTAGCTTACAATGCTTTGTATCCTAGCATTCCAGGTTATAAACTCACATTTATGTTAGGTTCTGTCTATAATTAACTCATGTCAGTTTAAAAATCACTTAACCCCATGTAGGTTCCTCTACAGTATGGTACTGAATGAAAAGCAAATAAATTAACCTTTCCTGCCATACTTACTCACTAAGTTGTGGGAAATTTCTATATACCAGGAACATAAGGAAAGCAGCCGATGAGAAGATGGACACTAATATAAGCAGTGATGTCCGAGCTGATCCACCTTCTGCCTGAGCTTTTCCTGAAAGTCAACAATAACAAAGTTAATAAAGCCAAACCAAAACACCACTGCCCTCACAACAGGCTTCAAACTTGTGGTATAAGGAAACCTCAAGGTAAGCTCTCTGTGGACATGATCTTCCCACCAATGCTTTCAATAATATATACAACACACTGCTCACATTACCTGAAAGCTTTCAAATACATCTGAAGTTCTTACACTGGCAAACATCCTGTAGAAGTCAACTTCTACAGTTCACAATAATTTAAGCATCAATTAATAAATTTGTAAAAAGAAAAACAGAGCAAAACAAAGTAAGCCATACGTATTTTTAACTTTTTTGCCAGACATTTGCCAGTCTGGTTACCTAAAGATTTAACTCGAACTTAAATCTTCAGTATGATAATGCAATTCTGGACATAGAATCATAGAATAGTTAGGGTTGGAAAGGACCTTAAGATCATCTAGTTCCAACCCCCCTGCCATGGGCAGGGACACACTAACTATATTTTTTTCCTTCCTAAGAAATAGCACCAAAGCTAGTAGCCAGTCAGGACAGGCACAGTCATCAGGAAAAAACATATGTAAACACACACCAACTTGGGATATAAAGATTACAGTTCTCAAGACTTTGGAATTGCACGTATTTTACATTCATAGACTTCTCTTGGCTATGTCTATACAAACTTTTATCAGCTTTAGAATTTTTGTGTAAAGGAAGCAATGGGGGTTTAATATGTGACACAACTACATTTTAGGGCTCTTCTATACTTTAGATTTTTACCAATATGACCATATACATGCAATACAACTGGCACAAATACAGCTATACCTACACAGAATTTAAAACAGAGAGGAATAGACAGTAAGAACTGTCTGCATCCACACTAGGGTGCATATGTATTAAAACACTCTTGACACTGTCAGGGTAGCACACCTTCACAGTGAGCATCAGTCTTGGTCACCTCAAGAACACAAAAAAATAGCAAAGCTGTATTTTAATTCCCAAATACTGGTGGCATGACTAAATGCCAAGGCACATCATTCAAGTGGGTCAAACTGCCAGCTCACTGTTGCAAAACACAGTGAAAGGATAATGAAACCCACAGACAAAACAGCCGGCTGAACAAGCTGGCAATTCTACCTGCTTTGAGGTCAGCGTGATCCCACAGGTGTGCTGTGGCAGAGCTAAGACCGAGGGAGACATCTATGTAGCAGTTACAAGCATGAATCACAGAATCATCGGGGTTCGAAGTGACCTCTAAAGATCATCTAGTCCAACCCTCTGCCAAAGCAGGGCCATCGAGAGCAGGTTCCCTGCTCCAGTGCCCCTCAGTGCAAAGAAACTCTTCCTCACTTTGAAGTGAAACTTCTCGTGTTTTAGTTTATGGCCATTGCTCCTTATCGTGTCGCTGGACGCAACCGCAAAAGAGCCCGGCACCCGCTTTTGGGACATTTACATGCACTAATGAGATCCCTTCTCAGTCTCCCCTCGACCGAACAGGCCCAGCTCCCGTAGTCTCTCCTCACACGAGGCCCGCCTCACGCCACACACACCGGCTGCCCCTGAAGCGGCCGTGTCAAACGCCCGCGCGGGCCGCGGACGTTGCCCTCTGCGCCTGCCGACACCCACCCCGGCCCGCGCGGGCGGCTGTGCGGGCAGCTAACCACTGGCAGGACGCGCGCTCCCGCTGCCCCAACCCCCCTCACCTTCTAGAAGCTGCCGCTGGTGCTTGGCGCTCTCCGCCGCGGCCTGGCAAGGCCCGCGCTCCGCCACCCTCCGCTGCGCCATAGCTCCGCGATATCCCCCGGGCCCGCCCGCCGACCGGCGAACCAGGGCCAGGGCAGGCCTTGCCGGCACCGCACGACGCGGGAAGCAGGTCTGTAATCCGTCACTCCTCCCCTTTTCTCCTCTCCTCCCCTCTGCTCTGCTCACCCCACCGGGTCGCGGTCGCGTTTCCGCCCCCGTGGCTGCATGGCGCATGCGCGGCTGCAGGGTGCAGCTGGTTTGAAAGGCTTCAGAGGCGTGCGAGAGTGCGCTTGTCAGTGAGGTGGTATGTATTTTGGTTTCTTCAGCCTTAGGTGCAGGCACGGGCCGGTCATTCCCACGGGAGGTAGGGTAAAACTCGGCTGTGAGCTTGTTTTATCTCAGTAACTGCGTGAGGTGTGGGAGCGGCTTTACTTCCGTGTGTGTTTCCATCCTCAGAGAGGGTGGTGGGCGGTTGTGCCTGTGGGACTGGAACAGCGTTGGGGTCTGAGGGGAAGAAGCATTACTTGATTTTTACAGTTTTGATTTTCGATCTGATTTGTTTCTTTCTTTCGAGAAGAAAGCTTCGGCGTGCTGTTTCTACAGAGCTGGATTGCTCTTTCCCGGGACGAAAGAAAACCCTGCCAGCTGTATCAGGATTTTGTTCGTGTCTCTTCCTGTCAGTAAGAAGGCTTGAAATCCCTCATAAAAGCTGGAGGGTCATGTCCCAGTGTTCACACATGCCTTGGCATTCAAGCTGAATCTGACCTCGAAGCACCTATTTCCTCGTGCAGTTTTATGGCAGTGGTGCGCCTCATAACCTTTCAACTCTTTCCCACCACTAATAAGTGTTACAGTAAGTGCTCTCTGGAAAGTACACTTTGAAACTGTGCAAAGAACACACATTGCATCAGCTCCTTAGCAGACTTGTTGGCCAAGGGAGACAGTGTGTCACCCTCTCCCGTTTTCCAGCTCTATCTAATCTCCAGCCCTTCCTCAGGGCTTTATAATGAGTGAGCTGGACACCATTCTGACATTTAACTTCAGCCCCATTTATCTGAATACTCTGGATGCAACTAGCCTTATACCATGATTAAATATATCTTCTAAAATTGCTTGTACAGGATAGAACAGCTAAGTAATGTTATAACAGTAGGATTTTACAGACTGTACTTCCTGACATCATAGATATTTATAAAGCAGCAAGGAAGACGCAGTCCAGCACACAGCAGACCTCTTCAAAGTGTTGCTTTATTGTTACACTGTACCAAAACCACTTGTGTTACAGTGTGTCCACAGGAAGTTGATGATTCATTAAAGATTTAAATATTCTAATATGCTATTACACAAGAACAGCCCCTGCCAAATCCAGCGGGAGGAAATAATCCAAACTATAAATTGCAATCATATTCCAAGTAAAGCTTCAACTCCTGACAGGTTCCACATGAAGCTTTAATTTACTCAGGATTTCCTACATTTAGACTCCAATTATTTAAAAATACTTCATTAAGTCATGTAATTCACTAATATTTTTAATCGATAGTTCAGAAATGCTAATGCCCTTAGGAGCCAGTCAGGCCTATGAATTGTTGCTCTGGGCATTGGTGCCAAGTGCCAGAATGCTTAGTTTTTTCAAGCACTTTCACTAGAAAATTGTACATACTAGCAAAATGGGAATCACTGACATTGTAACAGATAGCATTTTTCCCCTACTGTAAGGGCACATCATGTTTGTCATCTCTTTCTGATGATCCTATTCTTTCTGGTACTCCAGGTAGAACGATTCAAACACTGGGAATTCTTTGTTGTCTGGATAATTTCTGATAAAACATCAAATAGGTACTAAACTGAAGAATGTTGGAAGTAAAATTGTAAATGACATTATTGTGCAGGAAAATGTTTACCAAGTGATCCTGAAATAGAGGAGAAAAAGCACATAGTGAAAGATATAAATAAAATGTATACCAGAATTTAAAAGCTGTAGAATAGATTCTAAATGCTGCAAGGGCTATCTCTCATGTTGGTGTGGTGGTTTGTGTGGCGGGGCATGAATCCCAGTAGTCTGGCATTGTAGTACTGTTGTTCAGTAATCATTCAGAGCAAACGAGTCAGACAGAGCCTGCTTCAGTGCATGTCTGCCTTCTAGTTAATCTGTTGGTATTCTGTAGCCCCTCTGTTACCCAAATGCTGGTAATCTGATAGAACAGGCTGGGCAACATATTACTCTTGCTAAATTCTCTACAGTTCCCACTGTCCAAGGCACCACTGTAAGACATACAACAAACAATTAGAGCAATAAAATTTGCTCCATTTTTCTCGTTCTATTTCATACAAACTCATGGCCTGCAGATGGTTCCCAGAAAGCTGATTCTGCAGTAAGCTCCTGGTGATAGTGTATGTCTCATTAAAAATAGAGATGTTAACTCCAATCAACTCAGTGTTACAGAGCTCCAGCTTTATGAATTGCTGCCAGAGTGAAATTTAAGGATTCATTAACTAGATCACTTTAAAGTTGAAATATACTGCATAAGTTATATTTCTTAGACTAGATTATCAGAAGACTCTTAGATTATTTTATGCTGTTCTTGGTTCCCCATGGAGGGGAATGCTGTTGTGCATGTGTTGGCTATTTTACTAAACTTTGAAACTGTCAGCAGTGTTTAGTATCTGCTGACAATCTGAACAGTCACCTCCAAAGACACCCACATCTAACAAAGATTAGCAGAACCTCTGCATTCACTCAGGAAACAAAGGAACATATCTGGGGAATGTTCCTTAGGACTCACTCTGTAAATAAAATAATTCAGGGCCTCTATTAAAAACATTAAATTAGATTCATTTACTAGGAAGAAAACAAAGAATGCGAAATGCCACCGTCAGCCACATCCCTAATATGTTCAGAGGAGAAAGAGCTTTGGTAACTGGAACTCAGTGAGTGATCAAGCAAATTTCTGACACATGGTTGAAACCAGCACTGCCAGAAACAGCTTCATTCTGCAGAGTCCTGAGAACAATAGCTGTTGACTGACAATAGATTTACTCTCTTCATGTATAAAGTGACCCTTATATATAATGTATAACTTTGTAAGCAAAATAAAATCTCCTCTGTCCTTGGAGCTTCTTTCTAAGCCACTCCTGATATGGAACACATGCTGCACAATACTTTTTTTCGCCAGGGAAAGAATGATAGAAGTGCTATGGTCTCCAGTTGGAGAGGCTATAGACAGACTGGGGCAAGTGCCCACAAGCTTTGTAAGAATTTATTTTTTTCTTAAATATACCTTAAACTCAGAATATGAATTCTTCCAAATTATATGTGAATCAAAAGGAAACATGCGTTTCTGAGCTGCCTAAAAAGGAACAAAATACATTGACAATTACTAGGACAGCAGTTAAGTGGTCACTTCCTTCTGTGGAAAAAATTGAAAAAACTGTCTTTTCACAGCACAAAACCTTGTATTTGCTTCTTTTTTAAATCATGCCTGGATGGACTGATGTGTCACATGCTGAGTCATTGACACTGACGCTTTGTAGACTGAGTCATGCTAATTGTCAGCAAGAGGACAAAGAGAGACTTGAGAGTGATCCTACGCCCGAGAGCTTCTAGCTGAAAATCGCCAAAACAAGGAGCACTTGTCCATAAGTGAATTATATGAATAATTTCTTCAGATGTGCAGATTTAGAACCCTTTTCTCTTGCTTTCCCCTATTACAGTCCTCTTTCTGACCACCTCAAAGAAAACTGTATTAACATGTTTATTATGTAAAACTATATCTGTCCATCATAACTATCTATCCATCATATTTGAAAAATAATGGCAGTCAGGTGAAGTTCCTGACAACTGGAAAAAGGAAATATAACCCCCATTTTTAAGAAGGGGAAAATGGATGACCCAGGGAACTACAGACCAGTCAGTCCCACCTCTGTGCCTGGCAAAATCTTGGAGCAAATTCTCCTGGAAGGCATGCTGAGGCACATGAAAACCAACAAGGTGCTTGGGGACAGCCAGCATGGCTTCACTAAGGGGAAATCCTGCCTGACCAATTTGGTGGCCTTCTTTGATGGGGCTATGGAACTGATGGACAGGGGTAGAGCAGTTGATGTCATCTACCTGGACTTGTGCAAAGCGTTTGACACTGTCTCACATGACATCCTTGTCTCTGAGTTGGAGAGACATCAATTTGAGAGGTGGACCACTTCATGGATAAAGAACTGGCTGGATGGCCACACGCAAAGAGTAGTGGTCAACAGCTCAATGTCCAGCTGGAGACCAGCAATGAGTGGTGTCCCCCAGGGATCGGTGTTGGGACCGGTCTTGTTCAACATCTTTGTTGGCGACATGGACAGTGGGATTGAGTGCGCCCTCAGCAAGTTTGCCAATGACACCAAGCTGTGTGGTTTGGTTGATGTCCTGGAGGGAAGGAATGCCATCCAGAGGGACCTTGACATGCTTGTGAGGTGGGCTGATGCCAACCTGATGAAGTTTAACCATGCCAAGTGCAAGGTCCTGCACCTGGGTCAGAGCAATGCCAGGCACAGCTACAGGTTGGGCAGAGAAGAGATTTAGAGCAGCCCTCGGAGGACTTCGGGGGGTGTTGGTTGATGAGAAAATGAACATGAGCCGGCTCCAGTGTGCACTTGCAGCCCATAAAGCCAACCGTATCCTGGGCTGCATAAGAAGGAGTGTGACCACCAGGTCGAGGGAGGTGCTCCTGCCCCTGTACTCTGCTTTCGTGAGACCTCACTTGGAGTATTGTGTGCAGTTCTGGTGTCCTCAACATAAAAAGGACATGGAACTGTTGGAACAAGTGTAGAGGAGTGCCACGAGGACGATCAGCGGCCTGGAGCACCTCCCGTATGAAGATAGGATGAGAAAATTGGGGCTGTTGATCCTGGAGAAGAGAAGGCTGCGTGGAGACCTCATAGCAGCCTTCCAGTATCTGAAGGGGGCCTATAGGGATGCTGGGGAGGGACTCTTCATTAGGGACTGTAGTGATAGGACAAGGGGTAACGGGTTCAAACTTAAACAGGGGAAGTTTAGATTGGATATAAGGAAGAAATTCTTTACTGTGAGGGTGGTGAGGCACTGGAATGGGTTGCCCAGGGAAGTTGTGAATGCTCCATCCCTGGTGGAGTTCAAGGCCAAGTTGGATAGAGCCTTGGGTGACATGGCTTAGTGTGAGGTGTCCCTGCCCTTGTGCCCTGGGTTCAGCAGTAGCAGTCATTTTTATTCCTTCTTGGTAGCTGGTGCAGCACTGTGTTTTTGATTTTCGGCCTGGGAACAGCACTGATAACACCAGTGTTTTCAGTTACTGCTTGGTAATGTTTAGGCTGGCCAAGGACTTTCTGAGTCCAACGCTCTGCCAGGGAGGAGGGGAAGCCATGAGGAGGGAGAGACAGGACACCTGGCCCAAACTGACCAAAGAGGTTATTCCATACCACAGCACGTCATGCCCAGGATGTGAAAACGGAGGGCAGAGACCTGGAAGGGTGGGAGGTGCACTGTGGGGGGGTGCACGGTGGGGGGTGCACGGCTTGGTTGGGTTGGGATTGATGGTGAGCTATTGTATTCTTTCCTTATAATTTGCCTTGTCATTATTATTAGTAGTAGTGGTGGTAGCAGCAGTGGTTTGTGTTATACCTTAGTTACTGAACTGTTCTTATCTCAACCTGTGGGAGTTGCATATTTTCGATTCTCCTTCCCGTCCCTTCAGGAGTGGAGGGAAGAAAGAGTGGGGAGTGAGTGAGAGAGCGACTGCGTGGGTGAGAGGCTTAAACCATGACACCTTGGCAGGGGGGTTGGAAGTAGATGATCTTAAGGTTCTTTCCAACCCTAACCATTCTATGATTCTATCAACTACGGCAAGAAATTATGCTGTTCCAACTAACAGTGTAAACTTTAGAATAAAGCAGCTGATTTTGCTTTACACAGAAGAGAGAGCTGCTTTGCTGGCATATGAGAGAGGCAGTAGCTTGGAAAAAGAAGTTATTTACAACCTGAAAGGCATATGACAGCAAAACTCACCTCCCTGCCAGAGACAGTTACCAGGAATGTGGTGGAGGGCCAGGCTGTAACATTCAGCTGGACAACCTACTGGGATCAGAGTGCCTGCTTATGGCTTGTGCCCCTCGTCAGCCACCGCAGAGCCGGAACGCTGTTCCAGCAGAAACATGCACAGAGATGGGCATCATGGGTCACATCATTCCTCACTTTTCTCCAAAAGGACTTTGTACAAGTGCTTTCTTCCTGGTACTTCCTCCCTGGCCTGGTTAGGATTGCAATAGACAAAGCCTGATGTTTATGAACACGTAGCATATCATCTATGGTTGGTTTTGAGTCTGTTCAGTGATGGTGTGGAGTTGTCTCAGGATTGGTGCTGGGTGTTACATGCTGTGTTGACAGTGACTTTCCAAATACAACAGTGATCTCAGTGAAAAAGAAAGTACACTGCTTGAACCAGTTCAGAAAGGAGGGTAGCTAGCGGCCTCGGTCTTGGAGCACAGGCCTGGAACGAGGCTGGCAAAGAAGAGTGATATATCATTCTGAGGTTCCTGGGTTCAGCAGTAGCAGGCATTTTTCTCCTTCTTAGTAGCTGGTTCAGTGCTGTGGTTTTGACTTTCAGCCTGGGAACAATGCTGATATCACTGATGTTTTTAGCTGCTGCTCAGTAATGTTTACTCTGACCAAGGACTTCCTGAGTCTCATGCTCTGCCAGGGAGGAGGGGAAGCTGGGACGAAGCAGAGACAGGACACCTGACCCAAACTAGCCAAAGGAGTATTCCATACCACAGCACGTCATACCCATTATATGAACTGGGGGCAGTTACTCGGAAGGGTTAGATCACTGCTCGGTCAGGCTGGGTATCGGGTGGTGAGCAGTTGTATTCTCTTCCCTTGTTATTTGCCTTATCATTATTATTATTGGTGGTAGCAGCAGTGGTTTGTGTTATACCTTAGTTACTGGACTGTTCTTATCTCAACCCGTGGGAGTTACATTCTTTTGATTCTCCTCCCCACCCCTCCAGGAGCGGGGGGGGGGGGGGGGGAAGAAGGGTGAGGGAGTGAGAGAGCGGCTGCATGCTTCTGAGTTACCATCTGGGCTTAAACCACGACATGAGGTAACTACAGGAGGTCTGTAGTATAGCACAGTTGTGCAGATGTTATGTTACAGAAGGGTCTTTCTTCAGCTCCATTTATATCACTTGGGAAGAAAATCAAGACAAAATAAAATATACAACTATCCTGATGTAATTGGTAAACTAATCACAAGTGCACATCACCTTAAGAGATTTTATTACCTTTTTTCTTAACCAACTGTAACTAATTCGATTAATGATGATACGGTATATGGAAGTCATTCTGAGAAGTTGACATCAATGTAATTAAAGCACATCTACATTAATTTAGCTATGTGGTTGCAATGTTCCTATATAAACAAGCTTTAACTGAGTTCAGGGTTTCTGAAAGAGCCCACTTGTCCCCAATTCTTCTAAGTATGGTTTTGCTGGAGTACAATTAAAAATGTTCACGTACTGTGTAAGCTAAGCAATATCTGTCAGAAATCAAACATCTAACATATAAATTTTATTGTCATTCTATCCCAATTCTGATTTAAACCAAATAAACCTACGTCCCTTTCAGGGAATGGGGTTTGCATGTTTTGATGAGCTCATTCTTTCATTAGTTATGATAAAAGAGTTTGAGGATTTAACTGGCGAGCAAGCATCTGCACAGAAGGCAAGTTAAGTTAGGATGGAATGCACTGATTAAAATCAACAGAAAAAAGTCACCAACAAGTGAGATAAGTAGAAATAAACACATATTTGTAGCTAGATAACTGTTTGTGTGAGTGAAGAATTAGAAACATCTTGGAGCAGAAGGAGAGCTAATGAAAGCTTTTATTTATAAAAGCCAGTGCTCAAGGACAGAAGCTGGATAATTAATTAAACAACACGTGAGATCAAAACTTGTAAGCATTAAAATTAGTTGAATCTGAACTTGGGAATCATAAATGTTCAGATTCATTTCTCTCCTGGTATTTTTTTAATAGAAGGTTTATTTCTTAATTCCTATTGTCTGTTTTATGAACATACAATACACTGTACACAGATTTATGTTACAAATGTACGTTTTTAATAGTGTGTACCTATTCTCATTACTGTTTAATTAATTAGAAATGCAGTAAAATAGATAGCTATCATATTTCTATCCCCAGAGGTGAAAATAAAAGCCAGATTCTCAGTTCTGATGCAGCTTTTGCTCCTGATTAATAGTTCATAGATCACCTTAAATAGCCAGCTACTATTTTTTTTTCCTCTGTCTATCGCATGTGCCAATGGTGTGCATGAAATGGGGAAAGAAACTTTTCTGGTTAGTCCACTCATATCCTACATTTGAATGCAAGAAGAGGGGAATTAAAGGTTATTTCGTCTTGCTGCAAATTAAGACTGAAACACACCCTGTAATAAGCTTATGCCATTCCAACTAAGGGTCATGAAAGCTCTGTCAGGTTCCTTAAATCTAGTACCAACCTTCAGAGGCCTTACTTCTGATGATTGGGTTTTTTTCCCCTGACTCGGAAAGCACTAATTATAAAAAGTCAAAGCTTTTATTAAAAGTGTCTGGAAAAGAAGGAGTTTTTGTTACAGGGAACAGGGAATCTCCAGTGTCCTCCTGACAGAAGTAACTTAGCGTTTGTGGCAGGAAGATGGCTGAACAACTCCACCTCAGTCTGTCAGCTGCCTCATCCAAATGTCCTTCAGCATCTGAGTTATGGGAGTGGGCTCAAGCAGAAAATGCATTGAAGAGTTCAGCCAATGTCAGCTCCTTGAGAGAGGCAGCAAGGGAAGTAAAAATATTTTGAAAACAAGAAAATTTTCCTGGCACCTTTTTGTTGCTTATTATCTCCCTCAGATATCTTTGCAGACTCCTGTGAAGCCCAGCACAACCCATACATCGAGCACAGCACTGTAGAGGTGGCCAACATGAGCAGCAGTCCACAGCTCAGAGAAAGGGAGGCAGTCTCAGAGAAGAGCAAGTATGTGGAGTGGCAAGGAGAGTCCTTGCTTGACTCAAAAACAGCTGCACAGTACTTCAGCCATGCAGCACTTGGCTGCAGTTGAGGTATTTATAATCAGGTGTTTATTACTTGTGATAACTATCACATTTGTACATTTCCATGTAGTGAATGAACATGCCCTTGTTCTAGGATACACCCACTAGGCATGGTTCACATTTAATACTAGGTTAGGATTAACTTTAACAATCAAAGTTATACCCTGTCTGCAGCTGAGTTTATATTAATATAGCTGAAAATTCCAATATTCCTTCTAAGGAGGAATATGTCCCTTCAAGGATTCCTTGAAAGAGGGAGGAGAAGGAGCAATGAGATAGCTGGACATTCCTATGTGAAGGGCAAAAGTTTCCAAATCTAATTTATTCCACTCTGATAAAACCACTATCTTTTATCTGATCAAAGATGTATTTTAATTTCTCTTTAGATGCTATTAAAATGTTTTCAGGCTGTTCTTACAGATTTTACCTCTACAAGTGTGGAATTGGAGTTTCAGCTCAGTTAAGCTGAGGCATAGGATATATGCTGGGGTGTTGGCAGAAGTTTCTGTCTTTTGATTCTTGTTGTTGAGCACACAAATTCAAGAGGGAGGGCATGAATAGGGAGCCTCAGCAGAGACCTTTGATCTCACTGAATAATACTGTTTCTGTGTTTCTTTTTGCTGGTTTATTCTTTGTTGGACTAGTTCCTGAACTAATTTCCTGTATGGCCACAAAGTTGTCTAAAAGCAATGCTGGGAATGGTATACTGGCACAAAAAAACAGAACTGGAGACTTGCAGTGCCCATTTAAACAGCCTGTGTGTGTGGCTTGTTCTATCCACTCTCAACCCCATCACAACCCCATCATATATTGTCACCCTTCTGTGGGCTGTGTCACTGTTCCTGATCTAGCCACATTGCAGTATCCAGCCATATGGGCCTGTAATATGCCTTGTCTGGAAAGCCTGGGGTTTCCATGAAGGTAACTCACAAAGATCGTTGGTCTGGACAGCCAGCTTCAGGTCACCTCCCAGTATTGGGCACATACTTCAGTGTGTAGCTTTCAAAGTGTCTAATCTGCTGGTGCAGTGACAGAAGTTAATGCTGCAGAGTGCAATCAGGTGGTTTTAAGCTGCTTTTCTCCCTGTTGTCACAAAGTCCCAAGTGGAACACACGCTGGAACTTGCCAAGGCCTGAGTGATCTCTTTTTCCTGCCAGGTTCTTAAAAAGCAGGCAACAATTCAGATAATTTTAACTGCCTATTGACATTTCCTTCCTGCATTTTGGTTTCTTACTCAAGCAGGCTAAGTGGGTTACGCTATCATAAAGCTTTCTTTTATTCTAATTTGCCCTGAATTAAGGTTCTAGCTCTGTCCCTAACACTAAGAAAGAAGTTAGAGGAGAAAATATGCTTATAAAAATAATTTAAACTAATAAGATGCAAAGCAGAGAGTAAATATGGTGAAAGATAAAAAAAATGAGACCATGTTGAGATCTGAACAAAAAACAGTCCAACTTCCTCATTTATTCTACAGCTCTCTTGGAATGTGGTCTTTACACAACACACTACTTGGTTACCTGAACTGGGTTACCAGCAGAAAGGGTATGTCAACAGCAAATTGCCTAATGGCATTGCAGAGTCAAATGGTTAAATTATCAGCAATCATCTTCCACATTGTGCACTGAGCGCAGTTTTAATCATCCGTTCATGTTAAGTAGTAAATGCATTTGGTTTGGAAAAGGAGGAGCAAATCAGGAATACAGGCACATAGTTTTGGAAAACAGACCAGAAAATTGTAAAATTAACACTTGCTTCATGTTAGGAAGGATTTGCATGTCTTCTAACTAATTACCTGAATAACAAAATGACTTTAAGCAATGTGACCCAGATTATGGTAACGATGACTGGCAAAGGAGAAATTATAGGGACGGAGCTTTTCAGAAGTGCTGAGTATCTGACTTCTAACCTCAGCTTCTCTGAAATTCAGCACAGAATGCCTCAGTATAGCACTATGTCATATGACACTGCATTCGTAGGGTTTTATGTTCCCACATGTCTCTGCTACCTACATAACTTGGTAAACAATATTATGTCACATTGGGGGAACACGGTTCTGATCTGATGGCAGAAGCAGCCTGTCATATGACACAGACCTTACACACCACACTGGGTGGTGTTATGAGTGACAGAGGCACTACCTTACTCATCCTTCTTCCAACCATTATGAAATCATCAGCTTGAAGTTCTGCTGCTTTTAGTGTTGCTTCTGAACCTATTCTCATTGTCAATGTACCCGCGAATCGCAGCAGGTTGGATGCTTAAAGCCATTCACTGCTCATGCTCTCAGAGATAGTTGTTTTCATTGCAAAGACCTGCTGTATGGAAGTAGTGCGGGAAAACATTACAGTCAAGTACCTGAAGGTTTATTTCTGCAGTATTTCCTAATTTGCACTGGAAATCTGAATGAAGATTTAAAAAGCTAAATGAATGCTTCTTGCTTTTCAGAGTTAATAATTTTCAGATTTAAAAGCCTGACCCGTAGTCATTTACAGTCATCAATGAACTGCTGGTTAGCCTGCAGGCAGAAGAACTGCAGGCTGGCTGATCCTTTGCTTTATCTCTAGGTGTTGCTCTAGGATCTCAGAAAATACGAATAGAGAGGTCAGAGTTTCTACTTTGGTTGAAATTTTCTTCTATCTTAGATGAGGAAGAGAAGAAGAATTTGGCATCTTTGGAAGTGGAGATCAGACAGAAAAATTTGGGAAAAAATTACATAGCGGTTATACTCATGACTTGGGAAGAAAATTTGGAACAACAATTCTAATAGGAAAGGAAGATGGAGAAATGTGTTCAGGCAATATGTGAGTGCAAAACAGATTGTAGAAGAAATAAGGATAAGAAAAAAGGAAAAATAGGAAACCCCATCATTACTTAAAAAAAAAAAAAAAAAAAGAGAGCAAAACTTCCAGTGGCAAAGTTTAGAACTTTTAAACATTCCCTGTACTGCAGGGAGTCCCAGCAACCTTCAGATAAATTGCATGAATTGCATTTTAGATTAGCAGGGCAAAAGTTTATAGGCTGAAACTTTTTTCCTGTTACAATGTGTTTCACAATTCACAATCTAAGAATGCATGGTCTAATCAGAGTATGTGCAAATGTTGTGTCATATTTTCTTCTGGTTTGCTTTTTCTGTAAGATACAAAATGTCTCAGTGAGAGTGCCCAGTATTTCATCCTGAGCTAACCTCTAAGGTCTAAGCTCTCCCAGAAAGTAACCATTCATAATGATTGGGCCAATAACCAATCCAGAAGGAACAAACCCTTTCACCCTTGCTAGATATAACCATACAGATGATAGTTTTTAAGAAATATATTCAGATCATCATTAGAGCAGTATTATGCAGCGGCAAACTGCAGAAAAAGAAGAAGGGCTTCTTTAAGTACATTCTTCCGAAAACTAGGGAAAATGTAGGCCCATTACTGAAGGGAGCAGGGACCCTGGTGACAGAGAACGCAGGGAAGGCAGAGATACTGAATGCCTTCTGTCTTCAACGCCAAGGACAGCCTTCAGGAATCTCTGACCAGGAGACCAGGGAGAATGTCTGGAGAAACTAAGTCTTTCCATTGGTTGAGGAGGATTGGATTAAGTATCCATTAGACAAACTTGATATCCACAAGTACATGGGCCCTGACAGAATGCACCCACAAGAGCTGTGAGAGCTGGTGGACGTCATTGCTAGACCACTCTCTATGATCTTTGAAAGGTCATGGCAATCAGGAAATGTGCCAGAGGACTGGAAGGAAGCAAATGTCACCCCTGTCTTTAAAAAGGGCAAGAAGGAGGACCCTGGGAGCTACAGGCCAGTCAGCCTCACCTCAATCCCTGGATAGGTGATAGAACAGCTCACCTGGAAGCCATCTCTCTAAGCACATGGAAGACAAGAAGGTAGGACTAGTCAGCATGGATTCACATCTTATTATCAAAATACGTGAGCTTCACAGAGTCATTTCATAATCAGGATTAGAGATTAAATGGGGACAGTCTGATAAGGATAGGGTGTTTTCACCTAAGGCAGTTCTGTGAAGGAAACCTCCTAGTTTCAACCTTGAACATTATGCGCTCAGTACTAGACAAGTTTTCTGTCAAATAGGTTTGCTGAATGCAGAAATCCAGACCTACAAACATCCATGATAAGGAAATGTGCACATGTTTTGTACTGTACACCATACTAGTTCCTTTTGTCTGTGAACAGACTACAGGATCATCTTTTTGGTCTGCTTTCTGCAACAAAATGGTTTAAAGCCAATGACTTCAGAAATGTCAGATGCCTGTGTAAGACATTATTAATAAGATGCAATAATTTCTGAATAAGCAAGGCTAGTACAGATAAAATAAAAGGAATCCACAAGAAGACTGATAAGTGGTTTTATAAGAACTAAAAAAAGCTGGTATGCCATTATTCTGTGGTAATCCTTACTGCAGCTGAACCAGCATATTTGCGTTTTTGTGTGGAATTACTTCCTGTACTGGTGACACAGTTTCATGCAAATTCTTCAATAAACTTTCAGCTTGATTTAGCTGTAGCAATTAATCATTTTATCTTGTCAACCCAGCAGAAACATGAATGAAAATTCATTTCACATTCTGCAGCATGGAATCCTGCTCAGTAAAGGCTAGGAGTAGAACAGCAGAATGCTGGCAAGCAAGAACCAAGGCATATGAGGAGTGCCCAAGGAGGAAGCTGACACATCTCTTTGTTACCCTGAGAACAGTTGCTCTGCATGCTTTATTCATGTGCCTTCAAAAGGTGAAATGAGGGACAAGTGTTTTCCACTTTGTTACTTCACAAAACACACGTAAAAGACACAGTCTTGTTCAGCCAAAGACATGGGCACTGGCAATAAGTTTCTCATATTTCCACACACATTCCCTGCCTTGCAGTTGCAGCTACTGGAATTAGCATGCAGCAATCATGAGGTGTGTTTGTCGCACAGATCAGGCTAACAGAGCTAATTTTAATCTAGCTGTTGGTTACCAAGATCCTGGAAGCCACAGGAGTATGCATTTCTGGGCCAGCTCTGTACTAACTCGGCCAGCTTCAGTCAAAGATAATGCTAATATGCCTGGGCTGCTGCACGTGCAGAAGCTAACTAAGATTACGCTGTGTCCTATGTGTTTCTGTGATACCCAGCTGTAGCACTCACACACCCCAGCTCATCCACCTTGTATTCCATATAAACAGTGGTGCACCAGCAGTCCTCAAGAAATACATACATGTGCCCATAGGTAGAGTATAAAGTTGAATAATAGCAATTTCATTGCTTATTTTAATATCTCTCTTTAGGAATTTATATACAGGTCAGAAGGGGTCCTGTGTTTACCCTGCAGCATAATAACCACTTCCGTTAAATAAGAAAATACCAGTGTTTAAACAGTATAACCTAGTAGAAAACATATTTATCCCGTTTGGACAGCAATACTAAATTGTAAAGACTTGCAAATAATAAACACTGTGAGTCACTTAATAAAAATGCTTATCAGATAACATCTAAAATGCAAGTAAAAGAAGGAAATAATCTGGTTTTACAACAAACAAATATATTTTACAAGTTGTGTTGTGTCACATCACAGTAGCATTAGGAACTGATGGCCAAGGGTGTGGGCAGCCCTGAGCACACCGGTGGCTCCTCACCACAGCCTGGCCCACTGCTGGCTGCCTTATAACCTCCCTGGCTGCTGGGCCTCCCAAGTGCTTCATAGGTAATTAGGGCTGCTGCTGGGGAGCTGGCATGCTTCCTGAACACAGGTGGGTTATGGGGGCAGCTGCCTAGAACTGTACAGACTGGAATGAGTTAATCAACTGAATGCTGTTACTAGATTACTAGAATTCTTAATGCATGTATGTAGTTCCTTGCAAATGAAAAGCTTTTCCTAAGTGCTGAGAATTTAGTTGGAGTGAATTTTTAATCTAATAAAATCCTAGTCCTGTTCTACTGTACATTGTTATTTAATCAATTTAAATCGAAACAGGATATGATTATAAAGACTAAAATTATTCCAAACAGGACTAACTTGAACTCTCTGTCTTATTAAACAGAAAGAAATGTACTTTGATAGATGTACATATAGCTTGCACAAGCCTCACTTGAACTCATGTTTAATAATACAACTGAAGTTATAGCTTAAATGTACTTCTTCACTCTTAGCAAGTTCCAGAAATTTTTGCCTGTTCCCCAGCTTGAGCACACAACTATTTCTGAACAATTTCAGTTTATTGCTGCATCTTGGCTGTGAAAACAGCATTAGAAAGCTTGTGTTTTAAAAATCAGCACCCACTGGAACACTACTGAATCATGGATGAGCATCCCTTATACTTAAGATTTTCTACAAATTTGCTTTCTCAAAATTTAAAGTCCACATTATACTTGATCTGCAGGTGTCCCTTTTAGGAACAATCATGAAAAATAAGATGAGCTTGGGACTTATCTTACTGTTCTTTAGGAATGGTAAGGAAAGGACGTGCTTGCTTCCTTGCAAAAATACAATAAAACCATGCCCATAATGCATATAAAGACAAAACATTCTTGGAGAACAGTAAGCACAGTCATTACTCTGAAGACATGTTTTATACACTTGCCTCAAATCCATTATCTTCAGCATGACTTTTTACTTTACAGTAGCATAGCACATTCCACTCAATGCACTTGTAACTTCTGTGGTTGTGCAGCTGAATTAAAAAGATGAAGAGCATAAACTTTTAGTGCCATCTTAGCACTGGAAGTACCTGTTACAATCTCCTGCTTATCTCTCCAGGGTGTCACAGATCTGCCATTCTGCATCTCTGTAAGTTTGGCATTTTCCTAAGGGCCATGAAATTCATTGTCTTTGTGCACAGAATTCACCATTTTCTAGGGTCCAACATTCATTGTCTGTATCTAAGTGCCACTGAGGCTTACTTGAAACTGCCTCTTGCTACCTCATTTTCTCTCTCTGAAGTACATTTTTACATAGTTTGGCAGAAGCAGAGTTACCAAGCTGGAGAGGACTCCATATTGCGGTAAGGGAAAGCTAAAAGCATAGACGCACATGCAAATAGAAAAATACAGGCTGGAAAACAGTGCATGAGGGAGGAGGAGGTAAAACTGCTGTAGCTGCAGCTACTGCTCCATTGCCTGTCACACAGAGCCTGAAGCAGGTTCTGGGCTGGGTTGGCTGGACTTTCACATAGAGGAAACAGAGCCTTCAGGAGCAAACACATCTACCTTGAAAGCGAACAGCAACCCCCAAACAATAGTGCAGTTTATGATCACATCATCTAGTCCAACATCCTGTACAGGACTAGCAATTCAAGCTTTACTGCATATACTTTTTATTAAAGTACTAATTTTACCAGTTTGACTGAAGTACAGCTTGTGTTTTTACTAAAACAGATCTTCCAGAACAGCATCTAGTCTCAGTCAGAAGACATTGAGAGACAGGGTACTGGTTACTGCTGCTATGAGTTTGTTTTGGTGCTTCTCTATTTCCGTCACTCAGACATTTGATCCTGTTGCATCTTTCTTCACTCAACAGTTGTTTGGTACCCAGTATTTTCTTCTCGAGGAGATACTGTCACCCTTCATTCCCAGTTTGCTGCCCAGACTTGACTGTTAAAAGCAGGGATCAACGAGGGAGTCCTGCCCCTTTGCAGAAATGCTTATGAAAATTTGAAAAAAGTTAGAACTCCAGTTTTTCTGAACTCGTAAGCACCACACATCAGAGGGGTTTGTTCATTGTTTTGTTGTTTGGGGTTTTTTGGCTTTTAGTTTTGTCTGGCTTTTTTTATAAACCATTAGTCTGAAAGCTCTATAAAAGCTCTACAAAAGCTCTAGCTCCTGGCAGTTGCTCAGGACCTTGATATCATTTGCTCTATTACAGTGACTGTTTCTTTGCTGCTTCATCTCAGCATTTTTACTCCTGCTGTTCCACTCACACACACTTCCACCAGCTTCCAAGTGAATCTGGTTTTCAGCCTCTGTCCTCTGGGAACCCTGTTTGAATGTGGGGTTCAGCATCTGCTCAAGCTTTGCCATCTGGCTGGAGGGGGTGGGGGTGGCTTATGCTTTATTTTTTTGACAGGGTGGAGCAATTACTGAGCTCATGGCTGCATCAAGAAGCTCAGTGGCTTCTTTATATCCACCCTGAACAAAACTTCACCAAAGTTCCTTTTAGTGGTGAAGTCAACTCCCAGCAGACTGCAGGGGGTTAAAAGGAGCTGTGCAACCACAGGCAACGCATGCTATAGCACCCTGCTCTCTCTGCTAGAGCCAACCTTAGAGCAGGGACTCCATGAGAAATGTCCCTTACACTGCCCACTGTATCCCTTGCTTTATCTCATCATTACAGCAGTGACATTCAGTAATCGGGATTCCTCACAACTTCTGTCTTAAACCTAACTCGGACATTTCAAATAGGTCTCATCCCAAATAATTTCTGTGGCTATTTTATACCATACAGTTTGTAAATACTTAAAACTGTAAATGCTAGAGCTGTTCTCTGGTAATGTAGTATCTGTCTCTCCAGCACCTGCAGGAGTGACAAATCACTTCCCCACTCCCCCTTCCCAGACCTCTGTTTTCAACTCAAAGACTGTACAAAGTCTTGCCAAAACATCCTGCTGGGTGCTCATGTCAACCTGCATGCCCACAGTGTCCCCAGCAATCTTCTCACTCTGCAGAAACCTGCCTGCATTTTCTGTTCTTAAATATGCTTCATCCCTGGTGGCATTCAAGGTGGGGTTGGACATAGCCTTGGATGGCATGGTTTAGTGGGAGGTGTCCCTGCCCATGGCAGGGGGGTTGGAACTAGATGATCTTAAGGTCCTTTCCAACCCTAACTATTCTATGATTCTATGATTCTATGTAACTTCACATTTGCCTGCATTAAAGTGCATTTATGTTTGTTGTTCAGGTTACCAGATTAATCCCATCCACATAGGATTGTTTTGATAATCTTATGTCATCCTCATAATTATCAGTAGTGATTTTTATATTTCAAAACTGCTTAGGGTATCGAATAGCCTAGAGTCAGCTACTGGTATTGGTAGAACTCCAACAGAAACTGGTCCCTTAAATAGCTGCTCTTTACTTACTAAGTTTTTACAGAGAACTGTAATTTAGCCAGTTCTTAACCCCTCCAATGTGTCCTCAGGGTTACATTATAGCCTTCTGTGATATTTTAAAGCAAAGAAGTCTGTATATTCTGTACCATTTTCCCAGCCAAAATAGAGAACTCCTCGAACAATTGATCACCTCTGTTTGACACTTTTACATCAAAACACGTCAACTATCATTTTGTTTTGTGGTTTCATGTCTGAATTCCATTTAAGCTTTTTAAGACTAATAAAACTAGTTATTTGCAAACTTTGCATATTGGCACAATATTTCTGTGCATACTTTTTTCTTCCTATTGCCACCTTTGATTGAGCAGAAATAGCTCCAAATAGCTTTGGGCACTGGTGATTCATTCACTCATTCCATGTCCAAACTCCCTTTGATGTGCAGGATTGATAGGTACCTTCACATGCAAGTATTCTTTTCCAAATCCTGGGTTGGTATTTTGAATGCTGTCAATGCAGGAATACACTGTCTTTGTGTAGCTGGAGTCAATTTCGCTGCTTTCAAATGTATTCTGGCACAGAAGAGCTGATAGCAGCATTTATCAGTTACTTTGTTGCTGTTGTAATATATAGATAACATCAAAATTTATTAGAAAGATCTGGTGAAAGCACCCAAACTTGACAGGGCTCGAGTAGGATCTCTGATAGCTGTGCTCCCTTTATACACAATTTTTGGCTTTTAGCTTTTCATTTACTGTAAAGAGAATGGCACCCCAGAAAGTCATACATGCTAAGCAGTGCTCTGCACTCAGCTCCAAGGGAGTATACTACTTTATTAAAGCTGACAAATACTGTCTTTTTTATTGCTCCAACTTTCCAGGGAAGTATACATAAATGGTAAACCCAACAGCCTGTGAGAGCATGTTTATCTTCAGGAGTAATTGCAGCAGATCTGTATCCACTGTCTGGGGCCTGTGCAATACCACATCTGCCTTTTATGAGATAATTTGAGAAGCTCAGGTCTCCCACAGCGGCCTGAGGTTGTCTACAAGTATTCGTATAGAATGTAGCAGAGAACATTATTGGGCAGCTGATGTCTGCAGCATGTATACATGTTTTCCTGTTCTGAGACCAAGAATTCGATGAGGCTTTTCTGGCTAAGGGACAGATTTCTCTCCAGCATTAACTCTCGTGATTTCAAATTTGACTTAAAAAATAAATTTTTATATCAACTCACCTGCTGCATCTTGCAAGCTATTTATTTATGCTTTGGTAGGACATTTTTTGCTTCCTTTGCTAATCAGTTTTGGGCAAAGTTCTCTCTAATTGCTATGCTGTGGTGGCTAGAATTTAAGTCTCTTTTGTCCTGCTAATACTGTTCAAAGAAAGTATCTAACAGAAGTGGGTACATTTATTTAATCATAGCAAAATTTCAGCGTTCAAGAAGCTCACTGAAGCTCACCGCTCCCTTGTACTTTGATGTCGGTTGTCATCTGTTAGAATGCTCCAAAGCGCTGCATACCTGTTTTCTTTGATCTTTACTATTTCAACTCCCTTTTCAACATTAAACTACTTGTGGCAAATGTAAACCATCAACAAATTGCTCAGATTTGTGATAAATTCTTTTTTAACTTCATGCACGTTTCTTCTTAAAGCTGATGTCCAGTCTACATGAAATGTCCATCTTGACTGAATCTTGTATGTATTATTTTCTGTGAATCATTTACAGAATAAATACTGCTGTTAGGTTAGCTATTGTTATTACTTCTGGGAAAAGATGCAAATGCAAACACCCTTGTGAATGCAAACATTCCTTAACATATGATATTTTATTTTCAGAGTACTCAGACTCTGGACAATTGTTTACACATTCTTCTGCATAACTTTTTGTTCTCCTCGCTTTTGTATACAGGTGGTAACAGCTCTGGCAATAGGCTTCTCCAGCCACAGAACCTCTGCTGACAATGCTTTGCATCCTGTGTGCTTTTCTTAGCAGCATTTGCACCTGCGTGTCTGACAAAGAATATTATGTATAACCAGCACATCATGAGCCCTTTGTCCTTTGAAGTACTTATTTTTCTTTCTAGAGAAGACCTATCCTGTTTCATACGTTGTTGGATCAGCTTAGCATCTACATTCTCTCTGGCATTATTGCTTTGCTCCTTGGATACAAAGAGCATTGCGATTTGATCTTGTTATCTGTGCTGTGACTCAAAAGCATGGAAAAGACTTTGTTGTAGCATTTTTTAATGGTACTGGATCTACAGTATTCCACCTTTTTTTACATTTTGGGCAACATCTATAACTGGAGCGTGACTGCACATCTGAGCAATTTATAGAAGAACATCCTATGACATCATGTGCTGACATTATGCCACATTGTTGCTTGGGTTGTCTGGGTCTGTGTGTCTCCTGGCCTTATTTACAAAGCCAGCCTTGCTGTTTAGATTTATGAGACGCTCATTTTCATACTTGTAGTAGTAATAATAATAATAATGGATATGTACTGTAAATCATAGGTTTTAGCCTTATGAAAAAAAAAAAAAAAGCCAAACCTCCAAAACCCCCCAACAGAGCAGTAGCAATAGAAAGTGATAAATCTGGTTTTTAGTCCAGCAACAATTGTGGAAAGTTACTAATTTGGGAAATTTTTATACAAAAGCAAGTCTGTTAAGCCATTTTATACATGAAAAGACACTCTAGAGACCTGACCAGTGCAGATGGAGCCAGCTGAGATGGTACTGCCTTGGGCCATTCTCATGGGATGATGGCCAAGTGAGAGGATGTCCTTCAAAACTAAGCTGGGTCCATTCAGGTTACATGCGGGGAATGGCCTGTGGTCCATGCTAACTCCATATAAAGGAAACATTTGCAAGACCTCCAGCACAGCAGGGCTGTGATAAAGGGAATCAAGTTGTAATGTGGCATTTCCTGAAATCATGTAACTTAACTAGTAAAGGGTCCTCCATCAATTTTCTAAATTGTATCACTTCAAATTTATGTGTTTTTCTGTATCAATTTGCATTTCTGCTTTTCTATTTGATACGCAGTTTCCTTGTTAATGTGCCTTCATTTCATGTTCCAGATGGGCTATCTGTGAGACTTTTTTTCTTGATTATCTGACTGTCCAATAAACAATTCTTGCGGGAGTAACTCTCAGAAGTCCAAGTACCTCACTGCATGTCACCCCCCAAATGCAGACATGACAGTGAGTGACTCTGGATACCAATTAAATTTTACAAATCACTATACACGTAACTTATAAGTAGCATTGGTTATTTTATTGTTATTAGACATCTAAGTCAAATTACCTCAGTGCCTCCATGCTTGCAAGATAATGCCTGCAGAAGTGATTTAAGAGGACCAACTTCAGCGCTCCTATTCTGACTTTGTGACTGAGTCAGCCCCTCCGGAAATGACAGCTCTGGTTATATTCGTTTTCTGACAAATTTCTGACCCATCTTCGGGATTTTTTTTCCCCCCTAAACTAAAACTAGCAGAACACAACACCGCATTTTCCCAAGTGCTTGAGAACTGCTTGCATCTTGTGCCCATTATAAAGCAAGCGCCTTTAAAAAAGCCCATGCCTCCACGAACGCATCCCTCCTTCCTCACCCGCCACCCAAGTCGCTCCGAAATCGGGAAGCGCGCGTGAGAAAAGGAGGCACTTCCCATAAAACAACGATCCCACGTAAACCGGACGCGGCCGAGGAGCTCAGGGCAGAGCAGCTCAGGGTAGAGCATGTGCCAGCGCTCCCCGCCCTCAGAGGCGCCCTGCCCCAGCCCCCAGCAGCGCCTACCGCCAGCCGAGGCCGCCTCCCCGCCCTGCCCGCAGACGGCCGCCGCTCCCCGCTGTGGCGGGCCAGGGGTCAGTCCCTCTCCGGCAAGGGAACGCAGCGATGACCCCAGCCGCTGCCCGTCCCTCAGCCTCCGGGAGCAAAGCCGCTGGCTCCCTTCATGCCCGCCCACCGCCTCGGTTTGGCGGGGCGCGCGGTGGTGGCCCTTAGACTACCCGTCCCGTGGTTCTGTGCGGCGGAAGCAGCGGCGCCCCCTGTCGGCGGCGCGGGGCAGTTCTATCCGGGCCTTTGCCGCTCCGTCTTCCTTTCGCGCCGGCGGCCGCTGTGAGGCGGCGGGTCCATGTGCGCGCGGAGTGGCGCGGCCCCGGCTCCGGCCCTTGCCCTCCGCCTTCTCCTCCTTTTCCCCTCGCCGCCATGGACCCCAACACCATCATCGAGGCCCTGCGGGGTACCATGGATCCGGCCCTGCGGGAAGCTGCCGAGAGGCAGCTTAACGAGGTGAGGGGGCTGGCGGGGCCTGGGCCCGGGGCCACGGCCGCTGCGATACAGGGAAGCGAGGTGTATGTGCGTGGCAGGGGGGACCGGCGCGGACGGCGAGGTCGTGGCAGGCCTGTGTGAGGGGGAAGCCAGGCAGGACCGGCGGGAAGGGGTGAGGGCGCAGGGGAGACGGGGCTGAGGGAGCGGCGGGAGCGGGGTTCCACACGCCACCCCACCCCTGTCCCCGCGACACGTTTCCCCGCGCCCTCTGCCCCTTCCCGCCTCCGGGCCCGGCCTGGAGTCACGACGGCTGCCGGCTGGGCCCGGCCACCCGGCTCGCATTGTCCCCGGCACATGGCAGCGGGGCCTCCAGCCGGGGCCAGGCCAGGCCAGGCCATGCCGTACCGGGCGGGGCTGCTCAATGAAGGGGGGTAAGCACTGAAAGCTGTCGGCACTGGGGAGGAGTCCCCCGTTGCCTTTCCTGTGGGTAACAAATCACTTCCATTGTCTTCTTGCTCGGTGGGGGAAAGGGTAGTCTATGGAGGGATGTTTAAAATTGTCGATGGTGCAGGCCCCCGATGGCTCAGAGGCTGGACCCATGCCTGCCTGGGACTATCTGAGGGTAGGCAGTGAATGTAAAAGACAGTAATTTGTCTCTGGGAAAGGAGGCACCAAGACCCCATCACGATAAGCAGAGCAGCCTATTAGCGTAAGAGTGACCTGGGCTGAGTTGGGAAGCAAATCCAATAGCGTAGCGTTATTTGGTGTTTGTACAAATCCTTTGGGCTCCGGGTTCATCAGCAGCTCTGCCAAGGTAGGTGTGTGTTCTGGGTGTAGTATCGACAGGTGCCTGAAAGACGGGGGAAGACCGGGTTCCCAACCCAGGTACGTCGTCTGCTTAGACCGTATTTATGTGTCACACTGGGACATAACAAAACCAGCAGGTCCTAGTTCCACAGGTTTCAATTTTGGAAGAAGGCTGTATTTTTGTTCCATCTGGCAGATGAAAACTTTTATTTCTTGATGAGACACAACTATGAGACTTAGACATTTTGAAGAAAAGGGTGTTCTAGTTTTTGACTCAGAGAAAAGGTGATAGCTGGAGGGAGGAGGTGAAGGATAAGCCTGTGTAGCAGGCTTGTGGTGCTTTTAGTTGGCCTTTTTCACAAGTGTCTTTGTTGCTTTTAAGCGGACTTTAGGCCCAGCAAAATACATGTAATGCAACAGATGTTCAGTAGAGCTTAGATGAAGGCTGGCCAAATGTTCTGCTGGAAGTAGAGAAACTTTCAGAAACTAAAGGTATAGCTTCTCATATTGTAAGAAAACGGAGTTCAGCTGAATTTCCTCCATGCTGTTTAGTAAATGAATGGCAAATAAATATTAGATACATTTGAAAGAGGTGGCTGTAACACTAGTCGGTGTTTAATTGAGCTTTGTATAAAGTAGCTGGCTGTCTTCTCCATATGCTTTGGTAAAGAGAATTCTAGTGGGTTTTATTTAAACAAAAAAAAGAAAATAATGTAATTGCCTATAAAGACAATAGTATATATGTAATCCAAAGCTGACCTCAAAATGCCATTTTTTGTGTTCCATGCATGTCGATATCTATCTATAGTAACTTGCTTGAAATCTATTCTCGCTATTTTCTGCAGGTATTGAGTTGCTGAACATCCAGGAAATTAAATTCTTAGCCAGTTGGGGTCTTCAGCAAATGGCTAAATATGTTATATGAAGGATCATGCTCACCAGGAACCTGCTTTTGTTCACACTTTGAATCAAAGCATCATGGTCTGTCATGTACTACACAAGTATTAGATTGGTATAAAATCTAAGTATCTGTGCCCCTTTAAAAACACCAGACATTATTGGACCAGTGCATAAGAATTGCTGTTGTTGGAAATGCAGCCTTGCTGGTCTTTCACAGACCTCTTGTGATAAAAATATTTATTAAACACAAAATCTGCAAGCACTTGTACATGTGTGTAGTTTTGATCACATCGTTTTGCATAAGTTTATTGAAGACAGCTACACATTTGCTTGCAGGATACTGGTCTAAATTTGTTTACTGTTAGGGTGCTTGCATTACTAGTTAATATTCTATTTCAGGTACGGGGGTCTCTTTCTCTGTAAAGATGAAACTATACAGCAGTGAACGCTGTTCTTGCACATTGCCAGGCACACACAAATGTTTTTACAATCTAAGTTTAATAGTTGTACTTGGTTGACCTTTTAGTTTAGTTTGTCTGAAGTGTCTCTGTGGAGCTGATGAGACTGGTTTTCAGTAGAATGATCATTTTACTTCATCAGAAAAGAGCATGCTTTGGTCAGTAATTGATGTTCATAATCAATGGAGAGTAAAGTATCTAGATCTGTCTTCATCATACCCTATCAACTAACAGTTACTGCTGACTGGAGAGGGGAACCAGGCTGTATGAATTCTCGATTTATCCAGGCTTTGTTATTTTTCCCTTGACCTTGTCTAAGTCATGAATTTTTCTATGCTGTATTTCTTCTCATTAAGTTTTATCAAGTTGTATTGCCTCTACATAAAATGCTGTGAGAACTTTCAGAGTTGAGATATACTAAAAAAGAGGAAAAAAACCCAAAACAAAACCCCCCACAAAACCACAAAAACAATATTTCAGTCCTCATGGTGAGAATAAATTATAGGGAATGATACTACTAGCTCTTGGTCCAGCAGCTTCTCATGTAGTTTCCAGCTTATGATGTCCCCTGAGGTGATTGTCCATCTCTGTCCCTGTCTTACAGGGGAAGCTGTCTTTTACAAGGCTTAGAACTAGACTCTTCAAGTAAGCTACTGGAAGGCAGGAAGAAGATGTTGTTGCCTTTTGAAACAGTCTTTGCACTGAGTGTATAAAGTGTTTCTCAGAAATGGTGATGAAAATAGATATTTTTAACTATGCAGCTATGGAATGACACTCTGAAAATAATACACAGTGTTGTTCCATCTTTTAATATCAACATATTTATAAAAGCACAGTTGCTAGATAATACCTCCCTTTCAGATTTCTTTCTAATTCCAGGGAATTTAGAACTTAACTGTTATGTATGTCTTGCAAGTATCTGAGATCAGCCCCAGTGTGTTTGAGCTATTAAGACGTCGTTTTAGACTAAAAACCCAATATTTGTGTCTGAGAATATTGGGAGGGGAAGCAATCCCCAGTAATTCATATTTCTTTTTTAAGACAAAGCTTAATAGAGTTTGTTTAGGAAAATGTTCTCCTGTTGCTCTACTGAAAAAGTGCCTTTCAGAAGTTATGTTTAAGCTTTTTCATGTTATATATGTTAATATAAGGTATAGGGAAGGGAAAAATGCTTTAGCTTGTTGACTAGTCACTGTAGCACACCATAGGTTTAACAAAATGTAGCAGGGCCTAGTTCTGTGCCTTGATAGCCTGTTTAATAGATACAAATGCCATAATGAAGGAATGATTAAATGATTGGACGTTAACTACTGGGAGCTTTAGAGTGAAAGGTTGTCAAAGGGGAAGAAGCAAGGTGCTTATTAGGCCATGCCTTTCACACACAAATTTTCAAATGCTTAAATGCTGTGGCTTGGATACTTGGGGGTAGGTGCTTAACCCCATCATAGATTTATTTTGGTTTTTAATATTTTCTAACATGATCTTCGTGTCTAACATCTATGGCTATACACTGTAGTATGGGTAGGAGCAGAGCATGAGTTTCCTGGCACTGATTTTCAGATCATGGGTTCCCTTTTAAAGTTGTTGGTATGACATTTTACTGAAAGTACTTGATAATTTTAATTTCCCTTATCTTCCATCTATATATTTGGTGCGTGCTGGATGGAGATGCTTTGGGAAAGGATGATTTTAAACGGTACATGTCAAGGCTGGTCCAACACTGGGAAACCCCTTGAGGGCAGTAAGCAACCAAGGGAGCTTTGTCTTCATTGGGAAGAAGTTACACTCCTGATGCGCGTTAACCAGTACAAGGTAAAATGCTAGCAGACAGTGTGACTTGCCACTTTCTCATGACTTAGCAAATAGTTACTGTGTGTACTTAGCTAGCCGTTACTCAGAGCGCATGCCTTTTTCCTCTGCAAGCAGAGGCTTCAGAACCTGGAGACAGTATTCTGATGAAATGAGTATCCAGGTTTGCAAAATCTGATAAATATGTACCTATTTTTTGTGGACCTTAAACTGGATTTATATATACATTGTAGCTGCATAAGAGGTGGCAGAGCTAGCTTGCGAAAACCTGAGGTCAGAATTACTTCCACACCTGCTGAGTTCTTAAAAAAGAATTGAAAGAGTGTTACAGAGCAGTTGGCTGATTCAGCAGCCTTACAGTTCCTGACCTTACCTTTCTATGACAAACACAAATTGTTTCATCTCGGTATAGTAGTTGTGGTTACCTTGTCATGTTATGGTCTAGTTGAAAAATTGCATGTAGATGATTTTTAAAATTGAAATGGGGGACTTGTGTTGAATTCATACTTTTACAGCTCCTTCAAAAATAAATTGTAGCCTTTATTTAAATATCTGCTACTTTGAATAACTATATATATAGCCTAGGGTTCTAGTGCAACAACATACAGTATTACTCTTCTGGTTTGCTTTTTTTGGTAACAGTAAAGGAAGTATCTGTAGTAGTGTGTCTGTTACAGTATGTTAAATTCTTAATGTCTAAGAAGAATGCATGACATTCTTCATGCCTCAAATGAAGCTTGTTGTTTTTTTTTTTTGGTTTTTTGTTTTTTTTTTTTTTTTTTTTTTTTTTTTTGTGTTTTTTTTTGTTTTATTTAGTGGCCTGCAGGCTATGTGAGATATGAGTAATTCTAGTATTAAAGATGAATGTAACTGATTTTAGTGAGCATCATTACTGGGGAAAAATGCTTTTTCTGTATCATAATTAACTGTTGATAGTTCATATGCCACAAACTGGACTCTTGAATGTGAACTTCAAACTTCATTTGTATTTCAGATTATATAGCTGGCATAACACTTTTCCCAAACTGTTTTAGCACATGGCTAACGAATCTACTGTGCTAGAAAAAACTGCAGTGAAATATGCAAAACAATTGTACTTTCTGTAACAGTAATTGATATTAAGAGACAGTGGTGCAACGTTTGTGGTCTGATAGAACACATTCCTCAGCTAGTGAGGCTGCATAGCAAAGATTGCTCTTGGGAACAGTCCCTGAATTCTTTGGCTCTTAGACAACAAAGTCATACCAGTGACACGGCATGTTGGAGGATTTGTAAGGGGGAAGGACTTGAGATGAGTTTTGGTTTTGGCTTTTCTTTGTTTTTTCTTTGATATGGAGTTACATGTTGGAAAACAGACTGACTGTGATAGAACCTTTTTTTTTTTTTTTTTCATTTGTTGTAAGTTCTCTAAATTTTAATGTTTATTTTAAAGGGGTATTTGTAGACAGGGAGCAAGAGAATAAAAGACAAAGTTTTACAGATGTCAAAATTTGAAAGTTATGGAAATAGTTTTGGTTCTCCATGCAGTTTAGAGTATGTGATAGCAACTGTTGTGAGATCCTGATTTTAATTCTCGCATCCTGGAGCCATGGGATTTCTGTGTAGAATGGCACTATTTGCCAGTGGCTTTCACTGAAGTTGCATCAGTGTACCCGGTTCTTCTGGAGACTGTGGCATGCAAGGGCCAGCAGAGTCCTCTGCATTCCGATAGGGTTCCCTGATAGACCTCTAATAAATCTTCATTTGCAGCTAACCTTTTGTATAGCAGATTATTCTGGCTAATCATATGCACTAAAACCAAAAGATAGTATTTGCATAGACTATGTACATAAATTAGAATCATAGAATAGTTAGGGTTGGAAAGGACCTTAAGATCATCTAGTTCCAACCCCCCTGCCATGGGCAGGGACACCTCACACTAAACCATGCCACCCAAGGCTCTGTCCAACCTAGCCTTGAGCACCACCAGCGATGGAGCATTCACAACTTCCCTGGGCAACCCATTTCAGTGCCTCACCACCCGTACAGTAAAGAATTTCTTCCTTATATCAAAATAGGTGTGGTGTGTTTTGTTTGGTTGGGTTTTTTTAGCAGTGCTGTCAATGAAGAGGAACATGATGTCCCGAGAGGCAGACATCTTTGGAGAATAAAAATACTAATGATTAAAATAGCTGAAATGAATGTGTGTTCAGTATTTCTTAATGCTGTTGATACAAAATTGGCACCTATGTGGTGTCTTGTTTTAAGTTCAGATTTTTTTTCCAGGTGACAATGAAACACTGAATGTTCTTTTTAATAGTAAAGCAAAGCAAGGGAGGAAGTGGCAGGTTATTGTAGAAGCTGGGGTTTTGACCATTCATTACATGGATGCCTTCTTGTAGCTGACCTTCTGGATCCCCACATTTCCATTTCAGTGTCTTTGGAATCAACCTTTCTTTCGGTGGCATGGGAAGATGATCATTGTAAAGAGTTTGGAAGTCCTTTATATTCCATAAAGAATTGTATAGAAGTGATAATGTAGCTCTGTGTGAATTTAGTTATGAACTTAATGGATTAAGAGGAGGCTTTGGAAAGTACAAAGTATTTTATTTATGCTAACTTTTATTAAAAGCCTAAATTATTTCTGGTGTGAACCACTAAAGGGGATAAAGCAGCTCATCCTCATGGTTGGTATCTGATGCTTGAGACGTTAATCAGGATGATTCTTGCAAGAATAAAAAGAAAGATAATAGTTATAGGTGTTTTGGTCCTATCCTTTAAAACTTGTTATGGTTCAAAAAGTCCAGTGAAAATATATTAATTCCACATACTAATATAGTTGATGTTTCTAGGGAGCTTCTGTAGCATGCTATAGGCATAGACTCGGTCCTAATTTTTTAATGAAGAAAAGATTTTGGTATTTTATGTGATTGCAGTGTGGCAGTTTTGTACACTGTCTGCTTTTGGTTGTTGTTTGCTTTTAAAATTAAAATTTTGATTATTTTTTTTTTTAATTGAAAGGGTAGTTGTCATTCATCATGGAAAAGGGAAGGTAATCCTTAATTTTAAAAATTATAGGATTAAATGTTTTCCATTTCAAATAACTAAATACATTGCAAATTTTCACTATAGAAAAGTTAGCCATTATGTTTATCATATGCTTTTAAGTCCACTTTATGCATACTGTAATATGACCTTATTTGTAGGTGAGTTAAAGGTTATTGAAACGGAAAGCTTTCTTCAGCAAGTTCATAGTAACGCTTAAGTACAGGAGTACTTCCGCTAACATTAATGTTAGGCACATAACTGAATACTGTGCTGAATTAGGGTCTGATGTCATTTGGTATGTGTGGCAGACGTGTCTGTTAATGTTACTTAAGATAACAAGGACCTTAACAGACTGGAGCTCTGGTAGAGATTAATACCAACAAGTAAACTAAATCTATTTATTTAACCATTACTTGACGGTTGGGAACAAGTACTTTTTTTTTTATTTGAAAGCTGATTTTCTTCTTCATGACTTTGGATATATCAGAGGGTTGTGGGTCAGAAAGATTCATGCTGATACTGCAGTGTCAGTTACCCCAAATTCATCAAAACACACTCTACAAATAAACATGTCAGTTGGACCAGATGTGAGGGTCTGTGAGCTTCTGCGGGTTTTCTATAGCCTGTAGATTCTTTTAGTGCACAGTACATGTACAGCAATGTTTTACTATTTTGGGGAGATCTTAAGTCAGGTTCATTCTTTGTTTAAAAACAGTTTTAAATAACAGGTGATAAAAAACAAGCAATGCTAATCAAGTCTGAGTACAATGCACCAGCACATGTCATGTCCAAGGCTGTCCCTTTTACGCTGGTTTATAGTGGAATGTATAGCAGATACTTCCTAGGGAAAGGTAAAGTTGGAGAGAAGAGGCTGGTGCTGTAGGAGTGAGCTGGGCAGTGTTACACACTCAAGAGTAATGCTGACATTACTTCGTACTGTCAAAAGAGCTTTTAGTCCTACTAGAAGAAGAGACAAATTCTGATTATTTCTTTTTATATATTAATTTGCTTTGCTGCAGTAACTGAGACAGCCATTTATTTTTGATAAATGGATAGTGTAGTTTTAGTGGTTTTCAAGATACTAATTTATTTGCTTTATGTAAGGAGTAGTAAACTGAGGAACAAGTAGGTAAGAGGTGTTTTCCTAAGAGTTTAACAAGTAAAGTTATGTAGAACTACCTGGTCTTGTGCAAAGCGTCCCACACGACATCCTTATCTCCAGGTTGGAGAGACATCAATTTGATAGGTGGACCACTCGGTGGATAAAGAACTGGCTGGATGGCCACACAGAAATTGTTGTGGTCAATGGCTCAATGTCCAGCTGGAGACCAGTAACGAGTGGTGTCCCTCAGGGTATCGGTGTTGGGATCGGTCTTGTTCAGCATTTTTGTGGGTGACATGGACAGTGGGATTGAGTGCGCCCTCAGCAAGTTTGCCAATGACACCAAGCTGTGTGGTTTGGTTGATACACTGGAGGGAAGGAATGCCATCCAGAGGGACCTTGACACGCTTGTGAGGTGGACTGATGCCAACCTGATGAATTTTAACCATGCCAAGTGCAAGGTCCTCCACCTGGGTCAGAGCAATCCCAGGCACAGCTCCAGGTTGGGCAGAGAAGAGATTCAGAGCAGCCCGGAGAAGGACTTGGGGGTGTTGATCGATGGGAAAATGAACATGAGCTGGCTTCAGTGTGTGCTTGCAGCCCAGAAAGCCAACTGTATCCTGGGCTGCATCAAAAGGAGCATGAACCAGCAGGTCGAAGGAGGTGATCCTGCCCCTGTACTCTGCTTTCGTGAGACCTCACTTGGAGTATTGTGTGCAGTTCTGGTGTCCTGAACATAAAAAGGACATGGAACGGTTGGAACAAGTGCAGAGGAGGGCCATGAGGATGATCAGGGGACTGGAGCACCTCCCATATGAAGATAGGCTGAGAAAGTTGGGGCTGTTGAGCCTGGAGAAGAGAAGGCTGCGTGGAGACCTCATAGCAGCCTTCCAATATGTGAAGGGGGCCTATAGGGATGCTGGGGAGGGACTCTTCATTAGGGGCTGTGGTGAGAGGACAAGGGGTAAAGGGTTCAAACTTAATTAGGGGAAGTTTAGATTGGGTATAAGTAAGAAATTCTTTACTGTTAGAGGGATAAGGCACTGGAATGGGTTGCCCAGAGAAGTTGTGAATGCTCCATCCCTGTCAGTGTCCAAGGCCGGGTTGGAGAGAGCCTTGGGTGGCATGGTTTAGAGGGAGGTGTCCCTGCCCATGGCAGGGGGGTTGGAGCTAGATGATCTTAAGGTCCTTTCCAACCCGAACTATTCTATGATTTTATGACCTATGCAGTTGTCTTTGTTGATAGAAATGCTGCACAGAATGTATGAAAATATTAAATTGTAAGTGAAGATAAAGCAGAAGTATATCTTGGCAATTTGGATCATGGTGTTGTTAGGTAGAAGGGACCTTTGCAGATCATCTGGTCCAGCCACCTGAAGCAATGCTATTTGGAAGTTATGTGAGGTAGATTGGGACTCAGCTTGCCCAGTTGAGTTCTGAATGTCTTAGAGGTTGAGGTCCTATAGCCTCTGTGCACAGAATGTGCTGGACCTTGGCTGGCCATGTGAAAAATAGAAATTTTTTTTTCCTTTAGAAAAGTAGGAATTTCCCGCACTGCAGCTCATGACCATTGACTCTTGACCTTGAGGAAAAGTGTTTTCCAGTTATAAAAGTAGAGTTTCTTTCTAAGGATTACAGTTTCCTTTTCTCAGGAAAATTCATTTAACATCTTGAGTTTTTAATGCTTAGGAAGGTGGGTAAAGGATGCTATAATAATGTTAAGGTTAGTTTCCTCATATTGAAAATGCAACATTATTTACTGTATCAATGACATTTCTCATTATTTTAAGAAAAAAACACCGTATTTTGTGTTCTTTATAAGTGAACTCTTGCAAATCCTTGCAGGGTTGATACTCTGCAGATGTCATTCCATTTAGGTCTCCTTACTGTTAGTTTGCGATATAGTTATGTTAACAGTATGGTGTATAGTTATGGTAACAGTTGATGCAGTAGTGCATAAAATGTCACTTGAAGCTCTTTTTTTCAGAAAGATTTACTATGAGTTGGGCAGGCTTGCTTAAGGCTGGGCTTAGTTTTAAAACATAGTTGCCATCTGTTTCTTAGATTATTTTATAATGAATTCATGCCTTGTTAAAGGTCACTGTTAACTTGCTGTGCTTGGGTTTTATGGCTGCTTAGATATCATTCTTTCAAGTATTTGTTCTGAATTAAGAAATGTTTGGGGACTGAAAGGCTGATTTCTGAAGCCTGTTTAATGATTCCTTCAAGTCTCTTACCTTAAACAGTACTATTTTTCCTCCCCCATGTTGTCTTGAGAATATAACAGGCATGAAGCTTGGGAATGCTTTGGTTGATTAGCTGACTACTGTGAAACTGAGTTGCTGGTATTCTGCTGATTGCATTACATCATGATAAAGATGTTATAAAACCTAGCAGGAGTATTCTAAAACTTAACAAAGTATGACTAAATAATATTATTTTCTTTTTTTCCTCTCTCTCTACAGGCTCATAAGTCAGTGAACTTTGTTTCAACTCTGCTTCAGATCACTATGTCTGAGCAACTGGATTTACCAGTGAGACAGGCAGGCAAGTTCTCAAATCTTTTTTTCTTTTTTCATTCTATCTACTCTAATGGTGCACACACACCAGGATACTGTTAAAGAATCTTAATGGGTTTAATCTCAAATACTCTGAAGTTGGGAGTTGCTTGAATTGCAGTCATCATGAACTGCATCTGCACCATACACAGAATAAGGAAGACAGAAAGAAAAGGTGGCTGGCTCTTCAGTTATTGCTTCCCTTTATCTCTAGTGAATACTGGTCTTCTGGGAAACAGAATGGTTTATAGTACTGGTACACTTGTGCAAGGAGGTAATTTAACCTTGTACTGGTAATGCTAATATTTCTAAGTGTTTTAAGTGGAAGAAAACAAATAATGTCATTTGGAATCCTGTTGAATTGTGCGTGAGCCATCAGTAAAATTTTATATCGAATATTAGCAACTCCAGACATCATCTTAAAGCTGCTGTGATTACTTGACAGAGGTTTTTAATATGATACTAAAGTGTTTTTTCTGACACTTCAGGAAGTATGATCTTCATAGAATCATAGAATACCAAGTTGGAATGGTCCTCAAGGATCATCTGTTCCAGCCTTTCTTGGCAAAAGATTAATTATTTGGATCTTCTGCATATTAAATTATTCAAAGTTGTAGCATAAGTCTAATTCGCATTTTTATCTACTGCCCTCAGTGTAAACCAATTAAAACCCAAAGCAATCTGTAGAGAGTGCAGACAACTCAAACAAAACATAGCTTACAAACAGTGCATATTTTGCAAAGCAATTAATGGCATGATAAATCCCACTCAGGACAGATTGAAGTCTGCATCGTTTGAGTCTTGCAATAGCTAGTATCTGCTGAGTGTTTCTTTCATTTGCAGACCTTTTCAGAAACCCTTTGGTTTCTGAATCTTTAAAACGTGCATATGAAGTTTGGGTGGAGAATTTGCTTTTCGGATTTGTACATAGAACTAGGCAATAGTAACTTTGTTATTTATTTGTCATTTGAGATTTCCTGTTGCATTTTATAAGTCCTTTTCTTTCCAAGGGCTATCATCTATATTTTGCCACATAAACAGTTTGGATTCAGTTGTCAAATGGTATTTTGACATTTGTGCCAGCAACCTGATTGCTAGAAAGTACCGTGGCCCATAACCTTGCTATAAAGGGGCTCTGTTTCTTCTTAGCATTCACTCTGGTATCACAAACTTAATTAGATTTTGGTTTTTTGCTTACAAGGGATGTTTATAGGTAGTCATTATTATTGATTAGCTTTGTTGTCATAAAAATGCCAAGAAAATAATTACAAAGGATTTTTCAGAAGTGTGTTGCTAAAATGTTGCGCATCTGTTTATCTGTAGCACAGGTAAAAGCAATGTGCTTAGTATTTTTATATGAAAACATGTGCTTTACAGAACTGAAAATACAGACATCACAATAAATAGGTTAAAGGATATCAACTAGTAGATTATTAGGTTAGTAATTTGCATGGTTTATGTATTTTGATTCTCCTATTCAGAAATGGTCAGTGAATGAGTACTTTCAATCAGTTTTGTTCCAAAATAGATTTTTTTGCAAAATGTTTTTGTTCTTTGAATGGCTATCAGCTGATTTGCCACTTCTTTCTTACAGGGGTTATCTACTTGAAAAACATGATAACCCAGTACTGGCCTGATCGTGAAACTGCACCAGGAGAGATTCCACCTTATTCCATCCCAGAAGAAGATAGACACTGTATTCGTGAAAATATTGTAGAAGCCATTATTCACTCTCCTGAGCTGATCAGGTATACAGTTATAAACTGTACATGAATTGGCTGTGGTTTCTGACCATTAGGTTTCTGCGGTTTGTTTTTGCACAACTAAGATCACTTGCATGCTTAGCATCATTGTCATACACTTTGCGTTCTGAGCGTTAAATTAAGTGAAAAAATAGTTTTCAGCTTGTGTGGCATGTAGAGATTTAAAGTTCCTCAAATACTAATTGAGGATATTGAGAATATTAAGCAGAAAGAACAGAACCTAAACCTTCTAAACAAAACTTGAAATTAGTCTAAATTTGGGCAATATTAGCTATTTCAACACCACTATAAAATTATTAAAATAACAGTAGTAACTTATTTAATCACGTGCATTTGTTTTCTAGAGTACAGCTTACTACTTGCATTCACCATATTATCAAGCATGATTATCCTAGTCGCTGGACTGCAGTTGTGGAGAAAATTGGATTTTATCTTCAGTCTGACAACAGTGCTTGTTGGCTTGGAATTCTTCTTTGTCTTTATCAACTTGTGAAGAACTATGAGTAAGTTTTTTCTGCCATATGAAAAGCAGAGAATTAATACATTTGTGTGTATTTTTGGTATTCTTTATGTGCATTCTAACCATGTAGGACTGCATATGGGATTGCACAGTGGTGATAGAAATCTACTTTTAGAAAATATTTTTGGAGTCTTGCTATGCAAATATTGGCTCATGTATCCCACTAAAAAAATTGCCTTCATTACAGGTTTTAGATCAGAAAAAAAGGCTATATTAAAGCTTTAATTTGGTAGTTGTTTCTCTATGGATTCATCACAGTAAGGAAGTCTGCCCAAAATCATGACTTTTGTAGAAAATGATTATTTATTCAAACCAGATTTAGACTCTTAATTTGTCCTTTAGTTAGCAGTGACAATAAACATACAGAGATTTCAATATTTGAAATCTTGAATGTTAGGAAGTTCAGAATTATTTTACTGACTTTGGTATAATCATTTTGTATAGCCTCATCCATCCCATTGTAGGAAGTCTTTATCAAAGCCTGCTGTTCTGTATGCAAGGTACTACTGGGCTACGATATAGGTTAAAGTTCTTTGCTCAGTATCTGGTATTATCATCAGGGCTTTAAAGTAGAGGTTGCACTTGAGGTATATAGAGCTTACCTGCTGCTGACATGTAGGGAGCTCACATGAGCTGGATCAGAGAAAAATGCAAACCTGGAGTCAGGGAACTGTGGTGGTGGAACTGACGGAATTCACAACTTAACTCTTTAAAAGCGCTGCCATGCGTAACATATTTGTTTCAGGTACTTCAAATGTTACATTATAAAAATTCACTAATTCCTTGAATTTTATGTAGATTAGAGTAAACCAGGTGAATACCAGTTTCTCAAAAATTGTTCTCCACAGAAATGCTGTAAAGACCTCTGTAATCCCATGTTGGGTTTTCTTCAGTGGCTGAAAATTTGAAGTTCTGCTAGGAAAGGAAAATAATTTCTCACTTGTTAAACATTTTTAACCAAATATACAGCAGAGATCTGTGAGATAGAAAACATAAAGTGTTCACTCTAGTGAACAGCCATCCCTGTTTAGGGAAGAATTTTAATATGAGCTCAGACATTGCTTGATTAAACAAGTTTAACTAAGTTTAATTTTAAGATTATGAACCAGTGTGTTCATAATCTTAGTTCATCAAGTCATTTAGCTGAAGTAAGCATCTGCTCCTACTCGTTTAGCTACGTGGTGAAGTCAAGGGTCAGTTTCACAAGTCATGTAGGAATATGTGCATTTCAATTGAGTAACAATATGGGTGCAAGCAGGTCGCTGTAAAATTTATTAAATAACATGTAATTTTTTGGGGGAAACTGCATGATGTTGTAACCGATCAAGTTTTTACTGCTTGAGTTGTAGGAATATTTAGCAATTGGTTTTCTGGAAAGTAAATATCTTGGGGCTTTTAAACATTTTTCCCCTTCCAGTTCCAGCCAGCATGATTGAATGGCTTCCCTCTGCATAGCCATTTTTTCTGGTCTTTTTTAATTGTGTCTTTTGTGGAAATGAGAAACTGAGTTTTCCTGAGCAACATTTAATCCTTTTATATTTAGGTTTCTGTTTCAGAAAATACATGGAAACTATATAATTGAATGGGATTTTGGAGCTCGGTGGTTTCTACTAGTTTTACAGGCATGCCATTTGGCAGCAGATTGACTAGACTTTATCTTATGTTTCTGCAAATTGGCAGTGTTTAAGAGGCTGGGTATTGATACTTAATATTAGTGAAAAGCCTACCAAAAATGTATTAAAAAACCCAAACCAACCACCAAACCAAAACATAATCCTGCAACCTCAAAGTCTCCCACAGGAGTCCACGAGTATTACAGTATTAATTTCTTAATAAAAAAATAAGGCTTATTAATTTCTTCATAAAAAGTAAAGCTGTACAGTCTCTAAGTGATACTTCAATTTGTTCTTATTGTTATCACCAGTATGGACAAGATCCTGTTCTGCTATGATAACTCTTGAGTCAATAAGTACTTTCTTCTTTACAAATTAAAAATTGGGGAGAAGATTTCAAAATCCAGATTCATTTCCTTTCAGGAATATTGTAATGTTTTGAGAAAGGAGTTGGAGCTCTGTTTTCAGCATAAGCAAACTAGTGGCCTGTCACCAGCATGGAAAGGTCTGAAGTACTGTTTCAGGGGAGGCTGCAGTCGAAGCCTGCTCAGTCTGATGCATAGCCTTGAAACCTACATCCTCTATGAAGTTGTTAGATTTGGGCAAATTAAATGGTAAGATGTGATGACATGGTCTAGTGGGATGTGTCCGTGTCCATGGCAGGGGTTTGGAACTAGATGATCTTAAGGTCCTTCACAACCCTAACCATTCTCTGTGAGAGACATCAGTGGTAAGCTGTGAAAGTATACTTTGGTCAATGTCAGTGAAGTAACCATGGAAGCTTCTGGAAATACATTTATAAGTTGTGAACTCTGATAGATGTCTTTCTGGAATTTTACTGACTAGCCCAGCAGCTGTAATATTGTCTGGCTTAGCTTTATTTCAAAGTCTGTGAGAAGAAATGGCAAATTGTTTGCCTTTTTTTTTTTAATCATATGTTGTTATGAGCTGTAATATAACCTACTTGTGTCTACACTGGGGAAAGGTGGGCTTTCAAAATTCAAAAGCTACAAAACCAGCTACAAAACTAGCTTGTTCTTGTCTAAAGGTACAAGAAGCCAGAGGAGCGGAGTCCTTTGATAGCTGCAATGCAACATTTTCTACCGGTTCTGAAGGATAGTTTTATTCAGCTCTTGAATGATCCATCTGATCAGTCTGTTCTCATCCAGAAACAGATCTTCAAAATATTTTATGCCCTTGTCCAGGTAAAAAAAAAAAAAACAACTTTGTATAAACTTCATCAGTAATTTAATTTAAAACATATACTTTTCTGTAAAATTGTAAACTACAGAAGTATTAACAACATTAGATTACACCTGAATCATTTCCCCTGCTAGTCAACGGTGGTATGAATCACAGGTTTTTGGTATGCTTAATTGTGTTGTACCTTTTGTATATTGATATTCCTGGTTGACATTAGATAGAATTTATGCATGCTATCCTTTAAGGTAGAGTGTTAGCTAGAAAACCAGAGGCCAGCCTATGTAGAATTACCAATGTAAATGCAGCAGTTTGGAATTAAACTGTGAATATGCTATTAATTGCTTCAGAAATTAGTGTAACATCTCTTTAAATAGAATCTTAGCATTGCATTGCATAAGCAGCATGAATTGGAGAAAAGACCTCTAGCACCTTTGAGGATATCGAAGATATAGACGAGGGTGTGTTAAGTTCTTCAGCCTGGCTTTCCAGATAACTTGCTAATCTTTAATGGTAGCTTAGTGTGGACAAAGATTTGGAAGAGCTGAAATTCAAACTGTGAAAGTAACATAATTTTCAAATGGTTTTGTAATAAATTCTCCCACCCCTTTTTTTTATTAAGTACACGTTACCTTTGGAGTTGATAAATCAGCAAAACCTGACTGAGTGGATAGAAATCCTGAAGACTGTGGTCGATAGGGATGTACCAGCTGTAAGTGGTTTTTGCCTATTTATGAATTTAATCTTAAATATTTATCATTCACTGTAATGTTCAAAAATTTTAACTCTTCATTCTTTTTTCTCAATAGATGCCAAGAAAATATTTTTTTAAGCTAAATATGGTGTTTTAAACAGACCAGACAAATTTTAAAATTCTGTAGCTTGTATGGGAGCTCTGTTGTTTTCGAGTTAGCACAGTATAGCAAATTACAATGTATTACTTCGGCTTCTTGTTTCAAGAACTTGTTCATCATTTATGTGGCATATATCAAACAGTGTATTTTTAAGATATGCTGTACTTTATACTTCTGTTAAGCTAGAAGTGCAAGTGGCAGGTTAAAAGCAAAATATGCTACATAGTTATTCAAAGTGTGTATGATTTGAGCTTTTTGTGAATAGTTGGTAAATTTTTTTTATTTTTTTCTTCCCCTCTTTTATTTTTAACTCCCCTAAAGGAAACTCTTCAAGTTGATGAAGATGATAGACCTGAGTTGCCTTGGTGGAAATGCAAGAAGTGGGCTTTGCATATCTTAGCTAGGCTTTTTGAAAGGTATTTTGTTTTCCCTTGCTATTAAAAAAAAATAAAAATATTCAAGTCAGGAATATTTCTGCACCCTTTAATTTGCATACTTGTTTCTTATTCTAGGTATGGAAGCCCTGGTAATGTTTCCAAGGAGTACAATGAATTTGCCGAAGTGTTCCTAAAGGCATTTGCTGTTGGCGTTCAGCAAGTAAGAAACACTGAATGTGGGGGGTATTAACATAAGTTTAGAGTTAGAAGTGATTTCTTATTTTCTTATTTTTTTTAAAGGCTTCTTGTTTCACAACTGTGGGTTTTTAAAGTACATTGGTATGGAAAGCACTGACATCTGTGGTTTAAAAGAGCGATTAAAAACAATTACTAATTTGCCACATAGGACAATCCACTAGAAATAGCCTATGCGGGAGTGGCAATCTGTAAATAGGTCTCATATAACAAGCCCTCAGATGAGCTTCAAATAAATGCTCTCAATTTTTCTCTTTCTGGAAGAGATAGGTATAGTATTTATGTGGTGTAGTTTACCTTGTTACCTTTTAACTCTGATGATACAGTTCTTGTTTGACTTGAAGTCAGTAAATACTAAGCTTTTAGCTTTCTGCAAAAGCCTGATCAAGCAGAGGTTCACTTATAAACAGGTGTGTCTGATGGTCACTTTCCACTCGTCTCCCTATCTGGGAGTTGCCACTTCTGCTGGGCACGGTTCATCTTCTGGGCTATCGGAGTTTCTAGCGTGATGTATTAATGTTACGCCAAACTGGAGTAACTTCATGATTCAGATAGTCCTACATGTGGCAGCAACCTACCAGTTTTCTGGAAGGGACAGGATAGATTGGTGGGGCAGGAATTGTCATCTACCTCGCTTATAGTGCATGTGTTTTTAAAGTCAATAATTTGAACTTTTTGAACTAGCAAGAAAATTCCGATCAGTATTGGGCAATTTTTGGATCAGAGTCTCAGCTCCTGCTGATTTCTTTTCTTTTGAAGCTAGTTTATTTATTTAAAAACTTCAGGTAGTTTTTGTAAATTTTCCTTGTACTGGCTCATAAATCTGTTTATATTGAGGTAATTAGGTTGCAAGTGTAAATAGTTTATGAAAATCTCGCCGATAGGAGTGTTTTCTTCAAAGCCTTTGTTTTAATCGGGAGAAGAACAGGTCTTAGATCAATTCCAGTTTTCTTAGTTTTTATCCCTAATGAAATCATGATGTATTATACAACTTCAAAAGTTGGGAAGTTATCTCCTAAATACATGTTTTTTTGAAGGGCACCCAAAGAATTGAAAAGGAAAAGGACATTTGTCACATTAAGTGTTAGGAAATATATCCCAGCATTCTACTCACACAAGTGGAGTCAGCATCCTCTTCTGAGGTGCTCATCTATCACCTGTAGATGACATCAGACATAATTATTACACGCTCTTTAAGACCTTACTGGTTGCTTTGTGCTTCCAAGATAAATGAAGTTCTGACAAAAGGCTGTGTGGGCAAAAGAAGTCTTTGAAAAGATACATTTAAACAGTTCAACAAAATACTTTGTGTCTTTTCTTTACATTTTCTTTCAATCAGTTTTGATCATTACTGTTACTGCATCTGAGAAACACCAAGCATGTAAGTCTTTGAAGAAAGTACCTTAAAATGCTTGCAGTTTCTTCCTGTACAATAATGTAGCTTGTTTAGAAAGACAGATTATTTCTATTATTGCTGTCCTCTATTTCTGTGCAGAAGATAGATCTTGGATGTACGCTGAAAGAAATTGAATCCTTCAGATAAAAGTTATGGAAGATTTTTTAACAGGATGTGTTTCTATACTAAAAGTGAAAATCTATGAAATACTGAGGAATACAAATACTGATAACATGCTTCACTGAGCTCTTTACTTGCCGAAGTGTGTGCACCCTTTTACTAAAGGAGTAATAGATAAATGTGGTACAGAATTAAAGGTTGTTCAAGTATAACCTTGAAGCATAATGATGATAATATTCTCATAATCACTTTGATTATTCTTTTAATCTGCTCTATATCTTTTTGTCATTTGCATCTGACACACCCCTCAGCAAAAATAAATTCAGTACGTGCAGCCCCTCAAAAAAAATAAATTCACCCCACACCCCTCGACAAAAATAAATCCAGTACATGCAGCAGTAGTTCCAGCTAAACTTTCTTCAGCTTAGCCAAAACAGGCTGAGCTGCCTAGCTGGAATACCTTGATTTTATCCCCTGTATTGGGAGTTAGACTGCTCTAGACATTTTTGATTTTGAACTGATTGCCAGAGCTAAGCCCTGGTTGAACACTACTGCCTGGCTGTTCATTTGGCACAGCTGTGGAATTTGCTTTATTTGCCCTGTACCCTCCATCCCACATTCTGCTTTCCCTCTCTGCAATTCTTAAGCCTTTTCTTAATCTTCTTAATTTCTTATTGCATCTGAATCATAAAACTGCTTAGATTTATGAAAAGAGAGGACCAAGAGATTTGTCCTAAGTAGTGTGGCTGCAAAGACATTTGTTAGGCCTCAGCTTTGTCCTCATTTGCAAAGACTGTCCTTTTAAGGACTATTGATGAATTCAGGTTTTTCTGTGTGCTGTCTTGTTACAATGGAGAATATCTCTCCCAAAAAAAAAAAAACAACAAAACCCAACCTTCAGATCTTTCTAAAATTTAAGTACACCAGCAAACTGGGCTTTCTTATATAAGCTTTTCCACAGAGAAGACTGTATTATAATATGGCCTATTTTGCTGAAGACCCAAGATTACTACTTTCACCTAGAACAAGCAACCCCTAAGGTATATGTTTTAAATCATAGAATAGTTGGGGTTGGAAGAGACCTTCAAAGGTCATCTGGTCCAACTCCCCTGCCATGAGCAGGGACATCTGCAGCTAGAGCAAGTTGCTCACATCCAGCCTGGTCTTGAATGTCTCCAGGGATGGTGCATCCACCAGCTCTCTGGGCAACTGTGCCAATATTTTACCACCCTTATTGTAAAAAAAAATTCTTCTCTCATGCAGCCTGAATCTCTCTTATTTTAGTTTAAAACCATCACCCCTCCTATTGACGAGGCCCTCAAGAGGCCCTGCTAAAAGGTGTCTCCCCATCTTTCTTATAGGCCCCTTTTAAGAACTGAAAGGCTGCAATAAGGTCTTCTTGGAGTCTTCTCCAGGCTGAACAGCCCAATCTCTCTCAGCCTGTCATCATAGGAGCAGTGCTCCATCCCTCTCCTTATTCTTGTGGACCCCCTCTGGATCTTCTCCAACAGGTGCATGTCTTTCCTCTGGTTGAGGACTCCAGAGCTGCGATCTCACCAGAGCAGAGGGGCAGAATCACATCCCTTTTCCTGTTGGCCTTGATCTTTTGGATGCAGCCAAAGATATAATTGGCTTTCTGGGCTGCAACTGCACGTTGCCAGCTCATGTCCAGTCTTTCATCCGCCAGTATCCCCAAGTCATTCTTAGCAGGGCTACTCTCAACCCCTTCATCCCCCAGCCTGCATTGATACTGGGGATTGCCCTGACCCAGGTGCAGGACCTTACACTTGGCCTTCTTGAACCTCATGAGGTTCACATGAGTCCACTTCTGAAGCTTGATCAGATCCCTTTGGATGGCATCCCATCCCTTGTGCGTGTCAGCATGCATCTAGAGCATAAAACCTTTTGTAAAGCCAACAATTTCATGGTGCGTGAATGCATCTTCTTTAAACTCAAGTGTGAGACATCATCTTTGGGAGAAAGGCTTCAGTGCTTGTGTAATAAACTTTTCAAAATAATCTCTTTCTCAAAATGTTTTCTTGGTGATGGTACAGATTTATAGATACATTTTCACTTTTTGATTTTTTAAAACGTTGTTTTATGTGAAAAATGAAAGTCTGGAAGTGGGATTTGTCATTTCGCTCCAGTCGGTTCTGCTGCTTTTGAAGGTGCAGTGTTGCCACTGACTTGGATTGGGCTACAAGGAAAACTTGCATTATCAATACCAAACTTTGCAGTGAGCTGGAACTTAATTACTAGTGGTGGTCCCATGACCATTTCACGTCCTTATTTTTGGAGAGCCATGGACTTCAACAAATGTAAATATCTCTGTATAGTTCTGAATGCTACCTCAGAAGAAGAATTGAGTACAGAAAACCAAGGGGAGCTTGGGAGTTCATCGTTCTTCATCCACGTATATTCTTCATTCAGTATCAATGCTGTAAGGCTGCAAATAGACAAGAATCAATAGACCCTGTGAGTGTATTTTATCAATCCAGTGTTTGGGCATGAATTTCAGTTCCCCAACAGCAGCAAGATGGAATAGTAAACCTCTGAGGGAAAGATCTCTTGGGCTGTGTTGGTGGTGAATTAGCATGTATGTTTTGTCATAGAATCATAGAATAGTTAGGGTTGGAAAGGACCTTAAGATCATCTAGTTCCAACCTCCCTGCCAGGGGCAGGGACACCTCCCACTAAACCATGCCATCCAAGGCTCTCTCCAGCCTGGCCTGGAGCACCACCAGGGACTGAGCATTGACAACTTCCTTGGGCAACCCATTCCAGGGCCTCACCACCCTCACAGTAAAGAATTTCTTCCTCAGATCCAATCTAAACTTCCCCTATTTAAGTTTGAACCTGTTACCCCTTGTCCTCTCACTACAGTCCCTAATGAAGAGTCCCTCCCCAGCATCCCTATAGGCCCCCTTCAGATACTGGAAGGCTGCTATGAGGTCTCCACGCAGCCTTCTCTTCTCCAGGCTGAACAGCCCCAACTTTCTCACCCTATCTTCATACGGGAGGTGCTCTGATCCCCTGATCATCTTCGTGGCAATCCTCTGGACTTGTTCCAACAGTTCCATGTCCTTTTTATGTTGAGGACACCAGAACTGCACACAGTACTCCAAGTGAGGTCTCACGAGAGCAGAGTAGAGGGGCAGGAGCACCTCCCTCGACCTGCTGGTCACGCTCCTTTTGATGCAGCCCAGGATACGGTTGGCTTTCTGGGCTGCAAGTGCACACTGCCAGCTCATGTTCATTTTTTCATTGACCAACACCCCCACGTCCTTCTCAGCAGGGCTGCTCTGAATCTCTTCCCTGCCCAACCTGTAGCTGTGCCTGGGATTGCTCTGACGCAGGTGGAGGACCTTGCACTTGGCATGGTTAAACTTCATCAGGTTGGCATCAGCCCACCTCACAAGTGTGTCAGGGTCCCTCTGGATGGCATTCCTTCCCTCCAGTGTATCAACCAAACCACACAGCTTGATGTCATTGGCAAACTTGCATAGGGTGCACTCAATCCCACTGTCCATGTCACCAGTAAAGATGTTGAACAAGACTGGTCCCAACGCCGATCCCTGAGGGACACCACTTGGTACTGATCTCCAGATGGACATTGAGCTGTTGACCACTACTCTTTGCATGTGGCCATCCAGCCAGTTCTTTATCCACCGAGTGGTCCACCTATCAAATTGATGTCTCTCCAACTTAGAGACAAGGATGTCATGCAGGACAGTGTCAGATGCTTTGCACAAGTCCTGGTAGATGACATCAACTGCTCTACCCCTGTCTATCAGTTCCATAGCCCCATCAAAGAAGGTCACCAGATTGGTCAGGCAGGATTGCCCCTTAGTGAAGCCATACTGGCTGTCCCCAAGCACCTTGTTGGTTTTCATGTGCCTTAGCATGCCGTCCAGGAGAATTTGCTCCAAGATTTTGCCAGGCACAGAGGTGAGACTGACTGGTCTGTAGTTCCCCGGCTCATCCATTTTCCCCTTCTTGAAAATGGGGGTTACATTTCCCTTTTTCCAGTCATCGGGAACTTCACCTGACTGCCATGATTTTTCATTAAGGGATTGTATTTTTAAAAGATGTGCAGTACCTGATGTGAGCTGCAAGTTGCCTTATAAAATTAAGTATGATGTTTAGTAGAGGGATTAGTCAGTACCCATTCTAGTCTAATGAATAAAGAGGGGTTTCTTTTGTTGGATATAGAGGGGTTTTTATATAGGATTGTGAGGGAGGGTAGAATTCTTCTGGTTAAAATGGCCTGTGTTCAGTATAAGCTACTAATGAGATCTGATTTTTCTAGGTGTTGCTGAAGGTGTTGTATCAATACAAGGAAAAGCAGTACATGGCTCCTAGAGTTCTGCAGCAAACACTGAATTACATCAATCAAGGAGTATCACATGCAGTCACCTGGAAGAATCTGAAACCACATATTCAAGTAAACTGTTTTTGGGGTTTAATGCTTAAGTGACTCAGTAGTACAGTAGTCAGTCTGTATGGTGTTTCTAGCCTTGCTACAATTCAGTTCTTGGGGACCTATGTTATAAATTACTGGTGGAAAGAGTTTAAGACTTTTTGGTGAAGGTTACTCTGGTATGTGAGTAAAGCTGGGTGATGGCCTTTTTTTTCCTTTGTGCTTAATATATGAAGGATTACAGTGTAACCCAGGAAAGCAACAAATTTGGAGATGATGTTACCTACTGTATTTATGGCATTGAATTATCTCCACATACCTTTATCCAAAGCAAATATAATAGCTTGCGCTGCATTGCAGCTCTGCCTTAACTTGAAAGATTCCTTTTTGTAAGGTAGCACTGCAGTGTCCAAATATATTTTATGTGAGGAAGTGATGGGGTGGCAAAATCTGTGAAATGCAGGGCAGAATATAAAGATTGATTTTGTGGGTTTAGCCTGTTTTCAACTCTTTTTTTTTTTTTTATTGCAGGGAATTATCCAAGATGTTATTTTTCCATTAATGTGCTATACAGATGCTGATGAAGAGCTCTGGCAAGAAGATCCATATGAATATATTCGCATGAAATTTGGTGAGAATTTGAAATCTTCTCATGTGAAAATATGACTTCACACAAAGACAGCATTAAGGTTTTTTTTTAAAATAGGGATGGCTTTAATCTTTAAAATAGAAAAAGTTCATATTAGCCAAATAATACAGCTTCATATAGCTAAGTGCTGGATATAATGGTGGAAATGACAGACAACATAGTCAACAGATGTTTCTGCGCATGAAAAAGTAGCTAATATTGGCAGTTACAAGGTTTCTGTTATAAGTCAAAACAGTCCATGTCTTGCTAACAATAATTGCATAAGTATAATATTGTTATAAGTTTATGCTTTACAACAGTTAGTATTTCAAGCCCTGGAGTTTTTACGACCTTAAGGAAATTCATATGTGGCACAGTTCAGAACAGATTTACCATAATGACAAATGAAACATTATGGAGTAAGCCTAGCATTCCAGATTTGTCTTCTGTGGCTTGCTACTTTGTTGCTGAGGTTTACTGGAAGTCTATGCAGCCCTTTCAGAATGGGGAAGAAAGAAGATAATTCAGTCTTCCTGAACAAATTCTTCCCTCTACTAGAACTTTTCTGTGTCTAGAACAAGAAATCTTGATGGGTTTGGGAGTTTCTTATCCCTCAAGTCAGAGGCAGACCTCTAAACAGTGCAAGTATTATATGAGGCTCTGATAATCCTCTTCTGCAGAGAAATAAGAAACTGAGCCTTTTTAACTCAATTACGTGTGCTTGCCTGTGCTGCAAATAACATGTATGTCAATGCTTCTACCATTAAAAAAGATTTATCTTAAGGAAGGGAATTTCACACTTTCATATCAGACATGTAGAGAGTCAGTGATCACGAAAAAGTTGAAATATGTGTTGGGGATCTTCATCCATGTATAGCTGTTGTTTGGGATGGAATATCTGTTGTAAGAAAGGATGATTAACCACCTGTGGAAAAAAAAAAGGAAAATTGTTGCTCTTTGGTTTCATATTAAATCATTAGATTACATTAGGATCATGAACTGTAGTAAAGGACCAAGTTTCATAGCTGTTACGTGTTTACTTCATAGATGTATTTGAAGACTTCATTTCTCCAACAACTGCTGCTCAGACATTATTGTTTACATCATGTAGTAAAAGGAAAGAGGTAAGCTATTCAGGGATTTTACTAAAATAAAGCATCAGCTTATAGCTCTAATTTATAGTCTCCCTTTGCTAGTAGACCTACTAATGAAAGTTTTACTTTTCTGGTCTATGTCATATCATAGCACTTTAAAATTTATAATTTCTCTCAAATTTATTTTGCACTAGCCATTATGTGATTTTTTGTGTTTGCCAGTTGCCGTAGGACTTGTCTATCAAGAATGTTGTGTGTCAATAACAAAGAACTCAAACATTCTCCGAATTCCAGACTTGCAGCAGATTATTAGCAATTTGAGCATTTCAGAGCACCAATAATGATACTTGAGATGACGGATTGAAATACTTTGACTAACTTTACATGTAATTTAGGTCTTGCAGAAGACAATGGGCTTTTGTTATCAGATCCTTACGGAGCCAAATGCTGACCCTCGTAAGAAAGATGGTGCTTTACATATGATTGGTTCTTTGGCTGAAATTCTCCTAAAAGTAAGCATAACAGATCTGGTGGTTATCTTGATTCTTGCCCGCCTTCTTTCCTTTCTTTTACATATAGTGTCTTAGGAAAAATGGGAATAGCTCTGTGAGTTTACAAGATTTTGAACCACTGCCATTTTTTTTTTTTTTAAAGCTGTTGAGCTGAATTGATTTTGTTCTGTTGTCAGCTTAATTGCACAAGTTTTGTTAGGTCGTGTACAAGTGCGGGTCATTGTTTTAAGTTCCTTTTAAGTTCTTTGCTTTTAATAAGAATTGCTACACCGTTTCCTGGATTGCAGTTGACTGCGTTTGTTTTTTGTGAAAGAAAGAAAGGAAGGGGGAAAAAAATCCATTCAATGAGAGGCCATTGATTTAATGAGATCTTTTCTGTGTATAGAAGAGAGGAAATTAGAAGAGAGTGAAATTAGCAACCTTGCTCAATTAGAGTGGTAGCAGAAAAGATGCAAGGCATGGACTTGTATTTGGACCATGGCTCTGAGAAGCTGCCCTGACCACTTTTGCTTTCATACCAGAGTACCGTACTGCCAAGCAAAAGGTGTCTGCAGGAGTCAAAAAATGACAGGAAAGAAGTGTCACTATTTTGACTGAAAATTCTAAAAGTCTGTGTAGGATCCAAGTTTCATTATAATATGGAATTTCATTGTTGCTTAATGCAGTTTAATGAAGGGGAAAGCTAGAAGTCTGAGGGTTTTGTTACACTGCTCGCACATTATATGTGACCTTTTTTTACTGGTTTAGAAATGCATTTTTGTATGGATCTTAAACTAATGCATTTCTATTCATATTCTAACAGAAGAAGATATATAAAGATCAGATGGAATATATGTTGCAGAATCATGTGTTCCCTCTCTTCAGCAGTGAGCTGGGTTACATGAGAGCACGGGTAAGAAAGCGTAAGATTTACTGTTAAGACACTGTCTGTTCCAACTGAAGAGTTCAGGAATATGCTTTATATTTTTCTCCTCTTAAAAATATGCTCCTTTCTGCACCTTTTCTATAATAAATTGTATGCCTATTTCTATTGTCAGTCTTTATGTGTGATTATAGATAGCTACTGTGTAGCTTTAAAATGGCTGCAGAATTGTGTGCATAGTTTCCCATCTGTGTCTGGTGGTATGGTCTGTTTGTGTTTTACATTCAGACTGTACTGCTCACACAAAACCTGTGGCCAAAGATGAACTCGAGATCATAGTACTGGCTTAGTGATGTCTGACAGACAAGCCTCCCACTGGCCAGCCTCCATACTCTCAAACATCTTCGTCTGTTAAAAACTTTCACAGTATCTTTACTCAGCAGTGGTTGTACTTCGGTTTAGTACCTTCTGTAGGTTATTGGTACAAGTAGGCAATAATCCCATTTGTACTTTTTGTAACTCTGAATTTGTTCAATGTGTTTGTTTGTTTTTTTTCAGGCTTGTTGGGTTCTTCATTATTTTTGTGAAGTCAAATTTAAGAGTGACCAGAATCTGCAGACAGCCTTAGAACTCACAAGACGGTGTCTGATAGATGATAGGGAAATGCCTGTGAAAGTGGAAGCTGCAATAGCACTTCAAGTTCTGATCAGTAATCAAGAGAAAGGTAGCTCTCTTTTCTTAAAGCTGCAGCAAGTTTTAATGGAATAGGCATTAATACTGCAGTGTTCAGGGAGACTTGTTCTCTTCTTTCCTGATGATAGTTGACTACTTAAAATTGTTATTTGCAATCACTTATTGTAATTTTCCAACTGGAAAATTTTATATTACAATTTTATGGTACAACAAATCCCGTTTTACAGCACCTGATCATTGACTCAGAAATACAGTGGCAGTACAGGGATATCTGTCAGCATATATTCAACCATGTTAAAATTTATTTCTTTTTTTTAAAAGTTGCCTTTATCCTGTCAGGGTTTCTGTTGCTCAGTATTCCCGAAGCTGGCGTAAAAGCCACAAAGCAAACATAGGTTCTATATCAGATACTTTGTCTAATTTGACAAAAATGCATATGTACCCATTCCTGTTCAATTAAAATTTGCATTGAAAAGTAATCCTGCATTTTATAAAGACTGTAGAACTCTGATTTTTATACTTCAGTTATGATCCTTTTGGTAGATATTTCTATTTAAAAATTGTTCTGAATATTAGTAATGCTGTAATGTCTTACACTACCCATGGTTTTGGCATATTGATGCCAAAGCACTAAAAAGTATATATTGACTTTCTTATTCTGAATCTGTAGTTTCGTAAGAACGTAAATTCAAATATTTCCACTTGGTTTACAGCTAAAGAATATATTACTCCATTCATTAGACCTGTAATGCAAGCTTTACTTCATATTATAAGAGAGACTGAAAATGATGATCTTACTAATGTGATTCAGAAGATGATCTGTGAATATAGTGAAGAAGTTACCCCAATTGCAGTAGAAATGACACAGCATTTGGTAAGAATTTCTGGTGACTTAGGAAGATGTTTAGTATGTGAAGGATTGGTATTTAAAATTAAGATAGTTGTCCATCAATTAGTACCTGTTGTTTCTCCAGTCTAACTGCAGTGATACAAATAATTTTCTTCTACATTTAGACTATGTTTTCTCTAAAGTGGCTTCATAACTTGAGCTAAATGGAAATCTATTAGAATGATCATAGAACTGTTTGAGAAATCTTTGTATTTTTCACTGTAATGTTAATAATGAATTTCGGTGGCACATTTTAGGTAGCCTCTACAAACGTGACTTAGGTTTTCTGTTTTAAAATGGGAAATTTAAAAGCAGATTTTCAACAAATATATCTGGTGTGAAAATATGTTGCATGTAATGTGAGAATAAAATCGATTCTGCAGGAGAAATTCAGAACTTGAATAGCCATATCTAGCGAGTTGCACCAGTGGTTTCAAAACCAGAGGTCAGCTCAGTGCTTGTCTATTGAAGGCCCTTGCCTTGGAGTTTAAATTGTTTTCTTGTCCTCTCTGGGAATGCCTAAAAAATGGTCCAGTCTAGTTCCGATGGCAATTAAACCTTGTGTCAGAAAATCTTGCTCCAGAAAACATATATTTTGCTTACAAAGTGATGTCATTTATATCATCTTATACATGAGTAGATAAATGATGGCACTTTAAAGGGCTTAACATTCAAGTTTTATCAATCTTGAAAACAAACTCTGGAATGGAGTAGTCAGCTTCTAATGTTCATATACATTTTCTTAGCATACGTCCTCCTTAAATTGTGTAGAGTAGCAGACTTGCACAATCTCCGAGCATGTCCTTGATAAATGATGTATATATGGGTGTTTTGCTGTTGCATGCAGGCAATGACATTTAACCAAGTGATCCAGACTGGACCAGATGAAGAGGGCAGTGATGACAAAGCAGTGACAGCAATGGGAATCTTGAATACTATTGATACACTTCTCAGTGTAGTTGAAGATCACAAGGAAGTAAGTAGGAATTAATTACATATTAGCAATATGTATTGTCTAAGACACTGAAAGTCTTCTGTAGTTCCTGGGTATCTGGACGTTATTATCTGAAAAACTATCCCATCGGCCAAAAAAGCTTAAAATAGAAAGCAGTGAAGTACTTATGCAACAAAGTTGTAACAGAGTGGGTTGTATTTCTGATACAATACATGGAGTAATAAGGCGTAAATGTTGCCACAGTATTTCCCACAAGAATATAGGTCCTTGTTCAAATGGGAAACTTGTCTCTTAACAGATGGAACTGTCAGCTCAGCTGGAAGAACCCATTTGGTTTGATGAAGTCTGCCTTTCAAAGAAAATAGATAAAACGCCAGTTAGCTTTGAACATTGACTCTGCTGCCTTAGTTTGCTCTCTGCAGCAGAATCAGTGTCTGTAAATACAGCTGTTGTGGCTATGCTAAATGATAGGTTTTTTTACATGCCTAATCTGCACTGTGGGATTAAAACACTTGTTATTTAGTTTTGTTGTACTGAATGGACTGACTTCTGTCCATAGTACAGCTTGTTTGAAAGATGCTGATTAAAATCCTTCTTGGCAAAGTCAGCTACTGTTTTTTGATAAATACATTATAGCTTTCTAGTGACTAAACAGTAATAAATTGTACTCTCAGGGCTCTGAAGACTTCACTGAGGAAGCAGCATAATATGAATTCTGAATGCCCAAGGGTGCAATCCAATGCTGCCATGCAATAAACAAGGGACTAGTTCAGCTCATTTACTTCTTGTTAAAGCTGCTCAGCAAGCTTGTAATGGACTTGGTTTTGTCAGCAAATTCCTGCTATCTAAATGAAAAGCTTGTGTAACAGTATGCTAGTCCTGAGGAACTCAATTGTAAAATGTTGATCGGTAAACATTTGTATTTAGAGAAATCTCACACACGATGACCAGTGTTCCAAGAGATAAGGGTATTTAGCTGGTTAGTTTCAAATCTTGTTCTGCATAGCTAAGACCAGAAACTCAACCCTATTTGTCCCTGTGCAAGGTAAGTGGCCTAAACAGGCTAAAGGCTATTTTGGTGGACATGTCTCTTTCCATGGACTAATAAATACTGGGAAGAGTTTGAATCTGTAGATCAGCATTTACACTTATTGTCTGCATACGATATGAACATCCTAAGCTGGGTTAGGGAGGTGGTTTATGTTTGTTCATTGGTTGGTTTTGATTTTTTTTATATTTCACTTTTCTGGAACAGCAAATGCTTCCTGCAACTTCCATTGTTTACTGTTTGGTATATATATTTACTTATTGTGTGTCTTAATGGGACTGAACTGTTGCATGGGGTTACTGTCAGGCTTTTCTTTTTAAAGGATACCCTATAATGAGAGTCTTCCAGTATTCAAAGAATGTTCCAAAACCACCTTGTGTTAAAAACTGTTTTACAAATCCTTAGCCAGAGTGCTGCTCTTAAACATTTAGTGCTCTAAAATATGAGAAATTTTGATTTGTTTTCAGAAGACTATATTGTATAGAATATTGTATAATATTGTATAGAAACTGCTTTGAGTAGCTTTATTTTAAAATGTGTTTAATTTCAACTCCAAAATATTGAAAACAGTCATAAATCTCATTTTTTTTGCAGATTACCCAGCAGCTAGAAGGGATCTGTTTGCAAGTGATTGGAACAGTTTTGCAGCAGCATGTATTAGGTACATGTACTTTTGTTGGCTTATGTTTTTAAGTGTATGAGAGAGGCATTAAATTTACCTGGGTTCCATCTGTTTTAGAGTTCTATGAGGAGATCTTTTCTTTGGCTCATAGTCTGACCTGTCAACAAGTTTCTGCACAAATGTGGCAGCTACTTCCTCTTGTTTTTGAAGTCTTTCAGCAGGATGGCTTTGATTATTTTACTGGTAAGTAACACAAATCAGCCAAACGCTTTTATATAAGTGATTTCAAGCATACAGTGAACTGCATCTTGATTGCAGTGTTAGGAGAACACTGAAGTGAGGTTACGCTTAAAGTATTTATTTCTGCTATGCTGCTACCAGACTTGTTTTGCTAAAGATGCATGCTTATCTTGACAGACATTCAGCAAGAACTGTAATTAACTTATTAATACATAAATTTCAACCTGATTTTAACAGCTCATCTAATAAAACATGCAGATGATATCTTAACTGTGATCATTCTTCTTTTAATACAGACATGATGCCTCTCTTGCATAATTATGTTACTGTTGATACAGACACACTTCTGTCAGACACAAAGTATCTTGAAATGATCTACAGTATGTGCAAGAAGGTAAGCAGATTCATTTGTGATAACAAAACCCATCGTCTCTGAAGTAATACACTCTTAAACTGGGTAATGTTTCCCACAATAGCAGACTCTGAAACTGAAGAATTTTTGACATCTGCTGCTACAGCATTATGCCATTTAGAATCCTCTGTGATTCCACAAATTAAGTTATTGCAGAGAAATTAAGGGGTTGCATCAAATTTCAGATACATGCTTTTGCTAAAAAGGGAAAATAAATCGTACACAACAGAAGTGGGTTTTGTGTCACGTGTGTTCGGTGGCTTACACACTGCTCATACAGGCATGCAAAATGTGTATGCATAATGCAAAAGGCAGACATTTTCTTTAGCTGAGATTTGTAGCCTCACTAAGACTGTGATACCACATAACATACGTATGCTAAAGGTCTTAAATCTATGAGCAGGGATGGAAAGTAGAGGGATACGAATAGAAAGATATTTTCCCAAATTCATGCTAAGTTGGTGATGAAAGCTGGGAGTTGTTTGACTCAGTCCAGTCACTTTTGGGCAGTGTTTAGCTTCTCAGCATCTGTGTATTATCGGTAGCTGCCAACTAGGCTTTCTTTGTCCAATCAATATGTAGAATACAAAGCTTTCCAGAATGTTAGCCCTGTGCAAGGAAATTAATACTATTTTGTAAGATGGTGTTAATGTTTTACAATCTCCAATAGTGATTCAGTTTTCCAATTCTGCATATCATGTGTTATGTCTGTGTAAGAACTAGGGTGAATTGTCAGCTGCCCTGCCCATGGTATTTCCTGAGTAATTCTTTTGATGATGTTTAGATACTATAGCGAGTAACTCTTGTTAGCCTCTTTGAAAACAAGTTGCAACCAGGCTGATTGTAAGTGCTTGAACATTATATATATAAAAAAGAAAAATAGCTGTTCTAACCTCTTAGTGATCAGTGTTTTATTAGCTGAGCACAGTAAATCTTTAACCCAAAAGTTTTGGGTGTTGTTTTGTTGTTTGCTGGATATCCTGAATTTGCAAATACAATTTTTACAAAATTCAGTATTTGAATGCATAAGAAAAGTTTATTTTGTGTATGGAAATAAACCTTTGCAAAATGGCAGCTGATGCTTATAAGGTTACTGTTGTAAGCTCTGCCTCTATAGAGTTGTTGAGTATTTGTACATGTAGATTAGCTTTACCCACATTCCATGATGCTTCAGTCTCTAGTTGTGATACTGAGCCATTGCTGTAGGTTTGGCTGCTGTACTGATGGGTGTTTACACTAGCATTGTAATAGAAGGGGTAAATTGATGTCAGCTTTTCAAAGCAGAGCAGAGGATGAAAAATACTTCTGGAAGGGATATCATCAACAGTAATTGTTCTTTTTCAGGTCCTTACAGGAGTTGCTGGCGAAGATGCAGAATGTCATGCAGCAAAGCTGTTAGAAGTAATTATTCTTCAGTGTAAAGGGCGCGGCATTGATCAGGTTGGTAACAGCTTCGGTTGTTACAATTACTATTTAAAATGTATTTTATTCTTGAATATGAATTGATTATGTATTGACATCAGTTCTCTTCCAAGAAGTTTGTGTAGTGTAGCTAATAATCCTGTCTACTACTTCAGTGTTACTCAGCAGCCCCACAGAGGCTGTTATTACACAGTTTGTCTCCAGAGTTTAGGACACTGCAAAACTGCGAAAGTTCTTGTGGATTTGGAAGAGTACTGTTTTAGGAGCATCTTGGTTCAAAAAGTTGATTAATTATATTCTAAGTTAATTCTGGTGAAAGTTACTCAATCTGTCAAGTTAATAGCCTTGAAATAAATAAGAATGAAAATGAAATTCCTAGAATCCCAATGTCATAGAGGAACCAGGGACTTCATTATGCACATACGGAAGTTGGAATTTGAGAGAGGAATTTGTGTGCTTCTGCTGTGTGCATGACAAGCACTGTATAATAGCTGTTTAAACACTTGCATGTTTTTTAATAATTGTGGATATGGTCCCTGGAACCCTTAATTTTTAACTCATTTGAAACAAAATCTTCTGCATCAAATTGGTTTTTTTAGTGTGGCATCTCTAAAGAGACTGGTCCTTTGACTAGCTGTTTCTTTGGAATGTTAGCATTATCTCTTGACTTAAAAAAACGCGAAGTTAATTTTTCTGGAAACACATTTCCTCTGTTTTTCTTTTCTGTCACACAGGATTACAGGACCAGGAATTGCATCTACTGTGCATAATGTCACAAAATTCGTGTGCCTGGAGTAGATAAAATCTTTCACCTTTACATTTCCTTTTTGTATATGACTTCTGCTGGCACTTAAAAATTATTCCTATTGTTTGCCCTCTGCATTTATGCGCCTCATTGGGTTTATGCCATTTCTCAACTTTAGTGTGAAATGTAGAACTACAAAATTTATTTTTGATCACTAAATTTGTAACGTTTCTCACTCTTCAGTGCATACCCTTATTTGTGGAAGCTGCATTAGAGAGATTGACCAGAGAAGTGAAAACAAGTGAACTGCGAACAATGTGCCTCCAGGTTGCCATAGCTGCTTTGTATTACAATCCTCATCTACTATTAAATACATTGGAAAATCTTCGTTTCCCCAATAATGTGGAGCCTGTCACTAATCACTTCATAACGCAATGGCTTAGTGACGTGGACTGTTTCTTGGGGTAAGTGTTTCCAGTTTGGAAGATTATTCTCTGTGATACACCCCTTCCCTTTATTACCTGCTTGTAAATTGTAACAAAACTTGCAACCTTTTTATTGTTTTGTTTTGTAGACTTCATGATAGAAAGATGTGTGTGCTTGGCTTATGTGCTCTTATTGATCTGGAGCAAATACCGCAGGTTTTAAATCAAGTTGCTGGCCAGATCCTGCCAGCTTTTATCCTTTTATTTAATGGATTAAAAAGAGCATATGCCTGTCATGCAGAACATGAAAATGACAGCGATGATGATGATGAAGCTGAAGAAGATGAGGATACAGGTATGGAAACTGAAATGTTGCAGTTACTTTGTATATGTATTGGGTTTGTTTTTTTTATTTTCTTGAAAGAAGATGCTGAGTTCCTGCTGTCATTTAACCCAGCGGGCAACTAAGTACCATGCAGCCACTCGCTCACTTCTTTCCCGAACCAACCAAAAAATCCCCAACAATAAGCGCAAGCAATGCACAGTATGGTCACCCACCACCTGCGGACTGATACCTAGCCTGACCTGAGCAGCGATCCGTCCCTCCTGGGTGACTCCCCCTAGTTTGTATACTGGGCATGACACACTGGTATGGAATACCCCGTTGGTTAGTTTGGGTCAGGCGTCGTCCTGTATTTGCTTCTTCCCGGCTTCTTGTGCCTCTCCTCACTGGCAGAGCATGAGAGGCTGAAAAGTCCTTGATCAGGGTAAGTGCTACTGAGCGACAACTAAACCAGTTCATCATTCTCAGACTAAAGCCAAAACACAGCACTGCATCAGCTACTAGGAAGAAAATTAACTCTATCCCAGCTGAAGCCAGGACAGTTCCCTTTTTGGAATTCTTCAGAGTTCCCCAATTCCAAAAATCAAAAGCTGCGGTATAATATTGGACATGTTTTAATGACTTTCAAGTCTATCTGACTTAGTTTTTAAGAGGGACTGGAAAGTAGTTTCCTAGGCTGTCTCTTCAAAGTCACATTGAGCTAGATTTTATGTGTGGATGCTGTCATTGCTGAAAGGAATTACTACTGGGACATGTTTCCCACTTGAGTGAGGGGTTAAGAGTCAGCACAAGTTGTTTCCAGGAGTCATCCTGATCCATTGTGCAGTTTGGACTATATATTACAAACTGTCCCATGACCTGCTGGTGTTTTAGCTGTGTGTGGAAAATAATAGTTCTTAGGTTTTGGGTTTTTTTTCTTTTCCCATCCCCCCATCTGCCCTGGACTAACACAATCTCAACTTCATCAGCCTTTATAGACTTTTCTTCATACAGTTATTTCACAAGCTTTCACATTATTTGCCATCTTCTTTACATGAAGTTCAAAATTACCTACAACTTCCCCCTGCTTCTTTCTTCCACCTTTTCCTATACTTTTCTTAAACTTCTAGTTCTTGTTTCCTATTTTTATCTTTCCATCATCAACTTGGTGTCTTTCTGAGTGATTGTTTGGAGCAGTTTTCCATACTCAATGGTATATCTGTTTTCATCTGTCTACTTAAAACCCAGTTTCTTTTTTATCTCCGCTGCTGAATTCTGGACTCTTGTAACTATATTGTCATTCGTACTATTACATTTTGTATTTCTCAAGTGTTATTTTCAATAGCCCTTTTGAATGTGCCTTTAAAAGTGTTTTCATTAAGTTATTTCAGACTTTCTTTGGAGCACGAATATTGCTTTGCTAAAAGTTTTATCAAGAGCTGTTCCAAACTATGTGGCTTTACATTTTTCTATGTACTTTTTTGTGATAATTGAATTTTCCCACTTGCACAGTTGGTGTGAGGGAAGAGTGTCTGCGCAGGTAGATAAAGGCATTAGGAGAGGAGTTCAATGAGCCTTCCCCCTATCTAGTCTGCACTCTGCTGTTGCATTGCTTGTTTTGCATAATCGGCCATCTTCCTACAGAATTGTTCTTGCTGTTCTTGAGAGAAACTTTATTTTTGTGTGCTGTTTAATTCAGAGGAACTGGGGAGTGATGAAGATGACATTGATGAAGATGGTCAAGAATATCTAGAAATTCTAGCAAAACAGGCAGGTGAAGATGGAGATGATGAAGACTGGGAAGAAGATGATGCTGAAGAGACTGCTTTGGAAGGCTACTCCACAATTATTGATGATGAAGATAACCCTATTGATGAATATCAGATATTTAAAACAATTTTTCAGAGTAAGTAACTTTATTTCATTTCCTGGCTAACAAGTTTTATTTTAACTGTAGTGTATACCGTTGTAAACTAGAACCTGTTGAAAGCTTCCAAACAGGCTTTTCAGTATGTGCTTTGAACAAATTCTTTCTTTGGAAAGGGGAAGCAATCATTAAACTTCTAAGAGCAGGGGAAGGTACTTTAATAATTTATATGGGAGGGAAGAGGTCAGAGGTTGTTTTAAATGTTTTTAAACATCTTGAATTGTGTAACCCTAACTGAATATTATTCTGACTAAAATGGGAGCGAGTTAGTAAGCTTAGAGCTACAGAACATTTTAATGAACAGTTTCCTTTTGCTTATGTGCTCTTTCTCTTGCAGCAATTCAGAATCGTAACCCTGTGTGGTACCAGGCTTTGACACAGGGTCTTAATGAAGAACAAAGAAAACAATTGCAGGACATAGCAACTCTGGCAGATCAGAGGAGGGCAGCACATGGTATTTTTCCCCCTTTCTACCATTAATTGCTTCCTTTGCTGCTTGAATGCTGTTTATGTGCTCAAGAAGCGTAACACAGAAAGTGCAATTCAAGCCTGATAATGTCTTCAGCAAGGCAGGGTTGCTTTACACTCCAGAAGTGTTTGAAATATCATAAAACTGTCAGGTCACAAAGCCTCAATACACAAATTGTCTGGCATGCCACAGGTGTAAGGAATGATAGAAATGACTTAATGAAGTGGCCAAGTAAATAAAAGCATATTTGTCATAGTGGCTTAGATTTGGAAACACATTATTTGATTACCTGAAGGTGGATGAACTCTAGCTATGGTAAAAGACACAAGTGGCTGATAACTTATTTCCTGATGTGACCTAGTCCAGCTGGAATAGGTAATGACAGACAATGGGTGGAAGAATATCAAATTATGCAAGTAGAATCCATCTGTAAAGCTACATAGAATCATAGAATCATAGAATAGTAAGGGTTGGAAAGGACCTCAAGATCATCGAGTTCCAACCCCCCTGCCATGGGCAGGGCCACCTCCCACTAAACCATGCCATCCAAGGCTATGTCCAACCCCACCTTGAACGCCGCCAGGGATGAAGCATCCACAACCTCCCTGGGCAACCCATTCCAGGGCCCCACCACCCTCACAGTAAAGAATTTCTTCCTCATATCCAATCTAAACCTCCCCTGTTTAAGTTTAAACCCATTACCCCTTGTCCTCTCACCACAGTCCCTAATGAAGAGTCCCTCCCCAGCATCCCTAGAGGCCCCCTTCAGGTATTGGAAGGCTTCTATGAGGTCTCCACGCAGCCTTCTCTTCTCCAGGCTCAACAGCCCCAATTTTCTCAGCCTATCTTCATACGAGAGGTGCTGCAGTCCCCTGATCATCCTCGTGGCCCTCCTCTGCACTTGTTCTAACAGTTCCATGTCCTTTTTCTGTTGAGGACACCAGAACTGCACACAATACTCCAAGTGAGGTCTCACGAGAGCAGAGTAGAGGGGCAGGAGCACCTCCTTCGACCTGCTGGTCACGCTCCTTTTGATGCAGCCCAGGATACGGTTGGCTTTCTGGGCTGCAAGCGCACACTGCCGGCTCATGTTCATTTTTTCATCAACCCACACCCCCAAGTCCTTCTCCACAGGGCTGCTCTGAATCTCCTCCCCGCCCAATCCTGTAGCTGTGCCTGGCATTGCTCCGACCCAGGTGTACATCATCAAGCCTGTTAAATATTTCAGATTGTTACTCTTCAATACAGATAGTACAGATTTAAAAATACGGGAAAGGGGGCAGATCTTCGGGGGGGGGAGGGGGTTGGTTGGTTTGGGTTTTTATTTTGCCAGTTTTTCCAGGTGTTTGAGATAAGACAATACATATCACTCTTTAAAGTCAAGGCTAAATTTTGAGTGATCAGTTCAGTCTCATATCCTGCATCTTGCTGAGCAATTACTACAAGATGTTTTAAAAAGAGAAATTCAGAAATCTTTCAATAAAAGATTGGTAGTGAGAATGCACATTTTATAAGTACTGTTTGTCAGAAAACAGTCTAAATTGCCTCACAAAGCTTGTAAGTGTCCAGAATGATCCACTTTTAATGGCTATAACACCGTTTCCCTGTGACCTCTGTCAAGCTCTAGACATCACACTGATGAGGTTATGTTCTACTTGTGCATTTTATGAAAAAGAATTAAGTTGTTTTGTTGTTTTCTTTTTCAGCTGCTTATTCATAGTGCAAGTTAAGTTCAGATTGTGAAGTTTAACTTGAGCAACTAGATTATTACAGGAAAATCGTGCTTACTATCAGAGCATAGTATACCCCATTTAGGCTACCTACCACATACGGGGACATCCTGTTAGAAGGAATATAATTATCTCTCATTAATGTAGGTAAGAAGAATTTCCATAAGCTAAGAGATTTGTCTTCTGTGCACTAAGGAGCCAGGAGGGAACAAAGCAATGCTCCCCAGGTCATGTTCTCCCCCTGTCCTTCATCAGCCATGGCAGCACTTTTCTGGCCTGTTACCAAAGAAACTGAGACAAAATGCAGATCCTGTAGATAATATGAGATGTATTCCCAGACAGAGAGAGATTACAACTATTTTGAGGTAGGAGAAACCTCTTAGACTAGAAATAAGACATTAAAAATGTTGTTGTCTTGACCTGGGAATAATATAAACCACTTTCAACATTATCTAGATTGTAGTAGAGGTACAACATAAATTACCAATCTAATTTTCAGTTGTCCATGTATTAGAGCTTGTGAAAACCAGTGTTACAGTAATGTTTGAAGGACAGAATATGCAGTTAATAAAACCAGACAGCTTAACTATCACTGTTATTTACAGTGATGGATATGTGGGCCTCAGATGGCTAAAGATCTTAAGTTTTGGTTGAAAATGAAAAGGATAAACTTGGTAGTTTTCTCTCATAATTGTGTTATATGGTCTAGTAACCTAAACTCCAGATTATCTGCCTGGCTATGGGTGAGGAAATGCAGGTATACTAAAAATGTCTGTTTCATGTGCTTCAGTGGCTATATCTGCTTGTATTGTTGAATTGAGATAGGAACACTGGAATATTTAGTTAATATCTGTGTACCGGTTTTTTGTACCTGTGCTCTGGTACTGATTTGATCAAAAAGTCTATTAATGTTAATTAGAAATAATAGCGTGACTGTTAGCAAGCTTAGAAGTCCACCATCCATTCAGGTCCTACTTCTGAAATGTGAAAAATTACAAACTTACATCCAAAAGCTGAATTGTGGGCTTTTAAAAGATAATTTAAGCATAGCTATAGCAATATTGATAGATAAATAAATAGTCCATCTGTTGTTTGGGGCCTGGCATATTTCCACTCTGTGGGTGCTGATCACTCTCCTGGCTAACCCCAGGTTAAACCTCTATCTCTGAGAGACTCAAAACGGTCAGTCACAAAATCTTAATCTGTCTTCCCCCCCTACATACACACTAAAATATCTTCCTTCTGTTTGTTTTGTTTTAGAATCCAAAATGATTGAAAAGCATGGAGGATACAAATTCAATGCTCCGGTTGTGCCAACTTCATTTAATTTTGGAGGCCCTGCCCCAGGAATGAATTGAATTATCACTTTTCCTGCTACTGTGTGATTGTAGTGAAGAGCTTGTGTTCCTCCCAATAGTGGTTCCAGAACTGGTTCATGTTATCTACAACTCACTCTAAACTAATTGATAAATAGATTGGACAAAAGCCCCAGAAGAGGGACCTGGTCATGCAACCCAATACTGGAAAGCAAACCAGAGGTTTTATTGAAGATAGGAAGAATCTGAATTTAAAGCTTCAAATGACACACTTTGGAAATCGGAAATCAAGAGGGGACATCATGAAGGCAGCTTTTCTTTTTCTGAGGAAAAAATACAGGCATGGGCTGCAGGACTATTTAAAATGTCTCATTTACAGTACAAGCTAAAAGGCAGACTTGATTTTTACACCTGTAGCAGTATGAGTATTTGCCCAATTTATTTCCCATTTCTCCCTTCCTATTGGGTGTTTATTCTTTTAATGTAAATAAGATAAGGTAATCAGATAGCCTTACTTAATCTTCATCATTTCCATTTATAAAGATTGTTCATATGTAGAATATTGGACACTTAATGTAGCACTACATAACTGATAAATCTGTAAATGAATTAGCACTTTCATATTGAAACAAGCCTGCTAGCCTATGTATAAAAATAGCAAAATGTTTGCTGTTTATAAAAATAAAAAATAAGGGATGTATTGGGGAAAATAATTTCCAGGTATTAATTTAAAACGAACTAGCAGTTTTGTACGTGGTGACTTTGTGGTGCAGTCACCTCTGGTTGTGACTTGAATTCGGTTATGTAAAAAGGGGTTAGTGATATTTAATTGCTGCTAAAGAAAAAATAGCAACACCCTCTGTGTCCTTTGTTTTTCTTAAAGATCTCACTGTACAAGGTAAAATTTGGATACAGATATGTACTGTAAGCACTGAGGAAAACGTTGTATTTTCTAAAGCAGGTAAATAAGGTGTGTGCAGTTCTGCTTTTACAGAGTCAATTGAAGTGTGTGGATGAAACATCTACACATGCAGTCTGTTAAAAACACAACAGTTTAATTTGGCTAATCTGGGCTATGATCTACGAAGGTAATTTTCTCCCCTAATTTTGAAAAATACTCTTTTTTCTCAGCCTATGTAGTAGTGCTGGTGCACTACTCCTGCATTTCAGTCCCCCTCTTTCTGCACTCCCAGTATTCGTGTGTGCTGTTGTCTGCCTGATCCAGACAGTGTATTTGAAGTTTTGCCAATCTTTCATTTTTGAAGCCACAATTTTCTTCCTTCAAAGTTGCTATAGTAACTAGTATTTTAGCTAGAGAGGCAAAATACAGATCCCTCTGGGACCACTATCAAAACCACTGTATGAAGAAGCCAGCAGGGAGATGCTGTGAATGGGTTGGCTTAAATGCCCCCTTTTTCTTTTCTAAAAGCAAAAATCCATAGGTTTCTGATCTTCCCTTGAGATCATTGGTGTCAGGTCTTTTAAATCAAATGTTTTGGGTTTTTTTTTTTTTTTTTTTTCTTTTGGCTCTTTTTATATGAAAATGTCACCTGCTGTTACAATGGATATTAAACAAGCTACCTTAATTTAATGTAAGCCTCCAAAATTTAAATACAGGTTAAAATAAACTGAGTTTATATCTGTAAAAATGAAATGAACATATATATATATTATGATACTCAAAATGCAGTCTTCAGAAAATTGGTTTGTGTGGTGTGTTTTTTTGCATCACCAGAGTAGCAGGAATTGGTGGTTTGGGGTTTCCTTGATGGGCTGACCAGCGCCATGCTCTGCCTTCCATTTGCTGTACAACCGCTAGCACTTCTCTGGGCAGGTGTAATGGGTTTTTCCAATCACTTCTCTCTGGTCTGCCTTTCTTTGGCAAATAGAATTCCCTGCGCACACAGTGCTATGTGAGAGACTGAGCCAGGACTATAATGCCACGTTGCCCTAGCCAAATACCAAAGGGATACTTTAAAAGCAGATTGTGGACTTAAAAGGATGGATATTGCACCTGATGTGGAAAAGCCTAAAAGATTAAGCCTTTGAAGAGAGTATCCATTACAGTAGTGGTATGAGAACCACAGTAGTACTTTTGAATCTTTAGCTGACTGGCCAAGTGCATATAGCAGAACTGTTTGGTTTTTCTGTAAATGTGTAGCCCATAAGCACGTACAGGTGTACGCCAGCTTCAAGATATCTCTAGACAAGGTTTTATTTTTGTAGACAAAAAGTGACAGACATAATTACAGCATGCCTTTTCCTGTGCATTCCTTGACCTTGAAAAATGCCCAGTTTGACATAAATAATTTCTGAACATCTGCTTGTTGGAATCTGCTGATCTTGTTACACATCCCCAGAAATGTAAGAGAACCTTTTAGGGCGAATGAGACACTTTGCCTCATGGTGGAAGACGCAACAGAGCAGGAGTGAGAAGGCTCCATATACAAAGCATATTGAAAAAATGAGGGGAAAATCACCAATTTTAGTGCCATTGTCATTTCTGGAACAATTACATTTTTCAAGTCACGAGTCAAGGGAAGAATTTTATCTTGGTGTGAGGAATACAGTCTTACTTCAAGGGTGCTTTTATGTGTCGCTAGACTGGTTAGCAAGGAGCATATTTTTTAAGAATGGATTTAGAACTTTGCTTTCCTTTGCTCCAAGAAATGTATTTATATAAATTGCAAAACAATTTTGCATTGTTGTTGGTGGTGATAGTGCATTTTGTGATGCAATATATCAATTTCAGTGATAACACTTATGTCACATTTAAAATTGATCTTCCTCCTAGAACTTGCACTTATCCATTCCATTTTCAAGGATAATGCAACTCTAAAGGAAGAGGTGGGAAGTTTAAAGCCTCTGTTTTTTCTATTATGGAAGATCTCCTTGGATTAATAAACATCTAAAGCAAATCCTTATCTTTACTCATCTCAGTGTGGTGTTTTAAATGTAGTTGTATTCTTATAGTACTTTGGAGTCCTCTTCTAGTTACATAGCTCTAAGCTTTCTATTTTCCTCTCTAAAATACTTTTTCAGGCATATGTTAGGCACAACCACAGCTCTCTTAACTGTGTTAAATATAAAAGGCTTTCTCAAACACTGATTTTTTAAACTGTTGCCATACTGGATAAATTTAGTAACATTTTTTTCCTAAATCACTACCCTTAAAAGAACTTTTCATAGTTGTCAGCACAGTACAGCAAAGCTCCGTTCAAATCTCTTGTAGCCTAGAATTACTACTGCAAGATTCAAGAAGTCTGCAGTGGATTAATTACCAAATACCTCACAATAAACAAGCAGATCATTTTAATAATGCCCAGTAACCTCATTAGTTTTATGGACTGATTTTTATTCTAAAGGAAATTTTTTCCTCTTGCCAGCATCAGCTCTCAAATAGAAACATGAAGCTTCTCAGTGGGTTTTCTCTGCATGTTTACAGTGTGTTCCTTTTCAGTCCTTCCTCATACATACGTTCTCTTGCTAACTATTCTCACTTTTGTTTTCATTTTTGGTATGTGATCAGCAATGGACGAACACCACTTCTGAACATCTATGAGAAGTGGGCATTTGGTTTATTTTTGTTAAATGTAGTTAGGTACAGCACTGCAGTTCCGCATTTCTGCTCAGTTCAGTATCCCAAGTTTGCACCTGAATGCAAAAGTACAAGTTTATCAAAATTTGGAAGTTTGGAACATCCAAGGCTCTCTGTATTCTGCTTTTACGGTCTATAACAGCCAAAGTTGAGTTACTTGAGCTGGGTTTTTCTCTTCCCTGTGTTCCGTGGGGCCTTCCCACATACCCAGAACCAGGAATGAGGAAAAGCTGCCTGGTGTCATAATATCTGCTTTTTATAACAAAATGTTGATGCTAGAAAAAGCAAGCACTTCAGAACAGGACAAGAGTTGAGGATCCGACAGATGTTAATGGGTGACCTATTAATATAAAGGAGTCGGTAAACCCAAAATAGAATTTTATCTTGTCTTGGGTCTGCTACTGTACATCAAATCAAAGTGATGGCAGTAATTTGTGTTCTGGGTGGGTGAAAAGTTTCCAATTAATAAACAGGAAGGAAAACTTGAAACTAAAAAAGGAAATCTGCTTGTTAGCCCTATTCCGGAATAAGCTAGTTTAGCTGTTACTGTATGAGTGCAAGAATTCAGAGCTATTCTGGAGGCAGAAAAACCTTAAATGCTTTAATGTCTTATGTTCAAAAAGCTCAAGCCCTACAGATCTGGGCACATTGTCCTGTCAGTAGTGACAGTTCATGTTAATTGCACAGTTGGATTTTCTTCAAAAATTATCTACCGAAGCAGTCCTTTAATTGCCCGAGGAGCCGTCGTTCGGCCGGTGCACGTTTCCATCTAAAGCTAAATATTCCCAACGTAGCTTTAAGAAGAGAGTCCTTACTCGCAAGAGCTGGGCTGAAATGGCAGAAGATAACGTGCCTCGGGCAGCCCCGCCGCAGAGCACCTCTCCCTCCTGCCGCCAAGGCTCGGAGCCCAGTGCACCGCCTGCCTCCGCGGAGACGGCGGCACCCCGGTCCCAGCCGGACACACCGGCGCCGCCTGCGGGGGCCGTAGCCCACGGCGGCCGCGGGCGAGCCACTGGTCCCTTTGCGCTAGCGCCCGGCGGCACAGCTTCAGGCGTCCACCTCCTCGGGCCGCGCCGTTCCGGACCATCCGCAGGGGGCTGGCCGCCCTGCCTGGTGCAGCCGCCCCAGGGCGCCCCCGGGGCCGCGCATTCCCCTCCCTCCACGCGGTGCCCGCTGAGCAGCCCTGGTCGTCCCTGCGTGCCGCAGCCGGGCAGCGTCCCTGGGGCAGGAAATGGCGCCCGGCTCCCTCGCTCCCCTGCTGACGCACCAGCGCCTCGCTCCCTGCTGTACAAAATGGCGGCCGCGGCCCCGAACCCTGTATAACAGAGACGCCATGAAGCTGCGAGGCGGGACTCCGGGTGCTTAGCCAATGGGCATTAGCGCGGGGCCTGGAGGCTGCCAATGGCGAGCGGCGGTGGTGACGCACAGCGCGGCTCTCCCAATGGGAGCGGTGGTGGCGTTGCGCGCGAGGCCCGCCCGCGCGGCTCGGGGCGGTGCTGAGGCGGGCGGGCGTTGAGGCGGCCGTTTCCTGTCCTGGTGCATGGTGGTCGGACGGAGGAATTGTTGGAAAATTTCTCGGCGAGGTTAGTATATAAATGTGTTTTTACCCAGTGTGCCTTATTCTTACCACCGCCATCTCCGGCTGGGGCTGCCGCGCCGCCGCGGGCCGCCGCTACGGGCCTCGCCCGCCGCGCCAAGCGCAGGCAGGCGGCAAGGGGCAGCGAGCGGGGGCAGCGCCGGCACCGACCCACACGAATAAAGCCGCTGCTCCGTCGTCCGTCTGCCCCGCGCGGCCCAGCCCCTTCCCTCCCCTTTCTACTTCACCGGGCCTGTCCGCGCCTGCCCGCCGGCAGCCCGCACCGCCGGGCGCGCCGAGCTCGCGTTGTCGACGCCGCCGCCCCCTCCTCGGCCTTGCCCTCGGGGGACGCGGGCCGCCCCAGGCTGGCCGCCCCCTCGTGGGTGCGGGGCGCCCGTTAGCCGCTGCGTCAGGGCGGAGAGGGTGTCCTGGTGCGCACCCAGCCCCGCTGCCACCGCGCATGAATCTGGCTTTTGATTTATTTTTACTCTTTTTTTCTTTTTTCGTTTTTTATTGTGCCGTTTCCATTCTGACGAAGAGCAAGCTTGCAAAGCGGCGTTAATTGTCTCCAGAGCTTGTTCGGCCTAACGTGCGGCTCGACCCGCACGCGTTTGGGAAGGAGCAATGTGCTTTTCTCGCAGGAAGTTGCTTGTTTTTGACGTTGCCTTGTAGTGCCGTGAGCGCGGCTGGTGCCTTGCTAGCGCAGGAGAAGGGCCTTGCACGGAGGTTGTGAAGCCGTCTGGTTTAGTTCAACTCGCGAAAATAACACGCAAAATAATTTTGGGCGGTTTGCAGCTGCTTTTTCTTGTTGTGTCCTTCAGCGGTTTTTGTCTAGAACTTCTCAAAGAACAGGATACCGAGAAGGTGTTTCTCTAGAAAAAATTGCCTGCAGTAACGCAAAGATCTATTTTCTTTTTCCTAATGAGGTCTTAAATGCAGTGTTCCTGAAGAAAAAATGAGGTGTCTTTCGTACTAGTTAAGTTTGCTGTTAAAGCGAGCCTGCGATTGAGCATTTCCAGTTGTGTATAAAATCTCTTAAGAGTTTGGTTTGATCTGGCGAAGAAGTGCACTTGGTGTTACATGCAGAGCGATACTAGTACTTTTAAGGAGCGTTATTCCTGGTTCCAGTGATACAAAAGCTTCAACCTGACAGACTTTAAAAGAAAATGTTTTCTCTTGTCATGCAGTACTCTCAAGATTCGGTTTCAGGTGTTGTAAATTTGTTGCAGCTCAGAGGACTATGCGCAAGGTATTTCTTTTGTAGCTGCAGGATGATTGTACCTGAAAAACTACATTTGTTTGTCCTTAACAAGTAGCTTTTTAAGAGAAGTAGTGTCTGTGCAGTAGATTTTAGCTTCTTTGTGTACTTGCCATACAGCTTTAGAATGGCAGAGTACAGTGCAGCTGTGTTTTGATGGCTTGTTTCTTTGTATCTCGTGCATTAAAGTCTTGAGTTTTCAAGCTGTATATGTCAGAAGCTATTGATCTGGATCACTGCAGAAAATGAAACTCAGGACTACGTAGTCAAATAATATATGTGACTGCTTGGTAATAGAGTGCAGCTTAAATGAGATGTAAAAATAAACACTTTGAACAGTTTTGATAAATGTATTCCAAGTTGCATAACTTACATAAATTATTCTCCTTATTGTAATGAAATAATGATTAATTTCTAGTATCCTATCTGAGGAAGAGTTATTTTGCCTTATATTAAAGGCTCAAATAAAGTGAACGCTTAAGCAAGTGTAACATTTTACTTAGCTAGAAAGTCACACGAGCTTCCCTTTGTCATGCCTGTGTAGCGTTTGATACTTCGACATCAAAATACTTCTGTCATGAGCTGGCAATCCCTTTTCTCAGAGGAGACAAGCACAGCAATAATGAAGTGATGAATAGTCCCTGGCAGTAGATGCCAAAATGTTTTGTCTCTAGAATATCTCAAATGATATATTGTTTCAGCCCAGCAGTCTGCTGCTGGCGCACACTTTGCTGTTATGTACTCTCCAGGAGAAGGGGACTGGTAGTTTGCTCGGCGCCCAGGTCTGTCCCAGGCTACTGCTGTGCCTGCTCACAGCTGCGCTGCTGGAGGCGGCTGCCTGAGGGCTGCTTTCTCACCCATGGGTCTGGTCGATGTGTGGAGGGATTAGGGTGAGGGTTCCCTTTGTTTCGCTTCGCTGGTGGAAATGGTGTTTCCCTGGACACTAAATTTTCTCGGCATAGCTTTAAACATTGTGTGTGTGTGTATTTGAGCAAACTTAGCATTTGTCTTAAAATGTGTAGGTTTTGTTTTGAAATAAAGCTAAAAAGATGACAGTTTTGAACTGCGTTGCTTCTTTTACCGTGTAATTTGGCTTCATTTAGCGTGCGGGATGTTGATCTTGCTGTTGCATGTAAATTTTGGCATAAGAGTTTTGGGTTAAAACATGTTCTCAGCATAGTTGGAGTCTCGGAAATATTGCTGTTAAATCCTGAGGAGTCTTTAATTGGCACCTGCAAAACTATTTGTTTTCCAAAGCATAGGGCTCAGCTGAATTTGGATGAGTTTCCACACACAAAGCACATTCCTGATAATCAGGGCAATTCTTCCAGTTTCAAGCATTTTAATGGACAGAAGGGAAACACCCACGAGGAAGATCTAACTGTCTCAGTGCTCTTGGAGTCCCAATTCCTTCTTTAGTCTTTTCCTGTCTGCATTTTGACTTGTACCCTCTTCCTTGATCATCCATGTGATTTCTGCTTCTGATGTTCTCTTTTGTAACTTCTGCTGCCTGTGACATGCTTGTACATACCATAGCATCCCAGACCAACCTTTGCTTTTTCTTTGCCACTGGCTTTCTTCCTGTGTTAAATCTCTTGTGCATTTCTACAGCTCAACAGCAGGCTCTTTTTGTGTTAATCGGTGGTTAGTTTAGGTTTTAATCTCTTCTGGGATGGAAGAAAGTGAGCACGAACTGGGTAGTGTGTTTCTGTGCCTTGTGCCATGGAAGATCCCAAAGCACAGAAAGAAGGTTTCTGCTTAGACTGTCGATTCCTAGGATGGACTGTGATCTGAACAGATGGATCCTCTTCTGGAATGTGAGAATTCAGCTCTGCAATGCAAGTTCCTGTAAATAGAGGTGCGCATAGGTATTGTTCTGAGGGTTGAGTGAGGAATCAGAGGGAGGTGCCCATCCATGGACACCACATTTCTGGGGAAGTAGGGGAAGGAAACCTCACTCATGACACAATGGGGTTTATGGGGTTCTGCCTCTACCTGAAGTCTGTAACTTGATCTGCCCTTAGTTGTGTTTACTTAAGGGAGTATGGTTTTTGTCTTCTGTGCATCAGGTACTCAAAACTCGAATTGGACTAAATTAGTGAATGCTTCCAGTGATTTAGTCTGGTAATATTTTCTGGGTTACATTGCTTTTTTAATTGTATAGTGGGATTGTACTCTGCTGCACCAAGATAATACTTGTTAAATAAACTAAATTCTCAGTTTTGAAGGGAATTTACAGTTCCAGCAAGTTCTGTGGTATTCAAAGTTGACATCAGTGTAACTTACAGCTAACTTGGTGTTTCCCTCAGTCTGCATTTTACTGTCTGCTGAATGTTTTCCTCTGTATACGCTTCTTGAATTAATGCTCTTGGACTTAATATCTGATGACAGACACATCTAGAATTGGAAGATGGATCTAGTTTTGCAAGTTAATTGGCATGGCCCGTGCCCTAATTATATTCATACTGAGCTAACATGGCACTACACAGAGTTTCTTAGCGTATACAAATGTACCATTTTTCCATTTGCCATTTGTAATTCAGGGTAAAGGTTGGCAGTCCATTGGCTGTTCATTTAGTTCCTGAAATACAAGCGTAGAATAAAACACTGCTATTAACTGTTACAGCTAACACTGATACATTTGTGATGCAGTTATTAGATTACTAATTAACTCATAACCACACAAAACAACCCACTCAGAATTCCCAGTTTTGTTGGCGCTCTCAGCCGATTTGCAGGATTCCAGGGGGCACAGCCAGGATTAATTGTTTTGGTGATGTAAATTAGACACTTTTGTGATTTCTTGGTGACTAAAGAGAGTTAGAAGTCTGTTTGACATGACAGTAAAACATTGGTAGAAATAGTTGATCTCATTTCTTGTGGATTTTTAGCTGTTAAATATTCACCTGTTCACCAGACATTTCTAGTTTTATTAAAAATGTTCGCCAGTGTAACAGGAAGGCTTATGATTTAAGGATTAAGTAGCCTCCTGACATGCATCAGAAGTTAATGGTATTTATTACCATTGGTTGGTCGATGAGAAAATGATCATGAGCTGGCAGTGTGTGCTTGCAGCCCAGAAAGCCAACCGTACCCTGGGCTGCATCAAAAGGAGCGTGACCAGCAGGTCGAGGGAGGTGATCCTGCCCCTCTGCTCTGCTCTTGTGAGACCTCACTGGGAGTACTGTGTGCAGTTCTGGTGTCCTCAACACAAAAAGGACATGGAACTGTTGGAACAAGTGCAGAGGAGGCCCACGAGGATGATCAGGGGACTGGAGCACCTCCCGTATGAAGCTAGGCTGAGAAAATTGGGGCTGTTGAGCCTGGAGAAGAGAAGGCTGTGTGGAGACCTCATAGCAGCCTTCCAATATCTGAAGGGGGCCTATAAGGATGCTGGGAAGGACTCTTTGTTAGGGACTGTAGTGGTAGGACAGGGGTAATGGGTTCAAACTTAAACAGGGGAAGTTTAGATTGGATATGAGGAAGAAATTCTTTACTGTTAGGGGGATAAGGCACTGGAATGGGTTGCCCGAGAGAGTTGTGAATGCTCCATCCCTATCAGTGTCCAAGGCCAAGTTGGACAGAGCCTTGGGTGACATGGTTCAGTGGGAGGTGTCCCTGCCCATGGCAGGGGGGGTTGGAACTAGATGATCTTAAGGTCCTTTCCAACCCTAACTATTCTATGATTCTAGTCTATGATTTGCTGTAGATGGGCATTACTGCTCATTTCTAGGAGTAATATGAATACAATGCTGACATGCATCATCTGTGTGCTTTCTTTGTATAGCCAGGACTTTGTGTGCATATATTTGATATACACACACACACAAAAAAAAAAAAAAAAAAAACCACCACCAAAAAAAACAAACAAAAAAGGCCAGTAGTTGTAAAAACACGTGTAAAAACACATGGCTTCGTTGGTTGAGTGTGCTTCTTTGTGACTTCTGAGGGGAAAATCCACTTGGAATGAAGCCTAGTGCTTTATTTCACTAATGTTTGCTAAAATTATTTAAAGGTTTTTGGTTGTTTGGTTTTGTTAGTTTATTGGGTTTTTTTGTTTGTTTGTTTTGTTTGTGTTGTTTTTTTTTTTTTCTTAGAAGTTTAAAGGTGTTTTTCAAATATAAAACAGAAAATCAGGCGACCTATCATAGCTTAATCTTTTCTGATCTGAAGCCCAACATTCATTTCCCGAGTATGAAGAATATAATTGTTTATGCGTACTGGGCTTTTTTTCTATTAAAACAAAAATAATTTATTAGTAGTCAGTCTGCAGTAAGGAAATGGGGTTTGCTTTTAGAAAAGAAGGGAGACCGAGCGTAGGTTATACAAGTTTGGCTAAGTTGAGAGAAACTTGCTGGCTTGTTTTGGTAGGTGAGTTACATTATTCCTGTTGCAGTACACCTGCAAACCATCTCATATGCACACACACACACAAGTGTTCTGAATGATGTGTGTTTTCAGGCATATCTGAATTTGATGTTTCTCTACAGATTATATGTCCTGCTCTCAAGTAAGCTTATACAGCAGTGTACTAAGAATAATAGTCTTATGAATGCATTGATCACTAACCTGGTGCATTAGTTACTTTTTTGTACTTCAATAAAATTTTCTGGATCCTGGTCTCTGTACCTCTGCAAATGATGCTCTGTGGATCTCAATTGCTTGTTACCTTTCATGCAGGATTTTTGGAATTTGATCTCTCTGAAGACTTCCAGATCTGTTTCAGATCTCTGGCTCAGAAAGCTGTGCTGGTGTTTGAAACTTAGCAGCAGTGCTATTGTAATAGTGCTGCCCAAAGCAGATGTGATAATTGAGCTAAGCATTTGCTGGTCCCAGAGCTGCAGCATAAGTTTAATTAGCTTTCTGTCAGCACTTCTGACAGTTAATAAACTGATGGAACTATTCTGACCTCCACTGATTAACCAGTAATTTCTTCTTTAATACGTTCAAGGAACATGTGAAGTTAGCAGTCATATTTGGGATCAACCTGAGACTTCTCTGCATGTGTAGGACCTCTTAGTGGGTGGCTTTCTGACCTTTGGGGTTTTTATGAGTTCCATATATTCAAAAAACAGAGCAGCCTTAGCACTCCCACAATGTGAAATGGCACAAAGAATGCATGATCTTGTAGTATTAGAGTAAGGATTTGTAAACATTCTTTATTTGCGCAGTTTTGTTTTTTTTAATTTATTTTATAAAATGCAGGCATTGATCTCTGACAATGCTTTTAACATTCTCAATTTGTAGATGGCATTCACAATGTAAACTGAATATATGGTAATAAGGGAAAAAGATTGTTGGAACATGAAGTAATTATGTGAGGCTAAATATGGTTCTTGCTGCTTGCACTGAAGTCAGAAGAGTTGTTCTTGGTTATGACAGTAATAAATTTGTTCTTGCATTTATATGTTATTTCTGAAGATACCAAACTCTTTGGCATTGAATTAGTCTGGAACTGCATTATAATCAGGACGTATCTCTGGTGAAACAGAAAGGTTTCTGCAAAAAGAGTAAAAAGGAGTCTTGAGTTTGACTGCAAACCTCTGTTCTGGGCAATGAGTCCCTGCAAGTTAGCTGTGCTGCCACTCGGAGTGTACATCGCACTTCTGCAACTGACAGTGCTAGCAGTGTCAATTAGGTTTTCCTTCAGGGCCTGGGTTAGAGCCTGTGGTCCATAATTCGTAACAGTTCTTGGCTGTTTAGAAAATAATTGTCATTTGCTATTAAACTGTGTATCTTACCCCTTTATCTGAATCCAACTGCTGTTATAATATTCTTTAGTAGAGGTTTTTGTTTTGTATTTCAGCCTTGTTTTTATACCATGGAGGATTGATGTGGTGGAAATTGCTTTTTAATTATGTTTTGCTTGCCTTCACCAGAGACCAGAAAAAATACAGAAAAAGATGTTAAGATTATAGGAGAAAGCATGTAGAAATTTAGAAGTGTCTAACAGTTTATTTTTATTCACTAAAGGTTGATTTGACCAATTATAGCATGAAATCAGTGTTTCAGTGCAATGGTAAGATACTGAAAAAGGCAAGGGCTGGTGATGAAGAAAGAAGTCCATGTGTCATCTGTTGAAGCATTTGATCAAAGCATCCCCAGGATCTGGGTATCATTTCTGATCCTGCTACAGATTTCTAGTCTAAAACTGGAAAGGATTATCATACAGGTTTATATGGCAGTATAAAGAAATAAGACTTTAGGGAGCCTTAGTTCTGCTACATTTTTATTTCTGAGCTTACAGCTGTCAAATTACTTTATGAAAGGTATACAGTTGTGTCCTCTAAAAAACTTTGTCTGGGCTAGTCAGTTTTTCAGCCACGTCAGTTGTCTTTTGCACCAAGATCCATGAGGCTGTAATGCATGTTAGTTAGAAGTTGAAGTGCTTTTAACCAGAATGTTAATTGTAGGTGCTAATTTGATTTTTCAAATGTTTGTTAATCAGACTGTGTTACTGTGCTGACATATTTGAACTTCTTTTGGGATCCAGCTTTGTCAAACGTGGGAATTCAGTTTCCTAAAATCCCTAATGAGAGTTTCAGCATTGTGGAGTTATGTGTTATTTACCATTCTGCTGTCCTGGTTTTGTTTTTGTTTCGTTGTTTTTACAAGTTTTATAAAATTACAGCAGTTTTGTACATTATTTAGAAGTGTATTAAAAAATAAAAGTGATATTTCTTTTCAAATGAAACAAATGGGTATTATTTTAAATTTCCCAGTGCTGTCTGCACAAGGAGGGTGAACCATCACAAGGTTGCTGAATGTCTGGAGTAGCATTTTTTCTTGACTTTCTTTCCCCGTTCCTTCTTCCTGCACATTCTAGACTGCATTTTACAGCCATAAGTTTTCTTCCATGACTGCTAGTACAAACTTCATTCCATTTCTTGTTAATCATCCTCTGAGCAGCAGTATCTTTCTGTTTTTGGGTTTTGGTGTTTTTTTTTTTTTGTTTGTTTTTTTTTTTTTAGTTTGGGGGGGGGGGTGTGTGTCCCTTCTCCGAGGAGTTTCTGCTACTGTCACTGCAGATCTTTTCCTTTGTCCAACAATACAGTGGCATAGTTATTCTTTAACTGGCAAATTCCTACTATGTTCCAGCTGTTGTTTGCCACAAGCTCCACTGTGTGGGGTCTTTTCATGCTGTCCTCAAGCTGCCAGAGTTCCCAGTTGCCCCAAACCCACTTTGTGCTCCATGGCAGCATGCCTTCTACCGACTATGCTTTCCATCTGCCTAAATCCCACCTGATCTTAGTTGATTCCTAGTTTTTGGCAGAGACTCTTGTTTCCAGTTGGTAGATTGAGTTGAAAAATGTATGAAAAATACAAGGGGTGCTCTCTAGATAGGCAGCTTGATGAAGTCTTCATGAAAGATCCATTATTTTTAGCCAAAATCTCTTCTTTACCTTCCTCCCCACTCTTGCCTGGTTTCTGAGTGTTGAAAATTTAAAGCATACTTGAGTTCAATTTTTTCTGTTCAGAGAATTTGAGGGTCTTGGTGGGGTTTTTAAATACAAATTGCACCTATGTACTAGGCTGGGTGGCATATTTTAGCTATCAACGTTGTACTGGGGGTTTACATTGCTTGTGCAGCTTTTGTCAAAAAACATAGTAAAGTCTGCAGTGTGCATCATGAGCTGCTTTTATTTTGTAACTAATAGTGTGAGACTTGTTTCAGCATCACTTCTTGTGACTGGTTGTTGCTTCTGCTGTTTTCAGAGGGTTTTTTTCAGTCCAGTTGTGTTCTGTCTCAGGCTGAATTTTTTTGTGAGAAGTATCTTAACCATCTTAAAGGATGGTAAGATTTTCTTCGCATGAATACCATAGTGTTTCGGTGACTAATGATTTCAGGAATGCAGTTTGCATTACTGTCCTTGTGAAAGTCTTCCAGAATGTCGTCATTGATGTGCCTTTGAAAACTGCACCTTGTGAATCATCTGTGAAGATTTGCAAGACTTCACAAAGTCAGGTCTCAAATTTTCACTTCAACGAGCACCTCTTGACTAAGCCTGTACTTGCTTCTTTTCTGTAGGACAGCTCTTGAGATTAAGTAGCATACCCATGAACAAATCTTGTGGAGCAGCCATCCAAGGCCCTGCCCCAGGGCTCGTGTATTTTCCTAAAAATGGATGCTTTCAGCTGCTTTTTGACTAATGAGGTGCAATATTTGAAGTGGGTAAAGGAAATCATTCTCTCCAAGGTTCGTGCTGACAAAATTCCTGGCAGACAGGAGGTTTAAAGAAAAAGCTTAGTGAGGCACATGTACAGAAATAAATGCAGTGAGGTGGATTAGGGAAAGAAGATGGTGAGATATGGATTGGAAAAAGGATGAAGGCAAATTTGCTGGAAGCTGAGGAGAAAGCGGTGTGTAAGCCAGTTAGCAGAAAAGAGAGAGAAGAGGGTGACTAAAACTGAGGTAAGGGAAGAGACTTGAATTTGGTAAAAACAGATTGGTTTCAAAAAAGCAAGGTAAATGAATAAAAGTATGATAGGCGGCTAGATCTGCAGGATGGATGATGTACCAACAGCATGGTGATACTGGTTTAAATGTATGCAATATCAAAATGATTAGATACCACAGAACACTTCAGGTCAGAAGGGACCTTCAAAAGTTACCTAGTTCAGCCCAGATCGGTGCAGGTCTGATGAGACCAGGCTACCCAGGGCTGTGCCAAGTTGAGTCTTGACTGCCTGCGAGGACGGAGAGTCCATAACCTTTCTTGGCAACCCGTGTGTGTATGTGACTACACATACAGAAAAAAAGTAATGCTGTGGCAGTAACATCTCTGAGGTAGAGATGTTTCTCTAAAACGTAGGCCAACTTTACGGCTCCTTTGGTTCTTTCCCTGTCCTTTTCCTCAGAGCTCACAGCCCTGTCTTCTCCAGTGGGGAGGAAAAAAAGAGGCTGAAAGTGAGCAGCACATCCACTTTTGGCTGAAGGTGTTCATCCCTGCACAGCAGAATGGCAGAGCAAACCTGCTGCATCACCAAAGAGGGAGTGAAACCTGTGGTTTTGCTGTTTGGGAGTGCTACAGTCTCCATTACAGGGGGTGTGCGTCTGAGATGGGTCTGAACATGAACTGTCTTGAGACAAAGAGGCAAGAAGGTGATAAACAATGGTGTGATGGACATGTAGAGCAGACTACCAGTAACACAAGACTTGGGGACTAGTTGCAGGAGTTGGTTTAAACATGGGAGTATTCTAGATGATTTTGACAAGAAAGATGGGATTGTATTTGAGAAGAGGGGTGTGCTGGAAATTTGGTTCCATAAGACTAGCTGAAGAAGGAAACTGGTGCTTCAAGGGGCAGGGATGGAGCTGGGGATAAGAAGCTAGTGGAAGGACAGAAGATTGAGAAGAGGATATATTGGAAAGGATAATTTTAAGGGTGTTGGAACTAGGAGAAAACAGTAACAGTCTGTGTAAGTCACAGCACGTGGTTGTCCAGATCATCTGAAATAGATGAAAGTATTCTGCTGTGTGCAGCAGCAGTTCACTCTTGATTTTTATTTTTTTTTTTCTGTGTGATAACTATTAATCAGCCATGCTACAATAACAAGCACCGTTAAATCATTCAAACTGATACTTTTGCTCCTTCGGCCCTTGAATTTATCTTGCATTAGATTTGTTTTTCTTCCAAAATAGCCATTGACCCTTTAAGTGAATGGCTCTACTCTGACTCTTTCTGGACTTCACAGTTGTCTCTGACTGGCTTCCTGTCCGCTTTCCCAAAATTGAGAGAAGAGGCATAAGCCCTGGAGGAAGGATATTATTCTATTTTAAAGGTAGATGGTATATTAAAAATGCTTGGGTCTTCTTGAAATGTACTTTGTATGTGAGAGGGAATACTCTAAAGTAGACCTGAGCTGAAAAGTTTTTGAGATGCAGTCCCTGCTGTTACTGTAACCTTTCTTCAATGGGTGAAATGGTCTGCCTGCTTTGCAGCCTACTTCCATGAGGTGTCCTGAAAATTGAATGGAAGACACTGACAGCACAGAACACTGTTAGTTAAGAGGACAGACAGCCTCTGTGCACCATTAGCAGCTGATATGGTAGTGACTTAATTTAACTTGCTAGCTACAAGCTGGCAGTACCTCCAGAGCAGCAGTCCCTACAAACTGGTCTGGAATAAAACTTTTTTTGTTGGTGGTGCTAGTTTATTTTTTTTAACTGCATCCATTTTCTGATTTTATTTGCTGCACAGTCCATGAGTGCTGAGGGTAGGACCACTTCAGTGCTTGTTTAAGCTCATCCTGTAGTGGCAGCATGTTGTCCCATTTTTGGTTTACGAGTAAAGTACGTTCTAAGTAAGCATTTTGTCCCTATTTTGAGATGAGGGGATAAATGAGTAATAGGGGATGGAGTTACTTGTCCAAATCACTAATGTGGAGATGGCAGAGGAATGGGTTGCACTCAGGATCGCTTAAGTCCTTGTACAATTCCTTGTCCCTTAGATTATAGTATCTTTAAGTACCTATTTAATTTTCTTCAGAAATCTACTATAAATCTAATTTAGTCTGGATGGGTTCTCTGCTCTGGCTCTTTTTCTGTTGTGTTACATCTCTTTTAGAGACTTAATTTTCTATGAAAGCTTCTTGTCTTTTATACCAGAAGGTTGCTGGGAACAAGAATTTTGTATCTTCCCTTGGATCTCTCACACCTATTTTGAATTACATTTTGGTTTCTATCTTAATTGTATCTTCTTTTTAATGCTTAGAGTTGTTTAAGATTCCTATTTTTTATTGAAAGTCTATATTTTAGTTAGTGTTTCAGATATTATGTAGGATTTTAATCTTATAAGGCATATTTCTCACTGAATTGGTGATTATTAGTAGCATTTTTTCTTATATGATTTTCAGTGTAGCATGTGAAAAAACCTTGCTTTTTTTCCATAGGAGGCTTAAAACCTTCCTTTCTTTTGACTTTCTTTAATAGACCATACCTATTCCATTAATTGGTCTTTTAACAGGTAACTAAATTGTCAATAATATTCTCATACATGTCAAATCGATTTAGACTATGGGTCAATTTCAGGAGGTAGTGTGGGTACTTGGTATAGAATCATAGAATAGTTAGGGTTGGAAAGGACCTTAAGATCATTTAGTTCCAGCCCTCCTGCCATGGACAGGGACACCTCCCACTGAACCATGCCACCCAAGGCTCTGTCCAACTTGGCCTTGAACACCGCCAGCGATGGAGCATTCACAACTTCCCTGGGCAACCCATTCCAGGCCCTCACCACCCTCACAGTAAAGAATTTTTTCCTCATATCCAATCTAAACTTCCCCTGTTTAAATTTGAACCCGTTACCCCTTCTCCTATCACTACAGTCCCTAATGAAGAGTCCCTCCGCAGCATCCTTATAGGCCCCCTTCAGACACTGGAAGGCTGCTATGAGGTCTCCACGCAGCCTTCTCTTCTCCAGGCTGAACAGCCCCAATTTTCTCAGCCTGTCTTCATATGGGAGGTGCTCCAGTCCCCTGATCATCCTCGTGGCCCTCCTCTGCACTTGTTCCAACAGTTCCATGTCCTTTTTATGTTGAGGACACCAGAACTGCACACAGTACTCCCAGTGAGGTCTCACAAGAGCAAAGGGGCAGGATCACCTCCCTCGACCTGCTGGTCACGCTCCTTTTGATGCAGCCCAGGATACGGTTGGCTTTCTAGGCTGCAAGCGCACACTGCCGGCTCATGTTCATTTTCTCATTGACCAGCACCCCCCCAAGTCCTTCTCCGCAGGGCTGCTCTCAATCTCTTCTCTGCCTAACCTGGAGCTGGGCCTGGGATTGCTCTGACCCAGGTGCAGGACCTTGCACTTGGCATGGTTAAACTTCATCAGGTTGGCATCAGCCCACCTCACAAGCGTGTCAGGGTCCCTCTGGATGGCATTCCTTCCCTCCAGTGTATCAATGGAACCACACAGCTTGGTGTCATCGCAAACTTGCTGAGGGCACGCTCAATCCCACTGTCCATGTCACCAACAAAGATGTTGAACAAGACCGGTCCCAGCACCCATCCGTGGGGGACACCACTTGTTACTGGTCTCCAGCTGGACACTGAGTTGTTTACCACAACTCTTTGCATGCGGCCATCCAGCCAGTTCTTTATCCACCGAGTGGTCCACCTATCAAATTGATGTCTCTCCAATTTAGAGACAAGGATGTTGTGTGGGACAGTGTCAAAGGCTTTGCACAAGTCCAAGTAGATGACATCAACTGCTCTACCTCTGTCCGTCAGTTCCATAGCCCCATCATAGAAGGCCACCAACATCACATTGAAAGTTGGCAGGGTTTGGACCATAGGTGACCCGTCTGCTTTGTGCACAGCACTCAGGTTAAAGCACTTCAGTTAGCAAAAGCAGCAAAGCTCTAGCAACTGGGTGTGGGTCCACTTTTTCTCTGCTAAGAAACTTAAATAGCTGCCTGTCTCTCTAGGAGGTCATCTGGTTCATAGTCATTTGGATGTATTTGGAAATATTGTTCGGGTACAATTTTCAACTACTTAATTAGTGTACCAAACCTTTTAAATACTGCAGGCAGGGTGAAGTACCTCAATGATCTAATTCTGCTTTCATTATTCTTTATTTTTGATGTAATCATGAGTTTCTCGGTGATCTTTGAGATCATTGAGTTGCTTGTTCAAGGTCAGATTTCTGGATTCTAGAGGTAAAAGCAGTTTAGCTTTTTAGAAATGCAAATGAATTTAAAAATGAGATTATTCTTCTCAGCCTTGAAATATAGAAAAGCAGGTCATAGAACCATACTAAGACTAAAAACTTTGGTTGTTTATCTGTAACCTTTTTGTGAGATTATCTAACTGCTTCTTATTATAAGAAAAAGTCTTTACTATCAAGCGATTGCATTGGGGAGAAGTTGCTTTAATGCTGTGTAGCCTAGATTGCAGTTCCATGTGATTTCTCTCCCTTCCCTACATCTAAGGGTATGTTACATTAACTCAAGGGCCAGCATTTTTGTAGTTGTTTTTTAGGGGGGGTTTCTGTGTTGGTTGTGTGTGTGCTTTCCTCCCCTCCTTGCCCATGGTGTAAGCCAGCATCTGAGTAAAATGCAATGTTACATATTTCCTTTATAGCTTCTTAATCTAATAATACAAAAAATTAGTTATAGCCTTTCAGGTTCAGTAGACTTTTTAATCTTCCATATGGAAACGTGCGTGGGCAAAAAATTGGGTATGCAAAGGGCTGTCTGTACCTGGTTCTGTGAGATGCATGTAGTCACTCACTAATCCTGTTGTCCTATTAATACATTCTGTCATGAGAGACTTTATTATAATTTTTGAGGAGGGATTTTTTTCAGTTTGTTTTTGTTTTTTTGTTTTTTTTTTTTTTTTTGTTTTTTTTTTTTTTTTTTTTTTTTAAACCTAGAAACCTTCCTGGGAAGTGTAGGTAAATATTTGGATCATTTGCTCAGACTTACTAGTAGGGTATTTCCCAGCGTTTGATAGATTCTAAGCTTCTTACTGGCACCAGGGAGATGTTTAATTTGTTTAGTTAAAGCCCTGCTGTTGTCATGGATGACCATGGGTGAATTGTCAGCTTTATTTTAATTCTGGGGACAAAAAGATATCATTACTTATACCATCATTAACACCATTATTCTTTATACATTGGTTGAATAATTCATATTTAACTGAAACTTAAATGTGGTTGATGCACTCCAATTTAGTAACTACTACCTGAAGTTCTTAACAGCTTAGTTAATTGAGGTAGTAATATTAACCTATTTCAGATTACTTTTTTTTTTTTCCTGCTGAAGTGTTTTTCAGGTGAGTTGGTCATTCACTGTATCTTCTTTATGTGGCATGTAACATAAATTATTTGTCGCAGCTGTTTAAACATCTAATTATCTTGAATTGTCTTTTACTTCTGGTTCTGTATTGAAATTTTCTGTCTGTGTTTTGTGAATACTTTCTTTCTAGGTAGACAATGTTATTAGCTCAGATAAATCGAGACTCTCAGGGCATGACTGAATTTTCTGGAGGAGGAATGGAGGCCCAGCATGTGACTCTTTGTCTAACAGAAGCTGTAGCTGTGCAAGGTGAATCTCCAGGTTAAAAATCTTTCTACTTTTTTCTTTTTTTCTGTTTAAAATTTAGATGAAATTCTAAAACCCATATAGTGTATTCTAAAGGAAAAATATAACAGAAATTATCCTTAGTTAACTGAGATTAAGTTCACTGATTCTGAAATGAAATGATATCTTAAGGTAGTAGGAGTATAAATGTGCCAAAATAGGAAATATGGAATCTGACTTTCTTCTCCTTATAGTTTTACTGTTTTATCCTTTGTAAATTATTTTTACATCTAAGTCTGTATTAAACAAATTGAGTTTTAAAATAGATTGGTGATCTAGGATTGGCTTAAAGTTGATGTTTTCTGACAGCTTCATTATGATTTTACACGATTAAAAACTTTTTCCTAAATCTGCGTTTTACTCTACGTAGATTTGTGTTATTAATGACCGGTAATAGTGTGCAAAAGGAAGTTATCAGTGCAAGGATATATATTGTTACTCCATTGTTGGCATACATGGCCTAATTATTATTTCTCCTAGAGTTTCAACTTTGTAGTTATTTATTCAGTGTCATTGTAACTTTTTTAGTTAAGGAAAGTAACATTGTAGCTGTCATTTTTGCAGAGCAAAATCTTAAACATAGGACCCTAGTGTATGTTTAAAGTTCAAAAAAATATAGAAAGCAAGTAAGACCTATATCCTATTATTTTAATAATTATGCTTTAAGGGGATGCAGTAATTTCTAGAGCTGGTTGTGATATTTAGAGTTTGATGCTGGTAATAGTGAATATTAACTTTTTTCCTTGCTAGATGGTGACAACTTAGAAAACATGGAAGGTGTAAGTTTACAAGCAGTTACCCTTGCTGATGGCTCCACTGCTTACATACAGCACAATTCTAAAGGTAGGTAAATTACTAGAAGCTGATTGGTATTCAAATCAGATTTCCCTTTTTGACCGTCTTTGGATCATAAACCCCTTTGGATTATGAAGTCAGGCAAAATGTTTTGTAGTTACAGTTCCAGCTAGGAATTACAGGTATTACAGTAATACTATAAAATAAGTATTTATTTCTTCTATTAGTAAGATGCAGTATCAAATGTGGAACATACGTCAAACAAAAGTGAGAGATGATTTTTACGCTTAAACCCCAAATATCAGCATTCTACCTACTAGATAGGACATCAGGTCTTTTCCAATTATTTATCCCGGAATTTTAAAACCCGTGTGTAGTTATATTGGTAAAGACTAAGTACAAACATTATTTTTTGGTGATAGTTTATTGATATTTTAATCTAGAAAGTATCAACTGTGTGTTTAAACTGTGATGGGTCATAGAGAATATTTTTAAAGAATTCTAATTGTTTCAGATGGTAAATTAATGGATGGACAAGTGATTCAATTAGAAGATGGTTCTGCTGCTTATGTCCAACATGTATCCATGCCTAAAAGCAGTAAGTGTGCTAATAAAAGAAACATATTCTAAAATATATTTAGTGGTAAATGTTCCATCCTTGGCAATGTCAAGTCCAGGATGGACAGAGCCTTGAGTGACGTAGTTTAGGGTGAGGTGTCCCTGCCCATGGCAAGGGAGGTTGGAACTTGATGATCTTAAGGTCGTTTCCAGCTCAAACCATTCTGTGATTATATGAATAGTGTATTACTGATAAATATTTATATTAAGTAATTAATAGTCATTATAATAGCTTGGTTTTGTACTTTAATGGAAACAGTTGTGAGGAGATCCTAATAATCCTAGGTATTTAGTTTTAATCTTTCCAACTAATGGATTTTTCAAACTGTTGTTGAAGCATTGTAATTCTTTCTTCCGAACAGGAGACAGCTTGCGTCTGGAAGATGGACAGGCAGTTCAGCTGGAGGATGGAACTACAGCATTTATTCATCACACCTCAAAAGGTAATTCTTTTTTTAAAGTGCGATTTATTACATCGGAGTTCAACAGAACTTAAGCAGTATAAAATATGGTACTGTTTGTAGACTATAATATCATTTAGTGTGATTCCTGATGAAGATTTCCCGTTGCTTTTTCTTTGTGACATCTTCAAATTGTTGAAATGGAACCGGTTCTGTTCCTTATTTGAGCCTCATATAACAGTTACAGAATCAAACCTGGTGTATTTCACCTTTTTTAGCCCAGAATCTCATTAAACTAAGTATATACATCTTAGTAGAGACTGTAAGCCATTAAACAGACTTCAGCTATAATTGCATGTGAAAATGAGAAGCAGGTAAGTATCAATCAATGCCTCTTAAGCTAAAGAATGTAGAGATTGACTTACATTTTAAAGATCATGCTATTGATGATTTTGCCATTAGGTAGTACAGCAAAAAACATTGCAGCTGACAGTCAAGAATTCAAATGTTTAGGTAGACCACTCGGTGGATAAAGAACTGGCTGGATGGCCGCACTCAAAGAGTTGTGCTCAATGGCTCAATGTTCAGCTGGAGACCAGTAATGAGTGGTGTCCCCCACGGATGGGTGCTGGGACCGGTCTTGTTCAACATCCTTGTCGGTGACATGGACAGTGGGATTGAGTGCGCCCTCAGCAAGTTTGCGATGACACCAAGCTGTGTGGTTCCATTGATACACTGGAGGGAAGGAATGCCATCCAGAGGGACCTCAACACGCTTGTGAGGTGGGCTGATGCCAACCTGATGAAGTTTAACCATGCCAAGTGCAAGGTCCTACACCTGGGTCGGAGCAATCCCAGGCCCAGCTCCAGGTTAGGCAGAGAAGAGATTGAGAGCAGCCCTGCGGAGAAGGACTTGGGGGGGTGTTGGTCGATGAGAAAATGAACATGAGCCGGCAGTGTGTGCTTGCAGCCCAGAAAGCCAATCGTATCCTGGGCTGCATCAAAAGGAGTGTGACCAGCAGGTCGAGGGAGGTGCTCCTGCCCCTCTACTCTGCTCTCGTGAGACCTCACTTGGAGTACTGTGTGCAGTTCTGGTGTCCTCAACATAAAAAGGACATGGAACAGTTGGAACAAGTGCAGAGGAGGGCCACGAGGATGATCAGGGGACTGGAGCACCTCCCATATGAAGCTAGGCTGAGAAAGTTGGGGCTGTTCAGGCTGGAGAAGAGAAGGCTGTGTGGAGACCTCATAGCAGCCTTCCAGTATCTGAAGGGGGCCTATAAGGATGCTGGGGAGGGACTCTTCATTAGGGACTGTAGTGATAGGAGAAGGGGTAATGGATTCAAACTTAAACAGGGAAGTTTAGATTGGATATAAGGACAAAATTCTTTACTGTGAGGGTGGTGAGGCCCTGGAACGGGTTGCCCAGGGAAGTTGTGAATGCTCCATTTCTGGTGGCATTCAAGGTGGGGTTGGACATGGCCTTGTGGGTGGCATGGTTTAGTGGGAGGTGCCCCTGCCCAGGGCACGGGTTGGAACTGGATGATCTTAAGGTCCTTTCCAACCCTACCTATTCTATGATTCTATTTTAAATAATAACTCGGATTTCTGCAGAAGATGGTTAAACTAGTCTTGGAACTAGTACTGCTTCTCTACAGAAAGTTGATATTTCAAGTCTATTTAAACTCGTGTGGCAAGAATTACATTCTACAATCAGCAATACTGGGAGGAGAGAGTATAATAAAGGATTTCTTCCTTGAAAGACATTCTGAATTTTGAGTGGTTTTTTTGCGTATTTGCATGATTATGTGTTTAAAATGATCAGATCTATGAATTCTAAAATCTGATGTATTGACATCAGAATATGTGTTACATTATTTTCATTTTATTATGGGTGGGTACAAATGAAAAGCATATTTGTGTTCCTGGCTTCCTTTATAAATAAAGGTAGACTGATATAAAATTAGTTTTGCACTTTTATAAAAGCATGCCAAAATAAAGCTATGGGAGGTGTTGTCTTGAAAAAAGTTTCATCAGTGCTATTCATAGTAATATTTTAAGTGTTTGTTTCTCATCTATAGTGGTTGTATATTTCACATATATATAGGACTTTTGGAGACATTTCCTAAGCAGCAGTATTCTTGTGTAACATGCAGATGTTGCTATTCATTTGCTTCCATAACAGTTTGTAATATTATTTCTCAGACAGTTACGACCAGAGTGCATTGCAAGCAGTCCAGCTGGAGGATGGAACTACTGCCTACATTCACCACGCAGTGCAAATGCCACAGTCAGATACCATTTTAGCCATTCAAGCTGATGGCACAGTGGCAGGTCTTCATACAGGTGATGCTGCCATTGACCCAGATACCATCAGTGCTTTGGAGCAATATGCAGCCAAGGTATATTGAAAAGCATTTTTTCTATCCATAAAGTTTTAATGTAGCATCATAAGATTCTTGGCAGCAAAAGCCAATTGTGATCTAAGAATTAAAATTATAATTAAGAAATAATTTTCTCTAAAATACAGCATAGGAAAGGCGTCTCTTCAGATGGCACAGTTCGGAAAGAAGGACAAAGTTAAATTATTCTTGTTCAGGCACTATTGCTGGATTATTTTTTTCCCCCTTGCGTTGGGAAGAGCAGGGCCTGGTGTACTGGGCAAGGACAGTGCATGATATGAAGTGTAAACCAGACTATTAGTTATTCAGTTTGGAAAAAAATTCTTTGATCCATACTTTCAATAGTAAAATGTAGCATGATGCTCAGAATTCATGTTGTGCACTTTACTGGACTTCTTTGAAGCATGATGCAAGTATAATAATGGGTGGTGCAACTTCCATGTCTTTATAGGTTAGCAGTGTCCAAGTTGCTGGATGATCACCATCAGTGCTTGTATTGCTGTGGAAAAAACCAAGTAGAATATATTTTAAAATCTATCTTCTAGTGTCACTGAGAATTGTCAGTTTTTGAAGAAGGCCAGTTAGGGTAATTAAATGGCTTATACTCTATTCTTTCCATTATGTTTCTGTCTGGTATAATTGAGAGGTCCTAAGAGAGCCAGTCAGATTGTGTTGCGTTTGGCTATGCCTTAACATTTCATAAAATAAAAGGTAATTTGAAGTTAGTTGAGCAGTAGTGACAAGCTTTTACACCTTCCCTAGCTACTACTTAATTTAGGTTTAAATCAATCATAACTTTGTCCTTCTTAACAAGGAGCTATATTAATCATAATTCAGTGTTTCTGTTTTGTGAAGGTGAAGAAGAAAGAGAAGAAATGCAAATTTATTTTTCTTAATTGTCTTAACATGTATGTTTTCAATTCTGTAATGTGAATTTGTTTTCTATAGTGTACTTGTGTGTGTTTAGGAAAAATTGTGTTTGTTTTCATTAAGCTTTCATCTCAGAACATTGTTCTGAAAGGTACTGCTAGAACCTCTTAGGGAAAGTCAGTAAAAATGAGTTTGCAAGTGTTACACCTGTTTTAAGTACAAAAGCAAATAACAGCTCAATTGTCACAACCCTATATTTCTCTTAAAAGGAGAAATCTGGTTTTGTGATTCTACTCTGTGTATGCTTCACAGTGAGGCAATGTATGCTTTCCATAGCAACTGGTATAGGAACATTGAAGAAGGTACAGAAAGGGGCAACAATGACAACCAAACAAATTAAATACATGAGGTAAGTTTATGACAGAATATTATAAAATTTTAAGTAGCACAAAGAAGAGTAGTGACTTGTCATTTTCTTTATCACCAGTGTAAGAACTGGGAAACATCAGAGGAAACTCTCAGGTAACAGGTTCAATAAAAATAGGGGAAGAATACTTTTTCAAAGAGCACAAAGTTAAACCATGGCACTGCTTGTGGGATATTGTGGATACTAAAATGTCCCTGGATTCAAAGGGATAAATTCATAGAATAAATATGTATCCAGGGCTATTAGGTAGAAACATGTGACTTCTAGTTCAGGAAGTTCCTAAGCCACAAATTGCTTGGAGATTGGAAGAATATTTTTGGCAATGTATCACTATATGCCTGATCTTTTCTTTAGTCTTCTCTGGCTTCTGCTACTGGCTGTTGTTGGAAACAAAATGGTGCAGTAGATTGACCTTTAGTTTGACTCAATATAGGTGCTCTTATGTTCTTAATTGAAGGCAGACTAAATCTTTCTTTAGAATCTAAGGTAGGCATTTAGGAGAAACTCAAAGATCTTTCTGGGAATCCTTCCAGTATTCTCTCAGTACTGCAAAAAAGAAGTTTAAAATTTGATGTCTTGGATTTTTTAACTTCGAAGGTTTTCTCTTCAAATCTTAAAAGGGCGAAGAAAATTATAAAGGCAGATTTGGAGAATGGTGGTTCTTCTCTGTTCTCTTGTCCTACGTAACGGGCAGAAATAGCCAAGATCAGTAGGCTGCCCAAGATCAGTGTCAAGGCTCTGTAAAAGAGTTTATGCAAAGAGATCCAGGAGGGCTGCGTAGAAGCTCTCTGGAAGTGGTGAAACATGTACATTTTTCATTGTCCCTTGCTTCTCCTTTAGACGTAGTGTTACTTTCCCACATCTTGCAGAGTACATGCAAGATGTACTATTGTACACACCTAGCTAAGAAGACTTAACTGGAATCCTCTTCATTTTGGACTAAGTCATTGCCACCTTCCTCCCAAAGCAACCAAGGGAAGAGATCATTGCTCTCGGTGAACATGAAGCCAGAAGACATGTAATGGAATTGCGAAGAGTTTACAACACATGCTTTTCTTCCATGAGCTGTTTCTTGCAGTATCCCAACTGCTGGCAAAGTACAGTTCCTGGGATTTGTGTGTGTCTACACATGTGCATGCATATCCTGTTTGGATTATTTGTTTTAAGCGGCATTGATGAACTTTTAATTTAATATCAGCAGTTTCTTTCTCAACAAACAACAGGAAATTCAGGGTAAACTGATTCAAGTCTCCTGTCTGTGCAGGTTCTTTCCCCTCCCTTCAAAAATTCTTCAGGGGAAGGCCCCAAAATGGCTATCGTTTCCTTTTTTTAAAATGAAACCCAAACACCTGAGAATTACCTGCTTGTCGACTGTCTTTGCAGTCTCTCTAATGTAAACTTGCCTCTGCATGGACACTTGTTAGTGTTTTAGCTAAAAGTTGCCAAAAGTGTATTATTCACAATGGTCTAATTTAGAGGGATAGCACAGTCTGAAAACCTCTTATGGGACAAGTTCATCTTCAGTCTTCAAGTGAAATGTTGGTAGCTTATGCTTTGAGCAAGATACTTTACACAACCATTAACATCTGTAGGAGCCTCTGTGACCTCGCTAGTGGAAGGGCATAAGCGTACCAGCATAACAGAGATACTGTTCCTGCCAAACTGCTTTAAAGAAAAATAAAATCACGTAGACTAGATTTAGGTGCATCTGTCTCAGGCTTGAGTGTCACGGATGCAGAGAGTGTTGTGAATGCCTATTCTCAATACAGAGACAATTAAGGAAACCACATAAAGTATACTTTAGTTTTTTTCTACAGTGGCCAATAAGAAACTATTCTTTGAGTTAATGGTTGTGAGAGAGTTTGTGAGGGTTTGTTGTTTGGTTTTGTTTTTGTTTTTTTGTTTTTTTAAACTGGGTTGTTGTATTTGTTTAAATAAAAGTTTCAAATTAAGATCTAATATTCTTTCAAATATTAAGAACTCCTTGGAAAGCAGCAGTACTTTTCTCCTCCTGTTTTTTAAAAAATAAACCTATGGAGCGATGCACAAGTCTTGCTTAGCTGTTGTAATTTCAAATTGAGATGTAACACACTGTCTTATGTATGTTGATTACAAAGGAGTTGTGCTGTTTGAAACAAGTAAATTCTGCTTAACAGAGTGTAGAGATCTATCCCTATTATAAAAGTAAACATTTTCTTTTTTTTTGTCTGAAGTATTGTAAAATTAATTAATGCTTCTTTCAGTCTATTAATTAAACATACTTTATTCTTGCAGTTTTTCCTACCTCGTTTTAAGACAACTTTGAGATTCTCACTTGGCATACTCTATAATGCAGGTGCTACAAGTGGTGATTTCCGTGTAAGCTAATGTAGGATAGCCATGTTTCCAGAGGGAGCTAGAGAGCTATGAAACAATAAACCCTCAGGAACTGTCTGTAATCCTCTGTTTTTCAGATGAGTAAAAGTAACCTGTAAGTGTTGTTTTACGTTTCAATTTTGTTTTTCAGGTGTCTATTGATGGAAGTGATGGTGTTAGTGGAACAGGAATGATAGGTGAAAATGAACAAGATAAAAAAATGCAGGTATGTAGCCCAGTGCCTGTATTTCTTCTATCGTCTTTGCCCAGCAATGTGCATGATAGTCCTGTGTGGCCATGAACTAGGGTCTGCTGCTACCTTTCAGGCATTTTTAGATCTCAAACCTATACAGATAGGTCATCTGTCTCACTTTGTACAAGATCCTTTCACAGGATTTTAAAAAGATCTTTTAAGGATTACTGTTTTCTGGGGGTTTCTGTTAAAAGATAATTAAAAGTTTTGTTGGACTTCAAAGTTTTTTCAGTCTGGCCTCAATATTTTATCAGTAATGGTGTCGTTATTTCAGAAGTTTTTCCAGGGAATGAACTAACTCTTTATAGTCTTTAAAGCAGAACAGTGCTGACTCAATTAATGAAGTATTTCCTTCTCAAGAGAGACAATTCCAGGCATATGCCTGGAACTGTTATCTCTTTAGTGATGTTTTTTTATTCCACTTGCCCTGTTAAAGCCCCTGACTCTTATTGCAGGTTTTGTAAGTTATCAGTAGGTAAGAATGTCACTCCTAGTGAATGCTTAAAGCAGCAGAAAAATACTTCAATTTCTTTGTATTCATGTTGTTAGTACATAGAAGTATAAAAACCTTTTCAATGTGAAAACATTAACTTAAAAGTTTAAAGGTCAATGGAAAATACAGGTGCAACTTCTTAAGATTATTTTTTTTTACATGAGATTCATAAAATTATGTAAGGAGAATTGTATTTGTTTTTGTAACGTATTTTATTAAAGGAAATGACAAAGCAAAACATATTCTGGGCTTCAAAGAATTACGACCAACAACAAAAAATAATAAAACCTCTATTCCCTCACATGCTTAAATTACAATCAGAAGTGGAAAAGTCATTTCTTTGTTTTTTGTCTAAGAGATAATGAACTAGACAAAGAGGAAAAATATCTTCCTAAGTAAAATGCAGTATCTGTGAAAGGAAGAATTATATGCTTACCTCTGACAGTTACCTCAAAAGTGTCTATTCTTAAGTTTTATTTTAAAGCTAGGTCCCACAATATTTAAAGATATAGACGCCCTATTGTTGCCTGTGTGTCATGACAGCGAAAGAACAGTTAATACATGTTATTTATGTTATTGAAATATATTCCTGAAATCAAGAAATTTGGAGGTTTTGCACACTTGTATGTTGGAATAGGGATACAATTCCAACAAAATGCAAATTTCAATGAAGAGTAAGATAAGATCTTGGTTTGTTTTACCTGGAAGTAAGAGTCTATTAAGCTAAATTATCTGTAACTGTTATCAAGTTACATGTTGATTTCAGCCTCATCCCTGAATCATAGTTAATCTGTAGGTGGCTTTATCTTATTCAGGTATGGCAATATAGATGCCACATGGAAATGTGCCAATCTTATGAAGCATTATATGTTCCAAACAAAACAAGATCTGGTATTTCAAAAGGCATTGAGGCTTAGTCTAAAATTCTGACCAACTAAAGGGTCCCAAAACTATCAGTTGTGTAGGAAAATTTTAATCATGTTTATGTCTTGATTTAAGTAGATACCTAGTTGTAACTCATTCTGAAATAATAAATTACTTTGGATAAAATAGTCTTACATTTAGATATGGTATTAAATAAGTGTATATTTATAAAGTTTTAAGTCCACAGGTAACACAAGAACAGAACAGATGTCATACTTTTAAGTAGTCATTCAAACTTGCATGTGGTTAGATTTTTTCAGCAAAGGAAAAAAGCATAAAACCTCTTTGTGATTTCTACATGTGAAAACAAAGACTGTGTACCCAAATGGATATCACATGCTATTACCTTTCAAACCTGCCATACCCATCTGTTCATAATAAAAGCAGAATCATGTGACTGAAGTTTGTGTGTGTACAATATGAAAATCATACCTGAGATCTTTACCGTTGTTATTCTCCTGTTACCTGTCTGAATTCAGGATGCATTTGTGATTTCTTTTAAAAGTGGGGGGTAAATTTTATCTAGATAAATGTATTTTGAAGTACACAGGTCCTCACAGTGTTTCGCGTTATTACAAAGGCACTTTATTTCCTACATTCTTCTGACTTTGTGCCTTTTAACTTCTGATTTTTTTTGTTTCTTTAGAGTGTATTATCTTCTAAAAATAGTAATTTTAATGCTATATCTGTCCTTGCTGAATGATAATGCTGACTGATTTCTTATGAATCTTCAAATCATACCAACTACTGTATTGTGAAGAAACACCTACAAAGTTTTTTAACACACAGATGCTCTTAGTGTTCAGATAATCTTTTCCTAAGAGTTCTGTTTGTTTTATTTGTCCCTCCTCTTTGTATCAATCTTAAAATTATGTCTGGTTATTTTCTTACAGATATTAGCACATTGATTGTAGAACTTGTAATTTTCTTTTAATCTTTGGCATACTTCAGCTTTCTGTCAGATCTTAGCAACTATATGTGTATTTTATATGCCGAAACAACAAAGAAATACTAGCAGGTTTACTGATAGAAAAAACAGATCAATGCTCAAGTGCAGGTTCTCAACCAAGCCTCCTCTTCACAATCTTTAAAGTATGAAAGTGACTTTTATGATTCATGATATCATAAGTTAAACAGTAGTATTAGTAATGGGTTTCTTGGTTCACGAAGTTTTCTCCATTGTTCCAGAGAAGCTTTTCTGAAGTAGTAGAGTTGCACAATTCAGTTGGTTAAAAATTTCACATTTGACTTTACATCTTTAGTTTTAAGAACAGTCTGAAGGTAACAGTGCACATCTCCCTGAAGAATCCATAGGAAGTTGTTCTCAATCAAATATTTGGTCTGTCTGAATGAGGAATTAGAAGTATATGTGCAATTGCAGGGCTACACTTTTGTTAGGATGGGGGACGTGGTGGGATAGTTAGGATAACTGGATTGCTGTGATGGGTGGGTACAGGCTCTTTAATAAGGCCAGGGGGTAGGGAGAGGAGGGGGAGATGTTCTTCATGTCAGAATAGCCGGACTGCATAGGTCTCTGGTTTGGGATAAGTCATAAGCCAGTCAAGAGCCGATGGGTCAGAATTAGCTGGCAGAGCAGTGTGTGTGGCATTATGGTGTTGCCTGCTGCAGAATGCCTGATCAGAAAGATGATGAGGCTTTCTTCAGTGAACTGTAAGAAGCCTCATGTTCCCAGGCCCAGGTTTTCATGGGGAATTTTAACCAACTCAGTATCTGCTGGAAGAGCATCATAACAGGGCACATGAAATCAAGAAGCTTTATGGGTTTCAGGGATGGCAACTGGTAACCTAAAGCAGGTTGTTGAGCCCTGGCAAGGTGAGACACTGCTGGACCTTATACTAAATAAGAAGTATTAGTTGGGAGTGCGAAGGCTGGGGGCAGCTTTCAGGAGTTTCCATCCTTAGAGATACTCTGAACACACTTTTCCATAAGAAAAGAGGGGAGGTTTAAAAGAAGGACAAACATTTTAAAAAAGCCTGGATTAATTTGTGTAAAGTTGTATTAAAATGTTTACATTTGGTCTTCTTTCTGCCTCTTTCTTCAGTCTGTATGAAGAAGCCTTTAAAAGGGGTTTACATTGCAGAGCTATTCTGTATGTTTCCCTGTTGTGACATGCCAGAAAGGAGAGTAGAACCTAGCTCAAATTGCTCCAGTTAGTTTGATCAAAACACATGCGTCACTGACAAAGAGCAAAATGCTTTCTTTCTTTTTAATAAAGTGCTTATTATAAGTGCATTTAATTATTGTTTGGCCTTTGCATGAACTTATCTTTGGAGGTGGTCTGATTTATGGTTAATCTCCCTTAGGAATGGATTCTGTTTCCAATGTAACTTAAGCCTCTTCTGTCTGTTAATTTTGTCATCTTGCCACTGGGCTTATATTTCAAATTATTTTGTCTTTGTTATTATTTGGCTAATTAATGCATGCATTTAAATTTGCTAGCTGCAGATAAATACATTTTACAGTTTCTTTCCTTCCTTTCATCAGGAGTTATGCTTTTTATTTATTTATTGAGGACTAAGAAATACACGGTATAGCAGAGAGAGAGAGAAAAGAAAACCTGTCAGAATCAGCTGTGGCTTGATAACAAAATGAAATGTGTGACTCTTCTGATCTGTTGTGTTTTGTTTTGTTTTAAACTTAAGATTGTCTTGCAAGGACATGGAACACGAGTGAATGCAAAATCTCAGCCGAGTGGAGAGAAAGCCTTTCGCTGTGACTATGATGGCTGTGGAAAACTGTACACAACAGCTCACCATCTTAAGGTGATGAGATGTAAAATGAGTGTTGTCACTTTGCAGGCATGATTATGTGGTTAAAAGTAATAGAAATTAACAGAGAGGTAGTCATAATTATGCTGGTTTATCAAATTTTTATTGGAGTGATTTTATATCCAATAATTGGTTGTCCCAGGTGCTCTGCTGATTTTGCTCAGTGTTTTGGACAGTTGCAGGTGTAGGGTCATGTTAGGCTCCTGTACTGCCGGCATGTAAGAAATGTCTTGTTGAGATAGTTTCTAAAAGCAGTGTTCCAGAAATTCTGAAATCCACTGTTCACCATATCTCCTTTTAGTATTTGCACGATCATGCAAAAATTCTGATTATTTTTTGAAGATTTTTGCCATCATGATACAAAGTTTAACTCTTCAAAACAATCCAACATTCAAAGTGAAAAGCTGGAACATCTTTTCTTTGCAGGTGGAAACTTCCTTTTTTAAATCAGTAATGGAATTATTGAAACAGTAAGGGTGTAGAGCTGTTCACATTCCAGCTTAGGCCGAGGTGATCACTTGCCAATGAAGTAAATTCCTTGCAGTGCTGCCCTGTCTCTGACAAAACACTGGAGACAGTGAGTAGTTGACTCTATGGATCCTGCGCTAAAATTACGTCCTTGCTGTAGAGGTTTCATGAAATGTAAGAGGATCATTAGAAGCGCTCAGTGGGGTTGAAAAAAAAAATCAGACAGTGGGCTCTGAGGCATGTTTGCATACTGTCTTCATTGTAGTTGTATGATGGCAACTCTGTGTGTATTTACAGAACTGTGAAACATACTTAATTTTAGGGAAAACATTGTCACAATATTTATTTGTTATCCTGACTGGTTTGAAAAGAAGACACTTGAATGTGAATCACAGGAAGAGAAATAAAACACATTGTATTTGAGAATGAACTGTTTCTGTGTTGAAATAATGAAATATAACATTAAGTAAGTATGTTGGATGTCTTGACAGGTGCATGAAAGGTCACACACAGGAGACAGACCATATCAGTGTGAACATCCTGGATGTGGCAAAGCCTTTGCAACAGGTAATCTTTTGTAGACTAGCTCCTCCTGCTTGCTAGTGCTTGTTTAAAGTAATTTTTTTAATATTGCCTTTTTTAAACTGCTAAAAACGTGGTTGGGAGAAGTGCAGTAAAAAAATAAAGGTCATAATTTCAGCTAGTGTAGAAAGTACAGGGTATTTAACTCCTAGTTACTGGAGGAATGACATGAAACACTTGACATTTTCCCTTACTGTTCACTCATCAGGCTATAGTCAGATTTTTTATTTATTTTTCAAATAGTCCTTTCTTAACTAAAAGTATAAATTGAGGTGATAATAAGAAGCTGAACCTGTCAGTATGAGGTAAGTACCTGTTCTATTCCACATTTAAAAGGAACTTTGATGGCAGAAGCTGCTTTAAGTGGTCTTTGTTGAATTTGTATCAGTGATGTTTCTCATGAAGTGAGCTCTACATTTTGTACAGACTACTCTGCTTATAAATGATGCTCTTCCTGAGATGAAATTCTATTATGCAAAATGCAGTTATGCAGAATGAAATATGAAAGAAAGTGAAAGAACAAATCTTGCTTCAAATTTTATTCTTTTACTTTGAATGCAAACTGGCATGATGCTTAGAAAAGTTAAGGTTTGTTTTTTTTTTTAAAGAAGAAAATCAACAAAAACCCCAAAAACCTCACAAAACAGAACAACAAAACCCCTTAAGGTATTATTTTAAAATAACTTAATCTGAGCTAATACATGAAGTACTGTTTCTTTGAATATAAAAAAGCAAAAGAAATGCTGATGAGAAAGTTCAAAAGGGAAACAACCATCCTTGAACAGTTGCACCAAAGTTTAATTGCACAGTGTGTGTAAAGAGATTTCAGAACTACATAATGAACTATTCCAATGCAACAAACTGAACATTTCTAAAATTGCTGTTTCAGGGCTCTTTAGTCATGATGTTTTCAGGGAAGTGCAGAAGGAAAAATCCTGGTGAAATGCTCTTTGTAGAATAATTTACAGAGGGCCTGATCCGAAGCTTGCTTGAGACTGGTAGAGTTCTTAGTGAGTTCCTAAAAGTAATCTTAAAGGGAACGGGTGTCCATGACTGCTATCAATTGGTGATGTGAATAATATGGTTCAAAATAATTAAAGCCTGGATAATAGTAGTGCTTTTTCTGATGACTTCATTAATGGTATGGATTTTTGTATAAGCAAATAATTAGTTGTCATTTTAATGACATTATGGGCAAGAGATTTTGAAAGTATGCGGAATACAGATTATACAGCTTCCTCAGAAGACAAAATACATATTTGTCTACATTATAATCATTACAGTTTATCCTTCTGAAGGGAAGAAGCATTATGGAAGTGTAATTTCTTCATAAATGAAGGATGAAAGAATTTCTAAACTGTATTTTGAATTCTGCTGCTCTGTATGGTAGAATGAAGAGCTTGTCAAGAGTGAAAGAGCAAATTTTACTCACCGGGGAGCTTCCTGATTGGAATGGCAAGCATAGCTTTTGCTGGTGATGGTTCATGATACCCTAATTTTGTGATTATACAATTATAACATCCTTTCTGATATTCAGGGTATGGGTTAAAAAGTCATGTCCGAACACACACTGGTGAAAAGCCTTATCGGTGCACGGAAGAAAATTGCACCAAGTCATTCAAGACTTCAGGAGACCTGCAGAAACATATCCGAACCCACACAGGTACTATTGTCACCCTCCCTATTTTTTTTTTTTTTTTAATTTTTTTTTGTTTATTTCACTTAAGTGGACTTGGTTTCTTTGATCATTCTGTGACTTTATACTTATGAAATCAGCCTGTGTATATTCTCTTTCTGAAGCCCAGTGAGCAAAACAGCATTTCAGCATGGTAAGCATTTACTGCAAATCCAGCATGCTTATCTTGGAAAAAGTGCTTATTCATTCACGCTGCTGTTGCAAATGCACTAACTTCTGTCAGTGTATCACTTATATTGTCACTTTGTTACTTGATGCCTTTAGGGTTTCATTTGCAGCTGTAACAGACTAAGGAGCTTTTCCTCAATTATATTGCTTGCGTCTTGGAAATGGCAGTGTTCTTAAGTTTTGGTGCTTTAAAATAACTTCCACTCCAGCTTCATGAGGGTCTTAAATTCTGAGCTTGTTGTTACCCTGACCTCCCTTCTTGCAGCAGAAAAATGAACAAAAATGTCACCGAAAAACAGCTGTTATCAAAACATCCACATCCATAAAAAATAACATCTTATGTTTTGTCTAAAAAAGATTAATTTGAAAGCCAAAACACCAATAAATTCTAGACAGCATACACGACAAAGGCCAACCCTGTGGGTGCACCCATATGTGAACAAATTTCCACAGTGTCTCTTCTGTTCCTGACATTTCCAATTTAAAAAAAGAAAAAAAAAAAAAAAACAACCCAAACCTCATATGTAGGAAGAATAATCTGTCACTTATTCTGTTACCTATATTTACTTGCCTGCTAGAGCACCAACATTTTTTTCCACTAAACTCTCTTGAATCTTTGGAAAAAAGAGCAAAAGAAATATTTTTTTCCTCATATTAAAAAGAACAAAGCAGGGGAGGATAAAAGCAGGCAATAAAAATTCTGCTTTCCTGGACTTCTGTATTCAAGGACAGTCTGTTGGGATTAGTGCTGTTTTGATGCTGAATTGGTCATCAGAATGAAGACAGAAAACTGGTATCTGTTTTCAGTTCTAGAAGATAATTGTTTGACATTATGTAGTACATCAAGTACAGACTATGAACTAGAACACTTCCATAGTATGGACAACAACTTGATTAGCTGTAGAATGTTTTCTTTACTTCTTTGTGGCCACAGAAGTTCTATAATGATTTAATCACTTTCATGTAATCTAGCAGTGGAGTCAAAAGACTTGAGCCAGCCACGTGTAATCATTTACACATTTAAGCAATATTAATAATACAGTTACAAGCTCCCAGCAGTACAGGGACTGGAGTTCAGGGGAGTCTTGTTTTAGATCCATGAGTAGTTTCAGGAAACAAAAAAAATGAGAAAACTGCACCAAGTCCTTTGAGCAGATGGATGGAGAGGTGTATGTATGCTCATATACCTCTATGCAAGCTCCAGCAGTGCACCTGATGGAGGCAAGTCTGGGCTCTGCCCACTCTCACAGGGCTCCCAAAACTTTGCATTCCTTTATCATGTAGAGCAGGGTAGCACTTCCTTCATTTTTCTGCCTGTTTTTTTCTTTCCCTTTCTTTTTCAGCGGCAGTCCAGTCTCACTTCCTCTTGCCATCAAATGCTTGCCCAGGGTCCTCCATGACTTCCCCAGACATGCCATTCTTGTATCAGAAAAGCTGCAGTGGATGATTCCTCAAGCTGCTGTGGGGTACAGCTTGAAAGCATCTGACTTGCTTTGCATTTCTAGTGGTAGAAATCTGTTACCTGGAAACAGGTCACTTTTCTAACAAGTGCATTAGAAACTGAAAAGGCTGGCTTCACCAACCGGTTGGGCGACATTCTTGGGGGCATTCTTTAAGAGTCTTCTGGTCTAGTTTCTAAGGCAGGGTCTGTTGTTGGGCAGGGTTTACTCTGCAGCCCTGCTCCTCTCAGGCTTGATTTGAGATCCTGTGCTGAAGCAAGGATTAGGGGAGCTATGGTAACACAACATGGAGGCATGTATGCTTAATGCACACACACATTGCCTTGGCGGAAAGCTGAAAAACCTTCTGAAGCAGCTGCTGCCCTAAGGAATGAATTATAGTTTCCTCTGCCAAGGAGCTAGCTACTTCAGAGTTTCATGGTATTAATGGCTCTATCAGGACTTTGTTTTTTTATTTCTGTCTCTAAGTACTTAATGTTATGTCTGTAGTGGTAATCTTGTCTTCTCTGGCTCTCAGATTCTTCCGTTTGGTAAGCAGTACAGTGGGTGGAATGTACATAGCTCTAAGCGTTAAATTACAACAGGACAGTGCAGTTAACCCCCTTCACTCTCCTGCTCTGTGTGCTTTAATAGACAGGAAAGGTCAGGGGTATTGGGATATTAGACAAGGGTTGACCTTATCTACCGAAATGTTCTTTGGTGCAATGATGTAAGTTATTGTGCTTAGATTTATACTGCATTAACAGAGTTATTTTAAAATAACCTGTATTTGTGATTGCTTTGGGGGCTTGAAATGGTTTTCAGGGCTATCTGTCCTTAAAGAGTTGTTCTCTATAATGAGTTTTACTAATCCACTTATATCTTGGTTATACGTTAAATCATGAAGGTGTTTTTTTGTTTTTTTTTTTCTTTCAGTTTTATGAATTACAATTGACAATGTTACGATATACTTATTTTGGGTGATGTATGTATGAATGGGGGGGGGGGTGTTAAATACATGTTAGAATATGGACAGTGTGGAAGCTAATCCAAGCAACTGAGTCTGTTTTATACATCACAAAGTACTAATCTAAATACTTCATAATTTAGTTTACAGATGGTATGATTTTCCTGAATTTTGACAGTTTTGGCTAAATGGTAGAACGCTTCACAGTGGCATGTTCATGGTGTTTCCCACTGAATCTCAAAGAGAGAATTAGGTAGCTTTTGATTCCTACATTCAGTCTTAAGTGTAACTTAAGATTTTTGTTCTTCTATAATTTTTGCATGTGTGCCATTTTTTCTTTATTTTTCAGGTGAAAGGCCCTTTAAGTGTCCATTTGAAGGATGTGGCAGGTCATTTACAACATCTAATATTAGAAAGGTTCACATCAGGACACATACAGGTGAAAGGCCTTATTACTGTACAGAGCCAGGATGTGGGAGAGCTTTTGCCAGTGCAACTAATTATAAGAATCATGTGAGAATACACACAGGTATATGAGTGATGTTTTGTATTTTGAAGTGGAATCTGCTTGGGAAAGGCTCTGTCATTCTCCTTGTGAACACTGTTTTGGTACATTGTAATTGGGTTTAGTCATATTTATGTGACCTGGCTTGGCACTTTTATTTGGCTTGTCTACCCTGAGCTGAGGACAGCTAAGCAGTTAGGTTTCCTGCCTTGCTGTCAAGGCAGAATAATTTTGTTTTGGATACATAACTCTTTACAGTGAATGCAAAACCTTGTCTTCAGTGGACATCGGCTACATCCTTATATGGTTCTGCGGTTTGCCTACATTGTGAGCTGCTTCTTAAATAACAGTAAAGTACAAGTCTGAATATGACTTGGGCTCATCATTGTGAGTCATCGTTTCATCCCAGCTTTATTTTCCTTGCTGCTGGAGCAGTGGTCAAAACCTTTCTATAGAGTGGAGGTGAAAATACATACCCAGCTTGGTCGGTTAGCAGAAATAATCAGCACAGATTCAAAGGTTCTAAAATGTAAAAGCCAGTGATAGCTGTATAATCTTGGTAGCCTTAGGTATTTTATGGAAGCACAGACAGGTTTCATAGAGGTATGTTTTGTATCTCAGATAATCTTTTTAGTTCACAATTTGGACATTTGTTTCATTGATTTTTAAATGAAAGTTGTTTTTATGTGAAATCATAATTGTTTAAACATGTGCTTCCCATAAGCTTTCTTCAGAGCTTAAAGACTCAAAAGTAAGTGAAATTGTGCTAGGGTATCAACATACCTGATTACTGAGGAGAAGTATGGGGCTTCCAGTAATAAAAGAACAAAATTCTCAATACGATGCTAAACCAACATTGCAGCTTTCAGCCTGTATCCTTCTGTCTTCATCAGAAGGATGTTTTAGATGGAATGGAGAGAAAAGGGGCCAAGTTCTACTGGCAGTTGTTCTACAAAAAGACAGTGAGAAGCTGCACTGATAAACTCTGTGAGCTTGATCTTCACTGTTGGCTTTGAAATTGACATGTGGTTGGTAATGAAGTTGTGTCACAGAATATCACTTGTTGACAATTTTTTCTGTGCATCCTGAATAAAGTTCTCTTTATCCCTTTTGTTTTCCATACAGGGGAGAAGCCCTATGTCTGTACAGTTCCTGGTTGTGACAAACGTTTTACAGAGTACTCTAGTTTATACAAGCATCATGTTGTACATACTCATTCCAAACCATATAACTGTAATCACTGTGGGAAAACATACAAGCAGATTTCTACACTTGCTATGCATAAGCGGACCGCGCACAATGACACAGAGCCCATTGAAGAAGAGCAAGAGGCTTTTTTTGAGCCACCTCCAGGTTAGAGTTTGAGTTGTGTAATCTTGTGTTGTAAAAAAAATGAGCTGGATAATATTTTGCTGTTTTTTTTTTTTTTATAACCAAGGAAATGAAAGCATAGGTAAAAATCCGAAGCACTTAATAAAGTTATTTAACTTCTTTGTAGGACTTTTTAGTCTGGTAGGCAACTTGTAAACAGAAACTAAGAGAGTAATTGACCAGACTGTAAACTCATTCACAGCCGTCCTGGAGATAAGAGAAATTTGAGATGCAGACCCAGCAAACCTGCTATAAAAATGGATGCAGGGAGGGACCTGGGAGAATCTAAAACGTTTATGCTTGCAAGCGACTGAATTTTTCTTGGGTATTTTTCTAAGAGTGTACCTAGAACACCATGCTTGGTGACAGTCTTTTGTGCAGCAGCAAGGGCACTGCCTTCAGAAAAGGAAAATCTGTCTTTGCACTATGCTGATACTGTGCTGGTTTTGCTGTGGTTAATAGCAGTTTATGTAAACTGTCCCAGAAGCAAAGATGAAGATAATTTCATTTGCTGCAGTACTCATGGTATCGTGAGTATTGAATCCTATGACTATTAAAGATCAGACTGAAGGAAGTACTGTGATAGGACAAATACCACTTGTCAAATTGTGATATTTACATGTGACTGAAGGTTGGAAATAAGTGCACAAACTGTTTTGGTCAAAGAGGTTGTTTTCCTCTATGTATGTGAGAAACTGCACTGAATGCCTCAAGCAGATCTGCTGGAATCCAGTTCCTTTTAAGAGAATGATAAGATTCTTTTGCTGAGGTTAAACATTTATTAAGATACTGAACTTAAGTCACACAAAGGCATCCCTGTGTTCTTCTGTGTGTTTGTTAATTAATAACTCTTTAAAGGCTGCCAGTTACATTTGCATGGAGCATCTTGTATGGAGAGGTTAACATATAATGAATTAATTAGAAATGTTTGTCACCATTTCAATATCTGCTAATGAACTCAGTGTATATTTTCTTTATGTATAGTATTCGTGTATTAAAACTCACTGCTAAAAGATTATACCTCATGTTCCTAAAACAGACTTTCTGACTTGCTTTTATTTTTCACCTCTTTCCACTAAAATTTTTCTATCAAGAGTGTTTGAAACCTTCAAACCAGACTGGCATTTACCCCTTGTCATTTGCTTTCCTGACAGCATCTAGAGTATGTAAACTACCTTTTTGCCTTCTTTGTATCAAATAGGTCAAGGTGAAGATGTTCTCAAAGGTTCCCAAATAACCTATGTGACAGGTGTAGATGGAGAAGATGTAATTTCTGCACAGGTTGCTACAGTTACTCAGTCAGGATTAGGTCAACAAGTAGCACTAATATCCCAGGATGGAACCCAACATGTAAGTAAACAGTGTTGAAGAACTGACAAAAATACACTGAGAATTGAGGCAGGTGTTGCAGACACTCATGTGCTTTCTAAGACCACTTGGGATTCTTAATAAATATGTATGTGGGTTTCTTTACAACAGAAGTTTCTCTGGAGCTGGGTTAGGATATGTTCAGGGTTGAGCCTCCTGTGGAATACCTAAATTAAACCCCATATTCTGACAATACAAAGCTTGATTATTTTTTTTTTTTGCTGTCCTTGTTATCTTTGTCACTATTAAAGTAAGCATACCAATTGTTACAGACTAGTTTCTGAGGTTTCTCAGAATTCCCTAAGTAATACAGTATGTTAATATCTGACAGTCATCTTCACTGTTTTGTCTGCATGTCCTTCGTCGGGATGGAGGGCTGGGAAGTATTTCTAGTCCAGGTGCCTGCTTTACAAGCTGTTTGGTATTGTGCAGTTCTTACCATTTTTAACATAAGAGATTAAGGAATGCTTTGAGCTACCCCCACTTTAAAATTCGTATGGATCTATTTTTTTAAGGATTCCTAAGGATATATTTTTTTAAGGTTTTCCTAAGAAATTTCATTAAGAGGGGATTTCAGCACAACTCATTTGTTTAGCTATGGTAATGTATTGAAGGCATATGGGAAAAATAATTATAAAATTTATATCTCAGCTGGAAATATAGCTGAAATGCCAGTAGCATATGTAAGATATCTCCTAAATTCAAACTGGAAATTAAATATTACCAGCCTTCAACATTTCAGCAGCACGAAGTAACTAGAATTTTTACCCTCTAAAATGAAGGCCAGAAGTCTTGACATGGGGTTCTTGCATTTATTTAAGTTATCCTTCAGCTTGACTTTATTTCTGGGATGTTTTATTACCTTGTGAATCAGACATTAAGTCATTTATCTGATGCCCTAATGTGTTTATACTGGAGACATTAGTAATTTTTATTGTTAATTTTTTGTTGTTTATTTGTGGTTTAAATTCTAAGTCCTAGGAGGGCCTTTAGCATTTCTGTGAAGATCATGTGTCAAGTGTTACTGCCTTGAATCACATTGTCCATTGTGTGAGACGCATAGATAACGTATCACGCAGTTATTTGGGGTATGATCTGATTAACATGGAGTTGCAGTCTTTGGGCACAAGTATGCATTCTTTTTCTTATTACTGAGAGCCATATTTTTATTTCTGTAAACAGATAATTGTGTCTGAAAGGTCATGGAATGTTAGGTCCTGATCAGTAAGATGAATGTGATGATGCTTCTTTGTCTAGGACTGGGAATTTGCCAAAGAGTGACTGTGATTCTCAAGGAATGCATGAGCATGCTGGTCAGGATGTGGAATAATGCTACTAGATCTTTTGGCCAGTATATTAATTATGACCAGCTTAAAAGACTTTCCCCCCATTATTAATTGGCTTTTTGTTCCGGATTGCTACACATTTTGTTTCAAATGAAGAAATTAAGTTAGCCAAGGAATATTCCTGCTGAGCCAACTAGCAGGAATTTGTTTGACATATGCTGTTACACTTCAAATGCTTATCATCAAGGTTTTGGATTTATTTTTTTTTTTTCAAACCTTACTTAAAAACATATGTTATTTTGCCAAAAACTAAGACTAGGTGTGACTTGAGCAGCAATTAAACCTTCTTCTTTTAGTTCAGGAATTATTTTGTGTTTCAGGTCAATATAACCCAGGCAGATATGCAGGCCATTGGCAATACTATCACTATGGTAACACAAGATGGCACCACCATCACAGTACCTGCCCATGATGCTGTCATCTCTTCTGCAGGAACACATTCTGTAGCAATGGTTACTGCTGAAGGTACAGAAGGACAACAGGTGAGATATAATCCTGTGTAGATGTGTAATGTTCCTTTACAGGATGATCTAAAATAGGCAACTTTGAGAAGGACTTGGGGGTGTTGGTTGATGAGAAACTGAACATGAGCCAGATTCAGTGTGTGCTCGCAGCCCAAAAATCAACTGTATCCTGGGCTGCATCAAAAGGAGTGTGACCAGCAGGTCGAAGGAGGTGATCCTGCCCCTCTGTTCTGCTTTCATGAGACCTCACTTGGAGTACTGTGTACAGTTCTGGTGTCCTCAACATAAAAAGGACATGGAACTGTTGGAACAAGTCCAAAGGAGGGCCACGAGGATGATCAGGGGACTGGAGCACCTCCCGTATGAAGCTAGGATGACAAGTGGGGGCTGTTCAGCCTGGAGAAGAGAAGGCTGCATGGAGACCTCATAGCAGCCTTCCAGTATCTGAAGGGGGCCTATAAGGATGCTGGGGAGAGACTCTTCATTGGGGACTGTAGTGGTAGGCCAAGGGGTAACAGGTTCAAACTTAAAAAGGGAAGTTTAGACTGGATATAAGGAAGAAGTTCTTTACTGTGAGGGTGGTGAGGCATTTTAACAGGTTGCCCGAGAGAGTTGTTAATGCTCCATCCCTGGTGGTGTTCAAGGCCAGGTTGAACGGAGTCTTGGGTAACATGGTTTAGGGTGTGGTGATTCTGCCCATGGCAGGGGAGTTGGAACTAGATGATCTTAAGGTCCTTTCCCACCCTAACTAGTCTATGATTCTGTCTAAGCCATCGCAGTTCTGTCATTCACATGGATTTATCTAAGTAAAGCAGTTTTCAACACCTGGCCATAGCATTCCTTTCACATAAAGGGAGTGATTATTCATATTCACACTCATGATGTGTTCTACTCCATGACTATACATCAACATATGGCAGAATGTTCTAAAAACAATTGGGCAAGAAGATACCAGTCTGGCATTTCATTTAGGTGCATGCATGTAAAATAAGACCTGGAAATGTTAAGTGTTTTCCCCAAAGTCACATAGTCAATGAGTGGCAGAACTAAGAATAGAATCCAGTATGAACTGTAACATTATCACTTAATATTATGGGACTGTAATTAATTTGGCAGATGGAAAGCATTTGTGTAAGTATGTATTTGTGGGTTTGTTCTTAATACACAAATACAATACCTAGCTTTTAAAGTAGAAATATAGTGAGTCATTTTTAAACTTTAACTTAAAAATGGATTCCAGTGTTCAAAAAATGCACCAGATGAAAAGATGAAAATGAATGTACTTACTATTCACTATGCTCTGTATGTATAAATAATCACAGGCTTATAGGCACATTTACTGAATTTCTGTGCAGTTCTCAGGAAATTCAAATTTTGAGAGCTAATAGGTAACTTTGAGAACACAATGATGGCAACCTTTCTTAAAAACATTTTCTTTTACACAATAAAATTATTCTCATGCATGGTCACAGCTTTGAATTTAACTTTAACTTTGAAGATAGCCATTGTAACAGATCTGTCATCCAGTTGATTCTCTTCCTTTGGTATTGAAGGTTGCTATTGTGGCTCAAGACTTAGCAGCATTTCATAGCGCCTCATCAGACATGGGTCATCAGCAACATGGGCACCATTTAGTGACTACAGAAACTAGACCTGTCACATTGTTGGCTACATCAAATGGAACACAAATTGCAGTACAGGTAAGACGGTGATAAATGTTTTTTGGAGTGTTTCTTACTTCTAGAACTAGAAGCTCTTAGTCATGCAACCAAATTATTCTAATACGCTTGGCTCCCCTACAAAAAAATGGCCCATAACCATATGATCTCATATTTTAAATAATATATAGGGTTAGGAAGAGGAATAGTAATCACCTGATTTTCCAAATCTACTTTTAGAACTTCCAAAGAAGGGAGAGGTTAGAGGAGGGCTAGACTTCAGGTCAGCTGAATCATTCATGAAGTCACAGGTTTTCAGTGGAAAAGCACTTTCATTCAATAAAGCTGATACATATAAACCCAAAGCCTCAAGGGTAAATTGCTATGAACTTATACGTATAAAATAGTGAATTTGTTATTTGAACCTTGAAATGCTAATAGCAGAAAAGTGTAAACAGTTATAAAGAAAGATTAATGGTCAGAAATCTCTGGAAATAGTAACCTTCTGTTTAGCTGTCAGAAGTAGAAGCAGCAGGCTCTAAAAATAGTTCCTCACATTGTCCAAACACTCTAATGGAAGAGTAATTTCTAGGTATGAAAGAGTTTAATTTAAATTAGGCTAATTTAAAAGCAGGTGGAAACCAAGCACAAATTAAGATTTTATCTGGAAAGTAACCAAAATCTAGACAAGTATTTCTGTGAATTCTTTTTTCAGAGGAAAGCTTGACTTGACTGGAAGGTTGAATGAAACTCATTAAATGACTTTGCAGTCAAGGGTCAAATAAATGACTGAAGGATTTGGGGGAAATTGCCACTCCAATGACTGAAGCCAATTTTAAACTGCAAATAAAATAAAAGGAGTTGAATTAGCTTAAACTTTGGGTTGCATAGTAGTATCAGTCCTGCAAATACTGTCTAATGCTATCTTGACTTTGTACTTTGCTATGTACATAAATAAGAAGTCCAGTGGAAATGTAATGAAGCTATTTTGGTATTCAAATTTATGTTGGAATTGGGACTCAGTACTTTGTGAGTTTGATCCTGTTGTTCCCTGGATATCACCAGAGACACATTTTGTTCTAGAGAACATGGAAAATCACAGGAACCATGCATTGTGAAAGGGTACACAATTAGGAGGAGGATAATTTTCATGAATGTGATAACACTCTATGAATTGCAAAGGGAGTTGAGTACATGCAACTGTCTTAAGTATGGTTTGCATGATGGGCTTTAGCTCTGATAAATACCAATATAAAAACATTAGTGTGGTTATGCAGAGAGGAGATGCTCAAAAGAGTTTCTAAACAAATCAGTATTAAGCAGTGTAAGCTTATATGTGTTCTTGAAAGATTCTTGGAAATATCTTCAAATAGAAAAAGAAATGCAGAAAATACACTCACAAGTTTCCTTTCCAGGCGGTAGAATATACTTTGCATGTGGAAGTAACAGCAAGTTAAGTCCGGTTCCTTCAAACTGTTCATATTTGTTGAAACTAATATGAGATCAAAACCTTTGAGCATTTGAGTCGCAGCATTAATGCTGCAGTCTAAATGTACTTGTGCACACTGCTCTCTTGAAAGACTTAAGATTGAAGGGCATCGTGTTAATATCTTCAAGCAGAAATGAGAGTTATTTTCCTCTTTGTTAACTGGAAAATAGCAAGTCAGATGCTGATTTGAAGAGGAATGAAAATCAAGATCTTAATTCTGAACTCCTGTCTTTTGACCTAAGTTGGCAGTAATCAAAACTGCATGTAACAGAAAGCGTATCAGAAGGCAATTGTTTGCATGAGAGGAAGAAAATAAAAAACTAATACCTTCAGCAGGGTCCTTCAAATGAAAGAAAAACATAGGCACTCTCTGCACCATGCCCCTTTTTTGTTACCAGCAGTGAAGCTTTTGGTGAAGTAACTTTAGTTTAGTAAAATTTAAAATATACAATACAAATAGTAGAGAAAAAAAAAAAATAAAATATTATTGATTATTCATGAATTCTTGATAGTTTCTCTTTTGTACTTTCATACTAATAAATGAATCCATTCAGTTTCTAAATACTGATAAAGCCAGGAGCCTGATAGCCAAATTGAAGTCTTCAGGAGGTGGTAACAGAGCTCCTTTTGCTTTGAGTAGCTCCAGGATGTGAGAGCTAGTGCCTAAATGAAAGCAGTATTTAGAACTGTCCCATTAGGTCCATCTGGCAAATAATCTGGTTTTCCTTTTCACACTCTCATGCAGCTTTATCCTGAGCCAACAGGTTAATGGCCAGCTTTGTTTTTAATAGATTGAGGTTGTCTACAGTATTCCCATCTCTGGACATATGTGCATGGTGTGCATATTCTTCCCAAAATTGTGTCTTTATTCATCGTTAGTTGACATTGCCTCTGACCATGCCAGATACATTAATGGCCTTGTACTTTTACTACAAGATAACTTCCTTCCTAAACTACCATAGAATCAGTGTCATCATGACTGATTTTCTTAGGTAGTCAGGATTCTGCAATAAAGTTAAACTTTTTACATATATTAATGTCATATAGTGTTCCAAAGAGCTGACCTTCTGCAAGAGTTAAGAAAAATGAAGATCGTTTGTTTGCTTTACCAATGTTAAAATGTAATTCAGCAGCCACCATGACTTCTGAAGTTTTTATCTTAGCTTTGTTGTATCTGCCAAGTTGAAATATCATCTATTTTGTGTGTCATGAAATGTGTTTACCATGCAGCAGTTCTTTGAAGAAAATCTATTCAGTAGATACATAGAAACTCAGTTTAATCTGCTATCAGAAGCTGGCTTAATTGCCATGTCGATTAGATAACTGTTAGTATATATTACCCAGAAGAGGTGTGACTCCTGATCACAGTTATTTGTGCTAAAGAATTGATTCATATCCAGATCTTTGCCTTCATCTTTGTTTGTTGACGTTTGGTTTTGTTGGGTTTTTTTTATATCCATATGTAACATTTGGGATTTATTTATGTTTAAATGCATTTGTTTCAGCTTGGAGAACAACAGTCTCTGGAAGAAGCCATTAGAATAGCCTCCAGAATACAACAGGGTGAAACACCAGGGATTGATGATTAACTTTTAAAACTGCTACCAGAACAATAGAGTGAAAGGTATTTTATTTTCAGTCAACAAAGGTCCATGCCAGCAGCAACCCATAAAAACTTTGAAGTTCCCCACTCACTGAAACTGTACACATTTTATGCAAGAGTGAAGAACATTTTGTAAGTTTTGTGTACGTAACCCTTGGAATGGACTGACATCACCTGCTTCCAACTGTTGTGTTTTCAGGCATATGTAATTAGGATTATATAGTAAATTTCCTTGTTATCCTTTCATCAGATTTCAGACTCATCTACAAGCAAACGAAAAATTGAATATAAGTATTGGAATTAATGTTTAATGTCATGTGCGAATAATGCAGACATTACTGAAGAACTCAAATGTTTAAAATACTATTGAAAAAATCATCATTTCAGGAACCCTTACAAGTAATAAAGACGACGGAGCCTTTTAAATTGCATTCCATAAATGCAATTAAAGTCTTGGATTTGAGCCAACTGTAAATCTTCATATTTTGATTTGTTTCATACAGATTTGAATACTCTTTGGATTATCTACCCCGTCTCATTCATTGTAAATACAGACTGTTAATGCTGGAAGTGCTAATTATATTATCTTTAAATTGGATTATGTACAAAGGCGTCACTTTGGTTGTTCAATATTAAAGGAAGTAAATCTAATGATTTTTGTTTCTTTACATATTTTAATTAAGATGTTACTCTCAAGGTATTATGCAATAAAATATAGCAAGATTGTTTTGTCTAGATAGGATGATATTGTGTGACATACTGGTTTACTTTTTAATGAGACAAGTTCAAATTATTTATTTATGGTCATGTATAAATTTTTCAAAGTTTATTTATCATAAACTTAATTTCTGACATAAATTTTGATCGTAATACACTATAGTGTATTAAGTAATTACTGTTAATAGTTACTTTAAACATTTTAAAGCTCTACAAGAATGATTAAAGTAGTAAGTAATTAGTAATTAGTCAACCAATTTTGACTTAAAAAGTAAACATACCTGTTTTCAAGAGGTAAGTTTACTTTTCAAATGGTGCATTTGCAGCAAAAGTACAAGTACTAATAGTCTATTTTCAACAGTTCTGAGTGCCTGCTGCTACCATTCAGTACCCAGGTTGTGCTGATAATCAGTGCTTTTGAAAATCAGGACACAAGTTTCTAGAAAAAAGGGATTAGTTCATGATGTAAGTACACTGCCTCTCTATGCCTATCTTTCTTTAAAGGGAAAAAATCCATTGTAGATATGTCTAACACATGCAGTAAAAAGTAATTTTTTTATATATGGAAAAATGTCTTTTGTTAGTAAGCTTGTTAAGTTAAAATTTTTTGGCTTCATGTAAAATTCAGTGCTTATTTTAAATGAGTGGCAAGAGCACTTCTGAAACTGAAGCTTCATCTTTTATGTTCTCAAGGGAAGGAGTAAACATCTTCTAGATGTAGTGTTAATCAAGTAATCATTTTATAAGTATTGTGAGGTACACATTTTACATAAAGTCCATAACTACATACCTTGAGGTATTTGACCTTAAAAAGGCCGAGTTTAAATAGAACTAAGCTAATTTATCATGAATTACTGTGTCAGAGTGGGTTGCAGCCTTTTGTTTTTCATACAGATGACCAACTGAAAAGCGCAGTGAAAGAATATGGTACTGTGGGATAAGTGTGGATCTATTACAAAGTAAAACCTGTAAACATTGAGGTTTTTCTGTAACTTTTGTATAGGATTGAGGCAGCTTGCTTACCTAGGTGCCAGTTTTCCTGAAGTGTTGTAATTGATATCCCATGGAGATAAATGTACTATGCAAGGAGGATTCATTGCCTGTCAACTAGATCAGTTTCTTAGTACTTATTACCTTTTAGACATTAAAGACGTATCATTTGACAAGATCATTCAAGGTTTTTTTTGCTTACATTTTATTGCTTAATAGTTTCTGGAAATGGTGGCTGGAACAGTGGCTTTGACTCTAGCAAAGAAATAACTTCAGTTCTTACTTCTCGTTTCCCAGGACATTTTTCTGACCACTGTACAAATGTGAGTATTCTTCTTTCATACTAGTTGCTTTGCTCCAAGGCATTCAGAACTAGCTCAGCCAGGAAAAGCTGCTGCATTTTTTTAATTATTTAACTTACTGGTATCTTACCTGTTTATCTTGCAAAACTCCCAAGCCAGAAGTTGTGCTTCCATGTTGTGCTAGCTCCCCCTATAAGGGAAAACATACTTACTGAATAAATAAGCCAGACTGATTTAAGGTGCTTGGTGTTTAAAGCGAAGCTGAGGTGACTACACGTGTCTTAGCTGTGAGACCTGTATTCATAATGGACTTGTTTTCAGAGTGGAGAGACCTGTGTGACTTTCTGCCCTGCTTCCATTCAGAGCACAGTGGAAGGAGCTGTTTTGGTAAGCTGATGCTGCCTGATGGTGTCAGAAGGTCCTGTCTGGAAACTGGACAGGATGAAATCAGATTAGGTAGGAATATTGGTGGAAAGGATTTCAGGAGGACACAAATAATATGACAAAAAGGGTTGGGCTTTTGGCAGTAGAAATCTCTATCCTTTCCCCATAGATTTTACTCCTCTTTTTGAAAGTTCCATTCAACAGAAATGCTTTGGCACACTAGAAGGAAATAATTTATCAAAGAGGAATCCTATAAAATACAGCAACTCAGTATATCGCTTCCTCTTACAAATTGGCTCCCACATTTCCAGCATTCTCAATCACAATTTTTCTTTCAATTTGAATTCCAAGTCTACGCAAACTCCTCCCTTAAAGGAATAAAACCGAAGTTTCTCTAGACTCTGCAGTTAACTCTTCCCTTTTAAATGTTTCTACAGTTCTTCACCATTGTGGTTTTGCTTTTTGTTACTGCAGTTGAGTGCCTCTCCCATAGTAAAAAGAGAGGCAATTATTTTCGGTACTCCAGGCTGATGACCTATTGTGTCACAAACACTGCGCATAACAATAGAACAGTCTTTGCCCTAAAGAGTTAATGCCAAAGAACACATGAATAGGCTGACGCTGGAGAGTGTGTTTTTATAAACGTAAATCCTGAAGCCTGTTTAAAGTTGTAAACTTTAAATCCCTGATGGTATAATTAATCTCAGCAACTGATCAGCTGACGGATACCAGAGATATTCAGGCACAGTGTGGAAGATAAAGCGTGTGGTGGCTGCTTAGCACACAAGAGAAGGTCAGAGCTGATAATCCAGATAAACAAAATGTCTGAGCTTGGAAGGACGTTCTTCCTAAACTTTAGTCTAGTTCCAAACCCTCATAACCCCTCAAGTACTGCCAGGAGTCACTCGTTTGACTGGATGCTGTGTACTTCTCTGAGTGCAGTCACGAATCCTTCCAAAAAGACAGGAAGATATTTAAACGGTAATCAGCCACCAGGAAAAGATGGCATGGAGTCAGGATGGTGATAAACAGTGTTTTGGAATCTGGCAACTTCAGCATTACAGCTGTTAGTCAGATTGCACACCTTGGCTTGACCAAGTGCCCTATAACAAACCTATTCAGTCACTTTTAGTTTGTCATTGAATGAAAACAATGAAATGTTCTGTAATATTTATTTACAGTTGTTTGGAGATTTAAAAATATATTTATTTAGCATGCATCTTTTGTCCTGAAAAAGACAGAAATTAACACATGCCTTGTCTTTGCAGATGCGTAAATTCAAACTCTGCTGGTTGTTCATAGTAAGGTATTCCTATTTTTTTTGCAAAGCAATATATATATTTGAACACTAGATCCCCAAAAAGTATTTTTTGCTCCATCAATGAAAAACTTCCCTATGGACCCCTATTACAAAAGACAAAAAAAAAAAAACAAGAGCTACTGGCATTTCCTGTGCCCTGTATAGTAAACTACACTCCAAGTAATACGTAGAAACAAGCATTTTTCTTTGTGTTATGTGTATTGTAAAATGTAACTTAGGCATTTGCCAGCAGTTTGACATTCCTTTGATGCTGTTTTTAATTCTGCTAGTAAAGTTCAGTTGGCCAAAGGAAAACTTAACAGTCTAATTAGATCATCACCATTAGCACTAAGTGGCTGACACCTAACCCTATCGGGAATGTGATACCAGACGTTTTCAACTGAGGGTTATACTCAAAGCAGACTTTAATTATCCCAATAAATATACAAGCTTTTATCAATAAGCAAACATTCTGTCCTATGCAGTTTGCATATTTATCTCTAATGGAAATATGACCCCCTTAAATGCCATCCATCTCAGGTTCTGAAGCAGTCAGAGATTTCATTTGGATTATTTTTGTTGTGGTTTGATTGAGCTTTTTACTCAAGGGAATGGCAAAACATTTACAATTTCAGGGCAGAAGTGATTGTGCAGAATTATTTCTGTAACAAAAGTGTTCTATGTTACTGTCAAAACCCCAACATTTTCTCCTTTCCTTTGTTTAAGTCCCTTGCCAGCCCTTAGGTTGACTGACTGCTGTATTTTACTTATTTTTCTGGGGAGTTTTAGACTCTCCACGATGTTACTGCTTGATTCTATAGTTTTTGGCTGAGAGGCTTCTGAGCTTGTCTTAGTGAGGCAAGATAGGAAAGGAAGCCTAATATCTGGCAGATCTGCTGGTGTAACAGAAACTATCACATGACTGTAGAAAGCTCCTGGAGAAGACAGTGTTCCAAAGCTACGTCTCTAGTGAGCTCCTTGCTTTGGTATAGAGCTAATTCAGATTTTGAATATAGGTTGTAATGACTGAAAAGTCAGAAAGTACAAGACAGGTTTGTCAGTCTTGCACTTTCTAAAAGTACAAGACTGGGACAGACAGGATTAGCTGGTTTTTGTTTTCAACCATATAGTCAAGATGGCAAGAGACAGATTTTTGAATGCATGTAGCTTCCTAAGGATGATGTTAGTGGGAAGAAGGTGGCTGAACTTCTTAAAACTTTTACTAGGTTACTATCTTTTTATCTGCATCACTAAAAATGCTTGGAAAAATGTCTTGCCTTAAGTGATAATGTATAAGAGATTTATAAAATGAATAGTAGTAAATGTGAAAAAAAGGTTGAGTACCTCTTTTATGATTTTACATGTTCCCTGAAGGAAAAAAAAGAAAGCAACCTAGTGATCCTAGGAAACTAGCAGTGACTATTCAGTTTACATGCATTAGGTATTTTGAGGTTTTTAACTGTAGATTTATGTTCTATTCAGATCATTTTAACTTCACTTCAGCAAAGGAATGGGGCATTCAAATTGTACCTGCTTTCAGTCATGGCAATCATTCTGTCTCTTCAACTTTTAGTATGTTATGGAGGAAATTACTGATCTGAATACAAGTCTCAAATAGATTCTTTTGCCACTTTGTAAGCAGAGATTTCAAGTGTTAAGAGGCAGGTGTACAGGCAGAAAGGGAGTCACTAAAAAGAGTGTGCTCTCATAGTCACAAAGAAATACTGAATTGTATGTGACTGCTTGGCAAAGCCTGTGGGTTTTTTTTTTTAATGTACCTTGTGTATTGTGACTTCTGAGTATCTTCAGATCTTCCCTTAAATTCCCAGGTTTTGGGCCCAGGAGCTGCTCTTTACTTTGGGAGGCATTCTAGGTGCTGTCAAATTCCCCATTCTGTTCTCCACCTTTTCTTGCTCTTACTATTTATAATTCCTGGGTGAATACATCCTTAAGAAATGCTCTATCTGCATACAGACTATAGGCTAAAAAAAGTAAAAGGGCTGGCAGCATCAACTACAGGAACATCTTTGGACACGAAGTCCACCTTTGATGGAGAGCCCATTCAACTCTGGATCTTGTAATGAAGAAAAGATGTTGCCAGCTAACAGCCCCTGTTAGCAGCACAACATCAGATAAACTAACCTTTAAACTCTTGGTGGTCTGGAGACATCTCCCAGTTAGCGCACTACTACTGAGACCCACTAGCCCTGTATGTACCAGGTCTTCCATGAACACTGGAATGGCATCACTGGCACTGGTGACAAGCACACTGGTCCCTGGGTACCTCCTGAAACCCAAGAGTAAAGCTAGAAATAGCACAGGTCTGTCCCTGATCCTGGTTCTCCAGCAACAGCCTTGGCACAGGTGTCTGTAATGTTTCTGGTTTTCATATAAGCAACTTGACCTTCCTTCTCTTCTGCTTTTTCCCTCCATTTACCCTTCTTATAATAAGATGAACTCATCGTAGTTTAACAACTGTGCTGGCTGATGCAGAATGGGTTTAATCCAGTTTTTGGCAGAACTCTTCTAATTTGATCAAAGAGATTTTGGGGGATTGCAGATGAACTTGTGAGTTCAGGAAATCCTGATAAGATAGCAGTGTACTCTCTTCTGTGGCAGTTCCCTCTGACAGCCAGACAAATGAGCCACTGTTCCATTTCTTTTCCATTCATCATTATTTGTGTTCCCCTGCTATCCACAAAAGAGGGAACAACTGTTTCCCTTGAGCTTGAAAACTCCTAGTTAAAAGCACTTGTTTGTTGGTGAATGCGTGCTGCAGACAAGTATTTCTGGTAGCAAAATCTTCAGTGCACCAGACTGATATACTTATTTTTTAATTTAAAAGCAACTATCATTAAAAAAAAAAAAAAGCCACAAAAAAACAAGCAGAAGCAAGTTTTGCAAATATATCCTGAAAACTCTTTAAACTACTACATTTGCAGGAGTACCAGTCAGGCACCACTCGGACATAAGGTTACATGCTGTTATTTCCATTTGGAGGCTCAGGGCTTTAGTTTGTAAGGCTCAAAGGTGCAGTTCTCAGCTTCAGAGAATTTGTGATGAATTTGGCTCAGAGTACAGCACAGGAGAAGCCTGCTGAGCTCTTCCCTGCTCACTTCTCTTCCTCCTGTGATGATTGCTAATGTGCTGTCTAAGCAAATTGTCTCTGCGGTGGTTTTTAGTTAGGCTGTTTGTAGGCCTACCAATGCTCATTGTAGTGGTGTCATGGGGGGCAAGAGAAGAGAGTTGCCACTGTCTGGGGGAAAAATAGTCTTCTCTTCAATGCAACCGCTTATGGTCCCATCAAACCAGAGCAAAAAAACAAGTGATGCAAATTCAGAACAGCACATTTATAAAGCCTACAAATGCTGTCCTTATATAGCAACTATGCATTTTGTTATAATTACATATTTATTAAGTACTTCCCTTTCTTATTTGCTCTCAGTTTGGAAATAAACTTTCTTTTTAAAACTGTTACTGATGTTTCTTTCTCTGTTCCTGTTTTCCTTCTGTCTTGTCTTCAAAAATACTTCCTTCTGTGTACAAATTCTGAATTGTTCCGTTTGACTTTGTCCCACTTAAACTGTTGAAGTGATTAGCAATTCATTAGTTAAAGTCTACACAATAGGGCTGATGAATTTCATTTTGTCACTTACTGTCATTAAATACCTGTGTTAGTAGACTGCCAAAAGCAAAGCAGCACCACTTATATTTAGGTTGATTTTGGGAAGGAAACTTTAACGAAGGGGTTTATTGAAAGCTTAAATTCTTCACTTTTTTTTTTTTTTTTTTTTTTAAGGAAAACTTCATGTACGACTGAAGCAAGCCGCAGATGGTAGGTGGGATGTTTTAGGAACTGCTTTGCATCTCCCTCTGTGGACTTCAACTGAGGAGACAGAGGCTGTATTTTTTAATAGCCTTCTCTTACATCATCTGTTCTAAACATTGAACGCTTTAGTATTTGTTGTACAGCACACTTTGGTTTTAAACATTAGGTTTTTTAATGGGACGTTAGTGTGATTCTAAACTATTGCACACCAAGTGTTTTTACAGCACTTAGTCTGATGTAGCTGTACCTCTGTAAATGCTGCCCAACCCTGTTTTCATAGGTTAGGTTGGCTATTTTCAGTTTTCTGAAACTAGTTTTCAGGACGTTTCCATAATGTCAAAAAGTGTGCTCTTGTGGCTCACCACTGCTTGTCCTGAGAAAACAAAAAAAACCCAGACAAACCAAAACAGCTGTCTTAGCTTTCAGGCCATTGAAAGTGTGAGAAACAGGTAGGGATGTGATACTAAAGCAGAAATGTTTCTATGCAGGCCTTACAAAAGAAAAAGATTATGACCCACATGTCTCAAGTTGACAGAGCTCCGAGCAAAGCCATTTCTCTGCACAGGCATGGGGAGTGTGTGTGAGTGGAGAGTTACATTGATGGCTGGTCCACTTAGCCAAATTAATTTCAAATGCTCTTAGGTTCGTACAGCGCAGGTGGCACAGCCAGCCACCCCCTGCAGAGTACTGGTGGGAGCTGCTGGAGACAGTTACACTGCCCTGCACAGCAGCCCTCCACAAAGAAGTGGGTATTTTCACATCAAAAAGGTTTAAGAAGGAGGAGTTGCTAGCAGAAGCAGAAAATGGGACACTAGCATCCCCGTGTTGTTTCTTACCTCCTGAAAGCATGTGGACACTTGGACAGCGGCAGTTGTATTAACAGCACCAGTGTTGAAAAAGGATAAAAATGTATTCTGGTATTTCTGGTTTGTGCCTCAATGGGATATCTGTGTACAAATAACTACCTGTTGGACATACAGGTGTCCCGTTTCAGCCGGCAGTAAAAAAAGGCCTCTGAGCCCTGCTGTTGATCACAGCTCTTCCTTCAGCAGCAGCATCTGTACCTCAGCTACAGCCATGGGAGCTGGAACCATGTCCCAAATAGCTTCTGAGGCTTCTGCCCATGGATATTGAGGATCAGTGACCCAGCAACAGATCAGCAAACAACAGAAACATGGTTAAGTACAAACTTCTGTTTTCTATTGGCTGTGTCTTAGGTGTTCTGGTTCGTCATCTTAGAAGCTTTCAGACTCACAGCCAGACCCTGCTGCTCTGTGCTGAAGAGCGCCGTTTGCAGTAGATGAGGGTTTTGCCCTGCAGGTGCGAGGGGAAGGCTTTGGGAAGGAGGCTGGTGAGCGGCACGGGCTGGCAGAAGAGGGGCTGTGCTGTGGAGTGCAAGCATCCTATGTGCCCCTCAGCTGCCAGGAGGCAAACCCTTAGTGCTGCCTGCACATCCAAGGGATGCTGTGCTGCCCCAAGAGCCTGGGGAAGGACAGGGAAACTCAACAGTGACAAGCACCAGCCTTTCTTCCCAGCTCCTGTGGCTGGAAAGAGCTTAATTTTTCAGGACCTTTATTACTCAGGGGGTTAATTTTAAGGTGATTTGGTACAGGAGAAAGATTGGTGGCTTTGTTGTGATACATTTCATCAAGATAGTAAGAGGTCAAAAATGAAGCTGAGAGACTAAGTTTTGGCACGTGTAGGGAGACAGCGTGATAAATGCCATCTACTCTCAGGTATGTTTGCTGTGCTGAGTTCATTTAGGTGTCTTGTAGGAGTTATTGGTAACAGCGTGAGTTGCTGTATTTGAGGCTTCTGTGGTTTTGACTGCATTTTAAATCACCTGAATCGAGTTATTTGGAATGTACTGTTTTTAAAGCTTAGTTAAAAATGCCGTCCTTAACTGGCCTAATCGGAATTGTTACTGGTTTGGGGCGCCACGACATTTTTGTGCATTCCAAGCACCCAAACGGGAGCAGAACAGCCTTGCTGTGAAGCGGACCGCTGCGGCCACGGCAAGGCAGAGGGCGGCCCGTGCGAACTAGGCAGGGCAGGGCAACCCGAGGTCCCCGCGCGCCCAACGCCCGCTCCCGGGCGGTACCTCCGCCAGCGCTGGGCGGGGCGGCCCCCGCCGCAATGATGGCGCCGGGCCCGCGCCACAGCGAGCTGACACGTACGTGAGTCCGCCTAGGGGCCGGTTTCGGGTGCCTGAGCCCCGCCCCCGCACCGCCTCCTCCGCCCGACCGCTCCCGGCGTTCGCGCCAAAGCGCTGCGTGACGCGGCCGTGTGTAGTTCCGCCCCCGCTCTCCGTGTTTTCAAACCGAGGGGGTGGGCGTGATTGGCTGGCGCGTGTGCCACGTGACTAACGGTCGCGGGAAAGCCGCGGAGTCCGAACAGCGTGAGGCGAGGCGAGCTGTGCCCGGGGGCAGCATTACACCCAGGTGCGTACTGCGCCCGGCAGACTTGGAGCAGCGCAGGCATAGCGGGCGCGGCCCTCAGCGGGGCTCGCAGCCGGCCGCCATGAGCTTCCTCAGCTTGCAGCAGCAGGCGGCGCCGCCGCGGAGGGTCTCGGCCCGGCGGGCGGCTGCCCCGATCCGGCAGAAACTGCTGTTCTTGAGCGCCCACAGCGACTGCGAGGAGGACGAGGAGGAGGACGAGGAGGAGGAAGGAGGCAGCAGCTGCAACAGCACCGGCGAGGACTCGGCCTTCCAGGAGGCGGATTCGGCCTTCCAGGAGGCAGACTCGCCGCTCTCGGCTGCTCGCACCCCGGCGCGGGGCGACCCGCCCCTGCTGGAGGAGGAAGAGGAGGAGATGGAGCCCGCGGCGGCGCAGCTGCCGGACGAGGGGGACTCGTGGGAGGAGGAGGGATTCGGCTCCTCTCCTGTGAAGTCTCCCGGAGCTTATTTCATGGCCGGCTCGCCCTCGCCGCCTCCCCCTCACAAGGGCCGCCGCTACTGCGGTGGCTCCCCGCCGCGCCCCGCGGCTAGTGGCTACAGGGTACGGAGCGAGGAGCCCAGCTCGCCGCTGCCCGACTACCCCGGCACGCCGCCTCACAAGACTTTCCGCAAGCTGCGCCTCTTCGACACGCCGCACACTCCCAAGGTGAGGCACCGCACCTTCCGCCTTCTCCGCACGGCAGCCTGCCCAGTGCGAGGGCGCAGGGGGTGCTGGGCTGGGCCGGGCTCGTCTGAGGCGGGAGGCGCGAGGCGCCGCTCCCGGCGGTTGGCATGCGGGTGTTGACGGGCGGTGGGGGCCCGGACGGGTTAGCAGACCGTCCCGCGAGCCGCTTGCGCCACCCCGCCTGGCCGCAACGGCGAATTGGCGTCAGCCCCGGGTTCTGCCCACAGCCGTCCGTTACGGTTATGTAATCGGCGGGGGGAGACGCTCGGGCTCCGCGCCCCGGTGGGCCCAGCCGGGGAGAAGGGGGTGGGGGAGGAAGGGAGCGGGTGGGCGGCACTCTCTGCGTTGCTTCTTCAGCCCGACAGGGTGGGGGCCCCACGTTGGGGCCGGCGCTGCCCAGCTCGCTCCGCGGAACTGGCTGCCTGCCGGCGGGCTGCCCCCCGTAGACCTGCGTTTTGTCCCGTAGAGTAACGGGGCGTGGGGCACACCCCGCGATGTGCATAAAAGATATATGCGTAAAAACATTTTTACACTTCCATATGTATTACTTATACATTGATAACTACCCTGTATTTGCCATGTTTTGTGGGAAAAAATATTGGAAAAGGTGAAAGTACAATAGTGAACCCTTAAAATAAGTATTTTAGTGTTATGTGGGCATTTGTCCCTTTGTAAACAGAAAGCTAAAGCTTGAGTTGGAGTTTGCCCTGTGTGTCTAATCGATGTGTCTCGTTCTAGTGTCATTGCTGTTGTAGCGCGTTGTGCCAGCGCCAGCTCAGTGCCTGCACTCCTCGTGAAACGTAAAAGGCTGTTTGAGTAGCCGATACTGTTAAACTAATGGATTTGAAAGCTTAAAGGGATGAGTAGCTGTTAACTCTGTCAATAACAAACTTTTGGAAGGCATTTCAACTTTTGAACTCGACGTTCATGTAAAACACGGTATAGTGAATTCAAATCTAGTGACAATAGGTTTGCTTTCCTCGTTTCTTTTCATATAGCCCTTTAGAAGTAATCCTGGGATAATCCCCGGGGATAATCTCCCAGAGGTCTTTAGACTGTAGATCGAAAACAGCTGATTTAAGGTGCGAAGAAGGCAACCTTGTTAATTGGTTTTCTACAGGTTCCATCTTAAGTAAGGTTTCACTGGTAGTAATGAGTGATACTTATGTGGAAATAGTAAAACTGGTGATGATCTTGTATCGAGTAGGGAGCAGACACTACAGATGCTAGAGTCTTGTTGATTGTGACACAAAAACAAGGTCCTGACCCAGCCTGTCAGTGGGATTTTTAAATTAGGTGCCCAAATTCTACAGGGGTTATCATGGAGAGGTTACTTCTGGAATCTGGAGGAATCAGTTGGCCTGGGTATCCAGTGGAAGTACCGAAATGTGTGTTGAAACAGTGATTTAAAGCTCTTCATGTATTCCAGATTCGGAGAGTGCAGTTGAGATTTCCAAGTATTGAGCCTTCTTTCCTATGGGGGTTTAGGCTTTGGTTATGTTAATTCTTTATTTTGAAAGGTATTAGGCACTAGGATAAGGCAGTACTGCTTGTGATCCGGTAGGTCAGTGTTTGGCATCTTCACCAGGATGTAGGAGACTGGGGTGCAAAGTGGGGGAGTTTCATCATGTGCCTGGAAGACACCTGGTCTGACAAATCATGACCCAAAAAGTTCTGGCCTGGATGTTGAACCTACAGCACAACACTGGTGTCAGTTCTTGAGCAACTTTTTGTAGGTGCATGAAGAGGCATCTGTGCATCAGTATTAATCACCACCTAAATTTGTAGTTACCAAAGATGATTTCCTATGTCTGATCTAATTTCTAAATCTTGTATGTGAAAATCACGGTGATGCAGCACAGAATGGTCTGTGAGTTTCGTCTGTGTTTATTTCATGGACAAATAGTTGTCTGGGAAGCTTAGGTGGTGACATGATTAAAGATAGAAAAACAACTGCTTTTATAATCTTTCTTGTCTATTAAAAACTTTTAACATTCAGTGTTTCATTTAACTGTTTTTGTGTGGAGCGTAAAGCCTAATAATTTTATAAATGTCTTTTTTTCCTATAAATTCAGAGTTTGCTTTCTAAAGCACAAGGAATAGGCTCCAGCTCAGTTAAACTTCGAGGGGGCTCTCTATTTATGAATGTTGGGAAATCAGAGAAGCAAGACGATGATATTAGACGAACACCTCATGTGAACATCAATCCCTTCACTCCTGATTCCATGTTTCTTCACAACTCTGAGGGAAAATGTCGTAGGAGGAAGAGAACACACTGGAATGAGTGAGTAACTTTTATCTCGCTTTGTTAAGCTTATCTTTAGAACTGCTTCTAGCTGGAAAAGTTTTGTTACAAATTGAGTCTATAAAAGTATTTTTCCTTGCAGCTTTTTAAAATATCTGCTTTGAGATGATGTTATGAAATAACCGTTTAGCACTAGATCTTCCAATTAATATATACAGAGTATAGGCAAGGCTGTGTCCTACAGTCTTTTTACCTGACTGCATAAACTGTGCACACAGGCTTTTCTTGAGGAGGAGAAAACATGGTACCCTTATATAAGAGTTAGCACTTATGAAATGTCTAGCATTCAACCAGTTCAACTAAACTTAAGTAGAATGGTATCACTGAGATCTAATTTTACCAACAGCTGCTAGACTTCAGTTTTAAGTTTACTTAAGCCACATTACTTCTGCAAAAATAACTGTTACGAATTTCAGCTCCTGTGGAGAGGACATGGAAGCAAGTGATGGAGAGCCTGAAGATGAAACCATCAGACCAGCTAAGGTTATTAATCTCTAGATCTTGATACTATGTTTGGCATTTTGTGTATCTGCAGATCTAACTATTTTCCTTTCTAATATTTACAGAGGATAACAATAACAGAAAGTAATATGAAGTCACGGTATGCAACCGAATTTCATGAGTTGGAGAAGATTGGCTCTGGTGAATTTGGCTCTGTGTTTAAATGCGTGAAGAGACTTGACGGCTGTATTTATGCAATAAAGCGATCCAAGAAACCCTTAGCTGGCTCAGTGGATGAGTGAGTGTTTCCTGCTATTAAAAGTTAAAAGCCACCTCTTGGTACTTTTTCCTCCCATGTCTCTTTGTATTGGTGTCTAGGGAAGTAATTTAAGGCAAAAGTGTAAATGCGCATGAATTAAATGTGAAACAGATACGATTTTGAAGTCACTTATGTGTTTTTATGAGTACTGTGCAGTACTATGGAGGACAGGTTAGCTGGTCTTTTTCTAGCAGATATTTGTCCCAGTTATCTGTGTGGAAACAGATTGTTCTAATCTGCAAAGTAAGACTAATACTTGCGTTGATGGCAGGAGGGACTATACAAATAAACTGCAGTGATGATACTTTGGCATATGAAAGGAAAGCAATATTCCCAACTAGGTCTTCATCCTTGTCAACTTGACATGTCAATTCACTTTTGGGACTTGTTTAGGTATTTGTGAAGGAGCCTGTGATTCATGACATCTTTTCCCCCTTCGCTGTTCTAATAGTAACTATTTGTTAAATAATTGAATGTTCTAATAGTACCTATTAATATAAAACTCCACAAGTTTGACTTGCTCAAAATTGCATAACAGACTTACATACAAAAAGTTGTGAATCTTGAGTTCAGTCATATTCCTGGCTTATGATCATCATTATTTTTTTCCTAAGTCTTTACTGATGCTTCTCAAAGCTTGTTGATTAGAAAGTATGTCGTGGAAGTGGTAGATCCCTCAAGAATTACCTACAACAAAACCTGGGGTTCTATATGCTTAGATCTTCAGTGCAGTGTTAATTATTTTAGGTGTTCTAATGTAAATACAAATCCATCTTAAGGTGCCTCAGAACTGAATATAAAGGTTTTTATTAGAAACCTGAGCTTGCAGTGGGACATGATATTATAATAAGTGTTTCTGTCAAGCTGAAATTGGACTAATTCAACCTCATAATGTTCTTGAGTGCTGTTATTTTTGTGACTGTACCAGGCAAAATGCTTTAAGAGAAGTCTATGCACACGCAGTTCTGGGACAGCATTCTCATGTAGTAAGATACTACTCAGCATGGGCAGAAGATGATCATATGCTTATACAGAATGAATATTGCAATGGTAAGTAAAGTTTACAGCTTGTTCTGAACTTGCTTTAAAAAAAAAAACAAAATTTTGAAGGTACATAGGTGTCCTTACAAATCCCTAGCACTACCAGTAATTAGGAATTGATTGCCCTACACATAGCACATACATTATTGTCTCAAATGTGTCTGATGTTCTGAAAAGGCATATCAGATACATGAAGCAAAACCTGCACGAAATTGTAGACAAAGTCTTGAGCATTCAAGAATATTGGAAGTACAGCAAGGCATTTGCAGGCAGCAGAACAGTTCTCTCTCTCTGTACAAGCTGGAATAGAGAATTTCCAGTGAGTTTATTTTTAAAAGGGAGGTGGCTCTGGTTTCTGAAGCATTTGCTGTGGTTGATACCCTGCCAGAGATTTAGGAGAGAGGGAAGAGATCTTTTTCCCTTATGTTGGTATCCTGTTAATTTGCAAGGCACCTACAGCAGAAAAATAATTTTGTTATTTTCTATGGCTACAAAAGGGGGGTGCAGCACTAGATTTTGCCATTCCTGTGCATCACCAGCATGTTCTTGGGGATACATATTTTATTTTGGGAGCCAGTTGTACTTACTTTTGGAAGCAAGATGTCATTTTGTCAACTGATGTAAAATAATTATGTTGTTTTCTTTAATGTTGTTTTAGGTGGCAGTTTAGCAGATGCCATAAGTGAAAATTACAGGAATATGCGTTATTTTACTGAACCAGAACTGAAGGACCTGCTGCTTCAGGTGGCTCGTGGCTTAAAGTACATTCATTCAATGTCACTGGTACACATGGATATCAAACCGAGTAAGTTTGTAAGATGTTTTGCTCTGTATTGACAACTTCCTCAGTTAATCTGCTTGTAGAAAAATGAGCAGTTAGCCACACCTTACTAACTGTAAATTCTTCACTGAAGTTCTAAATAGCAATACAAAGATGTCAGTTATAAAGTTGGCTAGCAAACTTAAACTGTTGTTGCGTTTATCTTGGGTCCTTTTTGTGTAATTGACTACACTTGCATAACACTTGGCTCCCCTCCCAGCAGAGGGGCCAGAGTAAGTTAGTTTCTTTCAAAACAGGGTATATATACAACTACTGTAGTGGAACTAGATGAAGTAGAAATTGGACGGTTGTGGTTTGGTGGTGGGTTTTTTGGTTGCTTTTTTTTTTTTGTTGTTTGTGGTTTGTTGTGGGGTGTTTTTTTTTTGTTCTTTTTTTGTTTGGCTGTTTTTACTAATCTGCTCTTTTTCAGGTAATATTTTCATATCTCGGACATCAGTCCCAAGCGTAACTTCAGAAGAAGGTGATGATGATGATTGGTCATCTGATAGAGTCATATTTAAAATCGGTGAGAAGCAGCACATATGCTAAAAAGAATTGCATTGTTTGTCTTCTGAAAAAATAACTTTCATCTGTTTTTCTAGGTGACCTTGGTCATGTAACTCGAGTATCTAGTCCACAAGTGGAGGAAGGCGATAGCCGTTTTCTTGCAAATGAAGTTCTACAAGAGGTAACTGTTCTGTGTGTGGAAAATAGTGATGTTAGTCTGTGTGCTGCTCTCCTTAGAGTAATGAGTTGCTGTTTGCTGCCTCCTTGCTGAGGGGGGAAACTTCCTAAATGGTGTCCCTTTGAACTCTGGTAGTACTTGTAACACTGTAGATGTGTTCAGTGCTGAATAGTTGAGCTGTTTGTTAAATTTCTTCTGGGTGCTATGTCTAGTAATATTTTTTTTTTATTTGTTTTTCAAGAACTACACCCATTTGCCAAAAGCAGATATTTTTGCTCTTGCTCTGACTGTTGTCTGTGCTGCTGGGGCTGAACCACTTCCATCTAATGGGGACCAATGGCATGAAATTCGACAAGGGAAAATACCCAGGATACCGCAAGTGCTTTCTCAAGAATTACTAGACCTACTGAAAGTAAGAACTCTTCTATTGTGGCTCACTGATTAGTGTAGTTTACTATATTACTGGCCTTAACTAGAATGCGTTATTTTTTTTTTTTCCAAGGTTATGATTAATCCTGATCCAGAGAAAAGGCCTTCAGCTGTGGCACTAGTCAAGCATTCAGTACTTCTTTCTGCCGCAAAAAAGAGCGCAGAGCAGCTCCGGATAGAACTGAATGCTGAAAAATTCAAAAACTCACTTTTGCAGAAGTAAGTAGTTCTCAGGGACCTTAAATATAGCTTAATTTCTAACGGGTTTTCATATGATAGTAGAGTGATGGTAAAGCAGGACTGTCCTTGTTTGTGCATGAAGTCCACAATTCTATGTGCATGTGCTTACCTGAGAGTACAAAATGGGTTATGTAACTTCAAAAGGAACTTTTTTCATAGAAGGAACTTCTTGAACACTTAAGGGAATTGCAACTACACTATTAGTATTCAGGGCATAAGAAACATTACGGTTTTTAAAACCTTCTAAGCATAAGCCATGCTTTCATGACAGGTAGAGTGTAATTTACATCTATATGTTCTCCTAGGTAGTCCGTACATTGAAACATGTTGGAAAACATGACTTAAATGACCTATTTTGAACTTAAATGGAGTGGCACATCAGGAATGTTTTTGAATTAATGTGACTTGTATACAGCAGTGTTATCCAGTTACAAGAAAATCATTTTCATTGGAAGGTCATCTTGTCCTGCCCCTTGCTCAAACACTCAACTCTGAATTAAAGCTTTAAAGAAGAGTTTCCCTTTAGGAAAGTCTGATTTCTGCATAAGTTTCAGAGGAAGAGTTTAGTAAGTTAAGAAGCAATCATCTAAATCTTTCACTACAGTTAACCTTGCATGTGTTATGCATAATAGGCAGGTTTCTATGAGGGAATATACAACAAAGATTACTTACAGACTGGTTCATTTTGAATAAAGATACTAACTTTGGGTTTGGATTCTCTCCGTTGCTATCTGCTTATCTTGCCACTGCTACAGTCTGAATGTAGCCAGACTTGCCATTTCAGATGGTTATATTTATAATCTTATTTTGAGTTACACTGACTGCAGAAGGAATAATTTGACAGTTTGTGCAGATTGTTGGTCAGTTTTGTTGAGATAACTTGCCTGTATAAAGACAACATACTCTCGTATCATATGTGAAACGGGAAATTGGCAAAATTAATGTTTTGTGAAGACTACTTCTCACCTGGCATCAAGTAGGGTGCATCCTTATAACTGTAAATCCAAAAATGATTTAAAAAGAACAATTCTCCTTAGTAATTATTAGCATTGTGGGGGTAGCGTTCTATAAATTAGTTGAGGTGGTTATTTTGTTTGTAGGGATTTTTTTTTTTTTTTAACCCTCTTGCATTTTGACCCATTTAAGATACCACTTTGGTATGTAAGTTACCATCAGTGGAAGGAATCCTTGTAGGGAAATGCTTTTCTACTGTGTTGTCTTCTTCAGAGGAAGGAAGAATTCAAGATCAGACTTCTAGAAAAGAATGGAAGTATATTATACAACTTACGTCCTGGTAATGGTGTGGTGGGCGGCTGTGCACATATGCATGTGTTTGTGACTGATGTTTAGTCTTCAGGGAAGACAATTAAAAATTGATAGCATTCTCTTGCAGTGAACTGACACAGTGCTAATGTGGGGAGGATTAGATGGGGCATGGGTGTTAGTGAATAATACTTTGGCTGACAAGAACAGGAGTAGTTTTTTAAAGGAACTTAAGCCTAAATACACCTACACCGATGTGCAGCAAGCTTGTGAAATTTGATCTTGCTTTGGAGCCCAGATTTAAAGTGACATTACAAATGCTAGTTCTTACGGTAGAGAAAATTCTTTGAGGAGGAGTAGTTTGGGACAGAAGAAAGGAAAGCATATGAGGAAATACTACACTTAGCCATATGTCCGCATTTAGGGAAGGGAGAAAAGGAGTGTGTGGGGAAATAGTTGATGAAGATAACTTTGCTCTTTACTCAGACTATTTAATAGTTTTCCCCTGAGTTTTATGTACCTTTCTTCTCAGACTGAATATTGGTAATTCTCTGAAACAGAGTAGTTGAGAGAATGTTGCACAGAGACAATGACCTATGCTACCTTCAGTGATGCAGCCTTGAAGGTTTGGGCTCAAATTTATTTGTTAGTCAAAAAAAGATTTAGTTGGTGATAAGCTTTGATGTGGGTATGCAAAGGGAGAAGGATGCTTCCCGAGTTGACTGTTGCTGGTTATGTTCTTCTTTGTTAATCTAAGCGAGTGTCTCTCTGAATCTTCCACAAAAGTTCAGTTGTGAATGAACGCTTCATTTGGGCAAACCTCAGTAACTAGCTCTTCGGTGATATATCACATGCTTGTGCTAGAAAGTAAACTAGCATCCTACTATGCTCTGGTAAGTGAAGTGTTGAGCTGCTTGTAAAAGGATGGGTTTTAAAATCTGACCAAGTTATGCGAATTTGACATTTCCTTCCCTTGTTACTCTAGATGAGTAACAAACAACTCACCTCTGTCCTCTGGGTTGTAAACAGGTAAATGCGAATGGTAATGGTCTTAGTATGACCTAAATTGATGGCAGATCTTAAGTTCTGAAACTGCTGTAATTTATTTGAACTGCTTTTGCTGTGATACACCCATAGTCCTTACTGCTACCATTGCATATGTGTGACTCTCTCAATGTCTTGCAGAGAGCTGAAGAAGGCACAGATGGCAAAGGCTGCAGCTGAGGAGCGAGCACTGTTCACTGACAGAATGACAACTAGATCTACAACACAAAATAGACCGTCTCGACTCATTGGAAAGAAAATGAACCGCTCAGTTAGTCTTACTATATACTAACTATGATGCATAAAGGAACTACTGAGGATGGCTAAGCATCTCTGCCAGACTGAAGCCCAAGAAATCAAAATAATTCAATTCCTGGTTTCTTGTCCTGTCTTTGATCAGTGTCACTAGTTTTACAGGAATTGCTTCTGGATTCTTACTTGTACAATATGGCTGATATGCTGTATTAACCATTTGAGTTAATGGACTTTGTTACTATCGTGTCCATAGAAGATCCTGGATGTTAGTCCATAAGCTTTTCAGTTACACTGTTAGATGTTACATCGTCCCAGGGTTAACCACTATAGTGGTGTGCTGCTTTGTAGCTTTACAGCATTGTAACAAGAAGTAATATCCCTAATATTCTTTAAGAGGATGGGAGGGAGGGGGCCTTGCTTTGGTAGTTACTGGTATTTTTGGAGCAGAGGGGAATATGTTCTTGGCTTTAAGGCCACCTACACTCAATGTACCTGATGTCAGGTAGACTTTTATTGTGAATTTTATTTGTATATTCAACTGGGAGCACTTTGTAGGCATTGCATAAACCACAGCTTAGAAACCTGTGGAATTAAGTGCCAAGTGGAACTGCTGCTATTTTTAGTTTGTTGTCCTTGCTGTAAACTGTAGCATTAAAACAATCATTATTGTGTTAATAGGCTTCTTGTTAAAACAACTACGTGAAACAAATCTAAGCTGCGTTTTAGTGAAGGCAGCATCTTTCTCTCAAAGCTAGTGCATTGTGAAATAATGCACCAATTTAATATTTGGGCTCTGTGTTAGTGTAGTGCAATTGTTATTGTCTTGGCTATTGATGTTTTGTAATTTTTTCTAATAAGGTTCTCTAAGTGTTTTTATTCTCTTCAGTTGTCCATTCTTTGAGGCTATTTTATGGTTTTGTTGTTTGTTTTTTTTAATGTTGGAGTACTTGTAAATAATTGTTTAGCGTAAGTGTTCAAGTTGTTCTTTGCTGTTTATGTACATAAGTTTGGTGTTTATAGTATACTTTACTGAAACTGCAATTTGAGATGCCAATAGACAAAGATTAACTATTCAAAGTTCCAAAATGAACAGGAAGTGGCCATCAGAATCTGTATTGTTGTTGGACCTAGGCTGACAGATGTTGCTAAAAAATAGAACTGTTCTAATTACTGGCTTGTCTCTTCATTAATTTTAGTTTAAACAGTGTTCCCCATTTGTGCTCTGTTTGTTCTTACTAGTGTTAAATTTGAATATTAAAGTTAAAAGTTTTGTTTAATATTGTCTTTTATGCTTATTTAGCCCTATAGTTGTGGGAATAAAATACTGAGTTAGGAATATACTGTGGCAAGTCCTGATTAGATCTGCTTCCTGCTCCTGTGTAATGCTTGTGGCTCCCTCTAGTGAGAGTGGAAGATGGCATACTTTCTGATAGTTATTATAGGAGAGAAGTAGCACAGTCTGCATTGTAGTATCTAGCAGTCTGTCTCTACAGCTTCCAAAATGATACTACATGTTGGAAAGATTAAGCCCTTGGAAGATTTGAAGTGGAACCCATGACTGTGAAGATGGAGGACTAGATGAAACTGTGACGAAAGGTAAGGAGGAAAATTCATGAATTGCTGAGGATGGGAAATTAGATAAATTCTTATTTAGAAGTTGGGAAGAGAACAGTGGGAGGAATAGGAATAGTCTAGGGAACCCAGTGGCTGCATGTTCTGTGGCATGGGCATAAAATGCACATATCTTTAGTCCCTCATGAAAAGGAGAGATACAGTAAAGCTAATTAATAAAGGTGTAACATTAACCTGTTGGGGAAGCTTTTACATGTATTAAAGTGGTGCAGGTGACTGTAAGACAAGCTGTATGTGAATTGAATGGGTGGTCATAATTTAATTTTGCAATCAACAAATGAAAGCTGCTTAGAATTTTTATTTGTAAGTGCTATTCATATGACTGAAATTCAGGGGTTGGTTTAGATAATTTAGTCTGGGTAATATTTTCTGGGTATGCACTTCTTGTCAGTAAAAACTGATAGACTGGAATACCTTTAAGTTTTTACTTTGTAAGATAGTCCTGTCTTGTTTGTGAGAGAACTTAAAATATCTCTCATTGTTTTGTTGCAGTGTTTTAATGTTCATCTATGCTGAATGAGACTGCTTTAAAAACATACTTTTTCGTAACAGTCATCAGTTGTGGGGGATCAACAAATGTAGTAAGCCTGTCTTCCCCTATAGTGTAAATAGACTTGACATACCTATGATAATTGTATGCTCTTGGATCACTCGTTTTCAGAGGCTTGTGACATCAATACAGGTATTGCTGTGCAAACAAGCCATATACAGTAGCTATCTAAGCTTGCAGAGGCGTTCTCTTTGCTGAATGAAAAGGTGGGTGGGTGGCTAAGATGAAAGAGTGGTGGTGAATGGAGTTAAATGCAGTTGGCAGCTGGTCACAAGTGGTCCCCAGGGCTCAAGATTGGGTCAGTTCTGTTTAATGCCTATCAATGAATGATCTGGATGAGGTGGTTGAGTGCACCCTCAGTAAGTTTGCAGAGGACACCAAGTTGGGCAGGAATATTTATATGCTTGAGGTTAGCGAGGCTCTCCAGAGGGACCTGAACAAGCTTGGCTGATGGACCGAGGCCAACTGTATGAGGTTCAGCAAGGCTCAGTGCCAGGTTCTGCACTTGGGTCACAACAACCCCTTGCAACACTGAAAGCTCTCATCGGCAAAGGACCTGGGGTGTTGGTCGACATCTGGCTGAATATGAGCCAGCTTTTGTCCCTAGGTAGCCAAGAAGGTCAATAGCATCTTGGCTTCTATCAGAAATAGCATGGCCAGCAGTTCTAAGGATTGTTCCCCTGTACTTGGCACTGGTGAGGCTGCATCTTGAATACCGTGTTCAGTTTTGAGCCCCTCACTACAGGAGAGACATTGAGGGGCTGGAGAGGGTCCAGAAAAGGGCAACAAAGCTGGTGAAGGGTCTGGAGAACAAGTTTGATGAGGAACAGCTGAGGGAACTCTGGGGGTGTTTAGTCTGGAGAGTAGGCAGCTCAGAGGACATCTTATCACTTTCTGCAACTACTTGAAAGGAGGCTGCAGTGAAGTGGGTGTTAGTCTCTTCTCCCATGTAAACAAGTGACAGGACAAGAGGAAATGACCTCAAATTGCTCCAGGGAGATTTAGATGGGATAGCAGGAAAAATTTCTTCACCAGAAGAGTTGTCAGGCATTGGAACAGGCTGCCCAGGGAAGTGGTTGAGTCAACATCCCTGGAGGTATTTAAAAGATACATAGACACTTGGGGACACAGTTTAGTGGTGGACTTGGCAGTGTTATGTTAACGATTGCACTCAATCTTAAAGATCTTTTCCAACATAAATGATTCTGTGGTACTCTTCTGTTACTGGTTCCATGTTTTGTATCTGCCATAGAACGGATGCCCAACCAAAACCATGTAATTGAAGTGGCTTTGGATGTTCTTTGTCCTGTGTACTAAGGAAAGTGTTTAAAAAGGAGCTGCAGGAGTTTTAAATAGTTTGTAGGAGCAGTAAGAATAGTGACATTTTATCTCAAATTTTCGTAAGATTTCGTGAGGACAATGAGGGAAGCTGACAATTCTGGCCCAACAGTGGCCAGTGGGAAGAATCAGAGAATTTAGAATGTGTGCATTAATGCTTCCCATGAATACGCCCAGCATCCAGTGGTTCATGATTCAGATGCTTGCCGAGTGAGAAGTAGTATTTACTTTTTACTGACATTGAAGGGTTTTTCATTTTTAATAGAAACAATCTCACAGTAATTTTGGTGTCATGAATTTACTGCAAAACCAACATTTGGGAAAAGTTGTATGTAGTTAAGCAAGCCACCTTTTCAGGTGGAAGAAGCTACTAGCTGCTCACAAAATGTAGAAAGTCAGATGTTATTTGAAGGAATTCTGCCAAGTATGGTGTAACAAGGTAAGCTTCATCACTTTAAGAAGAAAGCTTCATATCAATTTAAGAAGCTAAATGAGTTAAATGGTTTACCATTTTTCTTGTGAATTCATCTAGCTTAACTTTCCAATACAGAGGTGGTAAAGTACCTCAACTTTTTTGATCAGAGTACCTCGTTTCCTGAGGAGCTACCTAAAAAGAGAATCTAAAAGTAACTGAAAGTAGGCATTTCATATCCCCACCTCCTCTAGATATTTGTCTGCTTATTTGTCTTCTGTCTTTGCATATAGATGCAGTGTCTGTAATCCATTTTCTAATGATAGGTTACTGGACAACACTACCTGTCTAGTCTTGCTTAGTCTTGCTTCATCTTCTGCCCAAAGAGTGGGTGTTGTGGCGGACTAAAGTTTTTGCAGAATTAAGTTTCCTGTAGAGACAGGACACCACTTAATGCTGGTTTCCAAAGAATATCCTGAAATTGTTCCATCTAAACTATTTATTTGGGGATGAATTGTCTTCCATTTGGCTGTACAAAATTAGTTCCTGTTGGAAACAGAAAAGCAAACAAAAGCATTGACCTATCCAACCTGATGTGAATTTCAAGTACCAAGGATTGACTCACTTACTGGGTAATTAGTCTTGTCAGTCAAACCTTTCCATGGACTACCTGTAGAAGTATTGGTGGCCCTTAGTTTTTCTTTGCTTTGCAGGCTAAACCATTATAATTGAACCATAAATTCTCTGTTTTAATTTCTTTTTTTTTTTTAATATTTTGAGGCACACATGGTGGTTCAAATATTATATCAAATTCTGTTTGTGCCATTACTGTTGAAACACAACTGGATTTACTTAGAGAATATCTTCTCAAGAAAACACCACTGTGATGTCGTGCATACTACTGGTCCATTGTAGGCATGAAGACCAATGGATGCACAAAAGGTACGTCTGTGAAGAGAAGTTAACACCTTCCAGTTGGAAACTGTAGCAAACTAGAAATTGTTGTTGTACTTTCATAGGTTACATATCAAACTCAGCAATTTTTGCCACAGATTCACACAGGGTTAACCAGCTAGAATTACTAAGGTAATCTTTGTCTGCTTGGTTTGGGTTTGGGGGGTTTTGTGTGTGTGTTTGTGGCTTTGTGGGTGGGGGTGGTTTTTTGGGTTTTGTTTTTGGCTGTGGGTTTGGGTGTTTGGTTTTTTGGGGTTTTTTATTCTGTTGTGTTTTGTGGTGGGTTAGTTTTGGGTTGGTTTGATTGGTTGCTTGCTTTTTGTCCATTTCCAAGTGTCCTATCCGCACACTGATTTCCTGCTCCTCCACCTACCCATGGATACAAGCTGTTTGTCGTGGTTTAAGCCTCTATAACTCACACAGTCTCTCTCTCACTTCCCCCTCTTTCTTCCCCCAGTCCTGGGGGGATGGGGAGGAGAATCAAAAGAATGCAACTCCCACAGGTTGAGATAAGAACAGTTTAGTAACTAAGGTATAACACAAATCACTACTGCTACCACCAACAATAATAATGACAAAGCAAATACAAGGAAAGAGAATACAACTGCTCACCACCCGATACCAAGCCCGACCCACCAGTGAGCCCCCACGTTTCCGGGTCTCTGCTCTCTGTTTTTACACCCTAGGCATGATGAGCTGTGGTATGGAATACCTCTCTTTGGTCAGTTTGGGTCAGGTGTCCTGTCTCTGCTTCCTCCCGGCTTCCCCTCCTCCCTGGCAGAGCATGAGACTCAGAGAGTCCTTGGCCAGACCAAAACGTTCTAAGCAGTAACTATAAACATCGGTGTTATCAGCGCTGTTCCCAGGCCAAAAGTCAAAAACACAGCACTGCACCAGCTACTAAGAAGGAAAAAAATGACTGCTGCTGCTGAACCCAGGACACTGTTTATGACTACAGGCCTAATAAAGTTTTATTTTAGTTGGGATAGATCTGAATTAGTAAGATGTAGAACCTGAAAAACATAGTGACTACTTGGCATTTTTATGAAGTTATAGATAAGCTTTACTTCCACCTAGAAATGGAGGTAGGCACTGCTTGTATATTTGAAAATAGGATTTCCATTTCACAGAATCGCAGAATGATTTTGGTTGGAAGTGACCTTAAAGCTCATGCACTTCCAGCCACCTGCCATGGGCAGGGACACCTTCCACTAGAGGGGGTTGCTCAAAGCCCCATCCAATCTGGCCTTGAACGCTGCCAGAGATGAGGCATCAATTTAATGGGTTGCATTACTGTAGACTATAACTTTGAAGTGTTTCATTAATGAAAGTATACTTAGTCACGCAGCCCTTCTTGTTGAACTTGTTGGAAGGAGGGATCAAGGGGAGGTTTGACCCCTTCCCAAAAGCTGACCAGCTTGACCTTTGTCTTTAATGTGTTTTGTAGTCTCCAGCAACACCTGCTGGACAAAATGATCAACCGTACACTATGTTTTTGTATTTAAAGTGCTTGTGTGCTAGTATAATGCTATACCCTGACAGAAACCATGATCTTGTTCTGCAGTAATGACTGAGCATTCTTTCCAGAGGTAGCTCAGGTAAGTGTTGACTTTGTTTTTAAATCCACACCCATCCCCTCAGTTTGGTAGGCTTGGAAAAGACATCCTCATGGTGTCACCATATATGTGAATTGGTATATAACATGTGTGAACAATTAATGAATCTGTGCATGTCTGCTATCTATTAATATCACCGCTACAGCTGTGCTTGAGGACTCTGGACTAAAGTGATGGTCAGTAAGAGTCAAAAGTAGGGCTGTTCCCTGCCTGAAATTCACCTTCTTTCAGTGAACTGTGGAGACCACCTGAGAGAGACAGCTGCAGGCTCCCCTGGTTGCAGGCTGCTGAGCTGATGCATAGGTTCTGCAGAGAAAGCAGGAAGAAGCAGTGGCGGGCAGGATAGCACACAGGAAATTAAAGTCCTGCTTCTGTTGTTTAAACAGTTGAAATTGGAAGAAGATGCTATCTTCCCAAAGTATAATGGGATTGGGGTAGAGGAAAGGGAGGTGCCCTGAGGAGAGAATATTGCTGTGCCTATTTAAACAGGAAGCAATTTATTACTGTTTAACACGTGCTCAGAGATCTGAGATTCTGGAAAGCCTTGAAAAATCTGAAGGTTTGGTTTCAAAGATCTTCCTTTTGTCAGTCATTTGACTCCCTTCTAATATTCAGCATCAATACTTAGCATGACATCTGAATAATCATGCTGGCTTAAACTGACTTCTGTTTGACTCAAGATGAAAGCAGAATAACTGGCCTAATTCTAATTAACAGTCTATGTATCCCTAGGGTTACTGCCAGATAAGTGGGCTAATGGACATAAGAACTGCTGCTATTACTGACTGACCGTTTATGCTCAGGAAAAGATCCTCTGTGTTTAGCATGCATCCTAATGATCTTGTCCATCTATTGATGTACAGACAACAGAATACACACCTAATTAAAGTATTTTAGGCAAGGTGTTCTGCAGGATAGGGATGAGGGGACAGAAGAAATGCATTCTATTCCCAACCTTTAGCACGAGCAACCTTGGGTGATCCTCCTATATCTGCTGCTGTTTCCCCTTGCCTCTTTCCATTCTTAGCTACTTGGGTATTAAGATGTTTAGAGTAGAATCTCGCCATATATTTGTTCCTCACCTTAGCAAATGGGATTTTAATTTCCTTTTGGTAATTGAGTCAATACTGTTTGTCAGTTTTGTACACAAACCCTGCTTAACAGCTTTTTCCATTGACCATTTCTTTCTCCAATTTCCCTCCCCAGATAGTTACTGCAGTACACACCTGGGATTTAATTTCCTCTTTCTTTCTGCAAGTAAGGTATCTGTGGTATTCTGTTCTATGATTAGCTCTGTAACTTGGTGAGAAATACTTTATCAGCTGCAAGTGGAGAGTAAGATGTGCATTATCAGGGAGGACCAGAAACGTAAGTTAATGCTCTGTAGTTTACCTCTTACGTTTTTTTTATCAAGTTTGAATAGAAATGTATGTGTTGTGCATGTGTGTATAAACAGCAGAAAACTATAGCAAAGTAGGAGTGCTTTGCTGAAATTGCTTTGAAGATTCTCTAGAAGTCTTAGAAGTGGATAGAAAATCAACTTTTTTTTTGTAGGAGGGACTGAGCTGCCATTCTGATTCAGCATCTAATGCTACTTCCTATTTCACCTAAAATAATTTTCATGCTCAATTTCTACATAGTTCTAGTGAGACTGTTTGAGGCTTGTGTATAAGGGTAGATATAAAACTTTTTAAAGTATTTAAAAATAATAGAAAAATCAAAGTCCTCAAATGGTTTGAGGACAGGGTAACGGTATAATGTCAAATACACTTACTGTCCTTCAGTGCTTCTTTGATATGTATGGTTGGACTGGTCTGTTCACAAACAATAATGCTGATAATGAACACTGGCGTTTGCTTTAATTTTGTTTTCTACTGAAACATTGCTGCTAAATGGAAGAGACTGGAAACACAGTTTAATACAAACTTGGCTTAATGATCTTCAATTTCTGTTTTCTTCAATTAAGTTTTCCTTTGGAGAATGAAAGTGACTAGTCATTCCACAGTCCAGGAAGATTTTCTCTGGCCTAACAGTAAGCAGAAAACAGTGAGTTGCTGATGTGTCTGATTTCTTTCCTTGATGGGAGTTTAACTGACTCAGTGGCATAACACAAAGTTAGTACCAGTTCAAATGCGTAACCTTTCCTCTGGCTGGAACCTGCCTGACAAATACTTATTATTCAGCTAAGGAGTAATTAAGCTTCTGCAGGGAGGAGGAGAAGTGACTGACATCTTAAGGCTGATCCTCAGCAGGGTCTAAAGCTTCTTCCTGAAACTGAGTCACGCTGTGAGCCAGTTTTCCCTCCCTGATCTCCTCGCCACTCTTCAGTCGTGGTTTTGACTGTGGTAAGCAAACAGGATTAGAATAAGCACAGATTTAAATAAAGTTCCTGAGATCTTGAACAACTTTTAAGAAAAGCAGAAGTACATTAAGTTGCATCAGAACTTACTTTTCTACCATGCAAACCATTTGGAGTTTATGTAGTGATATCAAGGACTTAATGGTTAATGTGATCACTGTTAGTTAATGTTCTATGGATTATATGTCAATCTTATCTTCAAAGCTTTAGAATGTAAAGTCTTTGATAAGCAAAGATCTACACTAGCATGTTAAAACTGAAGAGCTGCTTAAAATAACTCATGCTTTGGGTGTGGATGCAGTTAGTCCTGTAACTTTGTTAAAGCTATTTTGGGTAAGTATGAAAAACAAAGGTTTTGTTCAACAGCAAGTTTATCTGCCTATGAACTTCGGTTTAACTAGTTTTGTTCAGTTAGCTCAATCCTATACATTGTACTAGTTCTATGCATAATTTGTAAGTATCCTTTCAACTACCCTACTAAAAGCTGGAGTGGCTGAGGCTTATATAAACTACTCATGTTCATGAAACATTTCAAGCATTGACTGTTAACCTATTGACCTGAATGGAACTGTTTATATTCTTAGTGGAAAAGAAGTCCTGTTCTGGTAAAGGATTTCAGCATGTCATTTAAATCTCGAATAACAGAGGCCAGCAAAAAGAATGAAGGCAAAATGGAGAGAAGCACATAGGGTTGTTTTTACAATTATTTTGTGGGGCATTTTGGTTTAGTTTTGGTTTTCCACTCTATCATTTTTATAAAAATGAGCTGCCAAAAATCACTGAAGTCCGTTCAAAACAGAAATTGTCCCTGCCATGAGGAGATTCATGTGTGAACTATATGAATTGCTTTTTCCTCAGCAACATTCCCCAGAACCTAACTGTATTTTAATGCACTTCAATAGGGATGTTCTGTATTTACTGGTGACCTTGTGGTTGCTTGGCTACAAAATAAAAGAGGTTTGTTAGGTTATAAGTCGTCTCCTTCCTCCTTAAGTGGAATAGCTGTGGTCAAATTGGAGAAATGCCTTAGCTGCAAGTGGTAAGGTGGGGTTGCACATAGCCTTTGATGGCATGGTTTAGTGGGAGGTGTCCCTGCCCATGGCAGGGGGGTTGGAACTCGATGATCTTGAGGTCCTTTCCAACCCTAACTATTCTATGATTCTATGATTCCATTTCACAATGACTGATGTTTCTGGTAATACTAAGAGCTATAATGTTAGCAAATCAGGTTCATTAAGAAATTTAATCAAATTAACTGTTGTTGTTAATTATACAGCTCTCACCACCCATCCTGAGGAAAGAGTATAAATAACTGTGGATTCCAAAGTCCTGAATAAACTCTGGAGGAAAAAGGTTAAGAAAAATGAGGGGGAAAGGCTGCAAGGATAGGCCCAGTGAACAAGGCACTGTGCTACTGAGAGATCATGTTGTCTATGCATAGCTAGAACATTTTTGTTGCTTGCCGTAAGCTAAAGAAGACACTAAAGAACGAAAATTACTCGAAATCTGTGGATGATTCTAGTCTCCAAGGTCCCACATACAGAAAACTCATGTATTACCACATATGAGAAGTGAAAGTACTTCCTACAGTGGACTTGGCTATGTGCTTATCTGTAGTGGTCCCGAGCAGATGACCATTGTAGACTGAGGATTAGTGATCCATCTAAGTCAGGCTTGTGCCTATTCAACCTTGTGCTGTACTGCGCTGCCAGTCCAGCCTGGCCTCCAGGCCCACCTAGGACTGTGTGTGCCCCATGGCTATGGAGTAAATTGATGTGGTTGATTGTTCCAGAGAAGTCTGCAGGCAGCTACTGCTTGGTACCTGTGATTATACCCGCTGTGTGGCCTACCCATTATCTGAAAAGATAGCAAGAGGTTGTCACGTGAACACCCTTTCTGTTTGGCACTAGAAACAATATATAGAGTTGTTTTCTTGTAAGAAAACCCTGTATTAGCTTAAATTACCAAAATGGTGCAACTTTACCTTGGGCAGGGCCTGTGTGACATGGTGCACCTTGATCAGAGATGTGGTTGATGCTGCAGAGGCTTCCCAGCACATGAAGAAATGTAAGATTATCTCTACTGTCCTCTCCATTTTAGTCTTAGCTCAAATAAGTGATATTTTATGTGATACTTGAGAGTCTGAGTGCCTTAGTGGGATCATAATGAACCAGCACCACCTGATGCAAAAAAATCATCTTGTATACCTGCCAGAACTATGCCACTTGCAGTGTTCTATTTTTGTTGTGATGATGTGGTTGAATGAAGGCTAAAACTGGACAAAAGTGAACACCATTTTTTTTGTTTGTTATGTATCTTGAATGCAGGATCATAATGGCTTAAAATCCATGAGAATGAAACCTTACCTTGGCCATGACCTGTGTACTGTGAATGATCTTGGATGCGGTATTCAAAGCACTATACATTGCACCATTATCTTCCTGCCTCTTCTGGCCTAGAAGCAACTACCCCTACTGTTAGCAGAGAAATACCACTGAGGATTCTGCTAGAAAGCAGAGGGACTGTGGAGACATCTGAAGTCTTCACCCACTCACTGCTCTCAGTGTTGCTTAGTCCGAACCTGCAACGAGATTTAAACCCCCAAGCCCCCACCACAAAAACACCTTCCAAAGCTCACAACAGCAAAGGTTATTCCCCTTGATGATACTTTGTGCCACTCCTGGTTTAGAAGTAGTGGTGAACTTTGGAGGGTTTTGGCCCTCCCCCGCTATTTTCGATTGACCTCCATTCGCTCCAGCTGTTCGCAGCCTTCCCTGCCGGCTGCTCTCTGAAACAGTTTCTGAGGGCAATCACTCTTCTCAGTGTGAGCGTACCCTACTGTGCACATAGGGCGGTGTCTCCCGTGAGAACAGCCGCGGGCCGCAGCCACCCGCTGCAAAGCAGGAGGCTCGGGCAACCCTTGCCGGGCTCCCGCCCTCCTGTGCGCCGGAGGCGGACCCTCGGCCCCGGCCTCCGAGGCGGGACGCGCGCGGTCCCGGGGCGGCGCCTGCGGGGCCGAGCAGGGCCGGGCACCCGCCCCCGGGGCGTGCGCGGCGGCGGCGGGACCGGGCGAGGCGAAGGCAGAGCGGGAGCGGCGGGGCAAGCGGGGCGGCGGCAGTAGCAGCCGCGGGCCGGCCATGGTGGGCCTCAAGGAGGAGCTGCTGAAGTCCATCTGGCACGCCTTCACCGCCCTCGACCTCGATCGCAGCGGGAAGGTCTCCAAGTCCCAGCTCAAGGCAAGTGGGACCGTGAGGAGAGGGGTGGTGAGCCCAGGGGACACGGTGTGGGGCCAGGGCCTGGTGTGGGTGTGAGGGGCAGCCGCCATGGGCGCGAGAGGCCGTGACATAGGCCTGTGCTGTTGCCACCGGCTGCCTCCACAGTGGGCATGGCAGTGCTGGGCCAGGGGCCTGCCTGAGGTGGTCACACTTGGAGCTGGGCAATGGGACACAGCCCCCCATTTCAAAACCCACTTGGGTGTAATAGGTGATATTTGTGCCATTGAGGCTGTCATTCATCACATGGTGTTGCCAGCTGCTGTGGCTCCTGAATGCCTCCATCCCAGAGGAAGCTTGCATGGGCTCTTCCTCATGCCTGAGGAGGCTTATTTTCATTCTGCCCAGGCAAGTGCTTCGTCTTCCCAAGATGTCAGTGCATGCACAAACCCTTGTTGTGCTTCTGGTCTGCTTTCAACCACATGTCCTTGGTACCCCTTCTGGCCAAAATCTTTTGTTGGGTAGCCATAAGGTCCCATCTATAGGGGTTGGCTGCGTCCAAGTGAAATTCATAGCTTGCCAAGGGGAGAGTAGGGTTTCACAGTGCTCTCTTATTTGGATATAAACAGGAGAATTAGTCAAGAGGCTCCAACTGTGCCATTCTTTCTTCAGCTTATAAGCTGAAGTAATGTTTGTGCTCTTAAAAGAGCTCTCAGGCAGCTCGCTGAATCTGATCCCATCTTGGCCTTGCTTTATGGGACCATCTTGGCCTGGGAATGATAGCAGAAATCTGACTAAATAAATATTTTGAATGAGAACTCAACACCTGTTGACATACAAGACTGTGGGTCCTTGTACTGAGCACTGGAGTTGTGTCAGCTGCAGCAGTTAGCTGAAGTTTGCACCCTTGGTGGGATCAACTCCACGAGCAAGAGTGGCTGTGCTGCAGGCAGTATTTACATGTGTGGTCGGTAGCTAGTGGATTTTGTTTTCAGCATTGCTATGTAGTAAGTGTCCACAGCATGCTGCAACCAGCCTTTTCCTCTTCTCTTTTCTTTGCTCCGGGCAATCAGACTGTGAGGCAGGAGTCAGGCAAAAGGCCAGACCTGACTGTGAGCTGCGTGCAGGTCTTGTCTTGTATGGTAGTACAACGAAAGCAAGTACGTACATTGCGGTGTTGCAGGACTAGCTGAAATAGGTTGCAGAGTGGTGTTTCTATTGTCCTGCTTTTTAAAGGAATCCTGTTTTCCTGTCATACTACCACACCTTGTGCACACGGTGCGTTCACCTAGGAGGTGTGTTGGCAGCGTGTGTTGTCATGCTGTTTGGGGAGAAACTGTCGTGGTGGTGGTCATACACGTGCTAAGGTGAGTTAAATGGCTAAAGAAGCAGCCAAGATGCTGTGGTGGAGCATTTGCAAACACAGTTGCTCTTGTGTAGGTTTCATCAGTTCTTTTAAGATCATTGGCTGATCTAGGTGGATTATAGCAGCAGTTTTATTTCCGAACTGAACTGCAGTTACGTGTCTTGTCCTGCTCTGTTGTCTTACTAGAGCAGCATGGCTCCCATGCTGTGTGTTTAAAAAAAACGTTAAAAAAAAACAAGGGGGGGGGGGGGGAATTAAATTTGTCCCCTCCTTACCTATCATCTTCCTAAACAGTTTTGATATTTCATTCTGTCTGTCCGTGAGAGAGAAGGAATGAAGAAAAAGTGGTCTCTTTGGGTCTGTGCAGTTCTGTCCACGATATAAAGACTCCCAAGGGAAGTGTCAAGTGGGGGATCTGGAATGCAGAAAGAAGTCTGAATTGAGGCTGCTGCCTTCTCCTGTGGCCATCAAGAGTTGCTTGTCAGGAAATACAGAGGGGTAGAGAATACTCTTCCATAGGTTTTCTTGTGGCAAATGATGAATGTGATGTCAAAATTATAGTCCTACTGGGGAAAAAGAGGCATGTGTTATGGCAGCAGCCCCACATGGATGCAGCAGAAAGGGTAGACAGGACATCAGAACAGAACTTCCTGTCTGATTGATGCAGGCCTATGTTGTATTGAGAAACACTTTCTCAATAAAGTATTTCTCATCCACATTATCATGAGGAAGATATAGCACCCTTGTAAAAAGGGGACATGGAGCTTGGAGATAAATAGATTAGTAGAGATCTGTGGCATTAGAAAAATGTGTTTATTAATTAAACTTCTGTTATTAAAAAGATGGTAAAAAACTTTGTTTTCTGATACTGGCATGCAGTGTTGTAACCTGCTGAACTCTTCCTTCCTCAAAGAGAAAACATAATGGAGCTTCGAGTTGTATAATCCAGTATAACCTATTGCTATCATGTTGCGCAGAAAGTCCTAAGTATAGCATGTTGCTTGTTATAGAAAGGGATTTCTAGTTTCTGTACCTAGAAGTGATCTTTGAGCCTTCCATAAAAATATATCATCATCATTAACTACTATGAGAAAAATAAATGGTATGTAGCTGAGACCCTACTTTGAAGGGTTTGCATCACACATGTTTTTAATGTATCTAGAGCAAAGGGACGGTGAGTGAATTGGGTCTGTTTTGTAGTCTGGAGGAGAAACAGCACACCCTTGGAGGAAAAAACGAGGACTTGCTTAGAATAGTAAGGATTTCCTCAGTTGTCTTACCTATTTGTATTTTTTTTTGTATATGGTCTGAGGTGCTGAGACAGTTAAATCAGTCCTCTGTGCAATTTTTAATGTTATTTTCTTCCAGTATGCTCTGATTTTATTTTCCTTTAATCAGTGACCTTCAGAAGTTCTACTGTTATGCTGGCTGCGGAGCGTACCCTTTTTTTCTGTATTAGCAGAAACATTTACATGTTCTATTCTTAAATACACCTTTAAATATGGACACAATCATTTTGTCAGTGTGTTTCAGCACTTTCAGGCACTGGTATAGGAAGGATAAAGTGTAAGGTCTGTGTATGCAGTGATAGCTGCTGATGTGGTTCGAGCACAAGCTACATGCAAATACTTGTTTTCCTGTATTTAACTACAATTTAATCTTTCTTGCAATCTGAAATTTTAAAGTTGTCTTATTTTAAAAATTCCTGTAGTGTGCCAACATTTAATCTGCTTTTCATGTGGATCTTGAAACACTGTGGTTTTAAAAGTAGTTACTTTTAACAGCCAGCAAAACTCCTTGTGATAGGTGTGTATGATTGGGTCTTGGAAAGAATACATACCAATTAGTTTTTACACTCTTTCTTCCTTACATTGCTTTATGACTTGTCTCTGCTTAGGCAGTGGGGTTATTTGACTGTTCTTTTTTTTGTTTTGTGTGCTTCTGTGGGCTGGATTTTCAAAGTCTTGGATTCCTGGCGTGGTATCTGCAGAATGTGGATGGTGAGCGCCTCATGGAAACAGTCTCATTTTGGCCTGTAATATGAGGTGACCAAAGTTACTAGTTAGGGTTAGAAAATTTATACCAGTCTCGAATTACATCTGGGATGTCATAGGATTATTACACCTCTTATCTTTGCTTTGTCTTTTTACTAAAAGTGGCCAGTGGGAAGAGAAGAATGGTGTAATCGGGCAAGAGGGATGGTCGGAATGGAGAGGAAGACCTTGAACAATGTAGCAAGGCACTGGAAGGGTCAAGAGCCTGTCACAAGTGGGCAGGACCCCAGCCGGACAATTGACTTTGTACAATGTTGAAGGATGGTAGGAAATTAGTCATTATGACTCACATGAGGGAGTTGTACTCTGACATTATTAACAGGGCTCAGAAGCATTTGTATTAGGGTAACCATGAGGAATTCTGTCTGTAAGGTGTGAGGGGAGGGGTGCCCCTCTTCCAAAAGAGAGAGGCAGACCAAAGAGGGGACATTAAGAAATGATGGGTACATGATGCTGTGTTTGAGAGGAACAGCTGACAGTGGATTAGCAGCCTGTTTAGCCTTTGTCCTTGAGATTTTGTCAATTGGTTTCAAGGAAGATGTAGAAGAAAAACACAGTAGATGGAGCATGTTTACCAGGAGCTCTTCTTAAGGACTGGGAACTGCAGGGCAGAAAGGCAATTCCCTTGGTAAATGGATAGATGCAGGCTGGCGCCAGTGTGTGATTGGGGGCTAGAGGGAGTGTGTTGATAATGAAGGCTAGAGGAAGGGTATGGTTGTTGAAAATGGTGACAGAGGGTCAGTGGGTGCCCAAAGGAGAAGGGAGGAAATGAAGGAACAGAGCCGTGATGTGACCAAAGGGCATTAGTATCAGGAACCAGAGCTGGTGGATGCCAGGCTTGAATACGCTTATCCGACTGGCAGAGAGGTTGATGCACTTAACCCTGTTGTTAAATAAGGAGACTAATGTTGAATGATGAGACTTCAGATTGCTACCTGAGTGGATAAGGAAGCTGTACGCTGGAGATGCTGTGATGCAAGAAACTGTATACTTAAGATGCACCTTGGTTGAAAAGACCTTGTGCCAGTGGCAAGTGACATATATGATGCTAATTTCCACACTGGTCAAAAAAGGAAAAGGATGGTACTTGAGAAGCCTTATTTTGGCTGGCTAGCTGCTGACATGGATGTCAGGAAGAGATGAGCCAAGAATGTCTTGGAATGAATTCACACAAAGCCACTTAATGGAGCTGTTGGGATATGTGATGCCAACATTTTAAAATCTGAAAAAGAGATGTGGGAGGGAGGAGACCCCCCTGAAAGATGGAAAAGAAAAAAAGTGCTGAAGGAACTGACAATAGCTGCTCTAGGATTAATCTGCCCTGTTAATGTGCCTACCTATCATCTGGGCCAAATTTTTGTTGCTGAGCAGTGAGTAGTCTAGCAGATCTTCCTTTTCCCTTTAGAAAGACAGATCACTTTTATGGACAAGGTTAAATGAAAATACTCAGATGGTGACAATTCAACCCATGCTTTAAGTTTTGGAAGATCAGTTTTGGAAAGTGGTAGCTCAGAGGGAAGCCGCTGTGACAGAGTATAGCTGGGCTGGAGATCTGCACTCCAGGTAAAGCAACAGGGGACTGGCCATAAATAAAGCAAATCCAGAGTCTAATGACCTTTGGTGTTCAGCTTGCTTGTTTCATCTGGTTATTTAGATTGAGTGCAGAACACCTTCATTATTCTGTGGGCACCACTAAGCATCTTTCTTACAGAGTTTCTCGTTGAAAATGGAAGAATTGTGCCCAGAGAGCGCTGGTTTTGTGAACCCTCTGCAGACTGCTTGTACTGTCTTGTGGACTGCAGTTTGGGGACCGCTGCTGTACCCATTTGTTGTAGCACAGAGATGAGTCTCTGAGCTGGGGTAGGAGTTGACTCTGGTGTGAAGGTAAACTGTTAAATGTGGCATCCTGAGCATAATAAGTGCTGACAGAAAAAGCTCCCTAGCAACCCTGTGGGCACGAGGGGAATAATCCTTACTGCTGCAAAACTTTCTCATGGTCTACAGAGCTTCTGCAAGGCAAGGCAATTTTTCATACCCCAGTTAACCTAGTATTCAGCTAGATTTTTATTTATTTTTTTTTTTTTCAAATTGATCATTAAACTAGAGTTTATTATGGTCCAGATAATGTGCTTTGAGAGAACAAAACCAAATGAGACCTCAGTGCAGAATTTGTCAGGCTCGGCCGGCAACTGAAGAATTCAGCTGGCACTGGGCCGTGTTAGAGAATGGCAGGCTTTGGCAGCACCGAGGAATTTCCTGAGTTATGAAAAGAGAGTACTGGGCACAGGAGAGATCTCAGATAAGGCAGATCTTAGGAAATGACTGAAAGTGGAATTCGTTCCTGGTAAATTGGGTGCTTGATGCGGAAACCACCTAGGCTTCTGGCAGCCCAACACTGCAGGAAGGCTGAAGAAGGGAGAAGACAAACATGCAGGAAGGACACAATCAGAAAGTGTTTTATTGGGACTTTTAAGTTATTTGAGTAATAAGCATAAATCACTTATGCTTTTGGAATATTCTTATTAGCTGAGTATTTTTTTTTGTTATAGTTTTAGCAACTACAGTCTGGTTGGAAAACTGAGTTCATCTGTATCTCTCAGAAATTCAAGAATCCCTCAGTCTCCTATAAATAACAACAGAAGCCTTAAATAGAAGGGGAAACACACATGACAGTATGTTTTCCTCACTCCATATGTAAATCACATGGTCTCAAATACTTGATTTAATGCAGTGGTTAAAAATAAGGATAGATTGAAAGAAAATACACTGTTGATGGAGGGTAGCGTGGAATGTGGTAACTTCTGAATACTATTTTGCTACTTTGGGAAATACAGCTTTTGCTGTAATATGGCTGATGCTATTGTTTTTTTGCTTTTAAACTTCTTCACCTACTTAGCTCCAGTGGCCTAATGTTAGCATATGGCAATGAACGTAAGTATTACTCATGGAAATGTGTGCTTTTCTAAAATAAAATGTAACTTTGGAGGTATGTAGAAAGGAGTTCTCCATTGAACTTGTATCTTGGGCTGTCTTTGTAGGATTTTATTGCCAGCTAGCACTTAGATTCTGCATGTCTCTTTATCCTACATCATATGTAAATATATATCATGGTCGAGGGAGTGGCAGCCGAGACATTTTAAGTGTGTGGCCTAGGTTTGGTTTCCTGGGCTTTGACAAATTCAGACTTTCACTTCTTGTTTTTCAGCTACCTCATCTCGACCACTTTAGGTCTTCTTGCCTAAAGAATCCACATGTAAATTTTCTGCACGTTTTTTTACTGCTTTCTTTATGCATCATTTGGGTCTATTTTTTATTATTATTTTATGCTGCACAGTGAAAAAGTAAAAAACAAAATTCAGTTGCAGTTTGCCCAGTCTAGTTGTTGATTTAAAGCAAACAAATAGCACAAGCAGTGTGCCTTTTCAAAATCATAGTATCACAGAATCAACTATGTTGGAGAAGGCCTTTAAAATCAAGTCCAACCATTACCCCAGCACTGCCAAAGTCCACCATGTCCTGAAGTGCCACGTCTATGTGTATTTAAATACCTCTGGGGATGGTGACTCCAGTGCTTCCCTGGGCAGCCTGTTCCAATGCTTGACAGCCCTTTTGGTGAAGAAATTTTTCCTAATATTTAATCTAAGCCTCCCGTGGTGCAGCTTGAAGCCATTACCTCTTGTCCTGTCATTTGTTGGAGAAAAGACCAGCCACCTCCTTGCTTCATCCTCCCAAAATACAGCCTGTTTTACTTCTGCCTGATTTTGCTTTTGCTGTATTTTTTGCCTTTGGTTCTTAATTACATTTTTTCCAATGCAGACCATTCTTGGGCATGCAAGGCTAAATCCTTAACCCAGTTTCTGTAGTCAGTACATGATCTTCAGAGGCTTCATTCTGCATCATGCAAAGAAGAGATGGCTCCTGAGTGACTGTGTGTTTAAGACTCAGTGGTCAGCATGTTACAGGGCTGACCTGACATGAGATAGTGTGAATGTGAAGGGGATGGGGAAGTGCTGGTGGCACAGGAGATGCTGGTACCCAGGCTCTGCCTTTCTGTTGTTGGTATCAAGGCGTTAGTTTGTGCATGCAAAACTTGGCCTGAATTGAAGAAGTTGAGATGTGTTTGCTGCCAGTTAAGTTTTCAATAATTCAGTACTTCCTCAAAATTAATCAAGTGTGTAGCCCCTTCTTCAAGGTCATTTCTCAAGAACAGACATGAGTGCTTGTGGGTGTTAAGCTCTTGACATAATTTACGCAAATACCTTTTTAAAATAAAAATTTGAGAAGCACATCAAACCCTTCCCCTCTCTATAATGTACTTTGCCAACTGAAGTGGGGTGAATGTTGAGAAGCAGATGAGAGAAACTCACAGTTAATGCTTTGAGTGGTCATTTCTTTGTAAATTAAATGTACGTATTGAGTTGTTCTGTTACTCATTTTCACTAGATAGTAAATATTTGTAATTTTAAAGGCTAGGTGTTTGTGGTTGTTTTCTGTAGCTCTCTAATTTCACTTTGTAAATATTACTTTGGCATTTCCATGTGCCTCTCCTGGTTTTCAAATGCATAAGTATATATGGACAACGGGTAGCTTCTGTAGCTGTGTTTGCACTTCTGTAGGAATAGACCTATCTGTGATTGTATTACTTCTATAAATGCACAACTGTTTAACGCCATTGAGTCGTTGGAGTCAACTTTTTTTGTTATGTTTCGCTTTTTGACACAAATCTACAACTCGTGCTGACATGAGTGTGTGGCTTTGCACACGGTTTTCCGAAACACAGGCCCGATCTGGAGCCAGCAGAGCATGGTTAAGGCCAACAGCATTGTCATGGATTTCTTTTCTGTCCTTAGGTCCTTTCTCACAACTTATGCACCGTGTTAAATGTTCCCCATGATCCAGTGGCCTTGGAAGAGCACTTTAGGGATGATGATGAAGGACCAGTTTCCAATCAGGGTTACATGCCTTATCTGAACAAATTCATCTTGGAAAAGGTAAGTTTTGAATTCTTGTGCTTTGTTTTTTCTTTTATCAGGTTTTGTGTGAGAGCGTCTTTACAATAGACTTCTGCTTCCAGAAAGCATGCAGGTGTGAAGGAACTGGGGGTTAAGTATGCCTGTGTGGTGGCTGGGTACACTGGAGAGCCTGTGCCTTACACTGGAAGGGTGTACTGTTCTCCGTTTCTCTTTTCTCTCCTTGGTTTCTGTTTCATGTTACATCTGGTCATTGTCTAAGGTATGTTCATGGAGAACCATGTTCCTCTTAATAAACTACCTCGAATTTATTTGAAAGTGTGTTGGAGTTATAGATTGTCCCACCTTATACTATGCCTATTGCAGAATGTTGTACTAGATTCCTTTGCAAACAGAAAGGGCAAAAATATCTTTAGTTATTCAGAAAGTAATTTAATAAATCCCTTCAAAGAATTACAGTGGGTGACGTAGGGAGTGTCACCCCCTGTCAGCTGTCTGTTATGCCTTGTTTTTTGGGATGCTCTGGAAATCCAGCAGTTTCCCCTGCATCTCCATCTTATTCTATGATAGCTAGTAACTGGGATTGACAGTTAAAAAAACCCCTTATCTTCAACAACTTCTGTTGAGATAATGGTTTAGTCGGTAAAAACCAGCCCACATCATAATGCAAACATATCAGCTTCAATACCACTGATTTCTTGTAAACTTGGGGGCCTACCCCAGAAACTCTCAAACTTTGATATTGTGGCTGCTGAGATACGTATTTACTTTCTTTGACAATGTTAAGAAGTCCTGAACTTTCATGCTGCTGGAAAGTCCGGTGCAGAAATTGCAGATTACGGAAACTCCTTAGCCCTGTTTGCTGATTTTTGCTGCTTCTTTGATCTACGTCTAATACTGGTGGAAGTACTGGACCACACTTAGGGAGTTGCAAGTTGATGGCTTGATGTCCAAGTGGTGATAAGTGATGAGTGGTGTTCCTCAGGGGTCGGTGTTGAGACTGATCCTGTTCAACACCTTTGTTGGTTACATGGACAAGTGGGTTGAGTGTGCCCTCAGCAAGTTTGCTAATGACACCAGGCTGTGTGGTTTGGTTATATACTGGAGGGAAAGGATGTCATCCAGAGCGACCTTGACATGCTTGAGAGGTGGGCCAGTGCCAACTTATGAAGTTCAACAAAGTGAAGTGCAAGGTCCTGCACCTGGGCTAGGGCAGTCCCAAGCACAAATACAGGCTGGGCAGAAACTGGATTGCAAAGAGCCCTGAAAAGAAAGCTGTGGGCCGTTAATACACATTAAGATACCCTTTTAGCATCTTGGTTGTTTGGTACTGAAGAGTCTTGCTTTTTCCCTAAGAAGTGTATCTAATTTCCACTTCTTGTTGGCTGTCTGAGCTCCTGTAAGATTCAATGGAGACCAAGCAGTCTGTATATGAATTTTTGGAAGAAAGGGTTACTTTATTTTGACCAAAGGATTACAAAGTCTGAGCCACAGCGGTTCTGTTGATGCTATTTGTAGGCAATAGCAGCCATTAAGTAAAAAAAAAAAAAAAAGGGAGAAAACCAATCAAAAAAACCTCAAAAACCAGAAAATAGAAGAAAGGTTTTTTTCAAATATAAACAGGCTTTATTGTTAAAGGGTGTTTCTAGGAAGAGTAGTTACAGAAATAAGGAGCAATTGCATCTGAATTACACCTTAATTTGAAAATGAAAGACCTGGGTGCATAAGCAAGTTGATGTTCAGACTGTTTAGCTACTCTGGAGCACCTTCTTACCCCACCTTAGAAACAAAGGTCAAGCTACCCTGCTTTCTCAGGAAAAGAAAGAGCATGACTGCCTGTAGTTTTTTGTTTTAGTCATCCACTGGTCTGGCTTCCCCTGTCTGATATAACCGTACCGTTAGTTCATTTTAAAAGATGCGAGTGTTAAGGAACAGGATTATCTGTAACTTCATGTTATTTAACCCTGACTAAAAGCTTATAAACAATTTAGATATGTACAGTTAAAAATGGGTGAAATTCGTTAGCCTGAAGGCTATCCTTTAGGACTGGAAAAATCTTGATTGTGATGTCTTTTAGAAATAGCTTTATGTCAGTGCCAAAAGACAAGATGCAGTGGAATGAAGTCACTGGTTCGCAGCATGTCTCCTTTGTTTAAAGAAAACAAGCTAAAAAAGCAAACAAGAAACCGCTTCTTTTATCATTTGCCCAAGGCATAATCTGTTCTTCTGGATGCAGTGATTGCGCAACAAATGCTATTAATTTATGCTAGTAAGCAAGGCTACTAAAGAAGGACTGCTGCTTCGTACTCCCAAATACAGAGCAAGTTCTCTCAACTTCCAGTCATACGTTTTCTAATGAATTAATTGATTTTAGCAAGAGCAGTCTGGTCAAGAGAGTGTGGTTTGTTTTGTTTTGTTTTTTTTTTAATCTGAAGATAACTTGCTTTAAAAAATTAGTAAAATATTTAAAGAATTAATCCTTAGATTTCTTTTAAAACAGATATGTGAGTGTAACATAGAACTTTATTGAGGACTTCGTAACCTTTTGAAAGAACTTCTGATGTACTTTTAAATACAACAGTTACGGCTTTTTTATATATTTTTAGCGCTGGCTTACCTGTAATAGAGCCTCTTTATATAGAACCAAGGAATTGTCAGGAGAGACAGAAGTCAATAGTGTAATGAGGCAAACTGGTTGCAACTAATTTCTTTTATTCAAATAGAGAGTTTGAATAAATAGTTTGAAGAATAAGTATTGCCTAATGGGTGATTTCTAGTATGGTACTGCTTACTGCTTAGCAGGTAGATGTATCTAGGATTTTCTTGCATTTGACACAAAATCTGTTCTTGTTCTGTAAGTGTCCCCTTCAGGAGGGAGCTGTCACTTGCCGATATCGTAGAATCATGGAATAGTTAGGATTGGAAAGGACCTTAAGGTCATCTAGTTCCAACCCCCATGCCATGGGCAGGAACACCTCGCACTAAACCATGTCACCCAAGGCTCTGTTCAACCTGGCCTTGAATGTCTTCGTAACTTGTTTTACTTGGCTTCATAACTATATTTTAGCATGTTCCATTATTTATAATGTATGTCTTTTAATATAAATTGAAAATATTTCCTTTTCAATGGTGGTGAGATGGTGGTATTTTACAAGATGCCTTACTTATAGCAGGAGAGAGACAAACGAGGGGAGAACATAATTCTACACCTCAGGTTATTTCATCTTCCAAACAATTTAGTGAATGTTACTTACACTACCAATGCTTGTTTTATTTTTGGAGCTGATCTGGTCACTTAAAATATTAAGCCAAATATTTTCTGTGTTTTCGTATGTTTTAGAGTTATTTGGTGCAATATTGACGATGGTTTGAAAATTTTCTACTTTTATAGTTTCTTAACTAAATTAGAAGTACTTCTGCACACAAGTTCCAGTATAACTCAGAAACCAAACAAATATTTTCAATTTCTGAATCTATGCTTAGAAATGATCTGTCATAAATCCGGAGAAATACAGAGTAATTGTTATGTAGCTGCTATGTGGTAGAGTGTTGCTCATCAAGGAAGCCAAAATAGCACAGCCAAGACTTCTGTAGTATGAAGTTAGCTCTAAAGCAATTTGGGTTTAGTTGCAGGATTTTCACCTTCTTTCCCCTCCCACCCCATACAAACGTACTTGTAGAAGGAAGGTACCAGGAATAGTTGGCACCGCTACTTGGACTTGCACAGGAAAATTTTTGTTTTCATTGAGTAAAAATATTTAGTTCCATCCCTGATTTCAAATGTCTCTGGAACAACAGTTTTGTGATTATATCCTTTATTTAACAGCCGATCTGATCCTTTAGAAAAAGAACCACAGATGTGAATCGGAGTTATTTTGAACTATTTTGGAGAGGTGAGTCTTGGGTGCTTATCTGATTATTGTTCCTGAATAAATCCTAAAGAGTGTCTCTGCTCTGGATGACACATGGGCCCCACGAAGTCTATTTCAGAAGCAAGCTTGGATTCTGAAAAAGAACTTGTATGTCTAAAGTGAGACCCCTGGCACAGTGCAACCTAGTCCCCTGGGGCAGAATGATCCTGAAACCTCCTGTGTGGCTGCTGCCTAATCCTGGTGGCAGTACCATGCTGTAGGTGACCTGGATTTTGACATGAGCTTCTGAAGTACACATAGTCTGGCTTTGCTGTTTGAGCAGAAACCATGCACTTTGTTTATCTGGCCAGGACCTGTGCCTTTCTCTACCTGTGTCCCTGTGGTCATTGATTGCTACCATACTTTGAGACATCATCAGCTCATGGAGCAACCCATTGTATTTATATAGCTTAGAGCACTTGCCAGATGGTGGCTGGAGGAAAGGAGATTTGAACCCCATCGGCACGTTCCTTGGGAGTAGCATAATCACTAGGACATTCCACTGTGGAACTGCTCATCATCTGAGTGGGGGAAGCTGTTTTAGAAAAGGAGTTAAGCTTCATTGGGCAGGGTGGGGAGGACAGATAGGAAAAAGCAAAGGCAAGAGTAGCCAAGGGAAGAGGTGCTGGCAGATTGAAGGAAGGAGAAGGAAACATGGCTTCTAGCTCATCTGGTGTTTTATTTAAGACTCGTGTTTCTTGTATGAACATCTGGTATGCTGAGCTTGCGACTGCAGCAGCAATAGCTCCTACAGCTTCCACCTTCTCCAAAGCAGAGTAGCTGGCCTCTTGCACCATCACTTACATTGGTGGCCTGCTCTGCAAGCATGCAAGATCTGTGGCTTTCTTTCATGTCCCACTTTTAGTCCTGTAAAGTGTACTGTAAAGTACTGCTTAGAATAGAGTTGACTTTCTGTTTACTTCTGTTGTCTTCTTTTTTCTTTTTTCCTCCACCCACATAATTTCATCCCCTTCCTTAGCCTGTCTTTGAGTTAGCCACTGTGGCTCACCATCTGTGTTTGACCTCTTACCAAACTGGATAGGAGATCATACAGTTTGCAGTGATGTCCTTGGAGCATCTGCACCAAGATGCATGGTTTGGCCCATCATAAGAAGATGTCACTTTACATCTACTGCAAGAAATACAAGAACCTGTTACTTAGACAAGTTTTCCAAAATCTCAGGGGACTTCCATTACAGTGCAGAGCATGCATTTATCAGTTACATGTTGGCAAAGAAAAAGCATTGATATCATAGGGAGATAAATAGATTTAATCTCAAACATAAATGAGGGTTTAAAAAGAAAATGGAGGAAATGAAAGCTTTCATGTATGTAAATAATCCACAGATGGGTATGTTTACAGTTGCTAAGTATGATAAAGAATAACAAAAAAGAGAATTTTTTTTTATCAAGGTGAAGATTTGTAAGTCTGAGAAAAAGAAAAGATTCTAAGTGGATCAGCATTTGAGGAAAAATGTTTGTATGTTTATAAATATCCTATAAGAGTTACTTTTGAGTAACATGAAGTGGAAAAACATATTAAAGGTCTTTCCCAGCTATTGTTCCAACATGTCTTTTAGCATATCCACATGTAGTTTTGGCTACATTGGTTTCCAGATTTGCTGTATAAAATCTCAGTAACTCAGTGCAATAGAAGGGCATTTGGAAACTTAAGACAGTTATGAAGGTGGTTTGGAATCGAAACCTACTATGCTAGAGGTAACACAAAATGCAGTATAGCCTCCTTCACATGAAGTCAGGCTGTTATTAACTCAACCAGAAATTGGAGTTTGGATGTAGATTTTGCTGGAAGAAATTCCTTAGTTGACCCCATACAGGAAGTCAGACCAGGCTTCTACAGTGCTCCTTTTTGGGCCTTGATGTTTCTTGCAAACTAGAATTTTGTCAGTACTTTTTGCATGACTTTTTTGTGTGCCTGTTAAACTTTGTCTGTCTGTTATTCTGTGTCATTTGTGCGTATTAATTTCTTTTGTTGTTGTTCAATTTCTTCATTTTAGGTTCAAGGAAACTTTGACAAAGTTGAATTCAACAGGATGTGCTGGACTCTCTGTGCTAAAAAGAACCTCACTAAAAGTCCTTTGCTGATTAGTGATGAAGATGCATTTAAAGTGTGGGTTATTTTTAACTTCTTATCGGAGGACAAATACCCTTTAATCATAGTACCTGAGGAGGTAAGAAACAAAAACTTAAGCCGTTTAACACCAGTTTGCTTCATGTCGCAGTTGAATATGTTGATTTAAGAGAAAAGAATTGTTTTATATTAAACTTTTGTTTCCCTCTTTTAATAACATAAGGCCTCAGATGCTTTTCTTTGTCTTCCAGGGTGCATATGTAAGATTTCCACCGGTTACTTTAGATATTGATGGCTATCTTTGTGTGTCATTTAAACAGCCTAGACTAAATGGGACATGCTTCTTGTCCCCCAGCAAATAGTTTATTTTGCTTTCTGTGAGTACTGACTGGTGATGGGGATGCTAGTTCCTGTGTCAGCATTTGGAGCTGTTGAGGTTCTGCTTCGTTCATGAGTAGTGTAGGTATGTGATTTTTAGTCACTGTGCTTGCTTGTATGTGCTTAAGATTTTGCACAGTTGGTGCATCAGTGTGATTCTGAAAATAAGTTCTCCCTGTGCTCTGTGTTACCATGACTTGCAAGATGAGTCTTCAGTCTCATGTCACCCTCCTGATGAAAAGGAGAAGTATAAACTTTTCTGGTGATGTCTATTTCTGATCAAAAGCAGCCATTACCTGAACACTCCTGCTTGAAATTGTTGACAGAGCAATACCAGAGAGATCTCTCTGTACTATAAATTCGTGAACAAGTATGGACAATGCTGAAATAGGTATTTTAACCCTAAAGCAAGATTTCGGTATCTCCATTATTCTCCCCCTCAGGAGGGGTGAGGGAAGAAGCAGGAAGATCAGAACTGTAGGCTCTGATAAATAATCTTTTGAAACTGCATACAGAAATCCCAGGGGTTTGCAGTTTAACACTGGAGTACTGATTAATAAGTATTTGCAAATTGTTGAACAGTCAGGAATCAAAACAGTCTGATTTACATGCCACTACGACATAACCATTGGACTCCAAGCTGTTGTGCCAAACCATAAAGTACTGATAACTCCCCAGTCAAAATGAACTGCAGGGTTTTTCCTTGTAACTCACGTTTTAGGAGTCTTGCACTCTCTTCAGTGTTTTGGATTTTGCCAGACTGGTGATGACAGGGCCCCACCTGGTGTGCTGTATTCCCATGAGAAATGGGACAGTCTTTTTCCTTGCTTTTCTGTTTTTTCTGACAGTTCCGGAAGATGGGCATAGTGGTTATAAAAGCTAAGACAGCGTAATTGGTGCCAGATTTGGCTTTGTAAGGTCAGAGCCACTGATAAATTTCAGAACTGGGACTCAAATCTATGCCTCTGGTTTGTCATTGTGTTCCCCACTGCGCAGCCAGGCTTATCTGAGGGTAGGTATTTCACATCTCCTTATTTGTTTGCATGGTTAAAAGCTTCAGCCCTGCCAGCTCTGGGGTGTTGGCATTGCTCACTTGCTAGCCCTCCACTAAGCAAGCCCCCAGATTCGTGCTGCGTTCTGTAGCTGATGCCAGGTAATGGCAATGTGTCTGTTGGCAGATGAACTGCAGAGTTGGCTCTCAGGCCAAAAGATGTTTTCCAGATGTCATAGCTGCTTTGTTTTCTCTCCTTCCCATCCTTGGTGTCCAGGGTTGACCTGTATGGCTCTTCTATTTGGAGTATTTTTCAATTCTTAGGGTGGCTCTGTGTCTGCACCTCCTCGATTATAGCAGTGTTTAAGTTGCGCAATACTGTTTAAAGAAAGCTTAAAGAACCTGGCAAAGAAAGGCTGCTCTGTTCTTATCAGACACAATGCCTGTATTCACTCTAACCTTTTGCCTTAGACCACACAGGTAATGTAATCAGCTGGTGGAGGAATGCTGTCTGTTTGCATTGTCCTCCATGAGGTTCTCTGCTTGTAGAAAATTCCACATTTACTCACTTGCCCTTTTGCACAAAACTCCAAAAGTAAAAATGCGAAGTCTCAGTTTCGGTCAGTGTTGCTTTTTCTCTGTGTGACGATTCATATCTGCCTTTTAAGTTCTTATGTCTGAGGTTTTCTTATGTTAAGTCTAACCTCCAGATTCACCTAGTAAAGATATTTTTCTTTCCATTTGCTTTTTATGCCTCTTGAGTTCAAAATAAAGCTTGATTTTATATTTAGTCCTCACTATTTTATATTGCAGCATGTCATGTATAAACAGAGGGGATTTTTGCACAGTGAAGAACAGAGAAAGGTGATGGAAGCATCGCTAATCTGTGATGTTTATGTTTTGGGGAGAGCAATGTAAACCTCCCATGGATGACTACTACAGCTTCTGAAGCAGGGAGCAAACTTTCCTTCCCTCCCTGTCTGTTGCTCTTACTGTTGGCTGAGAATATTGCAACACACAATTTACTGCAGTTTCTGGCTCAGAGTCCTTTGTGTGGAATCCAGCTGTTTCCCCTCCTCCCTCTCTTCCACCTTGTAGACTTTTGGGTTTCACAGGTTTTGTTATCCCTTTATAAGTAACTAGGAAACTCATCTCATACTTTCTGGTTAGAAGGGTGATCCCTTGAAGATTTTTGCAACCCATGTTGTGGATGAGAAGATTATAACAGAACTTTTTAGGTCCCCAGTGAATGTGTTGATGGAACTTCATGTGGCTGTGAGGATGCCTTCTCTTCCTTTTTCTTGAAGGAGCTGCCCTTTAAGACCTACTTGGGAGCCTCATTTTCTGGTGGAGCTTGGTGTTTGGTATTTTTTTTTTTTTTTTTATAAGTGGTTTCTGCACTCATTTGAACAATTTCATATCTGGAAAGCTCTCCTGCTTGGGTGCAGGAGTGCAGCGCAAACACAGTGAAACTTCATTTAAACTGCACTGACCGAAGATGGGGGCTGCTGTCCTTTGTACTTTTGCACTAGTGCCACTGTGCTAGGCCTTTCATTATAGATGTAATTAGATGGGGCTGTTACCCCCATCTGCAAAGTGTTAAGTCTTGATTCCTTGCCCAGGTGTTGAATGGGCAGCAAATTTGGAGCAGCTGTAGCTCAACCAGAGAAAGGAGAGCAGGCTACAGAGTCGTAGGTTTCCTTAGATTCAGGCTAAAAAGAGCAGTTACAAAGAGGGGTTTGAAAGCAATGGAGAGGTGACGCAAGGGCCAGAAGTTGCTTCTTTAGCAGAGACCAGACTGAAAGCCAGACAGCTTCTCACTTGCCATGGAGGGAGAGAAGGCAGGTCTGCACTTGAGGGAAATAAGGTCAGTAAAGTCCCACATGGGATCGAGCTTGGGTTCAGGTGTGCAGTTTTGGGATGTGACTTCAAGATTGAGAGGATCTGTCTGTTATGCAGAGGAGTCAAGTCACAGAGAGACAGGGGCTGGTGCCTATGCAGGGGCACTGGCCTCAGCTGGTAATGGCCTCATGCTCCACTGTCGTTACTGGTGGGCAGCTGGAAGCAGCTAGGAGAGTTGGAAAGAACAGAGGTCCATGAATGTCCATTTTGCACAGGTGCTTGTGTCCCAGGGAAATACAAAATGGTATCAAATCTGAAAGTCTTCCTCCTCTTTCAAGTGATGAGCCTTGGTACGCGCAGGGTAAAACACTTCTGTGAACTGGGTAAATGTGGTATCGCAGAGAGGTTCAGATGGACTGGAGGAAAACAATGCTGTATTTATTTGGTTTAGTTAAAATTGGTCCTGTTGGACAGCTTTCAGAATTAATACAGTTCTCAGCTAACAACAGATCTGCCTCCTGGTGCAGTGGCCAGAGCTTTACCAAGCAGCTATACTGCTTAATGCATCTGGAAAGCAGGGGGCTGGGTGGGATCTCCTTCCAGTCCTCACAACCGATCTTTTCCATTAGATAATCTGAGATGCAGGCATCCCAGATGTGTTTCCTTCAGCTCTTACAGGCGTTACCTGTTCCATCAGAAGGATAAAATAAAAGGAAGAAAGGTGGAGAGAACTGTAGCCATAAGGGGAGAATTATTTCTAGTGTCATGAGCTTTCCTGACAACCTACCTCTTGGTTGTTCCAGGATCATTTGTGTGCCTTAGTATTGTTTAACCAGATACCTTCTGTTTTATAAAAAGGTTTCTAAACACTTTCCCTTTCTTATTTCTGGACACGTGACTGCAGCCTTGGGAATGCTTTATCACCTGAAAGCTGTAGTATGTGGTTAGCTGCGTTTGTGAGCCGTCCTTAATGGTGAAACTCGCAGATATGTACCCTGCAAGCTGCATGCTCTTTGTGTGTTGTAACCTAGTGTTCACATAACTTGTTTTTAGATAAGCCAAGTGTATTTGTTGTCTCTGCTTTTTAAGGTTACCTCCTTGAAAAAAGGAGACTTGCATAGCCATTTTTCACTTGTCCTGTATCTTTCAACTGCTTTAATATGCGTCATTTCTAATCCTCCTAGTTAGGACAAAGAGAGTCCAAAATGTATGAGGCTTTCTGTGTATTTGAAAATGAGAAAATGTTTTGTAGCGTGAGGAGGTGAAAGTCTGAAGCTGTCCAGTGGTGATTCTTCCGGAGGCATTTCTTGCAGAAAAAGGTTTGTTGTGGTCATGTTTGCTTCCTTGTTCTGCATTCTGGTGTCAGAAACTGATGCAGTGAATGAAACACTGGGAATTGAAGCTTGGCTGTTCAGAAAAATCAAAACGGATACAACTAGACTGAAAGCTCCTTGTGTGAGGTTTTAATTGACCCATGATCTATACAAGTTCATGATGAGGGTTAGAAAGATTTTTGTTACGACTTGCAGCAGTTCTTCCCATTTCACTACTATTTACTCAATTGATGCAAAAAATAAGACAGTTTTCAGCTTATGCAGCAGGTTGGTTTTATGATTCACATGTTACACTGTTTTTTGAATTGAACTTAATTGCGCTATTTAATGCTCATTCAAGTTTAAAAAGAAAGGTAATGGTTTACAGTGGATAACGAACGTAGTTTTTTTGGTGGAAAGGAAGAAACAAATTTTAACTTTAACAGTTCTTTTAGACAAGATTGGCCTTGTCTGCCATACTTTATTGGGCATGAGGGCCTCCTTGATGTTATTTTTAATTTTTCATCTTCCAAGAGACCCACTTGTATATCAGAGAAGTATGTGAAGTATCTACGATACTTCATTCCACATGGAGGGTAGTGCCAGGAATACCTGGAAAAGAACAACAAATGGAAAATAAAGTGCCCTCCAAACAAACTGCATAGCTGATGTTAAAGAGCTGCTGTTCTTTATATAATTTTTGTTTTCTTTTGGCAAAATTCTGGCTGAAAAACTTCTGGTGATTTGAGATTGGAAGCTGTTTGTCATACTGTGGAACCAGCCTGTCCATGGTGGTGTGTGCAGTGTTAGCAATACCCCGTGTTTTTATGTCTGTATCCAGAAGTCAGGTCCAGTCAGAATAGCAGCAAATGTTGCTTCATGCTTACTTTTTGGCACTCTACTTTTTAACCACGAAAATAGGTTGTGTTTGAGTCAGTAGACTGAATTGGTCGGTTATTTGCTGAGTTGACATGTCTCTTTGTGGAGGATGGGAAACGTTTGCTCTCAGAAGTTCCTCATTTGGGCACGTAATGAATGGTCTCTTATTTGCTTCCACATTGATCCAGCTTATTTCTTTATATTTACCTCGCGCTTTTTTCCATATTTATACCCCATCCCAACACTCGCTGTTGCTATTGAGCAGATAATGTTAGGTAATTCTTTTCTGGGGACTTTGGTTAATCAGGTACTTACCTGAATGCAAAATAAAGCTGGATTGAGTGTGTTTTTCTTGTTTGTTTGTTTTTTTTTTTTTTTTTTTTTTTTTTTTTTTATTTTTTAATTTTTTTTTTGTTAGTTTTTTTGGTTTTGTTTGTTTTGTTCTTTTTTGTTTGTTGTTTTTTTTTTTTGTGTTGGTTTTTTAGAAATTGTAATATGCACAGGGCCTTTTCATTTAAGAAGTTAATGTATTTTAAAATAATGAGATATTTTATGTACTTTAATGGGGTTATAGGATATTTGTGGTCATATTAGTGACTTGGTAAATGTTTAAATCCGTTCTAATAATCAAAATAAGGTGAAATGTGTACAGGTGACATTAAAGGAAAGGATATGTTGACATGTTTTTAGTGCATTACATGATAACGTGTGCTAACCAAGTGTTTTGCATTGCTTCTTCTCCAGACCATTTGTTTAAGCTGTGGCTTAAGCAAAAAAGTGAAAAAGTCATTTGGGTATGATTTCTTGCGTGTGTCCTTTTGTCTGCAAGTGAGTCCTAGCACTTTGAGATAATTAACCAAAGGAATTCGAGAGCTGCGTGCCTCGAGCAATGTAACAGGTTGTGAAATCTTGGAACAAAATTTTTTAAAGTTGGAGTTCATTAATTTTTAATTATTTTTTTTAATTACTGTGTAGAATTTGGGCAGTTATATTATCTACCTAATTAAGCCTCAGTAATTTTAGCTTTCCTTTCAGCTAAAGTATGGGATCATAGTTCAGAACTGATACTGTTCAGAGGGACTGAGCTGAGTGGCAGAATGTGTTTTGAACATGGGGAAAAAAGTTACTCCTGCATTGATGCCAGAGCTTGTTTCAGCTCATCAAATCCAGGTTTTAGGAGGTTTGCTTTGAAACAGTTCACAGTGCTCCTGTTCTTGCATGCCGGGAAGGACTTTTTTGGGATGTTGTTTTTGTTTTTTTCCTGTAATACTTGCCTGGAGTAGGAAGTAAGCTGCTTCCTGCCCCTTACTGAATGCTGGGGATTTATTGTAATTGGTGCTCAAAAGCCTTGGATTAGTTTTTTGACTTAAGGATGTTGGAGAGTGAAAATCAGCAAAGCACATTTTAAAGATTTTTTTTTTTTTTTTTTTTTTTTTTAAAAGGAATTTGTTACTGAAAATCTGGTGAAAGTTCCATGTCGTTTGCTTGGAAGGGCATGCTGAAATTTCCTTGCTCTCATGTGATTATATTAATGTCAGTAATTCGGAGCTGTGTGTGGAACCAGTGCAAAGCATTGTTTTATGACCTGTGTTGAAGAGTCTGGATGTGAGCAGCGGTGACCATGGCAAGCAGAGCCCTGGCACTGTGAGGAGGAGGCCTGGATGCGCAGCCTGCATGGAGAGGGTGAAGCGAGTGTGCAGGTGTGTTGTCGGTAGGGATGCTTTCTTCAGGTGGCAGGTGCTGAGCTGAAAGTCATCTCTGTTGATCCCCAAAAACCTTGTACCCTCTCTCTGCTAGAACCTGTGTACAAATTGAATGCTGCTTTTGCAGAGGACTCTGTTCAGATCGTGTCTTTGCTAGTAAGAATTAAATGAGGAGCAACTGTGCCAGTATTTTACCACCCTCATTGTAAAGAATTTTTTCATCCTATCCAGCCTTGAATCTCTCCTCTTTTAGTTTAAAACTATCACCCCTTGTCCTATCACAGCAGGCCCTGCTAAAAAGTCTTTTCCCATCTTTCTTATAGGCCCCTTTTAAGACCTGAAAGGCTGCAATAAGATCTCCTCAGAGTCTTCTTCAGGCAGTCCCTCGCCTGATGGACAGGTGCTCCATCCCTTTGATCATTTCTGTGTCCCTCCTCTGGACCCTCTTCAACAGGTCCATGTCTTTTCCTGTGCTGAGGACTCCAGAGCTGGATGCAGTACTTCAAGTGGGTTCTCACCAGAGCAGAGTAGAGGGGCAGAATCACCTCCCTTGTCCTGCTGGCCATGCTCCTTTGGTTGCAGCCCAAGATATAATTGGTTTTCTTGGCTGCAAGTACACACTGCCAGCTCATGTCTAGTCTTTCATCCACCAGTACCCTCAAGTCCTTCTCCTCAGAGATACTCTCAAGCCCTTCATCCCCATCCTAACTCGATACCAGGGGTTGCCCTGCCCTAGGTGCAGGACCCTCCACTTGGCCCCATTGAACCTTATGAGGTTCACGTGGGCCCATCTCTTGAGCCTGTCCAAGTCCCTGTGAATGGCGTTCCGTCCCTCAGGTGTATTAACTGTGCCACTCAGTTTTGAGTCATCTGCAGACTTGCTGATGGTGCACTCAGTCCCACTGTCCATGTTGTTGATGAAGATATTAAACAGTAGTGGTCCCAGTATGGACCGCTGAGGGATGCCACTTGTCACTGGTGTCTATCCAGACACTGAACCATTGACCACTACCCTCTGGATGCAACCATCCAGCCAATCCCTCATCCACTGAACAGTCCACCCATCATATCCATATCTCTCCAGTTTAGAGAGGATATTGTGGGAGTCTGTGTCAAAGGCTTTACAGAAGTCCAGATAGACAACATCCATAGCCCGCCCTTTGTCCACTGATGTAGTAACTCCATCATAGAAGACCACTAGGTTGGTCAGGCAGGACTTGCCTTTGGTGAAACCTTGCTGGCTGTCTCAAGTCACCTCCCTGTCCTCTATGTGCCCTAGCATAGCTCTAAAAGGATCTGTTCCATGATCTTCCAAGACACAGAGTTGAGGCTGAGGTTGGTAGTTCCCAGAGTCCTCCCTTCCATCGTTTTCAAAAATGGATATGATATCGCCCTTTTTCCAGTCACCAGGGACCTTTCCCGACTTCCATGACTTCTCAAATATCATGCAGAGTGGCTTCGCAACCGCATCAGCCAAGTCCCTCAGGACTCTGGGATGGATCTCATCAGCCCCCATAGACTTATGTATATTCAGGTTCCTCAAATGGTCATGAACCTGATCTTCACTTACTGTGGGAGGGACTTTGCTTCCCCCATTTCCCACCCTGCAGCTCATATGCACTTGCTGCTCATACAGCGGAGCAGGCGCTTTCAGTAGCTTCTCCATTTTACTGTAGCATTAGTCTATGTGATACTAGAGTAGGGGCTGTGTGTCTAAGAAAACTTATTGAGCTGAAACAGTAAGAAAAGACCCCTCATCTTCAGGGTGATTTTGGTAATTTAGTACTTTGACAGATGAGTGTGTTCTGCTACACACTCATGTGTTTCTTGATCACAGATATGAGGGAAAGGAAAGAGGTTTACAACTGTACTAGTTGCAAGAGAGAGAAGCAGCAGCCGCCACAAAATGAGTGTGCATGCTGCATCAAAACCTTGAGACCTTGCAGCCCTTGTGGTGAAATCTGTGGGGAAAAAACACTTCTTTATTTCTTTGTAATCCCAAATCTCTCAGGCAGAGGCTGCTGGGTGCTCAAAAGCCTGTTAGACCAGCTGCAAGGTGACTCTGAGTTGTAGCTGGAAAATCAATTTGTTTTGTGGTGAGACACCATCTTTCTCTCAGCTGGGGTTTTTCTTACTTGTAGGAGAAATTTCATTGTGTTTTCAAGCAGTGCTGTGGAACAGAGGTCAACCAGCACTGGTGATTAGAAAGAAGTCCTAGAAGTCATTTGGTTTCCACCACTTTTCAATGAGTTCATGTTGTACAGCTTAGTCAGTTTTGATAACAGGATTCAGATTCCCGGGTCACTTGGTGTTTCCAAAACCACACCTAAAATAAGTAAACTGAAAGTGGAGCAGACCGACCTAAGGACTCACCTTCAGAAAAGCAGCACTTGAAGAAACCTTTGTTACTTCCACATGCACAGGCAGAACCTGAAAGGATTGTGTTGCTTTCCCTCTGTATGTCTGTTCACCACGCACTGTGCATTTCCCTCCCTGTGGCATCTCTCAGGCCTGTACAGAAGCAGGGCAGCTGGGATGAGCCCTCACTGGGGTTTTGTGGACTGACCTCCCTGAAGTGGCTCGGTGCTGTCTTACGACTGGAGGGAAAGGCCAGCCCCTGGTGGAGCTGGTGCTCCCCTGTCCCTGCAATGGGCTGGTGCAGGGTTACTGAGCACCCTCTCCCCAGGCTTCCTCCTTAGGGAGGGTGCAGGTGGCTTTGCTGGTTGCTGAAGGTAGTGAAGTAAAGAAGAAACACAGTGTGAGCCATTACCCAAGATGGCAGGTGGCCACAAAGACGGGTTAAATGCTCTAATTGGTGTGTTCTGACTTCAGTCCTGTAAAATTAGAAGTCTGGCTTTTCTTTTGTTGTGTAGAGGTTTTTGTAGGAAGGCTCTCACCAATTATTTTGTTAAAGAGCCATTAAAAGCATTTTCTATGTGCTCAAGGCTGTAGATGGGCTTAGTTTAAAATATTGGGAACTAGTTTAAAGAGTGAACAGTGATGAGTTTAAAACAACATTAAAAAAACCCAGACAAAAGAGGAAACCCAGCCTTCTTTCCCTCCTTTCCATTCTTGTGTTTATTTTGACTAGTGTTATTACCCTGTGTATGGTGATGCTTACAGAACGATAAAAGATGAAAGGAAAAGGAGATTTTATTTTGGAAACAATAAAAGTGGATGTGAAAAATTTGTCCTTTTACTTTTCTTGATACAGTCTGCCAAGATTGTGTCCAGTGATGGAGTGCTTGGGAGCTAGAGAAGAGGGGTCAGGTAAAGGCTAAGATAGGTGATCATGCCTTGGTAGTTTTTCATTTCACTTCTTGTCCAAACTGCCATCTTTCCTTACTTTTTCTAATTTGTTTGTTTTTTATCTCACCAGAATACTTTTTGGAACTTCTTGCTTTCTCACACTTCAGCCATGGCTCCAAACTGTATTTTGGAAGCTGTTGTAGGGAAGGCCCCATTTGTTCTGTAGGGATCTAAAATGTTAAAAGAGGCTGATGGATTCAATTCTTACAATGAAGAGAGTAGCTGCAGGAAGGGCTTGGCAGTCAAAAGTTCAACTGAGACAGGAGCCTAAACTCTTTGCTAACTAAACCACCTACGCTTAGGAGCCTACATGTGAATGCAGGAATCCAGCTGTAATCATAGTCTCTAGGGAAGCTTAGCTTACACCTCTGAAACACTTGGTTTCCATTCCTGCTGAAAATTATTGATTTCCATTTGTGTTTCTGTACAGATTGAATATTTACTTAAAAAACTCACTGAAGCAATGGGAGCAGGCTGGCAGCAGGAGCAGTTTGACCATTACAAGATTGCTCTCAACACCAGTCGAGAAGGTCTTTCTGCATGGGAGCTGATTGATCTCATTGGCAGCGGGCAGTTTAGTAAAGGAATGGACCGACAGACGGTGTCCATGGCAATCAATGAAGTCTTTAATGAGCTCATATTAGATGTACTCAAACAGGTAAGAAACACAGAGAAATTGTGCTTTGGAGTAGAAAAATTCATTGCATAATTAGAAAATGTTTAACTTGTACTGAAATTTCCTTCACCTGATGGATAATGGGCAGGGGAAATGGGGTAAATGACATAAGGGTTCTTTAATCTGAGCTGATTTTTATAAAAGGAGTTGTGCTACTGGTCAGATTGCTGTAATTGTTGCACTATTATGATTGAGTTGCTTGTTGGGAGAGTGTTTTTAAGAGATCTGTGCTCTGCCTTGAAATATGGCCTTTTTATGCTAGCATGAACTGCTTGTTAGCTGACAGAATAGCTGCAACGTGTTATCAGTTCTTAAACTGGTGACAACTCTTCAGACTTAGAAGATACTGTTTTTTAGTTTCCGTTACGTTGTAGCCAATAAACATTATTCTGATGATCATGTCTGTATGCAAACAAGGTCTTCTGGACAGAAGTATTGCTCCAGCTGAAAGGTCTGCTTCTAAGTTGTATCACTTCAAACTGGGCAAAAAAAAGGTGTGGAAGAGTTCCAGAGCTCCCTCTCTTTGTGTTCTGCTTAGCAGGCTCTGTGACTGACAGCTTATCCATTCTTAAATACGCAAAGTCATTTTGGCCTTTAAAACTGCATTTCCTTAATGGAAATTATACCTATCACAGCAGAGTTTACCTAGAGAATTCTTTAAACTTGACTTTTACCTGACAGAATTTTTTTCACCTTGGATTTCTTGGATTCTTGGTGAGGAGAGAAACAAAGGCTTTCTTGGCAGGCTGTCCTGAGCTGTTCTGAAGAAATCGTCAGAAAGTCGTGGCACAGGAAATTCTTTTAGAATATCCACAGAACAATGCGAAAGTCTATTTTTGTTAACTGCTGGTTGCCTGTTAGAGGTGAGGGCTGGGGACACATAGTCAATTGAGGGCAAAATGAAGTCATTCTGGTGTTTAATACCATGAAAATAAAGTAACCAGTGTCAGGTCAGTCCTTCCACTTGAGGCTTGTGAGGAAATCGGATTACTTTTCAGTTTTGATACTGCGTTGTGGCTCTCTCTGCACCCTCCTATCCACCGTTTTTTTACTGTCTCCTTCCTTTCCTCTCTCGGTGGCTGCGTCTGTTTCCCAAGGGTGTCTGAGCGTCTGAATAGTTCCTTGACACATAAAAATAGTTTGTGTCAAGATTTGGCCCACCACCTCCTGGACGGTCACTGGCCTAATGGAGGATGGAGTTCCCTGTATGGCTTACAGGCGTCTGGTTCAGTTTATTAAAGTCTATGATTACTTCAAGGTATTAATGAATAACATGTTGTAGTCAAGTGTCATAGTACCCTTCTTATTGTAGCTTATCCTGGATCTCTGAGGCCTACAGAGGGTGGCAGCGATAGTTACATTTGTGATACTAGATTTCTGAAAGAGGTGACCTGTCACATGGTAGTTGGTGTGAAAAGATCCCCAGGGGTTGTCCCTGGGCCCTTTCAAGATGAGAAGCTGCTGATGCACTGAAATAATAGGTAAAGGTTTTGCAGCAGTTTGAGGGGAAAATACCAGTCTGACTTGGCTCTGAAAGCAAATTCAGTGTGTCGGGGGGTGGGGTGGGGGAAGCACCTGGTTATGACCTATACTGAAGGCATGAAAGATTGAAGCTGTGGGAGTCCTTCGCATGCCCTTGTGACCGCCCAGACCTCAGACCCAAGTGTGGAGGCGGCAGACAAAGCTGTTTCTCTGCACATTCCTGCTTTAGAGCAGGGGGTGGGATGGCACAGGGGAATAGGCACGGCCGTGGTTCTGGCCACGTTTAACTGGCTAGAAGAGCTGAGCATAGGTAAGTTGTACGTGTAGGGGGTGTTTCTTTTTTTGTTTAGCGTTTTAAGCAAAAGAGCTGCTCCAACTGTCCTAACTTTTAATTTCCCTCAGACCTCTACAAGACACTTTTGACTTGACTGTGTCATAGCACATTTATTCGTTGTCTTGTGTCAAAAATTGCTGTAGCTAAAAGCCATTACAGAAAAATGTTCCTTGGTCTCCTTTCCAACTTCTTTCATCCTCTTAATCTGGAATACTTGGAGTACAGTGCTTTCTGTACGACTTGCTCATAGCTATGTGGATGTAGGTGTTTCAGTTTCATCTGTGATTTGACTTTTTTCTGAAGTTAGAAGCCTGTCATAAGTGTGTAAATAATTGGGGATTATGGTTTTGGAAAGGGCAGATATAGCAGAAATACTGGCAAAACTCTAGGTTAAAAACTGACTAGGTCATAGCAGTGCCATGGATAAGGTCACTACAAATGCCTGAAAGAATGACCAATTATTACATCATTCTCCGTGCATCCTTTTCCGTGAGAGAGTTTTTGAATCCCCATAGCAACACCAGGTAACATGTCACAGGGTTACTGGTGTAACTGCACTTAGTATTGCTGCTTTTGTTTTAGATATGTTAATGCTCAATAGAGGTCAACTAGGATGATTTGATCCTAATACCAGCCTGTTTATTGTCATTACAGAAGATTTTAATTTTTATTATTTTATTCTTGTATAAAGCTCAGTGGCAAAGTAGGAGCTTATCTTCTTTTGAAATAGTTTTGTTAAGGCTTGCAAGTGGATTATCTTTCAAAGAAAATAAAATACTGTCAGTGAAAACTTGGTGTTGTTAAAATCAAGGTACAACTTTGTTCCCTTAAAATCCAGGCACCCCCAGTCTTTCCATATCCCATCCAAAAAAGATGCCAGGAGTATGATTCTGTTGCCAGTTTCTCTAACATACTAATTGAAGTATCCTATATGGAATTGTTTCTTTAGTGGGGTGCAGCTAAATAGGTATGTTGGCAGGGTAGAGCCACTCCCAGGACAGAGGTGTTTCTGCTTTGTCCCTGGGAGTATCCCATAACAGGCTGGATTTGCAATTTGTAGATGCAAGCCCACATCTGTGTGTGCATGCACACAGAACTGATTTCTAGTAACAGCTGTCATTAAAGTATTACAGGTGAGTCTTAGCAATGACAAATGTCATAGAATCATAGGATGGTTTGGGTTGGAAGGGGCTTTCAGGGTCATCTTGTTCCAACCCCCTTGCCGCAGGCAGGACACCTTCCACTAGACCAGGTTGCTCCAAGCCCCATAAATCTGACCTTGAACACGTCTCTGCTTGCCTGAAGAAAACTAAATATTAAAGCTCATAAAAGAGCACAGCAGTGTCTTTACTGGCTAATTTAATGGGGGATTATGTGCTTTAAAGTTACAGAGAGAGGATGAATTGGGTCTTTGACTTCAGAGTTAACTCCAGTGTGTATTTGGTAGTGGGAATACAAAAGTGTCAGCTTTAGGATTTTAACAGACATTGCCAATAGGGTTAAGTTACTGGGAGGAAATAAACAAGGAAATTTTGTTTCAAGTATTTAGCAGTGTTGAAGTTAATAGCCAGGAGTGGATTCACTATTTTAAAATCATGTCTGAAAGACAGAAATGGAAAAGAAACTGTTTCAAGGTAGAAAAATGATGTGTTGGCATTCCTGCCTTTCTCGCGTGCATTTTTGTTGCTTTTGTTTTCTCATTCCTGTACTTTTGAAAGTTGTTTGCTATAATAAGAGGTGCTGGATCCTTCACATGCAGTGTGCACTCTTGAAGGCTACTTAAGGTTAACTCTGGCTAACAAAGGAAAATTGAAAGTAATCATTTGCTCCTTTAAGATTTCACGGAAATGGCTGTTTGGATGTGCTGATTCTGCCCAGTGGACTCTTGTCTTTTTCTGTTGCTCCACAGCAATGGTACTTCAATTAAAGCACATCTTTGTGGGCTGATAGGATCTCACCGTTAGGTCAGAACAGGTTCCTACAATTTAAGAACCAAATAACTTGGGCAGGGACACACAGGAGTTGCCACGTTAGCAGTGGACACGCCACCTCCCAGTTTATTCATCCATCTTCAGCATCAAAAAAGGATCATAATAATGACTTGATAATGGCATAATAATAACAATTGTTCAGTTCTTCAGGTAACCCAGTTACTGAAAATCTGGACAGAAGAACAGTGAGTAGTTTCTCATGGGCTAAACAATTAGCAGTGTGCCTGTACTAGGAATGGAAGTGTATAGGTGAAGTGTTGAGCTGACTTTTCTGTGTGCTTTATTGGACCTCTAAGCCATATAAACAAAAGACCAGGCAGTTCAACAGAGGCCGGGCATTTCAGCTGATCTCTTGCTTTTTACAGGGCTACATGCTGAAAAAAGGTCATAAAAGGAAAAATTGGATGGAACGATGGTTTGTGCTAAAACCCAATATTATTTCCTACTACGTAAGTGAAGATTTGAAGGACAAGAAGGGAGACATCATCCTGGATGGCAACTGTTGTGTAGAGGTAAAAAAGGACCAAACAACAAACTGGGATAAGAATGAATCGTTTTTGTGTGTAGGGGTGGACTTCTGGTATCTTTCATTAGCACAGCTTTTGTTGCTTCATTTAAGAAAACCCAGTTCATAAACACACTTAATGAAGGTTCTTAATGCTGTTATTTCTGGCTCTGTAACAAATAACTGCATATGTATATGCATACTTGACAATATAACTTAGATTTTAGTGTTCGCAGGGCTAATCCTTTTGCTACCCATTCTAGGCCTTGCCTGACAAAGATGGAAAGAAATGCCTTTTTCTGATAAAATGTCTTGATAAAAGCTTTGAGATCAGTGCCTCTGATAAAAAGAAGAAGCAGGAGTGGATTCAAGGTGAGGCTTCAAAAATCATAGTTATGTGAAAGTTAAGGTCAGCTGAAGTCTTGGAGCTGTGCTTTACTCAGATTTGAAATTCTTGGTCTGGTGAGTTTTGATGTCTCAGTTTTGGGCACATGGAAAGGATCTTTAAGGAGCCTGAGGTTTAGGAAGAACTAGGGATATGTGTAAAGGGACTCTCTTCCTGTCATTTAGGAGCCTTAATTTAGGCGCTTTAATTTAGGCAGCCATAAACTAAGTGAAATGGATAGTTATTGTTGTTTGCTTTTTCCATATTGGCTGTACTTCTAGGGATGGGGAAGGGGAAATCCGTTGTAAATTGTTGCTTTTGGGAAGAAGGCGAAAGCTTGTTCATTTCGGCATTGTAAAATACTGGCTTTTCTTTTACAGTTTTTCTTGGGGTAGTATGGTTTGGTGAGCTGAGGATACAGCTGGCCATTAGGGCTTTCTTTTCTATTCCCACAGTGAAATTGACACCTTCTGTAACAGCTTCCCACATACGTGCCAAATGAGTTACATGCGTCTTTTGCAGAGTAAGATAGAAGTCCTTGCAAAGCCAGTGTTGCCACTGCCATTGAACTGTGTGCAGCATTTACATATTTAGAGCTGTGTGCTTTCATTTGCACTTCCCTCCTTACCTAAAGCGTGTGTTTAATTGCACCAGTCAGATGTATGACAAATGATTACTTAGTTCCAAGAGGAGGTACGTTTTCACAGTTGTAGCAGGTGAATGAAATATCGAATTCATCTGCCCCTCCTCAGCTTTGCTCCCTGAATATTTCCTCATTGAATGTAACTGAATGAGAGCAACTGGCTTACTGGGAGAAGGTTTTCCTTCGGAGTATCAGTAAGAATAAAGGATTTGAGGTTGGTCCAAGGGACGTGACGCATATGTTGGATAACATCTTACTAACTCATTAGAGTTGCTGAATCTAGGTAGCAGGAAATCTTGTGGTGTTGGGGTTTTTGGTTGTTTCATTTGGGGTTTTTTTGGGTTTGTTTTGGGTTTTTTTGTCTGTTTTTTTTGTTTGTTTTTTTTTTTTACACCCAGGTGTACAAGTGGCTTGTACCTCCATGGCCTGTTGGAAATCAATATTGGAATTGCCATGATGCACTGGTATTGCCAGACCTTGTCCTTGCAGCACACAGCCAATACTGACAGCTGTGTGTCTTTCACTTTTGGTTTGCGTTGATAGCTAGCCCAATGAGAGTTAGGAGAATTGGCAACAGTTATTTCTGATTTAAAAATACATTAAGAAACTCCCCAAACTCACAAATAACACACTACCACAAGTATTTATTCATTAAAGCTATCCCGAAAGTTTAGCATTTCCCTTCACTGGTGTTCTGTTTCTCTCCCTTTGTCTGGCATGCTCCTTTCCAGCCATACAGACCACTGTAAACCTTCTGAGAGCGGGGAGCCCTCCACCGCACAAAGAAGCACGCCAGAAACGAAAAGAGTTGCGCCAGAAGCTGTTAGCTGAGCACGAAGAGCTGGAGCGGCAGATGAAGGAGCTGCAGACGGCCAACGAGAACAAGCAGAAGGAACTGGAGACTGTGCGAAAGGTGGGAGTGGGAGCTGCTGACCTTCAAACTTTAAGCTTGATCTCTGTGGTTGAGTGACAGTATAGCCTTCAACACGGACCGCAGCAGGTTGTAAGCACTGTTAGCAGGCTCAGGGTAAATCATATGGCCCAGCCCTGTCCCCTGTACTTATGGGGGGTGTTGTGAAACTAGTGTAGAAGAAAGCCCTGGCTGTGGGGCTGATGTCTGGGAACTAGAGAATCTAGTGTTTTCAGTTACTTGTGGGGGTTTTGTTTTTCTTTTTTGTGTCACGTGTCTGTCAAACCTGGAGCTTTACATGAAGATTTTCTTCGATATTTTTCCAAAGTCACAATACGCGAATTGTAGGCGTAGGGAGCTGTTCTTTTCACACCATAGTTGTTTTCAGAGATAGAAATTTAATTTACAAAGATCCCAAAAGTGCAAAGTGATTTTGTGAGTTGTGTAGGTGTAATTTTATTAGAGTAGATTGTAAAAGATTTACAGAGCTGGGACACATAGTAACCATTTATAAACTGTTTAAATGTTTGTTCCTTGTAAGTGCTGGATTGACTTCTGAAAGCCTGAGAATTGGACTAGAAATCTCTGAGTACTAGCAGTAGACTTGCTGAATGCATTATTTTCCTTGTAGACGGTGTTTTAGTCTAATGACTGGCAGGAGACACCGAGATGCCATTGCTGTGGCTGCACACTCTTAACAGTAGATTGAACATGCTTATGGATCTTTGGAATTATCTCTGTAATAGTTCTCCACAGAGACTTGATCAGTATCCAGATATACTTTCTATCTTTTCTTTTTAAAGGTTTGCAGGAAGAGTTACTATGGCTTCTACTGCTGTGATACCTTTTAATGAGGAGTGTGCCTTGGAAATAGCCTAGATCACCATCAAATGCGTCCCCCACCACTACTGCCTAACATTTTGGCTGCTGAGTCCCTGTTGCTAGAGCAGTCCAGGTCTTTGTTTTGTGCTAGGTCTAAGGAGTGTTTCATTCACTGCCTTCCTAAATTGGTTTGGTTTTTTTTGCATTCCCATTTTGGACAAGTGTGCATCATTGCCCAAGTTTTTCATGAACAAAACGCACTAATTTTAGCCCTCAATTAGAAGAAGCTTTAATCTTTGCAGCGGGGGAAAGCTATAAATATTGTGAGAACAAGTTAGAGCTGCTGAGTCTAGAAAACAAATAGAGTCATCTAAAACGTATCTTTTAAAAAGTCTTGTCATTAAGACACAATTTGTGGTGAAGAGAAATTTGTCTTTTTTGCAGTTAACTTAGCACTGACACCACTGATGTGGGTATGGCTCTGTTTGCCTTAAATGGAGCCTGACAGTGGAAAAACATTTTTAAATTTAATTTGATCATCTGTATTCTAATGTGTTTAAAATTCAGAATATAAAATATGCTTTAAAGGATAACCTGTGTTACCTGCAAGTTGCTGGTAAGTAATATACCTGTTAACAGAAATCATAGGGCTGGATTTCTGTGTTGAGTTTACTTCGTGGAGAAAAAAGGGGGAAGATAACATGAGAGCAATACCAAAGGAGCAGGGGGATGCTGACAGGCTCCAGGGAATGTTGTAGAAATCACAGTGGATAAACTGAAGAGAGCTGGGGCAAGAAGCATCTTTTGAAGTAGGCTGGATTAAAATGGTTTCTCTAGGTAAGTGGCTTAGTCTCTGACATGAACTACTCTACTTTGACTAAGTGAAGTCAGTGGGGATACTGTTTTGGAGGGACTTCGTGTTTGACTAGATGGAAAAATGTTCTTCAAGGAAGAGGCTTTGTGAATGGTTCAGGAAACTGAATTGTTCTGGTAAAACCTAGAGTTAGATTTGCCTCCTGATGGCAGTGAGCCACTTTATGCAGCATCTGCCAAAGTGCACTCTGAGACTGGTTTGTATTTTGATAGCTCCTGCACTAAAAAAAATCAGGAGAATAAGAATAAGAGCCCTTATCTACAATAGATTTTTGTCCCATATTTTTTAAATGGAATTTTGAGCTACACCTGTTGAACAGACTGAAAGTAGGCATTTATTACCAAGACAGCATGCACAAGACTTGTGTACCCTTTCTGTTTCAATGTAGGGTCCTCCATAGGCTACAGAGACTCTGTGCTTGCTAACTAACCCCTGCTGGAATCATGTGTTCCTGTGGATTCCCCCTTTCCACACACCCCCAACATTTGGGACTTTCCCTTAGCCTGCACAGTTGTGAGTAATCTTGCCTGACAGGAACTGATGTCCTCTGACACGAATTAAGCAGGAAGTTACTGATAGAGTAGACAAGCAGTGTATTTTCTTGCCGAGCTCTGGCAGAAGCCTAGCACCCACCCTTGCCTGTTGCTCTGCACGTTCGCTCTCTCAGCTCAGTATTGGCAATGTTTGTTTGATTTCAAAGTAGGGAAGGAAACCAAAGAAAATTTCACTTAAGTAGGTGTCTTGGATCTGACTACAATTACATGCTTTTGAATGTTCTGGCAGAGGAGCAATACTACTTCTAAAAGGTTGGCATCATTTAAGCCTTTCAAAGGAGAGCAGCTCTGTACTATCACAGCTTAAAAACAGAAACTAGGAGTCTTCCCCTCTCTTTCCCTTTTTTTTCTGCACTTACAGGAATGAAAGTTTTAGCTTGGCAGTTTTAATCATGTAGGCATCTCACTAGTTCATCTGGGTTGTGTGAGGGAAGATGGTCTAAATGCAGCCCCTTCCAAAAATACTACAGATGTTGGGTGTTCTGCTCTTACCGAAGGTCTGTGGAAACAAATTCAAAGCCTGGTGTGTTACAAAAGACAGGTGCTTGCTTTCTCTTTCCTCTGAAGCATCAGATAAGTCTCTTAGAAAAACTGTATGAAAGAATTGCTTTGTTTTCAGCATTGCCAAAGTTTTGGCTGGTACTTGTGTATTTCTGACCTTCCTTGCACTCTAAAAATACATTCCATCAAAACCGCGATAAAATACAGAACTGTGACAACTACCTATTTGCAAGATCAAGACACCAAAAAAGTTATATAACTTACAAGAAGGTGTGAAGGTACCAGCAGCTGTTCCCAGGCCTTGGCTAATTTTCCCCCTAATTGCAAGTGATGGTCATCAACTAGGATTTGATTTTCCTTACGTGGCAATTTAGGGGATGTCAAAGGGATACGATTCACAATAGAACAATCACTTATTATAGTCAAAGTCTGTGGCACTTCTGCTTTCCCATGGCAATTTAGTGCTTCTCACTTCTGTTTCTGTACAAACTGTGTCCTACACACTGGCATGTTTTCACTATTGGAGCTCCTGTGCCATCCTGCTGCCTGGGATGTGGGTTTCCATAGTAGTTTTCTATCCTGTATGAGGTAGAGAAGGAAATAATAATGGTTTCTGTTGGTTGTGCAAAGCAGGACTCAAGGGAAACTTGGAGGAAGTCTGATAATTTCATTGGTAAATTTAAAATTGTCTTGCAAATAACAAGATTTAAAAGTACACTTAGAGATTGAGAATAGCCTCAGACATTAAAAAGCCCCAAATGCTAGTGCCTTAAAGCTTTTGAAGGTTTCCTCCATTTCTGTTAAACACAAAAATTGGTAATTAATATTCTCTTCCCTCCAAAGGGTTTAGTTTTGACAAGTTGTTTTTCCCCCTTTCTCTTTTCTCCCCACCCCCTGCCCTTCTCTTCCAGCAACTGGAAGCAGCAGCTGCTCGTGCTGCTGAGGAAGAGAAGAAAAGACTTCAGACTCAAGTTGAATTACAAGATCGCTTCAGTTTGGAGCTGGAGAGAGAAAAAATGGTGAGTAGTGCACGTGGTGTTTTGCTGTGATTACACAGGGAGCAATGCGCTCAGCACTGACTTCACTCACAGGCAGACACTGATGGGATTTGGCAGATTTTGCAGGAGGCTAGAGACTGCAACCTGCGGTGTGTTTATTAGAGATTACATAGAGATGTAGTGAATTCAAACACTGGAACACCTTGTCTACAACTTGTATAGCATTCAAAGCTGAAGTATTATTGGAAAATTGGGAAAAAATTTGAGAGCTAAATCCAGAATGAAGTTATCCTTGAAGTTTTCAGAGATGGAGAACCTGCAGCCAGTACATGCTATAAGAATATGCAAAATGAACACAGGCATAATCAAAATGCATTGTAGGGATTTTGTGACTTGAATGTATTCCTAAAACTACTGCTTTTTTATACTGTGTATATGCATCTATATACACACACACAAACATAAAAAAATGAAAGAAATATTGTAGGTTTACAATGCTATTACTATGATTCACACAGAGAATTTCCAAAAGAACTAATTTTCAGTCCTCAAGGGCTTTGTCGGGCATAACAGGCTTTTCTGTTAGCTGGAGGAAAAAGTAGAAATAGTCATGCCAATGTGCTGGAACGTCTCGGAACATAAATGCATCTAGTGCCCCTTTACAGGCTGAAGTGTGAATTCTTGAATACAATCACTTGCTGGGTCAGTGGGTTTTAGTAAGGAGAGGGCAAACAGAGTGCAGACCAGTAGAGCAGGACATGCCCTCCTACCTCACTTGACAGCAAGTCTTTCTTGCTGACTTCAGGAGCCGTGCTTACCTTCTGTGAAGTACATTACATACTGCTAAATGCTGAGGTTTTGGTGCTTTATCCTGACTCAGTTCAAAGCCAGCTGCCTGCTGTTGTCCCTGGCGTGGTGATGGGCTGAGTGGGACAGGACAGCTATGGTTTCCTGCTCTGGTCAGTGAAAGGGGAGTAACGAGGATCAGAGACTGGGTGACTGTGGATGTGCAGCATCCTCTCACCTTCCTCTATTCCTTACCTTTGTTTTTTGTTACAGTTGCTCATCTCTTAGCAAAACCAGTCTTCTTAGCTGATTTCCAACCATCCATCCCATGCTGTCATGGTGCCGTCATCCACATCTAAGTATATGAAATACACTGCTGCCAAGGGAGGACTTGCCTGAGGAAAGGAGTGGAAACAGTGTAATTAAACTAGACTTACCTTTGTGTCTGAGCACCCTACGAGCTTTCTCTTCTTTTGGTTTAGTGTGTATCTGTAAACTAAGAGACAAGATCAAACTGACTGAAGTTAGGGTTAAAACCCTGTAAAAAAAAACTGTGCTGCACAAACTAGGCCAATATAAAGTAATCTGTACTGTTATTTATGTTTAAAATGCTCTTAGTTACACATCTACAAATCTAGACCCAATGTTACCAGTTCTGCTCTGCAGGCAGCAGGAAAAGCGTTGTCTCTGAAAACATTATCTGAGGGAAACCTGGCTGTTCCTTTAAAAATTGGAAGTGTGAGGGGAATGGTAGCTTATCTGTGTCCCTGATTTATGCTGCTAGGTGAGACAAAAAATGGAAGAGCAGGTTGCCCAGAAATCATCTGAACTGGAACAGTATTTGCAGAGAGTACGTGAACTGGAAGAAATGTATAAACAGCTACAGGGAGCTTTGGAGGATGAGAAACAGGCACGTCAGGATGAAGAGACTGTAAGGAAACTTCAAGCCAGGTATGGTTTTGACTTAGTAGAAATTTATTTTGATTCCCCGCTCGCCTCCTGCAATAATAGGTAACTGTGCCTTACCAGTAAAGAGTGTTTGCATCTTGGACGCACTGCTTGAGGGGTCGACTAGCCTGCAGTCCAAACACAGGACAGATTTTTTTCCTTAAGCTGTGAAGGCTGAAGCTGCTATTTATGACTTTTTAATGTGTTTGCTTAGCCCTGAGCAGAGGGAATGCTCAGCAATTTCAGAAAAGCAGGCACACTCGTATTTTTCCGTCAGGCGTTGTGCATGTCAGCACTCGAAAAACTGAGATTACTCTGTACGGACTTCTTAGTTGTGTATTTTATACAGCAGTAGCTAAAAATAGGAGCTTCTGCTGTATTTTATCACAGGTTTAAATTGTAATTGATAGAGGGTTAAGTCTCCTCTTACTCATAGGGGCTTTATTCAGTGTGGTTTGTTTCATCATACATTCAGGCCTCCTAAGACAATTAAAGTAGGTAACTTATGCATGCTTATTTCTTCTGTGGTTTTCAGTGTTGCATATTTGCATTACTGACTGAATTTTCTGAATAGCCCTTTGTAGCAGTCAGACTGCTTGCACTGCTGGCATGATTTTCAGCTTTATATTGAAGACTAGCCAACAAGCAGTAACTAACTTTTTCCCTGCTTCCCAAGGGGTTGGAGTGGGGAATAGAAAATAGTTACCTTGGCTGCCTATGTGTATGCTACATAATGGATACAACTTACTTTAAAGTGTGGTTAAAACTGCAATCCCCATTGTAGATTACTGGAAGAGGAGTCGGCAAAGAGAGCCGAACTGGAAAAATGGCACTTACAGCAGCAACAGACCATTCAGATGACAGAAGCAGAGAAACAAGAGCTAGAAAACCAGAGAATGATAAAGGAACAGGCTCTTCAAGTTGCTATGCAGCAGCTGAAACAACTTGAACTGGAAAGGAAGGAGGCCCTTGAGCAATACGAGGTGAGCTGTTCTGTTCATCAACCTCTCATACTTAGCTGGGTATTCAGTAACTTAACAGAATTTGAAGTTTATCAGTATGATTATTATTTAGCAATTAGTGTGGCACAAAAATTGTAACCTGTTGGGTTTTTTTTGGCCTAGACCAGTAGTTGTGTTTGAAGAAGAGGTGTTTCAGACACACCACCTCCTGTATTTTGTCTCAATTTGCATGCAAGCCAGCTCAGTCATACCCTGAAATACTCTCTATACTATTTGACTTCTAGTGCAGACTGACTTCTTAAGCAGTTCTGTTGCTGACATAACTAAATGCTTTATGCTTTTTAATTATTCTTACAGTGTTTTGATGATGTCATAGGGCAATTCTAGCTTTTACAGGTGAAAAACCAATGTGCTACTCTAGGCCCTTGCTCCTCAAACAGGTATTCAAGCACTGAACGCATGTCAAGGATAGCTAGGAATTAGCTTAGATTCTCAGTATGAAGCAGTGCCTTGTGGGCTAAATGGCAGGCCTGTTCTCTGCTCTGCTGTTTTTGGTGAAGGCCAGTAGCTGCATTCATGGAAGAAATAAGAGTCAGACTCTATTATGGAGTGTGAAGTGCTGCATACTTTCTAGGGCTGGGGAGGTGTTGATCCTGTGTGTATTTAGGTCAGGAAACAAAACACGACTGGATTTCTGTTTAACTAGGGAGTGTGTTTATGCTGTCTCCTTGCCATTGGGGTTAGATCTGTGAAGGACAAGGTAGTGAGCTGTCTCATCTGGCACAGAATATAAATGCTGCAGTGACTACAAGCATGGGCCCAGGTGGGGGAGTTCTGGGTACTTCACAGCTTACTGTGTTGGTGTTACATCTAACACCATCCTCAGATTGCTTTTGGCTAACTTCTTTTTTTTAGGTGACATCTCAGGCTTTTTTGTATACGAAACATCATTTACTACTCCAAAGGAGATGCTGAATACAATAGACATTAAAAAAAAAAAAAAAGCCAAAACCAAACAAAAAACCCTCACAACCAAAAAAGCCACAAACAAACAAAAAAATCCACAAAACAAATGATGGAGTAAGTCAGTGATTGTTGACTCATTATTTTAGAAATGATTAAACATTCTGGCCTTCTCTTTAGAATTCACCAAAAGACTAGTTTAGGCTGAAGAATACCTTTCTTGCTTGGGTGTAACTGCAGCCGTCCTTTCCTAGCTTACATTTTATGATTTCTAATAGTTGAGATATACCCAGTAGCTGGTCTTAGTTTGGAACAAAAAGTGCATCCTTCTGTTTGAAAACTACGGTTTATGCTTTGAATCTTCATGAGGGCTACCACTACTTGCACAGCTACAGAATCTTGTAAAAACGAGTTACTTTGGGGTTCTGGTTTGACAATTTACTTTTATACAGCCAACAACAGCTAAATGACCTAGGATAGTTAGAAGTGAAGTTCTCCTGTCTACTCTAAATGGAGTGCTGGCTGAATTAGCCTGGTTCTGTGTTGAGATTTTAAAGGATGTTTTTTCTTTCTGTATAAACAGAGTAAAGGTGTTCTCATTTTCAAATGGGCTGTGTCTTATTTCAGGAGGTAAAGAAGAAGTTGGAAACAGCAGCTAATAACACCAAGAGTTGGAAAGATAAAGTAGCTCAGCATGAGGGACTAATTCGACTAATAGAGCCAGGTAAGTTCTTAACGTAAGAGTTACCAAAAGCATGTTTTCATTCTATCTATCTCATATGCTTAGATCACCTAGTGATTTTAGTGAAGTGTGTTTTTCCCTGTAGCTTACTGGTTTCATGGCAGGCTGTGAATACCACATTTGTGAGAACTACTGATGGTAACTTTCAAGTCATTACCTCTACTGGCTCTACTATAACATTATTATTATTAGTAGTAGTATTACTGCTATTATTATATATTTATTTATTTTAAATAAAGCAAGGGTCAACCTTAACATTACATTCTTTGGATGTTTAATGCAGTTAACGTAAATGCTAACTGCCAAAAACATCAAGTAAAAATAGCTAAAATATTTGATTTTTGGGAAAAGCTTAATTAATAGTGTGCCAGCCCAGAGGAAAGTGGCTGTGTAATACACTGCTGGAGAGATCGCTTTCTTTCAAGGTCATCTCTAAAGGCAAGAAGAAAAGGGGTTTACTAAGATAGAATTATTGTTGGGGGGGAGTTGGGAGATAAGGATGCAAAAGATTGCAGCAGTTGACAGCTTCTCACACTGAGCACCTACTCAGGCAGCTCCTCAGGTCACCTTTGAGAGGGTTTCAGGTCACAGAAGGGACAGCCCTTACCAAATTGTCCTGTGCTGACATGGCCTGTCCCTGGAGTGGTGGGTGAACAATGTCTCATCAGAAACACCTGTTTCAAGTATTTCACTCTGTCTTCCAGGCTCCAAGAATCCTCACTTAATCACAAACTGGGGCCCGGCTGCCTTCACTGAAGCTGAACTTGAGCAAAGACAAAAGAGCTGGAAAGGAAAAAAAGCCACTTCTGAGTAATGACTTTAGCTGATGGATTGCTCATGAATAGAAGCCTGCCTTCCTCCATTCTGCTTTGCACAGAGCAGCTTCTCGCTTACAAAGACCTTAGCTTGCTCAGCAGGTTGGGCCTTTCCACAAAGGAAATACTGTTTACCACATAGGAGTGTCTACTCAAAGCTCAGTCATTACACTGTGGTATCTGACAGTAGTTGCTGTTTTCCCTCATGTTTCAAGAAATTCTGTTCTTTTATACAAAACTTTTCAACTGAAGATTTTTATTTAAATGTAGCTTGTGACAGAGTTGTTTCTCTACTAGCCTGTAACCATCTGACAGTACCTAACTGCTCAAGCAGCATCACTTCATTCCAAAAAGTGAGAGAAGCAACTGTTTCATTGCTTCAGTGAGTATAATTTAAACCCAGGATAAATCAGCCCTGGAGGTTCTGTCCAACTCAGAGCATTACCTTTCATTACCTTTCCTTCCATATAGTCTCCTTTTGGTTTTGCCCTGTCCAGCTGTTGCTCTTCGCATGGTGCTGAGTGCTCAGACATATTCTTCCCTAGCAAGGGTAAGCTGGCTTCACTAGATGCCTGCTGGCTGGTCAGATTCTGTGTCCAATTTTCCTTTGTTTTCAGGAATCCAAACAAAAGAACTAGAAGTAGGCAGGTACAAAATGCTGCTCTAAAACATTTGGGAAAAATAGTCATAGAATCATAGAATAGTAAGGGTTGGAAAGGACCTTAAGATCATTTAGTTCCAGCCCTCCTGCCATGGGCAGGGACACCTCCCACTAAACCATGCCATCCAAGGCTATGTCCAACCCTGCCCTGAATGCCGCCAGGGATGAAGCATTCACAACTTCCCTGGGCAGCCCATTCCAGGGCCTCACCACCCTTACAGTCATACAAGATTGCTCTTGTACTGTTTCATACTTGAGAAGTGCTAAAAAACCTTTGAGAGTTCTTATTGTAGTGGAAAAGATGCATTTTGAAATTACAGATTTCTGGAGCTCATGAGTGGAAGATGATAGCACACATGGGCCAAATATTATCTGCATCAAGGCAATGTTTGTGCAAGAAATTCCATCATAACACACCACTCATTCAGAGGCACCGCTTTTGTCTGACTCTAAAATTGGGAGGAAAATTAAAAAAAAAAAAAATCAAGAGGAAAACTTAAATTTGACATTTAATTTTAGATAAAAATGAGAAATGTGGAGCAAAACTGCTTTAGAAAAATATTAATTCCCATTAGTAAAATAATTTTGGCATTTCCAGTGACAAGGCTTCCCAAATAGCTGCCTGCTCAGAATTCTCTCCAGGGACCAAGCCAGTTATTTCGTTCTCTGTAGGGAAAAGGAACAAGTCTGTGATTTTGCTCTGTAGATCTCCCACACCAAACAAGAAGTCAGTCTATTGCTAAATAAAGTAGTATTCTTGCTAAGTTGTACAGACACATTGAGAACTAAGTCCCCCTTCTGAAGAGCAGGTGTTGCTTGGCATAGTCTGTTCATCAACTTTGACTTTTGTATGCACACCAAATGTGGGCATCCGTCTCTTAGCACCTGCTTTTTAGTTCAGCTAAATGTTAAATTATTTTTAGTAAATAAGAAGTGAAATGTTTCATATGTATAACCAGTGCATTTGTGATACTTGGATCTCAGAAGGGCAGAAGCTGCACAGAAGTGATCTTCAGCTTTGGAAGACAACAGCATTTTATTTGCCTATTAACTAAGACTCACTCAAATACTGAATCTTCTCTCTCAGACATTTATTCTCTGGTTGTATTTTTATACTAATTGAAATCTTAAATATTTCCATAAGTGAAGCGCTGATTGGAATGGAAGGAAAGTCCAGGATCTTCCTATTTGTATTTACTGTACAGGAAAACAGGAATCCTTAAGCTTGCTAACAAGGCATTTTTTAAATTGATCATGTTTACAGAAGAAATGTGAAAATAAACCCAACGACAACCCAACCTATAATAGAAATACTAATGTATGTGTTGTTAAACTTTGCTAAAGGAGATAGAACTGTATTTATAACTACCAGACATCCTTTATCTGGAGAGCAGAAGGTGTATTGGGGCTAAACTTTAATTTTTCTAACAGTCTTTACTTCGGACAAATGTTTTTTAAGAACACCAAATGATGCATGTTTTCATGTTTTTTACTGTTCTTTAGAATTGGCTGTTTAATAAAGTAATATAAAGTCATTTTCATTTCTTAATTAATGTCTTTTTTTGCATTTGTTTCTTTTGGGTTGCTGGAGTTTAATATCCAGTAACTGTGGTACGTTGATGGAAGAAATATACTTTTAATGGTCTGATCAATGGGATTTGGATTAAAGCCATAATATTTATTAGGCAGTGGTAACAGATAATACCAGTACTACTTTTGATGTTGATAGTACACCTTGATACAAAACAATGATGCTCAGCTACTGCAGGCAGCATTGCTCAGTAACACTATACTGAGGGTGCAGTTTAGCTGTCTGCTGAAACGCAAAGCACACCAGCTGGGAAGTTGGATCTACACTAATGGAGTGCTACACTGGGACAAGGGCAGACCTGTTGTGCCAGTGAGCTAATGGGGAAACATGTCTGCAGCATGAGAGGACCCTGGCACACACAGACATGTGCCTCTGCAGGCACAACAGCCCTTCATTAAAATATCATCATCTGTGTACCGCTGGAGTTATTTCTTAGTCACTACTAGAAGAGGAAATGAGAAAGTCTGGTTTCAGCTTTGTTGTCCCAGCTTGATCTGACACATTCAGAAAGCTTTGTGTGAGGTAAAAGTGTGGGAAAAGGCTGGTTAGAAATTAACCTGTTGCATTTTGAGAAAAAATGCCACTTCAGAATAAGCCCTTTAAAGCCTCACTAAACACAGCATTCAAAGAGAGGGGAAAGCTGTGAGTCAGCATCACAACACCTCATGAAGCAGTGCAGCATGGAAAACTGCACCCCTGGTGCCATGTGATTTCCTGTGAAGCCAAGGATCACAGCGCTCTTTCTTATTCCAAGAAACCAGTCGGGCTGCTAGTGGCAAGGATATCCTCAATGACATCCTGCTCTGGACAGCTCTGTTCCACCCGAGGAGCTGTGCAAAGTCCCAGTGCCTTACCTGTGCAGCCAGCTCAGCTACGCAGAGGCCAGTGGAGAGCTGTGTCTGCTGTTCTTGATCCCGAGGAGATGCACTGGAGTGCTCAGCCCACTGAGTTTGTCCACCAGATGAGTCAGGTTCACTTGCTGCTGGTGGTGGAACAGGCCTGCAAACCAATAGCACAGTACCATGTTTGGGTATTTTAGTCCTAAACCAGGATTTTTTTTTCCACCCTGTGACCATTTTATGAAGCTGATTTATAAGACTTGCATACTTCTTCACACATTCACAAACTGAAACAGGCCTGGTTCCAGCAACACATACCATGTCTGTTAACCGTCCTGCTTGAACAGCCACAAAAGCAAAGCCTGCATAGGAAAGCAGCAGTGTGCCAGTACAACATCTGTATTGCAGGGTGGGGGGGATGGGACACCCAATCCCACCCAGGAAGCAGCTGCTTGGTCACACAGGCCACCAGGAACAGTGGCTGCACCATCCACTTCAGCAAAAATGACTTGCAAATAACTGCTCTGATTTTTATCTATCTTCAGTAGGTGAAGCAATTGCACAAACAATTTTTGATGAAACCTGTGCTTGGCCAGGAAAGGGGATATCCATACTTCTGGGTGCTTCAGACAGAGAGGTAATTATTTGTTCATAAAGCAAAGGGCACAAAAAGAGGAATTAGAAGTGAATCAGAAGAATTAGCTGCCCTCTCTAACAGAATGAAACCCCCCCCCCAACACTAGCAAGATTTCAGTCGCCACACTCATTACTTAAGGGACTTTCCAACCCCACCTGCACGACGCTGCTGATTTGGCATCGCGGCTCCCTTCACGCGCACGCGCACACACACGCGCATCCTTTTCGACCAGGCGCCGGGCCCCCGCCCGGCTGTACCCTCTGCGGCCCCTGGGCTGGTGGAGGCAGTGGCGGGAGCAAGAGCCCGGCCCTGGGGCTGCCTCATACCTGGTGTCCAGCTGCCATCTGGTGGTGGCTCAGCCCCGAAGCGCCGCAGCTCCCCTCGCTAGCAGGGTTTCGTTACGCTGCGAGCGTGGCCCGAGACTGTGAAAACCACCGCCAGCTTCATTCCCCTCCAGCAACTGCAGCACCCGTCTACGAGACAGAGAGAGAAGTACAATGCTGTACAAGGGCTGGAAAAACGCGAAGTGAACCAGGTCTCCCGCTGTGTTATAATTATCTCACTGCTGTTGCTGTAGCACTTTGTCCTTGACTTCATGAACCAATTCGGTTCTGTTATCCCAGACAGTATATCTGATCCCAGAGCCATTCCGTGAGCCTAGGAAAAAGGATTTTACCATACAAGTGGCCTGGGATAAAGTTATGCACAGAGGCTTGAAGCTAATTCAGGCATATTTTTCAGTCCCCCCACCCGGCATCACAGAAAGACAATGTATACAGTTGGATGCATCACCCAGCAAGCTCCCAGCTGCAGTGCAAAGCCTGGACTTCCATACAGCTTTCCTAACGCGAGTAAAGCAGGGCAAGGAAAAAACATGTGTAAGGAAGGTTAATTACCTGAAAATAGTGCTTTCCCAGATGCCTTGTGCATCCTTCTCCCCCGTCCTGTTTTTCCTCACTCTTCTGAACTCATTGACTTCTGTGCTCATTGACTTGCAGGATAAAAATCCTGGAGGCTGAGAGAAGGATGTGCAACGTGCCATCTCCCACATACACCCCTTTTGTGAGCAGGACCCAAACTCATCCCTTCAAGTCACAAAAGGGGGAGGGGAGACATAGTAGGGGTGGGGAGAGTCCAGACCGTGGTTTGGAACACCTTGGGGCTCCCTGCCTGGCCAGGTGAGCAGCCACACAGACAGCATGGCCTGAGGACTCCTGTTCCTGCTCATGTGGCCATGAGTTCCAAAATAAAACACAAACAGAAAGTTTGGGACTTTACTTGAATTTAGAGACCATTGTGACTTTCATGCATTGAGTCTCACTGTGACCTTCAACTACTTGGAAACACCAGGGAAGTGAGAGTGCAGAGAGGCGCTGTTTTATGAAGTGGCTTTCTGGCTGTGTCAAAAGTACACTTCCTTTGAAAGATGGAAATTCCTGTGGTTGTTTTAACACTTCAGATGAAAAAGATATGGAAAAAGGTCACTGATTCTCACCTCCCAAAGAAATTAAAACTGGAACAGTATGATGCAAAACAAACATCCTGAAAAGTTTTGAGAGAGAGAGACTTAATGAGGCAGTTTTTAGCAAACACCTACAAGCACAGACCCAGAAAGACCACTTGACAAGACCCCTTCTCCCTGCTTCTTTCTGGTATTTTAGCCTAATTTTCAGGGGTAATGTAAAAGAATATGAGCAGTTGGTCAGGGAAAAGCCCATGACAGACTGGGCAGAATGTTGACAGGGAAAAAATAGTATTATAAACCCCAGAACAGTTGCACTCCACTTTTCCCCACTGGCCATCTTGATCTAGGAGCTTGATTTAGCACCAGCTTTATACACTGTTACTAATATAATTACTAATTAATAGAGCTACTTGCCATGGCTACAGCATGCAAACAACTTTTATAGAATCTGGTCTAATAATATCTTTGTGCAAACACTCAAATAACCTGCTGTTATTCCTGTTGCTGCCTGTTTCCCCAGGACACAGCAGTGATTAGCTTGGGCAATGCAGATTTCACCATGGGGAATTTACATGGGTGTTTATGTGGATGCTTGAGTGTGATTCGCACAGGCCTGTGCTGGCTACTCTTGCCCACAGCTGCACAAGACACCCATGTCCTTTCACCCAACTTGGCCAACAAGTGTAATTTGAACACATATACTAACATGCATACTACTCAGACGGGATTAAAAAACTTAAGCAGTGACACAAGGTAGTTTCAAAAGCAGCCTGAGCTTCCTCGGTGTTGGTGTGCATTAGCTGTTTTGATGCCTACCAGAGCATGGGGGCTTCTCTTTCCACTCTGACAAAGCCTGTGCTGCTCAGCCCCAACACAACGTGTGAGTGCTGGGGAGGTCCAGGTCCTCTGGAGTGCTGTTCCTCAGTCCTGACTAAAAAAGAAAAACCAACCAAACAAACAAAAAACACTTAAAAAGCTATTTAAGGTCAAAACTATTCAAGGCTCTGCTTAAACACCTTTAGAAAGTCCCTCTCAAAGCATAGCTGGGAATGAGATTTTGCATTTGGAGCAGTCTGAGGTTGTGTTTTCCCAGCCATTTCTTTTGCCAGTGATGCACTAGGGCATTTTACTCTTTCCAAGCAGTGAAGAAAATTACCACCTCTGCCTATGAGGGAGGAGCATGCCCCATTTCATAGCCAAGCTTTCCCAACCACAGAAAGACTGGGCTGGCCCTGGGCTGCTTTTTCGCAGACAGAAGGTGGGAAACGATGGGGAGGTACAGCCTGCTCATACACAGCTCCCCTCCAAAAATGCTGAGTGGTGTGGCGCTGCTCCCTGTGGGGATGGAGGTGGCATCTTTGGCGTTTGCTGTTGTGCTTCAGCGCGGCCATTGCCTGCCTGTGAGGGCTGCATAATGCCCAAGGGGGTCGCTGCTGGCCCATGAAGCATCTGGAGGAGGCAGTTGGGCAGAAACAGCCATCACCCCAAGCCTCATCTCGCAGCACAGCTGTGCGTGGCCCTGCTTGCAAAAGAAACTTGTCTGACCATGGTTTCACATGCTCCCTTCACTGTCGCCATTACAGATGGCAAGAGTCAAATCCATAACTGCTCTCAGGCCACCCCCAGCCAGCAAATCCTTCCCTCTAGCAGGAGAAAATCCAGAGCGTATATTCCTTGAAATCATATTTCCAAGGGATGGGCAGCCAAGGGCTGGGCACAAGCATGGGGCGCGGTACGAGAGCCAGCTTGGCAGAACAACTCACCAAACGAGCAGGGAAAAGGAAAACCACGACGGCTGCCAAACGCCCTTGCCGGGCGAGGCCACTCCCCAGCACTGCCGTCTCTGCAGAGCAGGGGCCCGTCCTGCCCGGCTTCTTGCACAGCTCTGCATCTGTCTCCCCTGCCCACCCTGCTCGGACCAGTCACTGCTGGTGGTGTCTCAGCCACGCAGCTGATGGTGCGCCAGTCTGCAGGCATTTACCACCCGGCAGACGAGGCGTGCTCTGCTGCTGCAGACTGGCGCAGCTGTTTTAGCAGGAAGCTCCTGTGCCGAGCCCACAGCACCTCCAGCAGAGTGTTGCTGCACGACCGCTCGCTGCTCTTCCAGTTTTCCGTTCTTTTCTCATTTCTATCTTGCCCCTCCTGATGAGCCCCTACTCCCAGCGTGCCGAAGCCGGGAGAGAAGACTGACACGATTTTTCCAAAGCCCCCGGCTAGTTCTGGGACCCGCAGCACAGCACTCCGCCAGCTCCTGCCCCGGCAGGCCGGTCAGGCAGCAGCAGCTGCTCCCCCAGAGACGGGAGAACAATAAGAAATACCAGATCTGCCGCAGGAATGCGGGAGATACCGTGGCGGGGGGCCCTGGTGAGTCTGAGCAGGATTTGCTCACGGCTTAGACGTAGACCAGAGATTGCCACTTCAACCGCCCTGTCGTCGGGCCGGGGTGACTTGGGGGATGCTTCGTGTGTCCAAGCCCCGCCGTGGCCCCCGCCAGGCGCCGGACGGCAGATGGCAGCCGGACACCGCCGCACGGCTCTCAGGCTGCTCACCGAAGAGCAGCGCCCGAGTGGCGGGCTGTAATTAATCACATCTGAGGATCCTGTTTTGAAAGGCAGATTCACACAGATGCGGCACTACCCGGAGTTTTTACAGCTGAGCTGGTAGCATGCTTGGAGCTGCGTCACTTGTGTACGTGCAGCAGCACACTGCTACTGAAGGAGGAAAAACCCACTCATCCTTTGCAAGGAAGGCACACGTAACACCCAACCGAACCCTTTTCTTAGGGTCTGGGTGACTTACCTTGCCAAAGAAAAATAAAAAAAAAAACCAAGGACCAAGGAGATTACAGAGGATAAGGCTGTCAGCATACCCAGTCATCACAGCTTGGTGGGCTTCCACCTGGCTGCAAAGGCTGAGCAGCAGCGATGCATCTCATCCCTTCCTCTGCTCTGGGCATGCTGGTTACCCTGATTTATTCAGGTGACTGAAACCAAGGCCCGCACCCATAGCTGCAAAAGCCTGACGCTAATCTGGGAGTCATACAGTTACTCTGTTGGGTAACATTTTCCCTCAGCAACTTACGAACTTTAATCCAATTTTGAAATGTAGGGGAGGCAAAGTGCGATTACATTAGCTCAACTGCTCATGTCATAAACTCTTGAGAAGTGGGATCGGAGGTTTTTTCCTCTAGAAACCTTTTGCTGGCCCACAAAATCCCTGTTTTCATCTTAGCTTAGACACTGAAAGGGGGAGTTTTCAACTTCCAAAAATAAATCAAAGACACCACGAATGTCTGCAGGGTATTTGTTTCTCCATAGGAACGTGAACCTGGTGGTTTAGTTCAAGAGAGACTAAGCTAACTCTCACATTTTCTACATTCCTCCTTTTCATGATATATCAAGATCGACAGGTTTGAACTGTTGTTTTAATGAAAACCTACTACTCCTGAGAGGGTTTCCTGTTCTAGAAAGATGATATTTCAGAGTGACAAAATTCCAAACAATTTGACTTGCTATCACCTTTGCCAGGTCCCTCAACCTCCTTATGCTCATTGATGAAATGTGAGTGATATTTACCCATTAAAAAAGCTCACAAACATCTGCAAAATACTCAGCTATTCCCTAAAAAGAGAGTTTTTTAAGCAATACCATGATAAACTGCAAGCTGTGTCCACAAGGTGCAAATCATAGATCGCTGCATGAGGCCTTGGAAAGGTCCATGTGTACCAGGGCAACTCCTGCATGATCAGAGTCCTCTGGCACCACTCCCTACCAGCCCCTCACAGAATCACCTTTAGCTCCTCCATGTTTAGGCCTGATCCCTGGCAGCCAGAAAACCTTCTTTGAGCTCTCGGGTAACAACCAGAAATTGAAGCAGCCTTTAGCTCTCTAACTGGAGCTAAACCACCACACAGCTACCCTCAAAGTGTCAGGAAAATTAAGCCAGTAGTCATAAAGTCATACTGTGCTCCAGCCAAGCCTTCCTTCATCATCTCTAATTCAGGCTGCTGAATCAATCCCCGGTAGGTTTTCTCCTCCCTTGTGCATGTGGAGCCCCAGAAAGATCCTGGGTTGAATCTAAACATGACTGATCTGGACACTGCATCTCTGGACAATTTTTCAGAGCTTCAGCTCTGCGACTCTGAGCAACAAGTTTTGCAGGCAGGTGCACATCACTTGTTGAAGACTTGACTATTTGTGTTAAACTTGCATGTACCGGAGAACTCCCTGCACATGTTTTTGGTCGTGGAAACTGATCCTCAGTTCTCAGCTTTGTTAATTCTGCAATCCAAAATGTTTTCTTCACTGTTTTTTTTTCTTGTTTACTAATAGCAATTAGGATTTTCCAACTGTTTTAACAATTTAGAAGCTCTGATATGTAAAAACACTTTCTTATATTACAAAAGTTTCTCTGAATTGTAAAATGCATTACAAAGGGGAGGGAGCCAGTTCCTCACACACTGCTTGAGCTGCTATCCTGGCAGAAAATGACCACTGGCAGCTTGCAAAGCATGGAAAAAGACTTATCGCCCAGGTCCTGGAAACACAGTCAAAGCTGCCTTTGCTGGGCTGATCAGCACTGATTTCTCAGTGCTAGTCTCTGGAGGTACAGGTCTGCTGACGTCAGGGCTGTTGATGTTATTGCAGGGCTTACAGCCCTTAAAACATTTTATCTGCAAGCCCTAGTCCAGCCCACTGCACAGAAAAGCTCTTCAGACACTTGATAGGAATGGCTGGGACATGAGAATGTTGAGTGCTCTTGATGTCTTCCCACTCACCTGCTCCAACTGCGTAGCTGAATGTTTTAGGGATCTCTGAAATACGCGCTTTGAGAAGCCAGTTGCTCTCCTGCTTGACTTTGAAATTCTCTTGGAACATTGCTGCTTTCCTGTCTGAGCTCCTCTTTCAAAGCCAGGTTTTCTTCCTATAAAAAAAAGACAAGACAGCAAAGGTCAGGAAAGCACTTACCAGATACGCAAAAGCACACGGGTGCAACACAAAGGAATGCAAAATGCTCAGGATTATATGCCTACTAGGAAAATGGGAAAGCTACCAATGATTTTCAAAGCTAGACTCTCTCTTTTCTTTTGGCTATTGTTTGGAGGAGGCTTTGAGATCCCTTTTATCAGGAAATGGTTCCTGATAATTTCTAACAGAAATAAAACTGCTTTTAGCCCTTTGCATTTCAGGCAGGTGAAGCACTTCAGATGCTGCTCACTGAGTCCTGCTCAAGGGCAGGAGTAATAATATTTTTGGGGGGTGAGGAGGAGCTGGGACATACCAGCTTGCTGGAAGTGCTGGAGCAGAGCTAGCAGCCATGATGAGCCAGCCCTGCGTGGTGTCTGCTGGTGGTGCGATGTCCTGTCACTGCCCCAGAGAGCTGCCAATAAGCTGCTTCACTTTCTGGTGCAGCAACACAAAGCTGCATGTGGACTCATTTTCTGTTTTCCCGTGTTCTCAATGCAGACATCCCCTGGGGTCCTAGAGTCACAGGATGAAAAACTCATCCTTCCTTTTGGCCCAGATCCTGAACAGACATGTGCACACGCTTAGCGCTGAGCATGTGAGTAGCAACACTGATCTCTGTGGAGCAATCCACATGCTTGAGCCCCTGCACATTTGGGAGCAGGGGAGAGAAGGACACTTGGTTCTTTGGTTGCCTGTTTTACATACCGCTGGTGGAGATCCCACCCAAGAGAGAGCTGTGCAGCAGCATGGCGCTAAACTATATAGCTATTTTTATTTCCATCACTTGTGGCCTTGCTGAGACCTGCTACGAATTATCTGGGATATTACACCCCAGACGAGTCGGAACAACAGGTCTTGCTGCAGATTGTGTTTAGTGGGATGATTTAGTTACTGCTTTCCTCCACCCGTCTTCTTCCTTATTCCCATTAGTGACACGCTGGCTGAAGAGAAAAGTTATTCATGCTCTAGAAATGTGATATTTACTCAAAACAATTTTTATTTGGCTTGGCCTTCTCCCAGTGCCATAAAGTGATAGCCAACCCCAAGTGCTTACATAGACAACATGTGCATCTGAGTCATATTTATGATCCCAGTTATAAAAAGCACACAGTCTTGTTGTTTGGTGCAATAGGATGGGACTGGAGGCATCAGCACGTCTTGAGCATAGCCTGTCTCTGGAATCCGCAGAAATTTGCCATGCTCCAAATTTAGAACTTGTGGGTGGAAGCTCAGGCAGAAGCCAACTTTTTATACCATTACATCACAGGAATTGAGGGCTTCGTGCCAAAGGATCCAAGGAAATTAATAAAGAGCAGAGGCTGTCCAGCTGTTTGAATTTAAAGTCATGGCAGAGAGGTAATTATTAATAAAAGTGGATTTATTCAGAACATAGTAATCTCATTGCTTAAATTGAACATATCCCCTCTCTTTACTCCAGCTTACTATGCTGTTGGAACTTGTAAAAATAATAGCAGGGAATTAACATCTGTAAGAGATAGGCCCAGTGAAGCTGAGATTGTTCTCGACAGAGGACACGCTTCAGTGATATCTTTCCAGCTAAGTTACTCTCAGCAAGTGCACGCGTTTGCCAGTGGCATCACCGCCCCCCTGGCTGGAGGAGGCAACTGGAACGTGGCGTGCATTTTTCCAGCTAAAACACACAAGATCTCAAATGGATGGCGATCAAAGCTGCAGCCAGCTAATTTGAAGAGCGATTCAATTTGTTTGACCTCCCTGCGCTGGGGCAGCCAGCATAAGCTCAAATGTCACAGCCTCCTGGGAGCTGATGGTAAAGCGTTGCGGCCTGTTACCAAGAGGCATGGGGTGACCCGGCCAACCTTCCAGCCTGTTTGGGAGGCCCTGTGCACACCCACAGCCCCAGCAGTGAAGGGCCCTGTGTGCAGTGTGTGGCTGCGGCATGGGTAAGGGCAGTGTCAATGCTGGGGTGGGGCTGTTACCTGTAGCTGTTATGGTTATGCCCTGACAGTTTATGGAGTCCAGATATGCTAGATGCTGCTTTCTGCACCTCCAAGACACAGCACACAAGAGGCACCTTTCTAGCTCTAAGTATGAGCCTGCAGCCCCAGCAGAGCAGATTCCACAAAATAAAAACATGGGTCTGCACACAGGAAGGGGTCATGGGCTCTAGGTGCTGAGACTGTATGCCTGGGGGCTGAAGGGCTGAACACAGACTCACCACAAAACATACAGCCGGAGAACACAGCAGTGTCTTTGGAAAAGGGGGCTCCCTAATGCTTAAACCACAGAAATGTTGGTATGCAGCTTCACAGATTTACAGCTTATATTCCAGTCAAGGATATGCAAAAAGCTATGAATAATTAAAAATTTAGCTCTGGTTTCACTGGGAAGTTCCCAATTTCCATTGAGCAGATAAACCATCTGAGGTGGGAAGCAACTAAAAGCTATTCACTGGAGCAATATTGTCAGCAAACCAAACATTGGAATTCCCAAAGAGATACTCCTGCACCCACAGATATCATGTCGTGCTTGCAGACATATTTCTTGCAGTAGCACATACTAAATAGCCTTATGCATCCACACGTCACCAGGACTGGCACAGCAAAGACTGGGACCTACAGTTCCCAATATCCCCAGTTTTGGTCGAGGCACCCACACATATACAGCATCCCTTTCTCCAGGGAGAGCAGATAAAAAGAAACCCAAACCCAAACTAAACCCAAACCCAAAAAACACTTCAACCACATGTCCACAGGGTGACAATTTCCACAATAAGAAGATGACAGTTACTGGCAGGGAAAAGTAAGGGATAAACAGCAGAAATTAAGTCTTCATTTCTTAAGCGTGATGTTTTCACCTGCAACACAAGCCTGTGTGTGCAGGGGGTGTTACAAGACTTCAGACTGCTCTGCCTTCAAAAGGGTCTATTACTAGATAAACTTCTTGTATTTTACCTAGAAAAATATGATGCCAACTGTTAATTCCTGCCAGAGAACCCACTGAGACCTCCTGACCCTGCTCAAGCACAACTTTTCAAAACTATGTATTTTTTTCCCAGCATGTAGCTGATCATGCTGGACTGTGTATTTTATTTTTGTGAATAGCTATGGGCATCTAAAGATTTAAAAACCTCAGGTTTATTAAACATCTCATTTATAGTTACGAGATTTCCAATAGAATGAATGACTCACAGAGGTAACCTGACATGCTGCAGTGGGAGAGGAGAGCTTTCTACTGCTGATTCACTGTGAGAGGTGCGAGACTTCCTTCTGGGAACCTGGAACTGGACTGGCTCCTGGGGACAGCTTGTCCACATGGCTGCATGCTGAAAGCATCTGACATGGCTCTGAAGCATTTCTCCGCTTCAGTGAACAATGGCTTGAAGAGATCTTGAGGAGGGACAATACAGGGTTATTCCCTGACTGCTAAAAATACCTGCAATAAGGGACTTAAATGGAGGAATGGACTTTAGTAATAGGATACCTTGAAGATAAATGCATTTAAAAAAATATTATCAGAGACAGAAAGCAGCCCTTAAACTATCACCAGATATTTGCCATGGTAAAAAGACAAAAGGCTCTGTATTTTCTACTTGAGTGTCTCAACATAAGTTCAGTTTGGGTAGTGAAGCATCTATTTTATCTGTAGTCTCATGCTGTTACTCCACAGGTTTTCAATGCATGCTCCGTCTTGTGCTAGAGTGTGTCTGCAACAGCATGCCACTGCCCTGCTGACGTGTGGACAGAAGGTGGAAGAAAAAGGTCAGCAAGATGAGCAGTCTTAAGGATGCCATCATACACTCCAGAAGTTGGAATGCCAGAGCCAGTGGATACTCAGTGTCCTCAGCCCTTCCTTTCAGATATTGCAGGAGAGTAACCTCACTTCCTGGAGCACTGTGCCAGACAAACAATTGTAATAAGCAAGTGATTCTATGGAAATAGATGAAACTCTTCAAGCTATAACCCAACAAGTTCCTAACCCATGGCAAATCTCCAAGTCTCTTCCCGCTGAAGTCAGCAGCTATGCCTCCCACCCCATCTACAGTCATTAGAAATGCAGCAAGCATTTAAAAATTTGGAAACTTTGCCCATTCTTACAACCGGGCAGGAGTCAGATTTCGAAAATGCTATTTATGCTGCATAGAAACTTTCCAGAAGTCCCTTTGTCTCCAGCAGACAATCCCTTATTTCACTACTAGTTTTAGAAGCAGCCAACCATCATCCTATTTAAAAGTTGTTCCCTTGGCCATCATCTTCCATCAATGGTAGCAATAAATACACATGACCAGTTAACTTACCTTCCACAGTCACAAAGCTAGACTAATGAGCTGTTTTATCTTCTGGCATGCAGCTTGTAAGACAACTCAAACTAGTAGCACACTAATTAATACTAATATATAAAATATGGAGAGGGGTTTTATGAGAAGGTGGGTTTGTGGCTTCTTGTTCTGACTATTTTCCATGAGGCTCTTAAAAGTCTCAAACCCTGAAATTAAGGAACCTTAGTGGTGCCTTATTTTCCAGCAGTTTCTTTAAAAGATGAGTCGTTCAGAAAGCATGAAAAGTATTCGAGTCATTGCTTTGATGTCCTGAATAGAAATTTGTGATGGACTTGAAATAAACGAGGAAAGTACTGTTATTTCCTTTTGGAATGGCAGTCTGACACGACTGGTGCTGTTATACAACAGAGCAACCAAACGGCAATACACATGCTAACCCAGCAGCAGGCTGAGGAACTTGTCCTCCTAATCAAGTTTATAGCTGGATGCTAATGGACTTAGCAAACAAACAGTCATGTTTGTTATAACAGAATGAACAGAATGTACCACAGAGAATATGACTCACTTTTCCATAGGATGCCTGTCTATTCTCCCAGTTTGAATAATGAAATATTGCGCCTCTCGCAGTTTGTTTTACAAAGTTTTAATGAGTTCATCCCAACGAGCTGTAGCCCTGCCACATAAAAACTGATTCATTTACCTTGTGAAAATAAGCGTGCCTTTTGACAGGCCACTCTGCTCTAGGTCCTACTAAATCAGCTGGAGAGACTAGACTTACTCACAGGTGGTTTTAGTCTTGAGTGCTTTTTGAAAATGAAAATATGCAGTCAGCTTCAGCAGCATGTCGGCTGTTTTCCCTGGGGTGACAGGCTGTCCTGCTGCATTCAAAGTATTCCTCCTCCTTCTCAGTACAGAGTTTGTCTTTTAAACTGGGTCTTTAAAACCATTACTTTCTGTAAGAAAAGTGTTTGGTTTAAAGCACAGTTTTGGAAAGGGGAATTTAAGAAATTATTACATTTTTATTTCAAAACATTCAAAACCAAACCAAAACAAAAATGCTCCCTATTAACTCACAGGAAATTCTGATTGAAGTAGGTGTCCTTATAAGACCCTCCTGCAAGAAATTCAAATGAAGAGAAGGGGAGGGAAAGAGATTTTTCAGTAAACAAGTGAGAAAAGCCAGGGAAAACAAGAGCAATGAGCAGTCTCAGGTGGCCAACTTGGCGGAGTGGGGCGTGAAGGAAGGAAGAGGCTGTGGGACAGCGAACTGCTGGTGTTTTACAGTAGTCGTTGAGTCTCCAGAGTTTTTGACTTTAACCACAAGTTGCTTAACAATACTGTATGCTCCTTTTCTTTCACATCCAGCCCTAGTCATGTGGGTAAATTGCCCTTTGAGTCAAGAGGGTGGACGCAGGTAGCATGAGTGGTATTGTGGACAGTGCTGTTTGAGAAGAGGAGGAGGTCCAGTAGATGGGATGTTTCACTGCCCCTAGAAATCACAGGAGTCACGATGAGAAAAGACAGCTCCTGACTCAGGTCTTGGTCCCCGGACAGAGAGGGCTGGTGAGTAAATAATAGGTGAGGGACTGAGTGACTGCCCTGTAGACAGGGCGTGTTGCAGCTAGAAAAAATTGTTGTTTTTGTTTGTTTTGTTTTGGTTTTTTGTCCTGAAGCCAGTGGAGGTCTTCAAGTGCCAGAAGAGAATGATGACGTGGAAGAAATGGTATGTTTGTCACTTCCCAGCAGTGGATGCAGGAGAGCAAAGGATTCACTAGCAAAGAGGGAGATGTAAGCTGGCACTTCAGAGATCAGCTTGTTGCTGTGGCTGTCTACCAAGCATTGACAGTTACTGCAAAAGACATACTTGATTCATGTTTGTAGTGGAGATTAACCTTGGCTAAGACTCTGCAAGTTATAAAACCATTTCAAGTTAAGAAATGAAATACTCCCCAGGTTAAAGATTGCTCAGGTTATATCTCATCCTTACGAGAATTTCTAGCATGGATCTGCAAATCTGAAAGTTATTTAAGTACCCTTTTGCAGCCTGAAATGCTAGCTGCAATAATGGAGAAACTAAATGAATGACAGAAAAGCAAACCCTGAAATAGTTACCGTTAACACCAGAAGGTTAGGGGGGTGTTATCCTGTGGTTTTCTGTGCTCAGTAGTGATGTGTCATCATAAAAAGCATACATTTAATAGCTGAACAATGCCGTACATGGTGTCACCTTCCCAAGGGCTAACTGTGCAACAGCTTCTCCAAACTGCTGAACTTCCACTGCTGAAGCAGTTCATTAGAAAAGAATCCTTATACAGCTGGGAATTATAAAACTGTGCAAGAGCCTGTGATGCCAAGGACCTTCATTTAGAGGCACACCTATGTTTCTGGTGTTTTGGAAGCTGGTCCTTTCCAAAAAAATCTTTCTATAGATGCTAAAGCAAGAATGGATCTGGCCACAATCCATTGGCCATGAGTGATTTATCTTAAAGGGACATTCCCGCTCATTAAAATTTCTAATTCTTCACATGTTTCTGGTTAAAAAACAAAACACAAAAGAACCAAACCTTGTGCCTATGTCAGTGTCTTAGCTGTATAAATTTAAACATTCCATTGTAAGCTAAGATTATCTTGCCTCTTGCCCACTGAGACATGTGGGTTTGGCTTTATGAGACTCCATAACTGGCCTGCTTGAACCCTGTCCAGCAAGTTTTCATCTAAATTGATTAGGACTTGGAACGTTATTTTCTTGGACAAATTGTGTTCTAATGAAGAGAACACTCCCTCACAGCTGTCCTGCCAGAAAGCCAAGATTTTTTCTGTCTAGAAATCATCCCAAAGTGACCCTTAGATAAAGTTCAGAATCCATTTTCATTTTTTAATTAAGAAAAGGTTTGCTTAATTCCATTCCATACATTTCAGTGCTAAGCAGCTGACATGCAATTGCCCCTAAACATTTTATTTTAAAGAATTTGGTTGTGATGTCAGATCTGCCACAGACAACACATTTCTGAACACACTGTTTACATTAATGCAAAGCATAAAGGCTTCTTCAGTGGGAGAAGTCTCTCACCCAGATACCTGTAGATTGCATATAGAGCAAACTCAAGGCTCTGTTCTCCACACAATTAATTTAAACATTGATGAAGACAAACAGGGGACAACACTCTAAAGCCTTACCCAGGCATCAAGGATTTCTATGATGCCTTTCCCTAGGAACAAGTCCAGCCACCCAGTAGGTTGCTTCATCAGCTCACCTTCAAGCCCAAGTGTGGTCTGGCTAGGAAATCCTGTACTTAATTAATGCTGGCCAAATGAAAGAAGGCATTTCTCCTCAAAAAGGGGCCCTGGCCACTCTAATGTAAGAGACTTCAACGGTCAGGATAGACACACCTTTTCCTTTTAGCATTTTGCTCCATAGTTCTCACAGATGTCCCAGCTGGAAACCTCAATAAATGTTTCTGTTATGATTAGCCTATCTGGAATTTTTATTCTATGATCATTCCCATGGTACACAAGGACGATTTCATTCAATCCAGAATACCCAGTGGACATCCATGATTACATAATTTTGCTTATCTTGTAGCAAGAGTATTTCTAGGAACCGGGAGTACAATTTGAGTCAAGCTCAGATACTTTCTAGTCTTGCAAAAGATGGTTCTGACCCATGCACCTATGTGGCAATAACATACCTTCAGCTTGGTTTCAGGATTTTGCTGGCACATGGCACTCAGAAATCAAAGATGTTTGTTCCCAGAAATTCAAAGGAACAGGTCTTTCAAGGAACATGACTTCCCAACTCTTTAAATATCAGCTATATCTTTAACAAGACAGGAAACTGAGGCAAAGTCACTTATGCTCAATGTTGAATGGAATTTGACTCTTTCAATTACTAACAGTGCTTATAGAAGAAAAGTAAATCACAAAAAATTGCTCTGCTACAGAAGTAATTGGCATTGTGGTATTGCTTGTGGAAAACAGGTCTGACAGTAAGAACGGGAAACTTTCTTTACTCTCAACAGTCTCTGCTTGCTCATACTTGCAAGGCACATTGAGCTGCAGAAATTTACCTGAAATCCCACACAGAAAGATGATAGCTGCTGCAGTTATTCTCCAATGCCTTCACTGAAAGCTGGTCCAGTCAAATCAACATGGTTAGTCAACTGCATGATTAGATAAGCTTATGCTGCTTTGGCAAACAGATTCAGATGGGAAAATTTCACAGAACTCGGCTAGAGGCCGTGTCATCTTTGCTTATGGACTAAGAAAACTGCTTACATTTGCAGCCATTGCTTTGAGCCCATGGTGGTTTGTTTTTTTTTTTTCCTATGTGCTCTTAAACCAACTCATTGGAACCTAAATATAATGACATGGAATGAACAGGAACAAGACTTGCTACTGCTTTATTGCACTGTATTCTGCAGCCAGCTATTGTCTGGAAATGTGGTTATAATGGGCAATTTATACAACATTAAACCCTCCTGTAAGCACACACAGAAACTGTGATATAATCATGCTTGGAGCGGTTATCCTTAAACACAAGCATGGGTTCAGTACTCAGTGGAGAGTGGCAAACGAAGCTATGGGCCCAAGGCAAAACAATGACCAGATGCCAAGAAACATCCTCATTAGCTTTTGCCAGAGTTTGTACTTTCAGAGTCATTGTGCAGTTTAATTAAGTTGGTAACATCCAGATGAGAAAGTGGAAAAAAATGTGAAGGCATAGGAAGATGAAATGCTAAAGCACTGAAAGATGTCACCTCCTCTGTGAAATGCTTGCATTGTGAAATGGAAAGAGAAGAAAGAACGAGTCATTTCAGGATACATCTGGAGTGAGAGATAAGACCAGAAGATTACAATCTTCTAGTAGTCTTCCACAAAACATATTTATTTGCATTCTATATCATGAGGGCAGATTCAGAACACAAATCAGCATGGCACTAAATGAAGAACAGACAAGTTGATGAACTGCAGCCTAAGAAATAAGCTTTTGTTACATTGTGGTACTTTCAAGACCCTGAGAACTTGATCCACATGTTTCCTGAAGATACTAACACCACTCACTCACAAGAGCTGAAGGCTTGATTAAGCCTAAATCATCACAGATTGATGAACTCTGAGATCAAGGAGGTAAATGGGATTAAGAAAGCAGTAGAGAGAGAGAGTGCAGAATTCAAATCAACCCTTGTGACCACCGTTGGTGATCCCTGTGTGCTACCAAGTTGATCACAGGCTTAAGTCTTTTTCGGTTGTATTCCAGCTTGTTATACACACTAAACTCCTCTCCCTGTTTTTCTGTTCCACAGTGCTGGATGTGAGTAATTTTGTGAAATTTAATGAAGCTTTTAAGCATAAAGCCAAAGCTGTTTAGACAGAGAGACAAACTGCGTTGTCCCCTGGGGAGGAGTCCAGGAGGCTGATGTTGCAAAAATCACACGAGAATTTCCTGCCTTCACCTCAGGTAACAATTCCTTTGGTGGGTCTCGAATTGCAGGTATCAAAACCAGAGAAAGAAGAGATCTACTACCAGTATTTTTGCCCCTGATCTGTGCAGAAAGCAGAGGACTTTGTCCTAGCTTGTGCTCCTTTGCACGTGTGGCTGCCCTTGTCTTGCTGCATGACTCAAAGGCTGGCATGCAAGCAGTCCCCTCTGTGCATGGGCAGACAGGTAGGAGACCAACAGCAAGACCAGACATTACATTAACTTTAACTCTTATGTACCCAGTAATTAATCAGCACCCGTTTCACAGAAGTCATGTGGACTGCCAGCATCTCGAAGCAGCCCTGGCTTAGCAGTCTACTTGCATGTTGAATTTCTACTGTGCTTAAACGTCAGATTTGCCCAGGGATTTGGTCTCCAAACAAAAAAAAAAAAAAAAGGAAAAAGTGCTGAATACCAAATATAAGCTCTTGGTAGCCAGTGTTTTGCAGAATCCACCCTTGCTGAAGGACTGCAGGGGTGTACCCTCTGCTGCTAACTGGAGGGACAGAAGGGTTACAGGAAAGGCACACTTGAACTCCCTGTAGCCAATACATAGTATTGCAGGGAATGAGCCAAAATGTCAACACTAAGGAAACAAAACATGGAACCAAAGGGAGATGGGAGTGGAGTAGAAAGATCAGACTTATGGACAAATTAATGAACCAGCAGTACTGGGAAACAGGAACAAGCTGTCAGAACTTCATCTCTTACAAGGGACAAAGAAAAAAAAATCATAATTTCTGATGCTTTTGATGGAAACAGAGTTATGCAAGACTGATATTGTTCAAGCTGATTTAATTAAGACTCCGTCAGCACTTTCAAGCTTAATTGGCCTGGTATTTTACATTTATAGAAATCAGTTATAAAACTGTGCTCTACACTAAAAACCAGTATTCTATAAATGGTCCCAGTCCTAGAAGGGTCACCTTTCTGACACAGCAAGCTCTTGAGAGCATCCCACTTACGTATTAAGATATCTGTAGCTGAAAAGATTACAAGCTCATGCCGCACTCCTTGCCCACAGAGTCCTCTTCTTGCAGTTTGTGGGAGTCTGGGGTGTCAAAGGAATGCAGAGTCAAGCTTCCTGGCAGCATCCCATCATGGAAATTATTTCACAGAGAATTAATTCCCAATTCTGACACTTCTTATCATGTCAGATTGAAATCTCTGCATTTGCTGAGCTGTAATGAGTGTGGAAAGGCAAGGACTAGACAATGGAGTTGCACCACTTGTGAACATTACGGTTTCTGGGCTGGTTAGTAACAGAAGCAGTTCTCTATGTAGAAAAAGCAGCTGCTCTGGATGTCAGCAACAGCCCATGGGTAGAGTATACCACAAACCTCAGCTACCATCATTCACAGCACTATTCATCAGGTCCATCACATCTATAGCGCTAACTTCTGAAGCTGTGGTGCATGCCTTTTTTCTTGCCTTAGTGGCCAGCCTGGATTCACCAGTGAAATCAGTCTCTAGTGGCCTGCCTCAGGGAGTACTATAGATAAGATTCAAATAGAGGCAGCAAAATTTATATCAATGAGAACAAACAACTAACACTCCCATAAAATCCCATGTTCTGTAATTGTTATTGCTTCATCAGTGACAGGAAAGAGCAGTGTTTTAAAATAGAAGACCCCTTAATTCAATTTCCCTTAAGGGGCAGAAACTAAGCTTCCACGAAGTGATATCAATTGTTCAACAATAACGTGCTCTCCTGACTGAAAACTGGGTTAGGAATTTGTATTGTATTTTAACAAAACATAATTCGTAGCCCAGTTTCCTCCTCCTTGAGATAACCAGGGAGATTCCACCTCAGTGATTATTGAGTTAGACTACGGGGGTCAGTTGATATGTAACCAATGTCCAGCTTCTCCACATACCTACTGAATAGAGGCTGGTGGATCCACTCCATGGCTTTAGACACACAAAGGCATTAAAGAAGTTGGCTGCTTAAATACTTTTGTAGATGTGCATCCTTATCCTTGGTACTGAGACTCAAAGTTCAAAACTGCATCAGCTCAGGTGAGGTCAGCTGTGCACAGGACTCATATCCTTGTCTAACCTGGGTTACAGGGCACACAGAAATATAAATCTCAGGGTACTAAAAAAAAGGGAAAGAAAGGAACACTCAAAAACCACATGTCAATTAGTTTTTTTTACAAATTTTACAATGAGGTTTTTTTACACATTTTACCTCTTTCTGATAATATGGAAAGTGTTAAGAACCAAGAGCCATGTATTGAAGTGTGAAATATCTTTCTGAAAGTTTGTCATAAATGTGGCTCACACCACAGGGATGGCCACATTTTCCAAGTTTGTGCAGCAGGAAGAATATTTCCTAGGGAATAAGGTCAAAATATTAGTATTCAACTGAATTCAGTATGGGCCAAATTAATGAAGTTATTACTCCATCATAGACTTCCACACATGAAACCTGAGAAAGCGTTTGTATCAACAGCACATCAATCCATGGTGCTGGTCAAAGGAACAAAAAAACGAACCTTCAGTTTCAAAGCTTCATTTAACTTTGGCACAGAAAGGTTAACTTTTGTTTAAGCAATGCTTCTGGACAGATAATGTTAATTAAATGTTTGCATTCAAATCTTATTATACAGTGAAATAAATTTGCTTCTATACAAACACTGCACATCCGGTACAGAACAGTTGCAAGGGGGGGCCAGACACTAGTAAGTAATAGTTCAATCCCATGGACCTTTTCAAAGCTAAAAGCAAGGAGAGGGGAAATGTTTGCCTTCTTCCAACTCTATGTACATCTGTCTCTAAGTTTCTTTTCATTCTCCAGGGATTTGAAAAATTATATTTTTAAATACTCATTTTTCTTCTACTCTAATGCTGCTTAAAACTCCTTTTCCAAGCCTAAGAATGACGTAGCCACTGAACGCAAATTATAATCAGTAAAACAGAATCTTGTAGCAGAACTTGGTAAGTCAAATGCCAAGTTAGCCCTGATATGAAGCAAAGCAGCTAAATCATCCATTCAGACAGGAAATACTGACAGTCCCTTAACGGTAGCGGTTTTAGTTGCAATACAGAGAGGTGCACAATTTGGCTTTGTTAAGCAGACATCATGGAACTATTTATTCTGTCCACAAGTTGAACAGGAAGTTTATTAAACTTGCATATTGCTGAACATATCACCTGCTGCTGTGTTTCATATCGGAATGCAAAATTGGATGGTCCATTTCTGTACTGACGTAATGTACTGCCATGTGGGGGATTTCTCTTCCAGCCTAAGACCTATTTCTTTGACCCCAGGAGTACACTGGATGTTGTGCATCCAATTCCTGACAGGAATGCTTCATTTTGCTCTTGAGCAACCACTTCTGAGCAAGCCAGGAGCAGAATCCAGCTTTTCTTGGCTGGAAGAATTGGGATGTCCCAAAATGGGGCTTTTTAACAGATGAGTGAAAAAGCAGAATGCCCAGAGGACCATCTGTCTCCAAAGAAAATCATACAAATCAACAAGGAAAAATTCCTCTTTTCAAGTTGGACTTTCTATGATGGTAAAACAGCTGTGTGCTGTTAGGCTTAGCTCTGCTCCAGCATACCCCTGAATATCCATTTGACTGTCTCAACAAAGGCCCCAGGGACAGAGCAAAGCTCCTGGGTCTACCTCCGACAGATGCGAAAACAAATTAAATTAAAACATGCCCTAGATTTCTTGTGGGAGACTGTCATGGTTGGACAACTCCTCTTTGCAGCAGACCTTCTTGCCACCCCAGCATACCTTCGTTCTCCGTCCCATGGGCTGGACACTTCCCTTCTGTCAGGCTTGGCAAGGCTGTGGCTTCCTCCCTGCCAAACAGGAGGGTTGCAGCCAGCACGACTGCTGGGGACACGTTTGTTGTTGCCACCAACACATGCACTCTGGCAGGCTGCAAAAATGATGCTGCTTCCTATGCAGGATAGCTCTTACCTTCCCCCAGGATGTGGAGTTCTGGTGCAGGATGTTAGTGAAATGCAGGCTGATGGTTGGGAGTACAGCATTATATCCACCTGAAGGCCCCATAAGGAAGAAAATGGGAGTGATGACCAAGCTTTTCAGACTTCACCTGCTGAACCACTAAGTCCTCCTGCAAATGCATCAGAGAGAACAAGAATTCTGGATCCGTTGGAGCAAGTCCAGAGGATGGCCACAAAGATCATCAGAGGGGCTGGAGCAACTCTCCTATGAAGACAGACAGAGAGAGTTGGGCATGTTCAGCGAGGAGAAGAGAAGGTTCTGGTGAGACCTTAACGCAGCCTTCCAGTACCTAAAGGGGACCAACAAGAAATTCACAAGGGCATTTAGGGACAGGACAAGGGGAAATGGTTTTAAGCTGAAAGAGAGTAGATTTAGGTTAGGTACAAGGAAGAAATTAGTCATTATGAGGTTGGTGAGGCACTGGAACAGGTTGCTCTGGGAAGCTGCGGATGCCCCATCCCTGGCAGTGTTCAAGGCCAGGTTGAACGGGACTTGGAGCAACCTGCTCTAGTGGAAGGTGTCCACGCCCTTGGCAGGGGAGTCAGAACTAGATGAGCTTTAGGGTCCCTTGCAACCCAAATCATTCTATGATTCTGTGAGTAATTTTTGTAGTTTCTCTTGTCTGTGAAGTGAGCTGTTGAACAATGACTTACCAATAAAAGCTGTGGGGCAGAATTGATCATTTCCCACTGTATTTGCCCTCCAGAAATAATTTACAGTTCAGTATCAATTCCAAGTAATTCCTCTTCACCCTGATGAAAGTCTTCTTTTGACAGCAAGTAGTGTTGTTTTCAGACCTCTCTTAATACCCTGAAATGTGCATGTATTTTGTTTTTTTTTTTTTCATTTAGCCAGTGAACAACCTCTCAAAGCAGATAGTTCAAAAGATCACTTGTTGTCAGTGATAATAGTACAAAACACAATAAGTGTTTTGTCCAAAGAATGGCTCCCAGATTTACTGCGGGCCAACTGGATTCATAAACTGTTCACAGATAACTGGACAGATTTAAAGTAGGAAACATTCTCTCCTCTGTTTGTGTTAATTTTTTCAAAATCAGATGGCAAATACAAAATCAGCATGATGTATCATTTTACCAATGGTAAAGGCCCTTCTCTGACACTGCACTCTTCATAGCAGGCTGAGGAAGGTAATTTAAGATGCAGGCATTTTTCAAGATATGAATAGAGACAGTCATCCAAAGCACACCAATCTTTTTGGCCTGTTCTGAACAGAGAAACTTTAACAGCTATAAATATTTCAAGCAGGCTGGATATCTCTTGAGATGGAGAATTACATCTTTTCACTTCTAGCTTAATTCAGCAGGAACAGGCAAACCCCAGCATATGTACAGGCATGTGAGCCCAACTGCCATCCCTCAACACGCCTTCGTGGCCTAATGCTAATGTAATTGTTCATTCTGTTTCCACATCTTGCTTGCTTGCTTGGCTTTGCATGTTACTGAACCTCAGCATCACCTCCATGAATTACCACAAAACAGAGGGTGGCAGGGACCCCTGGACTCTTACCCAGCCCAACCTCTTACTCGAAGCGGATCAATCACCAGTGCCAGAGCAGACCTGCAGGTTCATCCGCTGTCCCAACCACGAGGAAGTTTTGGCATAAAGAAATATAGCAACATTCAAACTACAACCCTGCCTGACCTGGTGGCTGCTTCAGGGACCACCTGAGTCTTTACAGCAGTCAGGAATTGCCTCCTATGAAGAGCAGAGTGGGGAATGAAGGTCCTCAGCTACACAACAGTTAGTACTGCTTCACCAAGCCTGAACAACACTATGAATTTTTACAGACTGTAAAAATGACCAGATTCCAAGCTTCGAGGCAGGGAGAAAAGCTAACTATACACTGTAATTACATTTTCTTTGGACTTACCTATCTGTATGTGAAAGCTGAAAACAGTACAAAGCAGAGAGGAACTTGAAGCATGCACGCTTATTTAAACCAGCTTCTAGCATTCTTGTTCAAAGTAAATGCACAACAGATATAAAGTTTTAGTGTCACAGGAATTCTTTTTTCTACAGTGCTTTTTAAATTGCTATTCTGCCTGTTCCCTTTTCAGATAATTAACATTCATCTGTATATAACCCACTTTTAAAGGACAGGGACTAGTAGGGTAAGACAGCATAGGACACCGATCCTGATGTGTTCACCCAGCCATTGAGATCCCCCATACAAGAGCAAGCTGAACTGCTATCTATTATAGTAACACTTCTCAACATATTCCTCATGCATGCCTGCAAGAGGTCAACCAAAAAGGATGCCCTCCCAGCAGCCTCCTGGGCAGGCCTGGTGCTAAGGAACACATTTGAATGTCTGACACCCTCGCTTTGCTCTAAAGATTTTGCCATTAGTTATAAAGCCCTACGCGTTCTGTTCATTTGCATGGTGAAAAGGCTTTTACTACAAAAATGTAGATATTTTCTACAAGTTCACTGAAGTTCAGTGAGCTGTTTTTCCTCATTGCCAGCAACATGTCCACTTGAGCTGGAAAACTTCCTGGCAAAGTCTTTAACAGAGGAGTCAGTACTTGTCAGACCATGCAGAGAGCTCTAGAGCTCCCTTCTCAGCAAGCCTCACACCTTGCTTACGAACCCCCTGGCTTTGCACATGCCTGCAACTACATGCCCCGGAACCATATGCTAGTTTAAAAAGGCAAAAGAATTCTTTTCTTTTCGGAGTTTGAACTTTGGCTTTGTTTTGAAACCTTCCCCTTTTTTCCTGACTAATGCAGCTCATAAAGGAACACCATCCTCAGGCCAAAAGCATGGAAGATGCTTGTGATGATCTGCCAAGATTTTAACAAGGGCGTCCTCAGCACCTCGAAGCTGCACATCAGTGGAATGTGGCCCATATTAATAATACTTTAACTTCTCTCAACACACTCAGAGACAGCCTTGATGCCAACCCACAGGGTCCCGAGGCAGAATGACATCATCCACACAGGCTATTAACCTGAAAGACAAACGTTTGCATTTTTTTGCTAATCCCCTCAAGTTCTCAGTGTTTTGGAATCTCTTTCCTCATAGTCGCATTCACAAGACCATGGAATTACTTATTTTAGTCTGAAAGAGGCTAGTCATGTGCTGACATTAATTTTGAGAACTGTCATTTATTACCATAGCACTACTGGTATATAACACACGTATCAGACTTACAAAACGAAAGGCTTTGTTCAGGAAATTGCTCAAATGCATGCAAAACCTCTCTAAGGAAGAACACTGCTGGGATGTAGGTGTGAATCATTCACAGTAGTCCCAGTAAGTATTTCTCTGAACATCCAGGAGTTAGCCTGGTAGGTATGGGCCCTGCCCCTCCACCCTATTCCTGTGGTGGGGCAAGCCAAGGTGCGGAGGACTGCCACAGCATTTAACCCAGTGTTACAAAGCTGTCATCCACTTTGAAAATCTTGTACTAACATTCACGCTGCAGGAGTGCAGACCAGCCAGCGCAGAAAGTGGCACAGGTCCTACAGTCTTTCCTATGGTAGAAACCACTATGGCAACAGGAGAGATCAAGAACATCTTGATTTAAACATATGCCTTTGAATTACTTAATCAGAAAGAATATAATGGGCAACAGGGATTTAAACCAACCACATTACCAAGGCAATTTCATATGGGTCTTATTGGAAGATGTTGCAACAAGGTACTATTGTGCGTTGTTTATATTTCCAAAATGACAAAATCAGAGGGCAGAACAAACGAAACTAAAATCCCAGGCTCCTTCACAGAGTGCCTACAAAGTCAAAACAAAATCCTGAAACTTCCCCACATCATCTTCTCCCCTCCAACACGAGAGGAAAGAAGAATTCTTAAGTGCTGTTGAAAGACTAACTTTTAGCATTACTTCTTAAGAGAACACAGTGGTGAAACTCCTTGTGCCTGGAGAAGAAAGACGGCAGAGGAAGGTGAAAATACCAGCAATACTGAGAGAAAGAACAGCAAGAAAGCAAATGTAGCATTACGGACTTGCTGCCAAGTGGAGGCAGATCTTTTCCTTGTTGACATGACACAGACTTTACTCTTGGGCTAGGTGTGCTGCACAGGAAAGAGCTGGGATCTCCCCCAGCTGCTTCACTGGTCTTGGTCTGGTTAATCTCTACCAGAAACACACTTGCCAACCCTCTCCCTTTTCCAACCATCATAAGTATCAAGGTTAAAGATCAAAATCTGAAAGCAAAACATGTTGAAAGATTTGTCTGCTCTGAGAGTGAGAAGAAAGCATGTCTAACTATTCAGACTGCATGTTTTTCAGTATGGGCCTGGTAGATTATCAGAGTTTACACGATAGCTTTCATCAGGGGATCACACACCACAGTGCAAACAAGCCACATGTTAACCCTGTAAGGCAGGAATACATTGAGATTTTCTGCATTTCACTGAGGAGCAGGCTGAAGAGCTAAGAAGTTTAGGGAATTGTGCAGGGTCACATAGAAGCAGCAGAACTGTGAAGGGAGCCTCCAACCAAAATAACATGGATGCATAGGAAAAAGTCCAAACTCCACTTCACAGTTTGTCTAATTCTCATGGGACCACAAGCCGTAAGATTTCACCAGGTCGAGCAAGCCACAGTCTGCTCAAGGATATACATTCCTTTTTTATCATGTAACCACCATGTGACCCTGACAAAAAGTTCAGGGATTTCTTTCCTCTAATACAGTTTCTTACTGCTTTTTTAGGGGGAGGAAAAAAAGGAAACGAGACCCAGGTGAGTCTACAACAACAAAACAATCACTCCAACCTCACTTCATTTCACTTGTAAATAATACCAGTACTTCTCTGTTCAGGTATATACTTTATATATACTTTTCTGTTCTGGAATAATAATAACCTATGTCCTGGGCACAGCAAAGCAAGATTATCACATTAGAAGATAACTATCTTGCTGCAGTCATATATCAAGAAGTAGCTACTCTAGCATAGACTGGGATTATCCCATGTAGGAAAAGGAAAGCAGATCTTGGAGTTGAACATGCTGTGGGGCAGACACCTAGTCACAGAAGGACCTTTAGTCATGATCCCCATGCACCCCTGTTACCACAGAGCTGTGCACCACCATGAACAGCAGCAGCATTACAGTTTCCTTTCTAGGCTACAAAGGAGGACGTGGGGAGATACAAGAGCAGGTCCTGTTATTGGTTCTAGGAATATAGCAAGATAAAAACCATGGCTGTGCAGCACTGCAGAACAAAAATAAGCTAGGCATCCCACAAAGCTATTCAACATGTCTATTAACACTACTAGTAGGTGACAGCTTCTACCTTTTGCAGCCACAGGCATCAGTAAAAGTTATGAATTTAGTGATTCAACATTTTAGTGAAGTGTAAACAAATTATAGTCTCTGCTAGGAACAAATAGTCATGAAATCTGAACTCAACAGAGATACTTTCCATAACTCAGAACTTGAGAGGGTGTGCTTACAAATTTTGCAGGGAGCTTCTATCAAGCTTTGGAGAAACTTATGGGAACTGCAGTCCTCTCATGTACAGCGGACATACTTTCTGGGAGCTTCATTCTCCTTAACCAGAAAACATTATAACCAGTTTTAAAAACGCAAGTTTAAAGCTAGCAGGCATTCTTACACTGTGTGCAGAACATTAGATTCTCACTCATTTCCCAATGGGCTTGAAGACGGCAGCCAAGAGGATACGAATGTCAAAGAGATGTCTCCCAGAGACTTGTAAGAACCCTTCTTGCTTTTTTAAACCTGAGAAGACCTTTGGTCCAACGCTTTGCAGTGTGGGATTCCCAGAAACGTGAACATACAAAGGAAAAAACAATCCCTGAAGAGCAAACCTTATTAATAACCTGTTTCTCCCCACTTAAAGTTGGTTCGGATAGAAACACTGACTCTCAAACCCAGAAAATTTTGAGTATGAAATTGTAACGCCCAAAGAGGCATGGCAGAGCTCCCAGTGATCTCACACTGCCAGTTCTCAAGTTACAGAATTTGGAGCTGGCTTTAGAAGTGGCATCAACCTAACCTCCAAATCCAAATACTGAGAGATCTTCAAAGTCTAGACCCAAATGTTACAACTTCTCCCATTAGCGTGTGCACGTGAACATTTCAGGGAGGAAAAGCTGCTCTTGGTCCACTTGGGTGACAAAACGCACACACACAATGGAAAGGTCAGAGTCTGAGAGTTCATTTTGTGCTTTTATCACGCTTTAGGAGACATGGGTGGATGAAGAACTAACTGCTGCCAATAGAAACATTGTTTCTTATTCACAAGGACATGCAGCAGCAAAACCAAAATTACTCAAAACAAATAGCACTGAAATCACTCAGGTCAAGGACAGTGGAGCCAAGGACACCCAAGAAGAGTGGGACACAGGTACCTTACATCATTTTGACATTTTAAAGGGACTTTTTAAGGTTTAACTCTCCTGGTCTCATGAAGAGAGAGCCAATGGTGTGAGAAATCTCTCTTCTTCCTTTCCAGTCCTTGAATTCTTTGAGGGGGGCAGTCAAGATCTCTGATTGCAGAGAGGCTTTTCATGATGAGAAGGGCTCCAGAAAACAGCCTGCTAGCAAAGCACACAGGAAGAGCAGAGCTTCTAGCAGTTGCAAGTGCAACCATCACAGCAAAATAGTGGGGTTTCATCCACCCACCAAGCATGAAACTAATTGGACTTTTTGGTTTGATAGCAGCTGTAACTGTGAGCCAGGGGTGTTAGACCAGAATACAGCACACTTCTGAATTCACCCAAGTGTAACTTCGCCTGTTAGATCAACATCACAGCTCAAACAATGTATACATAGTGTGTGTAGAGACATGCAAACACATTTCAAACTACTGTCCCAAGCAACGGCACAGAAATGATCCCTATCAAGGCCCCAGAAGTTGACTCTGATTTCTGGCCAGGTTTTGCAGGATGTGCTGAACATCTGGCTGCTGGTAGCACAGGTACAGGAAGCGCTGTTACAAAGTCCCCCTGGGGATTGCAGGTTAGGTCTCCTGCTCTGGCAGCAAATAATTTGTCAGATTGCATAACCGCACCTGGATCCATCTCTGCTGAGCCCATGTATGGAGTTAAGTGAGCAGCCTTATGTGCCTGATCCAACACTCCTCTCTCACCACAGCCTCATGGCATGGTGCTGTTGCCCTGCTGCTGTCAGGCAGTGATCACCCAGGGCCCTGAGGAGAAATAACTGGGTACCTCCTTGTGCTACCCACCCACCGCATTGCCTCTGCACTTCACTGGAGCACCTGCAAAACCATTTCCAGCGTGGTACCAGCACAAATCATTTTGTGTGACAGCTGATCAGGGGGCTGCTGGCCTCCTTCCAATGCTTGTGTTTCATACCTCGGTGGGCCTCCAGCCTTGCAAGTGCTGCTACCCCTCTGCCTCTGACAGTTGCTGCAAAGAAAAGCATACACAAAGCCAGATAGTTCACAATCCCAGATTAGAAAGTGTCACCAGTTAATATCACCTGATGGCATTGTTTAGCTAAAGATTATGGATTTTTTTTAAAGACATGTTTATAGCAGTCATTTTGATAGACTAATCACAGCACTTAGCGTTGGCTTTCATCTCCCTCATGTGACTCACTTCTTCCATTTTCTAGTGCTCAGCTGTGATTGCTGTAGTGGTTCAGCTATCTCCACTAGCGTTAGAAACAGGCTTGTGCCACCAAGCTCAGATCTGGATCAAAAGTGCTGGGAGTCTGCGGGAGTTCAGATCAGGAGGTTTTAATCACTCTGCCACAGGGAGGCTGACTCTTATCTCTGCAGACTGCTCTGCTGTGTGTCTGGCAGCTGAAAAGGGACAGAGGCAATCTGGGGGTTGAAAGGTAGATTTGGCTTTAGTCTCATCTGTAAATAAGTATGTTTAGAGATACCTTTGTTTTACAGATACAGATAGCTCTAAATATAATATATTAAGAGATATCTTTATTTTATATATCCACATAAATATACACAAGGTTTTGAAAGTTGCTCATTTTGAAAGCTTCCCCTCTCTATCAATGGGGGAAAACCCCTTTATTTTGGAAATACCAAAAACGCCCACATGAGTCTGAAAGAAACATCTCTGCCTCTGTGACCTGAAAGCACCAGCAGAGCCCTTGAGGAGGTATTTCCCAGGCACCAGGGGCTCGTGGTGCAGACCAGGGGCAACCGCAGCACCCCTGGCTCTGCCCTAGCATGGAGGAACCCGGGGGGCTGACAAAGCACCCGTGCTTCCTGGCCCCAGTATGAGAGGCTGGCACACAGCTGCATTGAGCAACGTAAAGGTGATGGGGAAATAACTTCAGTTTCCTGTAGCATTTCATCATGTTCCATACTTCTGCATAAGCCAATATAAAACCTCCTAGCTTTTTCCAGTGGCATTAGAAGTATACCTAACCATTCAGATTTCCAGCAACACTCCTTGAATTCACTTTCTTGCCAATTGTCAGGAAAAACTGGCCATACATGATTTGCCAATTTTTATGGAAATTTGGCCCAAATAATTTTTAACTACTTAATACAGATCATATTTATTATCACAATCAGTGGAAAATATTATCTTCTCCTTTTCTTGCATTGTAAGCAGTGGGAATATAATTAATTCATTCCGCAGTTATTCAAATATGTAAATCCATCACAAATACAGCACTGAATGCATTTTTTCAAATTCCTGTGCTGTTTGCAGCTTTGTTTCTGGCAGCACCAATATCCTTCTGCTGATGATCAGATTGCCCTTCAGCCCTAGAATAATTCCTGGAATAAACCTTGCTCTTGTGACATACTAACTCATATGGCAATAGGGAAGTATTTTTATTGCTGGAGTTCATTTGTCCCTCAAATGTGCACACATTTTGATTTCACATTTGACGCATCTCACAAGCTGTCCTAAAGTTTGATGCTATTCATCATCTCACTGCAGCTTCAACACTCCAGTCAGAAGAAATTCCATTAAGCACTAGGGGTCAGTCAACTGTCTTAGAAACATAAAGCAATTTACTAAAATACACATTTAATGAGGCTTCAGGGAAAGAAAGGATCACATGCACAAATTACAGTTTTAGGAATCAGACCTAAACCTATAACAGATAAAGTCTGAAGTATGATCGCTGTGTGACAAATCCTTAATACAACCCTGTGCCCGGATTCTATCAGCAGACTGTATAATCTACACTTTATAATCTTTTAGAGCTTATCTGTAGCTGTAATTTACCATACAGCGATCAGAGGAAAATTCCACTTAAACAGCAACAACAAAATACACATAAAGTACCCCAAACCCCCCAAAGTTGCTTGTGAATTTGAAGTTTGTTGCTGCCACTTGTGATTTTTCTAGCAGTTGTGCACAAGGGAGATGGGAGTTCAGTTTCCTTCCAGTGAAGCTGGAGGCTGGTCTCACCCCACATTCCCTTCTTTTCCCAGCAACCTGTGTAATTTTTGCCAGGCATGTCACAGCACTGCCATCATCCCAAACAGATGTCACCTCATGTCATCACCAATCAGACCGTGCCAATGGGCCAGCTGGGACCTTCTTTTGCAGATCCAGTCATCAGGATCTTCTGATTGCCATGTTACATTCCCCATCCCACCAAGGGTAAGCAGTCATGGCACATGCCCCTGTCTGAGCCAGTACCCAGACCTTTGTTTTCCCTGCTCTGGGGAGAGGTGGGCAGCAGCACACATCTGAGCTACAGCCACTGTAAGGAACAAATGTGAAAAAGCAGCTATCCAGATGATAGTGCCAGTGGTGGCCAACAGGACAGAACAGAGCCCCAGGTGACCTGAATGCTCGCAGAAACCCAAACCTTACTGCTCCCTGAATTGCAATATACTTCCAATAAAACCCATACCAGCACTTTGTGGGTGTTACAGAAGAAAACTGTCCCTGCGACAGGTGGTTAAGGAGCCAAACAGCACCAGCATAACACTGAAACCCTCAACCTCTATATGTCCAGCTAGAGAAGAGGTGCTCTGAAGACCATGGTGCCAATCAGTGAAACAAGATGCACCACAGAACTGAAGATGGGAACGTTTCTAATGTGTCAGTTACTCTTGCCCTTCCAGTTGTATCATTAAGGCAGCCTGTTTCCAGGTAGTCTACAAGGGCTGCTGTATTCATCTACCCTGTGCCCACCTTCTTTTTTTAACAAAAGGCAGCATCTCTCACTCCAAGGAGAGGCCATGCCGGAAAAAGTACAGGCTCTCTGGATGGCCTTTAATGATGATCGGAAAAGACCACTTTTACTTGCTCAGTTCTGGCATGTACCATCTGCCTGCTTACACCATCTTCCTTTTAACACCTTCTCTTCCCCTCCACCCTACATGGTCACCTAACTGAAGATTGCAGCACTGCACCAATTAACAGACCAGAAATACAACCTCTAACTGTAGCAGCAAAGAAGCAGCTGAGGATTAAAAAAAGCAGCCAGAGACTGCAAAAATACAAATGATTCAAGGCACGACTAAGGTTTCGCATACCTCCTTCTGGACTGTTGGGTCATGTAATTGTTGTGCAATTCATGCTGACTGCAGTTGTTGGGAAAGGTAAGAGAACCATAAAATAAGAGCAACCTTAAGGAAATCTAATTTAGGGAAGAGAATTGCACAGCAGTGCAATTCTCTCAAAGTGACTCATAAGGGATGATACCATTCAGAGCCAGCAGTGTCCTTCCACTCCAGTGCAACAGCTTTGTTTGTGTGATGCCTTTTGGAAAAGAGATACCTGCGTAAGCGTAAGGACAGGCAGTACCAATGTGCAAACAAACAGCGCCTTGCCTCTGCATGTACCGTTGTTTTCCCCTTGCCACAACACACTCTGTAAGAACAGATACAGACATCAGTTTGATTTGCACTGAATGTTTCTAAACACCTCTCCTCAAGGTAGACTGGTGCCCCTCGTTCTTCAGAGGCAAAAGCTTTTGAAAACGCCATGCTGTCTCCAAGACTGGGAAGAATCAGAAAGCTGAAACAAAGGGGAAGGGGGAGCAACCCAAGCTCTTTGTTCCAGTTGGCATGAAAGCATCATTCTTACAATAGCTCATTTTCTCCTTCCCCCCAACAGCTGACAAGTCATGGCAACTAAGGACAGGGCTGCTATTGTCGTTAAGCAAATACTTGTCCAATCTATGTAGGAAAAAGAAGAGCTCCAGAGATGACGACATGTTTAAAATGCTTGCAATGGCATCCCAGGAGGCGAATAAAGAGACAGAGAAGTGGAGGAAAGGGTTCCTGAAGCAAAAACAGGGGACAGAGAAATGGCCTTACAGACACAGCTGCTGCAGAAACTGATGACTCAGCCTGCTTCATCCAGCTAGGCACTCAGGCTTTAGGAGTCCACCACAGATTGCAAATTGATGCCTGGTCATCCTCTGCAAGCCCCTGCTTCTGCAACCGTCCTCTTCCGGGGCACATCGCATGCTGCTGCCTGATCTCTGCTGTCATGCATTTCTGTGCAGCAAAGCAATGGCAAAAAGAATGCTAGGTGCTGGGAGAGCCCTTTCGCCAGCTCCTACCAGTGGGACAGTTTAGCATTCAATGACCAGTGTGCACTGAGGACACATACTTATGATCTTTCACAAATAATTTCTTTAGAAAAAACACAAACATCCAAGCAAACAAACAACTCACCACACACCCACGCAAAATGTGTTTATTATTAGAAATCTCTTTCTCCACAAAGCATTAACCCTCACCCATATAAAGCATTTCTTCTTGTTCACCACTCCAGCCACAAGCTTAAGCGGAGGATGGAGGCTATACATCACAACATTAACATGCGGGATGAGTTCCAAACAAAACACAACACACATTTTTCCATGAGCAGTCCTAATCCTCAAAGCAGAAGCATGAGCAACTATAGTCCAGTTGGGGCAGTGTTTGTTTAGTGTTTTGAATTGCTGTAGGGTAAGTCTGCCTTTAGGGTCTACCAGCCTCCTCCCCCCATCTGTTGCATAAGGCTGCAGCCCTTTCTTTCATGAAAACTTGCGCATAAGTGCTCATGCAGTCACTGTAAAATTTGGTGGTGATGTGCCTGACGTAGAGACAACCAGCAAACTAATCACTCTTCTGCAGTAGCACTGAGGGACACAGCCAGAGGCCACAAGGTCAAGAATTGCAAGCATGGCTGCGGGAAGCCTGACTCAAGGGGCTTTTCAAGATCTTTATGCCTTAATAGAGGTGAACCTGCAATTGCAGGCTCTCTGGGCCCTTTCCAGAATTATTCCAGGGGCTCCAGGGGTAAGCAACAGAGTCAACCAAATCAGAAAACTTGGGGACTCACAAATAGACAGACTTGCAAGTACTTAGTATGGATTTCTCAGCCTAAAACATCTTCATGACAGAGCAGATGGCTCCTATGTAATAGTCAGTTAGCTGCTCTGCCTCCCACAGATAGTGGCTAACCCACAGCATGCTTAAGCACAGAGAAGAAAGGGAAAACTACCTTTACATAATGATTCCCCAGCTACCTCTTCAGCGTGCTTTGGTCACAGAGGATTTTACCCATTTGTAATCCCATATCTATAAAACTAACCTGTTACCAGTCATTGTTGTCTGCTCAAGATGGACCACACTCCACTGAGCAAGGCTGCCCCAGCAGGGGCGGCACTGTGTGCCTGGTGTCAGACTCCTCCTTGGCTGCCCTTTTTACCCTGGTCCTGAAAACTTTGCATGTCTTCAGACATGCTTGCAACAGCCTGTTTATACTCATGAAGATCTTGGTACTTGCCAATGTTTTTAAACTGGTGCTGGCTGTGTTGCAAAACCAGAGATGGATATGAGATAGGAAGAAATCACGGGAATTTGAATTTCACTCTAAGCCTCAAAATTCCATCATCTTGCAGTTGGATGCCACAACACACAGTATGTAAAGTCCCAGGATTTTACACAGCAGTGGCAAAGCATCTTGGGAAGCCTGGCTGAAGAGCCCAATGCTTGTTTGGAAACACTGCAACACTGGTCAGTTGTAGTTATACATAGCTAAAAGTGGTTTGGCTGTATAATGACAGTATTCACTGCACAATGTTTATGGACATACAATTCAACTGTATAAAATCACTGCATGTATTTTGTTAGTAGCCTGATGCAAACCCTTAAGCAGACCTTTTGCTGCACACATTTGTGCTCTGCCAGCAATGAAATGGGCCATGTAGCACCACCAGACAGCACAGCCACAGAAAATTGCTATTTTTATGCTGGCCCTCAGCAAAGCCTTCACAAAAGGGGAAAAACCCTAGCTTTTTCAGACAAGTAGATTTCTTCCCAGAACATTGTGGTTCAGTTCTCTTATCAATTAGAAAATGCTTTAGTAGAGTTTTGAGCTTCTCAGATTGTGAAATTCCTAAGAAGCCACAGCAGACAGGCACTAAACAGATAAACAATCTCAGTACAACAGCAGCTGCAGAAAGGCAGTAAACATGCATTTTGGCCTTCTGCAGCTAAACATTGTAAGACAAAAACAAGAAAGCATCTATGATTAGAGCGATTTATAGCCTAAAATAAACCCGAAGATTGATGAAGAACACGAGACCAAGAGAAACTATTTCTTCCATTTCACCAGTTTTGTAATCGCTTTGGAACAAGAGAGGAGAAGAATTTAAGAGATTAGGGGAGAGTCATTCTTCATTCCTCATGGGTATGATCCAGAGCTTATTGAAGTCAATGAAATGAATCCCACTGCAGCTCCACTGGATTTTTTCGATCGGGCCACAAGAGATGATTACTAAAGCAGCTGTGCAAGAAGAATCAAGTTTGTTTCAGATAAAAGATATTTAATCAGCATTTTCCTGCAAGGTAATCGCAGACCCGATGAGGCAGTGAAACCTCAGTGCATCTAGCCTCAGCACTCAAGGGTGAACTTCTGTAACATCACTTTAAGAAAACAACATTTGTTTTCCACCCATTTACTAACAGCGTACTCAGGATGACTAGAGGTGATAATACAGAACAGCGTTGTTCTGCTCCTTCTCTCTGCCCCAGTGAACTTGTATGTTTGATAACACTTTGTGCAGTCAAGCTCATTGTTTCCTCTGAGTTTTGTATAACTCTTTTACAACAGCAAGGAGAACCTTTAAATGCGAAAAGCTGGTAGCGTATGACAAAACTGGGAGAATCCACATGCAGATTTGACTTAAACTGCTCTTAATTCATCATTAACAGTTGTTTGGCTTGCAAGCCAAGGATGACTCTTTAAGTTGGAGTTTCCCCTGAAATTCTGCCTTTACAAGCAAGTTTTTTCAGGCCTGTGTCCAGAAGGGGAAAATTAATGATTCTTGGAATCATTATTATCTTTTGGGTCACATTTTTTTTCCCCCTTTTTTTTTTTTTTCCTTTCTGATATGAACTATCTGAAACAAAGGCCCTGGAAGGGCAGTACTGGTTTCTCAGCTTCCACTGTGGTAAAATGGAATGTTCTTTTTTAAGAAAACAAAATCACATAAACATAAGCAAAAGAATCTCCCAAAGCCATACTACATGCAGTGAAGTAATGTTCAGCGGTTCTATCAAGGTGACTTCACTGGATCAGTAGTTGTGCTCTGAGCTCCTCTACAATGATAGCCGGTCTTTAACCTTTGCAAGACTGAGCTTCCCTTTTGATGTTTATTTTGTCAGTGTACCTGGCTAATCTGCCTAAAAATTGAAAGAAAAATTCAGCTAGCAAAGAGGGAGTTAAAAGCTGTAGTTCTGAGCTCCTTAGGATGCAGAGGAACAATTGAATGATCATAAGATTTAGCTAATTATGTTCATGTGGGTGAAGAGGGAAACCTGTTGAGCTGATACGCTTCCAGAACACTTCACACAGGAGAACACCATCACAGCAGTGCTGTACTGAGGCAGGGATTAAGGTAGAGCTGTAAACGTAATCACAGACTCTGTAACAGGAAGATAAGGCCTCTGGAAAGCTCCTGCTTTCTTCTTTCCATGAGCTACTCCTGAAGGTTATCGATTCTCTGGTTTTGGATATACGGATGTAGAAGTGAAATATGTCCTGTGTCCCCTGCCACACAGATATTTTGGTAAAGTAGTCAGGAAGGCTGACTACTCCTTCATTAAGGATTTAGAATCTTTTGATTCTCACACCTTAACACTAAGTTTTTGAAAGCCCTCAGCAAAGTCATGGCCAAATGGTCAAAAGGAACAGTGTACTGCATGCTGGTCTTAGCAGGTCACCATTAGCCAAGAACCAGGCTACTGTGGCTTTTGCCACCATAGCCTGCTGTAAATCAAATTACTGAGATGAAGTTTTGTCTCCATTCCCATTTCTTCCCCCAGCACTGAATTTGTTGCCCTCCAATTGCTCAATTCTCACTTCAGTGTGCTTAAGCCAAGCTTCAGACTTGTTGTTTTTATCATACTTCACATGAGTTCACCTATGGATGAAACTAAGTTAACTTCTCCATTTCCTTAATAAGAAGGATATGATATCCTCAAGGAATTAGGCAGAAGTGCTTTATTAATTTAGATAATTTTAATGATTTTATTATTTTGAAGAATAAATATTTATCTTCATTGAATGACTAGAACAGATGCTCTTTCAGATACATCCAGCCTTACTACAGAGGTGTGTTACAACTCCATTATTGCTGTACTAACAGACATGTTAATTTCTTCATTACCTCGACTGTTCATAACAAATGTGGAAAACAAATTGCTTCCCATGTCCATACTCAAAACAGGTCTTAGAAATAGTGATGTTTGTGGAAGAAAATCTTTTCATTTAGGCTTATCTCAACAAGGCATCCTTCAGCAATTAAAAAAAGAAATAAATTACATGTTCTTTTCTGATTCTAAAGTACTGACTCCTGCTGCTAAAGCTGATCCCATGTTCCATCTCATCTAGAAAAAGAATTAACACAGTTGGTATCTTGAGGCATATCATGTGGATAGTTACTCCACTATCAGTGTACCCAATCCTTACCCACACTGACCCAAAGTTTTTAATCTTGCAGATGCTAAGTGCATCTCTCCTGATGCACTGGGAGCGTCCAAAACTATTGTTATACCACAGAAAAGGAGAGAAACTCATAAATAAAGGTCAGTGATTATTAGTGCCCACGTGTCCTTTACTTTGAAGACCCAGTTGTGACATGAAAGCGAATGCTTGGATCCCATGTGAATTTGAGCTGCCATTTTATAGTGCTGGAGGTCATGTAGACAGGACTTCTGCCTCATCCAGTAGCAAGGAGGTGCTCAGAGCATTCCTTCCAAGTAACTTTTTCATGGTTTTAAATTTTCCAAGTACTTTTACAGGAAACTATGCAGCCTGTTACAGCTCTTTGACAGCATGAGAACTTGTTCTCTTTTTGGGGAAGGATGCACTAGCAAAAGCACTTGACTGCTGGAGCACTGATGGCTTTTGTTGCTGCTTTTACGTGGTGGGTTTCTCCCCACCTGTCTTTCCAGCTCTTACATAGAAAACCCTGACTGTATCCTACAAGAAGGAGGTCCTGAACAGGCAATAAGCTTCAATTTCTTCAACTGGCTTTGGCATTATCTGTGCCATTCCTGACCTAGTCTATTTACCCTTACTCACAGCAGTCATTGCACAAAGAAGTAATATAATAGTTTTGCCATATTTCCACTCCTTCATTTTAATGTGAGCTCCTCTTAAGACAGAAGTAGCTCCTCTCAAATAGTGCAGCTAAGAATAGGCAGCAGGACTTTTAAGAACCCCTAGGGAAGACAAAGGGAACAAAAACATTTAAAATCAAAATCCTACTTATTATTAAGTCCTGGCTTTTTCATTCTATAGAGTGCTGTACATATGTAGTTTTGAAGCAAAAGGTTCATCTTATTTTTACTCAGTGCTGTCAAGTCTGGTAACCATACTGTTGAATCAGAGGGTTACTATTCAATTCTGCATTAGTGGTAGACTGGCCTGTGCATTAATTTTTAAACCGTGGCAGAAACCACAAATGATTAGTGCTGAAGTAGTTGTTACCCACATATTATATGTCTTTTGGGCTAGCAAGCCCATTTCAGTTGTTCAAGAGTTCTGAAAGACTTTTCATCAGTTAAACAAAGAAGTTAAAATAATGGTACATTTACGTATTCCATGTGTCTGACTTTCGTTAGTATACTTGCACCCAATTCAGTTTTCCAGGGCACACTGATTCTGGAGAGACAGCAGATATTTGAGAAGGCTGACCTGAAGTGCAAACTGACCAACACATTAAAGCAGCAGAAGCTGCAGATGAGCCAAATTCCTGCAGAAGTGAAGACGTAAGAGAAGAAAAAGAAAAAGATGAAGATGCTAAAAAAGGACAGTGAAATAACCAATCTTAGCTATTTTGTGTTATTTTAATTTAATCTTCTTAATTATTTTTGCAAGAACACCTAAACTTCTTGGACAGGATGAAGAAAAGGGTAAAAAACAAGCCTTCTGGGTTTGAAGTAGAGGCTCTTTGCAAGGATTATTCTCTATACACATCCCTGTACAAGATAACATACAAAATTGCTAAACTGTCCTCTTGGGAAGACAGAGAACTGTCAGAGCAGGTGATCAAGGGGACTTCTGCTATAGTTTTTTAGTTGCAATATTCCTGCCAGCATAGCTCTGTTATTGGGCTTCCACACTGTCCTGATCTGGTCTGTCCCACTCTGACATTTTGCATTTGGAAAACAATTTCTAAATCGGAAACGTGCCATTAGTCTCCATGGCCTATTTGAACTTCGTGCTGGTCTGGACAACACTGACTTGCTAAAAGGATTCCAAGAAAGTATGGAGACTGCTTTATTTTTAAATTTGCTTGGGAATATACTTCTCAGCTGCTACATGCGAAACAGTCGGCCCATCCATTAAAATTGCTTTCTTGAGACCAGATTTGATGTATTTTATTAAGTCCAACATTAATTATGCAAGATCAGGAAAGTATTTGGACTTCTTAGAGGTCCCACAGATGGGCATATAAGGGACAAACAAAATAAGTGCTGCAAAAGACAAACATAAACATGCCTGCAAACACAATTGTTCACTCTGCCTTGAATTACAAAACAGCATTTTTCAGATGGCTAGAGTCTTAGGTCATAACAAGTGTCAGTGAAGAAGAATTCAGAGAGGCGAGGATGCAATATGCTAGCAATACGTCTGGTAGGACCTGGCTTTGGAAGTAATTTTTCTCAGAGAAAAGGCTTTAATAATAAGCAAGTGTATCAGATTTCTGCAAACACACTGTTAAGGTCGGCAGAGCAGCTGGCAGCAAGGCAGTTCTGTGACCTGCTCCTGAACCCTTCAAACTCATTTCCTGTCAAACATCAGACCCAAGAGGACAAGCAAAAAGCTGTTAAGCTCTTTTCTAGAAGAGTCTGAGATTAGAATTCCAGTAATGGCTCAAATTCCTTTCCAGTTGTCCCGAACTGGCCACTTCCAGCACTGAGGATTGCTATGGCATATGGCAGCTCTGTCTTCCTCTGGGAGAAGGAGGAGAGAGTGGGGGTGGACAGAGGAGTGAGGCCATGGAAAATAGGATCCAGCTTTTCAGACAGCAAACAGGGCAGCCAGATGTGCTATTCATTTAAATAAATTAGAGCTACTTCCAGTAGATCAAAACAATTGCTGAGAATTGCTTAGCTTGTCCTGGAGAGCAAAGGTAAGCCTGGTTGCATTTTGCCTTGGCAAACCTCTTCTGGAGCTGCTCATCAGAAGATCAAGTGGAGGCTGGCTCCTCCGAAAGCACACAGGCAGGAGCTGGCACACGCTGCCAGAGCCAGCCACCCATTCCTAGCACACAGCAAAGGAGAAAAACAGAAGCATCACTCTGCTCATTTCAGATCACTGGGAGAGAGCTACTCACTTCCACATCAGCAACTGTGAAAGCACAAACAGTGGGCAGATCAGAAAAGATGCTAAGAGCTGGGCATTTTCCAAAGGGAAGCACCCAAAGGTTGACATGTTTATTCCAGCATATGAAACATACAACCGCATAGATTTTGTGGAAACAACTCAAAAGATCTCAAGCAATACCACTTTAGATTTTACTCCGTTTCTGCCCCAAGCTGGATCCAACAGTTCAGAACACTTGAATAAAAAAGCCTAGCAAGGAATATCTGTCTGCTTCTGCACAGAGGCTTCCCAGTTTTTCCGTACCAGCTGTGCAAGAGAGTCCAAGTTCACAAGGAGTTACAGTGTCAGACCAAACTTCTCAAATCCCCCTCCAGTTTATCTGGCAAGACCATTCTGGAGCCAAATACTTCCATTGTGTACCATTTCTATGGACAGAAAGGTGCAGTACACCAGAAGGAGATATCCACTTTCATTCCATTTTGAGAAACCGCAAGTGTTTCTCTCTCTTTTTTAAAGTTTACTTTGCCATCTTCATCTTTGCTGTCATCAGAACCACCTCTATAACAAGGAAAACAAAATTATGGTGAAAATATGGGGTCTTTTTACCTTTCATAGTTAAGACGCAGTGGGGATCTGAAAACAAATCTGATGAACTGTAATTTATTGTACCTCAGTAGCTATCTTCAATTTCATCTTTCTTTCCAATTATGTTGTTACAACCAAAACTATGTATCTAAATATATAGCAGATTATTTGTATTAAGATGTAAAACCAATAATAAAGAAAAATGCTAAGGAAAACAAGAGAAGTAAACCTGCAGCAAATTAATCAAAACATTTGCTTTCCATGTGGATGAAAATGTGAGTAAATCATTATGGACAGATGCTTGTGATGTTGGTTTTTTTCTCTATTATTCTGTCCATTATTGGCCAGAGGCTTATATTCATCTCTGGAAATGAGCCAACTTTTGATAAAAAGGACTTTTACAGCAGGTGCATAAACTGAACAAATTCTCCAGTCAACAAAAAGTTAACATTTGGCAGAATTTTTTGATTTTGGGTCTGTTTCCTGTAGTCAGTTCATTAATATAAAGTTTAACTGATTTCCTTCCCTAACCTAGAAATAGCAAACAAACTCTCCCCTTCCCTCCAAATCACACAGCTCCTCATCATTGGTTTGTGTCCCAGAGAATCCTTTGCTGCACACAAAAGCACAATGGTCACCCACGATCCTTCATGTCAGAAAAGCTGGAGAATGCTTCAGTGGGATTAGATGTGTTTTCCAGATTTACTGCTGGAAATCCTGGGAAACCTAGTGACAAACAGGCAAGCTAACATTTTAGTTCAGCTTAGTGACTCTTTGAATTGGCCAGTACAGCTGCTGGCTGAGCAATCACTGACCTGCAGCCAGCAAGTAAAAAATGCAGGGCTAAAGAGAGAACAAATAAATAAGAAAAATGCCACCCCCAGAGTATAAGGCTTGAGCTCCTCTAGACAAACCACAGTATAACAAGATCAGCTCCCTCATCAAGTGCACAGCCAGACTGTACTTTCTGCTTACTGTGACTTGGGCCTGTTACTGCTGAAAGGCTGCAAGGTGTGAAAGAGTATCCTTGAGTATTAGAGTATAAATAGAAAACCAGGACTGCTTTCCCCCTACAAGCTTCCTTTGCTGAAAGGAAATGGTCTGTTTCACAAATCAAGGTGAAATTCATACATATTCGTGCAGTCCGATGAACAGCTACAGCCATTAACAGTGAAATTCAAGAGGTTTCAAATGGACACCTCTCCTTCTCCACAGTCTTGTAGTGCTTACAACTTGTGTCTGCTCTTTCAAAACATTTAGGTCCAAATTCAAGCTTCACAGTTCCTTCCTCTTGAAGCCCCAGAGGTGTTCAGGAGTATTCCTAAACTTTGAAAAATCTTGTGTCCAACTGAGGCACATTTCTAAAACTAATTTGAATGAAATCAAGTAAATGCAGTTGTAATCTCTCTTTAATAGAGAAAATATTTATAATCGGCAGTTTTTACCTATCAGGCTAGTTTGAAGAAGTACACAAGGACAGAGATTCATAACTAAATCCTTTAAAATATACTGAGAGCTCTCTCATGAGAGAATAAATCATAAAGCATTAAGTGGCCTAGGACTCAACACAAAACCAAGTTTTTCTTTCACCTACATAAATCATTTTGAGCATCCAAATAAAAAGCTAATCTTGACAATGCCAGGTCTTACTGACCTCAGTCCAGGACAGCAGTAAATACATCTCTATCATAATTAAGTTCCATTTGAGTTAGAAGTTAAGAACATACTGCTGTTTTGAACAGCAACATTTGCATTTTTATCTATTATTACAATTAGAGCACTGTGGAGAGCTAAAACCAACTCCAAAATCATTATCACAGTGCAAATGAATCGGTGCTGAACACCACACACTTCTCTGTGCTGATTTGGTGAAGGCATTTGTGTTCCTTACACTGCAGAACGCTATCTGACATTTACCTTTGAGGAAAGATACCAGAAGAGAACTAGAAGTAAACTCTCTACTAGAGCTGCATTACAGACTGTAGTAGTAAATGTTGTTGAAAATCACCATGCTATATTAGGTAAGCTTATTTAGAAGGTATCATGTCCACTGTGTAAAGCTAGTACCTACTCACAGTTCTTTTCAGACTTAAGGGTACCTATACAAGTGAGCTCCTAATGAGATGTGCAGCTGAGGACAGGAGCACAAATGGCTCAGGAGATTAGGATGGAACTGTGCACTGATCAAAAACAACCAGGATAGTACCTGAAGACTTTGCACAGCTCTCCCTCTGATGCCTAGGTAGTCCTGTGCCAATGTGATTAATTTAATCTCCTTTTTTTCCCCCACTTAGGCATCTTTAAAGGAAAGTAACACTTGAGGGGGAATAGCTAGCTAGGCCTGTTGAAGTTGGGTTTAATAGCAAGCACCAGAGTATCACACAGGAACATCTTCATAACTTCCTGGATGACTCTGGAAACCTCTTCTGGAATATGGGTAGATTTATTTAAAGAAAGATAGTACATCTTAAGGTTTTGCTTCACCCTGGTCACCATAGGAAAGAACCATACAAAGCTAAACAAAAATAGGAACATATGCAGAGTAATGGGACTTCAAAGGTTGCCTCACTATCAAAAGTAGCAGAAAGGAAGAGAAGCATGGCTGTGCTACTGCCCTTTCTGTTTTGGGGCAGAGTTGGTGACAGCTGCCCATAGAACTGAGAGAGGTAGCTAGGCTGCAGGTAGAGGCTGTGAACTAGGACTATCTCTGTCATGAACACTATGGGAATCAGTGTGATAACCACAGGTAATCCCATATCCCAGCAAGCAGCACTGTTCATTAAATGAGGTTATTAAAAGAGGCAAAAAGAGGACATGGTTAGAACACTGTAAAAGTCAATGACTATTTCCACATTGAAGAGTTTATAATAATAATTCCTGAACAAATTGAAAACAAGAGACTGAATTAGGTTCAGATGGTCTGCTCCTAAATAAACCACACTGTGGAAGATTTCACAAGGCCCTGCTGAAGCACAAATACCCATACCCAGATAACAATACATTTAAACTTTGGGGGTGGGGAATGGAGTAAGTTTCTGGGGGGGGGGGGGGGGGGAACCCACAACCAACATGTCTAGACAAGGTTAGATCAGCACTATTTAGTACCAGTGAGAGCTAAACACAATTTATTGCCAAAGGCTAATGAAACATGACCTGAGGTATGTGCCAGGCCATAGGAGTGCGTAAAGTCCTTTCTGAGACAAGCTAGGTGCCTGTATTCACTCCTTCCCCCACCTCCCCCTGCCCCAAATTTGATGTATACTCTATAATGGCACCGACATTTTGAAATCGAGTTTTATAGATACCTCAAAGTTTGGCATAAAGACAAACAGCTGTCATCTGGAATAAGATACTTGGGAAACCTGAGCAAGTTCAATAGGAATAGTTTTGGGTCCTCATAAAACCTATTTCTTTAGGAATTACAAAGTTAGAAATCCAGATTATTTGTTGCTATCTAGCAGCATGGAGTCAATTTCACTCACTAGCATGAAAGGTATATTAAGTATTTTGCAAAAATTTTTGAAAGATACAGTCTAACAATCATAGAATAGTTAGGTTTGGAAAGGACCTCAAGATCATCTAGTTTCAAGCCCCCTGCCATGGGCAGGGACACCTCCCACTAAACTATGTCACCCAAGGCTACGTCCAACCCCACCTTGAACGCTGCCAGGGATGAAGCATTCACAACCTCCCTGGGCAACCCATTCCAGGGCCTCACCACACTCACAGTAAAGAATTTCTTCCTCATATCCAATCTAAACTTCCCCTGTTTAAGTTTGAACCCGTTACCCCTTGTCCTCTCACTACAGTCCCCAATGAAGAGTCCCTCCCCAGCATCCCTATACGCCCCCTTCAGGTATTGGAAGGCTGCTATGAGGTCTCCACGCAGCTTTCTCTTCTCCAGGCTGAACAGCCCCAGTTTTCTCAGCCTAGCTTCATACAGGAGGTGCTCCAGTCCCCTGATCACCCTCGTGGCCCTCCTCTGGACTTGTTCCCACAGTTCCATGTCCTTTTTATGTTGAGGACACCAGAACTGCACACAGTACTCCAAGTGAGGTCTCACGAGAGCAGAGTAGAGGGGCAGGAGCACCTCCCTCAACCTGCTGGTCACGCTCTTTTTGACGCAGCCCAGGATATGGTTGGCTTTCTGGGCTGCAAGCACATGCTGCTGGCTCATGTTCATTTTCTCATCAACCAACACCCCCAAGTCCTTCTCTGCAGGGCTGCTCTGAATCTCTTCCCTGCCCAACCTGTAGCTGTGCCTGGGATTGCTCCGACCCAGGTGTAGGACCTTGCACTTGGCATGGTTAAACTTCATTAGGTTGGCATCAGCCCACCTCACAAGCGTGTCATAGAATCATAGAACAGTTAGGGTTGGAAAGGACCATAACATCATCTAGTTCCAACTCCCCTGCCTTGAGCAGGGACACCTCCCACTAAACCATGCCACCCAAGGTTATGTCCAACCTGGCCTTGAACACCGCCAGCGATGGAGCATTCACAACTTCCCAAGGTCCCTCTGGATGGCATTCTTTCCCTCCAACGTCTCAACCGAACCACACAGCTTGGTGTCATCGGCAAACTTGCTGAGGGCACACTCAACCCCACTGTCCATGCCAGTGATAAAGATGTTGAACAAGACCGGCCCCAACACTGATCCCTGAGGGACACCACTTGTTACTGGTCTCCAGCTGGACATTGAGCCATTGAGCACAACTCTAGGTAGAGAAAATTGGGGCTGTTCAGCCTGGAGAAGAGAAGGCTGCGTGGAGACCTCATAGCAGCCTTCCAATACCTGAAGGGGGCCTATAGGGATGCTGGGGAGGGACTCTTCACTGGGGACTGTAGTGAGAGGACAAGGGGTAACAGGTTCAAACTTAAACAGGGGAAGTTTAGATTGGATATGAGGAAGAAATGCTTTACTGTAAGGGTGGTGAGGCCCTGGAATGGGTTGCCCAGGGAAGTTGTGAATGCTTCATCCCTGGCGGCGTTCAGGGCAGGGTTGGACATAGCCTTGGATGGCATAGTTTAGTGGGAGGTGTCCCTGCCCATGGCAGGGGGCTTGGAACTAGATGATCTTAAGGTTCTTTCCAACCCTAACTATTCTATGATTCTATGAGGTCATCCAGCCAGTTCTTTATCCACCGAGTGGTCCACCTATCAAATTGATGTCTCTCTGTAGTCATATCTAGGAAGAATCTCAAAAGCATTAAGAAACACTGTATAGCTCTAGGATTCATTTAGGAAGACATTGATAGAACTAACCTCTCAAACCTTTTTGTTTTCAACTTTTCATTTTGTTACACTTAGGGACAGGGTTGCAAAACAAAAACTTCCATCAGTATTTAAACAAAATGATTCATCCTCCAAATAGTAACAGTTTTGTTGCAAACCAAACATTGTGGCACTTTCGTAAATGCTTAATTGCAGAGACATTACTAACAGCAAATGGAAGTTTTAGGACAAGAGTGTCTTTCAAATAAGACTTCTAAAGACAAAAAAAACATCAATGAAAACAAGCAAAAATGACACCCAACCCCCCCTCATCCAAACACTCACAGAAAAGTTGAGGCTGGAAGGGACCACCGGGAGCCATCTAGTCCATCCTCCCTGCTCAAGCAGGGTCACCTAAGCACATTCCTCAGGGTTGTGTCCGGATGGCTCTTGAATGTCTTGAAGGAAAGAGACTCCACAACTTCTCTCGGCAACCTATTCCAACACTCATTTGCCCTCACAGTAAAGTTCTTCCTCATGTTCAGGTGGAACTTTCAGTATATGCCCATTAGTTTAGTGTTTTAATGTATGCACATTCTCTCTTGTCCTATGGTCTGGCCCCATCCTCTTTAACACCCTCCCTTCAGATACTTTCCTCACTTATCTCCTATAACGCACAAGGTCATATTTAAAGTCTTGAAACTGTTTCATATTAAGAAGGGAAAAAGCACTTCAAAAAGAAACAAAACAAAACAAACCAAAAACTCACCCAAGAAAACCCACCCCAAAGTGGCAGCCACCTTCTTTGTAAATTAGGAGATCTCTTACATACAAAAATTTAACAGCTCATGGAGCTATACCTAAAAAAATACACTACGTTGTCTGGTATCTTGGTTTTACTGCGCAAAGGACTAAAATATCTAGAACAAAGGTAATAAATAACTTTCAAATGCACCAAAATTTTTTTTAAATGCCCACCCAGAAAAGCTAGAGTGTAGCTTTTTGCTTTAATCACCTTCTATGAGCCAAGAACCTCCCCAGAAAATGAGGACAAGACGAGAAACTCAGGATAATCAAAATAAGTAGAACATTTGCATAAAAAAGTAAAAAAAAAAAAAAACAATAAAAAATTAGGAGTAAACTATCACATTGCAAAACTGAAAGCCTGACCCTGGTGCAGCAAGATACTTTGTAGGACATTAGAGACCACAAAAGCTCTCTGGTATTACTAATAAAAGTATTTTGTAAAGGAATAGACAGTCTAGAAAGATAGCGTGTTTGCCCATATTGCTAAGCACCAAGCTTGGAATGCTTTCTATTGAGATGTCTCTGCATCAGTGAACAATTACAGGCCTTCTGTATTTTTTCTCATTTACAAGCATCCATTGCGCTATTTCAGCTTCATTAAATCTGATGTTGGGATACAGCTGTAGTTGTTTCGGTTTCTGAGAAAAATAACTGCTGAGTTTAAAAGCAAAAGATACTCAAGTATGATTCTTTACTGCTGCTGCTTCTTGATTCACAAGATCTTTCCTTTTTTTCACTGCAGAACACTGTTTCTAGCTGACACTTCCAGATTCAGTTCTATTTTTCATGGGTTAAACACACACACAAGGGGGGAACGGATTTAAGCTGACAGAGGGGAGAATTAGATTAGACATTAGGAAAAAATTCTTCACTATGAAGGTGGAAGAGGCTGCCCTGGGAAGCTGTTGCTGCCCCATCCCTGGAGATGTTCAAGGCCACGTTGGACAGGGCTTGGAGCAACCTGGTCTAGTGGAAGGTGTCCGTGCCTGTGGCAGGAGGGCTGGAACTAGATGATATTTATGGTCTCTTCCAACCCAAACAATTCTGATTCTTTCCAATGAACAGAGCCTCCCCAGAAGCAGTATTTTTAACTTTATCAAAGCCAGAGTTAAAAGGAAGATGCGCTACTGTTTCTACATTTTAAATAATGGGGAAAAAAAAAAGAAAAAATGTAAATTAAATAAATGGTTCCGGCATGCAGAGTACTGATGTCAAAGACACAGAAGCATTTTTGTGGTGTCTTGACATAGCAGTTTTATCTGTGACACATTGTAAGGACAGACTAGAAAACTTACATGGAACCCTAGGACTGAGCAATACAAAGCTATGTTTAAATACAGAGCAATGCAGAATATGCATTGCAAACCATATTAAATGCAATGCAAACAATTTTTCAATGCAAACCATATGAAAAATCTCTATCTGAAGGGTCTGAGGTAAAGAAATACTGGCAAAACTGAGTTTGAAAGTATTGCATGTCTTGCTCCCACAGTAAAAATATTGGTGGCAAACCACGCTGGCAACCAAACTAGAATAGGACATATGTCACGTTGCACACCCTATCAAACTTACTTAAAAAATACCTAGCTGTAAAATATGTGGAATGCTGAACTTCTTTGCCATAAACTGATGTTAAGTTACATCACATGGCTTCACTAGAGTTTGGCTTGAACCAGAACAACAGATCAGAATTTCTGTGTGCTTTTAAAGAACTTCTTGGATTCAAACTACTCAGCTGTAACTTGACTGGAGGGATTCATCAAGTCCAGCCCTGCACTGAATCATGACACAAGGGAAAGTTCTGAGTTGTTTTACTTATCCAGGCAGATCTGGATTCAGGACTTCAGGAGAGCAAACAAAGCCTTGCTTAAGTTTCTCTTCAGCTATAAATAATGATGCTCGCTGTAAGAGGCTGTCCTAGAAAACAAAGAGCTGACCTACACATCAGTCCAGGAACAGGTTCCCATCTTACACAGTGAGCCAACCTACATTTTCTATTACTAGAGCTGTCCATCTTAAAATTTTCAGCGACACAGAGTAGTTATTACATACTAAGGTCATTTTTCTGGGAAATCAACACAACTAGATGCCTCCTTGAAGTGTCTGTGCACCCATGTACAGCTTCAGAAACAAAGAGGGAGAATTAAATATCCGCAGCCAGTTGCAGGGCTACAATCTCACTGGCATCAGGAAGACATGGTGGGATAGCCCACAGGACTGGAGTACTGTGATGAATGGATAGAGGCTCTTTAGGGATGACAGGCCAGGAAGATCAAGAGAGGGAGTTGCCCTTTGTGTGAGAGAGCAGCAGGAGTGTGTGGAGCTCTGCCTTAGGACAGCTGACCTCCTATGGGTCAAAATTAGAGGCAGACCAACATAAGCAATGTTGTGGTGGGTGTCTGCCACAGACCATACGATTGGGCATAAGTAGATGAGGCCTTCTTCAGACAACTGAAAGAAGCCTCACATTCATAGGCCACAGTACCCATGGGAGACTTTAACCACCCCTATAGCCACTGCTCCTTTACTGGGTGACACAGACTCTCCACCTCTGGCAGGCTTAGAGTGGGGGCTTGTGTCCCCACAGCCTCAGGTCTACAGAACTGCATCCTACCTCAGCAGCTTACCTTGTGTAATGACTCTGTGGATTCAAGGGCAACTGTTCATTATAGATAGTATGAATTTTCTATACTTCATACCATCAAATATTGACCAGACATCTAGGAATATATATTTTACTTATAAATAGTTCCAGAGATGACTGGGAAAAAATCTGTAGCCTACATTACAAATTATGTCTCCATATTAGTTTGAGTTATGCCTCTATAAGTAAAGGTTGAAGGACTGAGTCCCATTTAACACGTTAAACATAACCCACCTGAGCAAGATCTCTGGGTCACTCCTTTGGCTGTGCACTCAGACTGCTGAATGCTTTGACATAAAAGCTTTGTATGTATTTTACAGATAATCAGAACACGTTGCATATGCAGTACAAACTAGTTTCTATAGTTGCTGCACTAGTGAAAAGCTACAGTCAGACTGCAAAAAAATGATCCCTGCATCATGCGTTCATTTTGATTACTACTTGTAACACTCTCTTAATTTCTTTTGTGAAATCATAAATTCACTGAATTAAAAGCAATTTATGGCGTCACTTTCAAACCCTGCTGAAGCTTCCTTCATCCCATGGTTATTAACATGTATTATTTTTGTTCTTTTTCCAAAACACAGTATTTTGGAAATTATGATGGTAAATCCAGAGAGGACAGACACACGACTCCAAAGGAAAGCGACTTTAATAGCAACGGCAAGCATTGCTTCCTATGTGACAAAATCTCAAATGCAATAGATATGATAACCTTCATGAGGATTGAAATCTCTGTTTTGCTGAACTTGAGGTGAGCTTTGCCAAAGAGCTAAGGAGGCCATAATTTCACCTCTGAAAAAGAATTCAGGAACAAGAGTAAAAAAACTCAAAGGAGCTAAAGATAGCCCTTTCGCTGGTCCCACATGTATGACAGCTGTTCAGCTGCCTGTTTTCCTGGATTTTGCTACTCATGACAGCAAAGAAACACACCTGTCAAAGAATATGCCAAGAAGTTAGGAATATAGCCAGGAAGTTAGTTATAAGTCAAACTAAGTACTGTAATAGTAAATATATGCTGTTTATACTGATGTAATCACAGAGAAATGTTCTGGTTGGCTACAATACCACTTAAGAGCAAAACAACTGATCCTTTTTGAGAGTCAGCTACACCAAAGTACTGCAGTAAAGCACAGAAGGACCCATCTTGTTTAAGATGGTAGGTTTATTTTAAGTTATTGCTATAACTATAAAAAAAGCTGAGGGGAAATTTTAAAAGTGATTTAAAATGATGCAGTCATCCTATTTCATACAGAAGGAGGGCTAAATGTAGGTTTTTTCCTACTCCATGTCTCCCGAACCAGCCACTTACATGAAATTCACCTATAGCATTTACCTGCAACTTTGGTTGAAAAAAGGTGATTTCTTCAGTTAGGCACATATTAAATCATACCATGGTTCCTAGTGTGAGCTGTTTGGACGGGTAATGTCACGTAAAAACTCTGCTCTGTCCCAATTGGTACATCATATACCTGTCAATGACATGCAATGCGAAAAATGCAAAGCATGCAAGTATACTATTCTCCTGATCAGAATAGAGAGGAACATCTTATCCCTTCTTCTGGGCACAGGAGGTATCTTGTTATTCATAATGGTAACAGAATTTAGAAAAATGTATTTTCTAAGATGACAGAAGCATGAAATTCTGTCAAATAAAACATAACATATAGTTAACAACAGGAGGAAGATGTGTACCTAACAGTGCTTTATAATACACTATAATGCAACATGAATCAGGAATCCTTGCTTGGGAGATGGAAGCATTTGAACCTGTGAACAGTCTGACTTCAGTGCAGCAATTACTTACACATGCTTTTTAAGCAAATTAAATCATCAAAATATTCTCCACATTAATGCAATGTCCAAATTTTCTTTTATTCTACACAACTTCAGTAAGTTCAGCATACGTGCAATTTAGTATTTTATTTTTCTGTGGAAAAACTCCACTGACATGATTAGGCTCAGAGGCATTTCTGATCTACAATAAATCCTTCAGGGAGTTGGGACTGAATACAGAAAATCTCTGTTGTAATGTAGAAATTAGATGCTAAAGGTGGGTTAGCTGTACTTATTTTCTCCAATTTGTTTGATTTTTATTTGCTTATTCTGAGGCACTTCTTTTCCACAGAGTCACATATGGAATCAAAAAATGTAATAATATAGTAAACAACAGCTGCATCCACCTTTTGGCTTGCTTCTATTTCTATAGCATATTAGCAGTTTTTGCTAGGACTTTGAAAAGCTCTAGGTTTTATCACTTAAAGAAGGAAAACCACCTCTGAATATACTTCAAAGTTAATAGAGATCAGCTTAAGTAGAATGCAGTACCACACACTTCTTTAACAACACTGCATAAAATGTACTGTGAGAGACTGGTACAACACATCTCAGATACTAATCACCACGTCATGCGGCTGGTCTTAGAACAACTATATGACTAATAAGTAGAAACTTCCCTTCTCAGGGCTGAGTTCATCACCTGGATCACAGTCTTTGAGTCATACACCATGTACTTCAGAGCTCCCTATGAAGTAAGCTGAAGGTTACATGCCAAAAGGCACACAAAAAAACCCACCTGGGATTTTTTTCATTTCAGGTAGTAGGACCTCTAATACAAAAGATGTCTGTGAATAGCATCACAACACAGACTGCAGACAAACCATCCAGAACAGAACATACCCTGAAGTACAGCAACACCATACTCCCCAAATACCACAGTAAAAGTCTGCTGTGTACTGAGTTATTACTGTTCAAAAGCCCTTATATTTTAGCAGTTTCAGGAGGACAGTAATTCTTGGAAATACACCATCATATCAAAACTTCCAGCATTGCCCTCCAAACTCTATATGCCCCCCTACTTTACCTTTTGGAACCTTCTTCGGCCAAATCACATTTAGAGCACTGGGTCACACCTCACATGCTGTAGCAGCTCCTGCTCCCTTCTCAGTCAAGGTGCAGAAGGGCGGGAGCCCTTGCTGTGGTGCAGGAAGCCCTCCCCTGCCCAGCCTCAGCTCTAACCAATATGCTGCTTCCCTTTCAGTGGCTTCCAACACCGTCCAGAGCCATGTGGCTGTTTGGTTACTGGGCCATGTACCTCTAGGGCCACAGCCCCCAAACTTCTCCATTAGGTTTGCAGCCTCACACCTAGCTGAGGAGATCCCGGGGCTTAGGTTTTGGTTTCCTTTGTTTTTGTTTGTTTTCCCTAATAAAAAGGCGTTCTTCAGGCAGCTGAGCCCTACCCCACAACCTTACCGTTTCTCACGTAGCAAGGAGTGCTCTTGCAGGAGTCCACCACCTTCCACTGGCCCAGGCAGGAACAAAGCACAACTGCAGACATGACCACCACTGCTGTTCCTTCTCTGCTCCAGGCAGCGCTGCCCCAGAGACAGGCACAGGTGCCACTGGTGAGGGCAGCTGCTCCAGCCGGGCTATACACCAGCCACACCTGCACCCTTTCATCTCTGAGAGGGCAAGCCAGAGTAAATGCCACTTGGCATGAGGAGCACGTTTCAGGATGCATTAGGCACATTTAGGCCATCTCTGTTCAGGTAAAGGCCTATAATTTTTTAAGGATTTAAGACCTACGTTTGTGGAGACGGGCAGCTCCCCTCCTCCCCAGCACTGCCATGCACAGCTAGAAGTCAGCCCCTGCCCTGAGCTGACCAGGGCCACCTGCAGCTGCAGACACTTTCATATTGATTAATCATCACCCAGCATTTGTATTGTGTTGCAGTTTCAGCTGTTCCAAGCCACCATCTCAGGGCAACTCCTTCCATTGGTGCACAAGATGGCATTTCATCCACCCAGAATGTGTTTCTGGCAAGGGCTTTAATAATCTGTAATAATGACAATCCTCTTTATCCTTTCAGAGAGGTAAAATATTAAAGTAAATAATATCCACTAAAATATATAATATCCACAAAAATTGTAAAATTAATGTGAATCATACATTTTTCTACCTCTGAGTTTGTTCTCAGGCTTGTCCTTCAGAAGAAAAGGTTACCACGCTCCTGCAATGTAATTTGGACACATCACCCTGGATAAAAACGTAGTTTGCAATTTCTGTCCATTCTTTCATTCTTCCAAACTCTGTGGAAGCCTGTGCAATATCAAGAAACAGGGCAGCCTTTGTCAAGTTTTGCAGGTAAAAAAATTTTTCCCATTTTCTCCCTTGGCAGAACAGCAGCCAGGCAAACTTTCGATCTCTGCCTCTCTTCCTTCTCCTCCTCGTTTAATGCCACCTTGTGTAACAAGGCAAGGGCTAACAGTTTCAGGATCTACTTCATACTTCCCTTATTTTGCACGTGCCGTATTTGTACACGGCCTCTCACAAAGGCCTGGCTTTTGTATTTAACATTGCAATTCAGGATAACATGCCTAATTCGAGAAAGAAGAATTTTGTTCCATGTTAGCATTTAATTTTTAATCCAGCAGTGAATAATTCAGATGGTGGCCAATATGAAGGCTTGTTTCCCAAGTAAACAGCTCCCTTTGTAATGACTATCCATGTTTATTCTCAGAAAAGGACTACAGGTTTCTCCTCTCCCATTCTCTTCAAGCCTTACAAACCAGATTTTGATAGGGATCACATTTTATTTTGCAAGAAAGATGCATAGTGTTTTACCTATTATCTTTTTTAAGGGCTGTATTACTATTTCTTCTTACAGTGTCTAGTACACAGTGTCACTGTGCTTGTTTCTTTAAAAGGAACAGCTTTACTTAATGCAGCAAATCCCAGGTTTATTTTAACCACGTATTAGCAGTCTATGAAAAATTAAGTTCCTTTAAAAAGAGCAAAGGTAACAGTTCCAAGTAGCATTACATTCCTCAAGTATTTGTTAGCACCAGTGAGTGACACTTGGGCCCACTTTCAAATGGCATTTTGCTTCTTCCCTATCCACATAAAACGGAACAGGTGTGTTTGCTGCATGGTTTTTGGCTGAAAAACATTCAGTCTATGCATCAGTGGAGACTTTGTTTTAGGTGTACTGTTGGTGTTTCAAACTGCCAAGAATTGTCTCATTCTTACAAGAAATAATATTAATTATGTAACAGCTCAAAATAGTATTAGCAATAATTACCCCAGTAATAAGACACAGCATTGCATTAGCAATTTTTAGTCAGCCCACTGACCATTTTGTCTTCTGTGCTTTCTCTGACAGTAATTCATGCTCAGCTACACTGCAGAAAGTGCAAGAAAATTTATAACCACATTGTTTTGGTTAAAGCAACTAACATTAAGGCATACATATTCTACTACATGGATAAAATTCTATATTTTTAATTATTCCACATTGAGAGTGTCATATAACAGATAAGTACGTTACATCATGGAAAGAATGGCCCGAATTTGGAAATGAGAGACTTGACAGTGCATCCTTTGTACCCATCTCCAGCAGCTGATACTAATTTGGCTAAGCCTGCATTTGATAAACAAAGCTGTGATGTTCTACTGGAAATACACTTAGAGTAATATTAGCAATGGTATTTCCAATGACCAGAGTTCAGCATACTTGACGTTGGCTTCATGTTAACCTCTTTCCTCAGTGCTGTTAAATCTAATTCCAAAGAGCGATTATCACATGTCAAATGCTGAGTGTTTGAAATCCAGGCTCAGATCCAGTTTTACAAACTGGCTTCTTATCCCTTATGGCAGGCCAAACTCAAATCACCCATTCTGTTCTCCTACCTCCCCCAAAATTCCAAAATATAGATGTACAAATATTTCAGAGCACTTTGAAAAACAAAGACTCTTTCCCTTTTGGCTTTAATCATATCACAGCACCTGCAAGTATTCTAGGCATCTCTAGGGAACAACCCTGATCCCCTCTGCATTTCAAAAATCTCTCATCCAAATTTAGACATGATCAGACAAGTAAAGGGCAAAAACACAAAACAGGGAGAGAAGTACGGAGGGAGGTTTTGGTGAACAGATAATGCAACTGCTTGGAGGAAAGCAGAAATCAGAAGTCTTCCTTTGCTACTAGAGATGTGGGTGTACGGGATCTAGTTCCAGTGCCTGCTTACCTGAAATTCTTCACATCTGCAGTATGAGATTTCTGACACTCCATTCTGTTACAGACACCTGGCTTTTTCCTTCCTAATTCCTTGATCATCTGTCCAATAGATGAATATGCACTAAACTGTTACATGTGCTATTTTGATCTCCGTTTTACACTGGTGTCAACTCCTTGCTATGTTAGGCACTAACTACCAGCCAGGGGTTGCTTTCTCCCTGCATCTTTCTACTTTTTGAAGTTCATGTCCTTCCTCATCTCTGTTCATCCTGGCTTGGTGAGAAGAAAATATATGTGAAGGTTAATCTAAATTCCTATCTCTTAATAAACACTAACGAGAACAGCAATACAGTTATTTGTAATGTCGAGTGTCATTGAAGGCCTCACTACTCTTTCATGTAACTCAGACTGGTAATGAAAATTAACAGATTGCAAATCACTGAGATGGAATCCCAAGATAAACTGAAGGATCTATGTCTGTTTTGGTTGCACATACTCATTTTTCAAAAAAAGTTATCAAGTTGTCTTGAGATACCATCACCAAATAAGGAAAACAGTCCCTATCTCAAGTATTATATGAATTTACTTTAAAACAATTTAAATATACATAATGTTTCACTGTGAAATGGTGAACAGGTCTGAGAAAAGGTGGAAAAGTTGCACAGAACTGTATTTTCAGGAACTATCTGAATATCATAAGGCAACATGCATGTAGTAACCTAGGACAAGCGAGAAGTATTTTTCAACTGAGGCCTTTCTGACAACAGCTAAAAAAAATTTGTGGTAGTCCATAGCAAGTTGCTAGGATATACATGACCTTACTGACAGCAATATTTAGTTCTGACAGCAAAAACGGAAAATCTGCTTGCATGATAAAAATCTGTGTGCATTATTCTTTGAACTAAACCTCGCTCAGTATCATAGTAAACAGCTACATGTTTGTTTTTTATTCCCATGCTGAGAAACTTGTCACATTTGCCACTGCCCACACAGCTGTGTGGTTTTAACGACTGAAATAATAACTGATAAAAACAAGTTTATCTTAAAAATTATTTTCTCTACAGAGATTTGTGTCATTAAAGAGACAAAGTCTCAGAAGACCATTTCTGCAGGAAGAACAGGACACAAACTTAGATATTTTAGCATTAAAAACAGGTGTCTGATTGCTGAGGCAATATTATGATACTTCCTGAGACTGGAAATAAGACCTGTAGCCTGTCCTGACACTGCTAACATACATAATACACATAGTGGTCAATTACACATTTGTACATAACTAACTCCTCAATTTATTCCTGGCCCTGGTTCATTAGTATTCGATGGGATATTTTCCAGGGTTTCAGGCATTGCTACATACACCAGAAAAGGAGACACTGCAAGCTTTTCTTTGTGTCAGGAGCCTGAAGAAGCCAAGCTATTTTTGTCTTAAATTTTGATTTTTTTTTTTTTTTTTTGGTCAGAATCATAGAAAAGTTAGGGTTGGAAAGGACCTTAAGATCATCGAGTTCCAACCCCCCTGCCATGCTGCCATGGGCAGGGACACCTCCCACTAAACCATGACATCCAAGGCTATGTCCAACCCGGCCTTGAACACTGCCAGGAATGGAGCATTACAACTTGTTTGGGCAACCCATTCCAGTGCCTCACCAACCTTACAGTAAAAACTTGATCCTTATATCCAATTTAAACTTCACCTGTTTAAGTTTGAACCCGTTACCGCTTGTCCTATCACTACAGTCCCCAATGAAGAGTCCCTCCCCAGCATCCCTATACGCCCCCTTCAGATACTGGAAGGTTGCTATGAGGTCTCCATGCAGCCTTCTCTTCTGCAGGCTGAACAGCCCCAACTTTCTCAGCCTAGCTTCATACGAGAGGTGCTCCAGTCCCCTGATCATCCTCGTGGCCCTCCTCTGCACTTGTTCCAACAGTTCCATGTCCTTTTTATGTTGAGGACACCAGAACTGCACACAATACTCCAAGTGAGGTCTCACAAGAGCAGAGTAGAGGGGCAGGATCACCTCCTTCAACCTGCTGGTCACGCTCCTTTTGATGCAGCCCAGGATACCGTTGGCTTTCTGGGCTGCGAGCGTACATCGAAGCTGGCTCATGTTCATTTTCCCATCGACCAACACCCCCAAGTCCTTCTCCGCAGGGCTGCTCTCAATCTCTTCTCTGCCCAACCTGGAGCTGTGCCTGGCATTGCTCTGACCCAGGTGGAGGACCTTGCACATGGCTTTGTTGAACTTCATCAGGTTGGCACTGGCCCACCTCTCAAGCGTGTCAAGGTCCCTCTGGATGGCATCCCTTCCCTCCAGTGTATCAACCGAATCACATAGCTAGGTGTCACTGGCAAACTTGCTGAGGGCACACTCAATCCCACTGTCCATGTCACCCACAAAAGATGTTGAACAAGACCGGTCCCAACACCGATCCCTGAGGGACACCACTCGTTACTGGTCTCCAGCTGGACATTGAGCCCTTGACCACAACTCTCTGTGTGTGGCCATCCAGCCAGTTCTTTATCCACGAAGTGGTCCACCTATCAAATTGATGTCTCTCCAATTTAGAGACAAGGATGTCATGCAGGACAGTGTCAAATGCTCTGCACAAGTCCAGGTAGATGAGGTCAACTGCTTTGCCACTATCCATCAATTCTGTAGCCCAATCATTGAAGGCCACCAGATTGGTCAGGCAGGACTTACCCTTAGTGAAGCCATGCTGGCTGCCACCAATCACCTTGTTGTTTTTCATGTGCCTTAGCATGCCTTCCAGGAGAATCTGCTCCAAGATTTTGCCACGCGCAGAGGTGAGGCTGACTGGTCTGTAGTTCCCCCGCTCATCCATTTTCCCCTTCTTGAAAATGGGGGTTTTATTTCCCTTTTTCCACTCATTGGGAACTTCACCTGACTGCCATGATTTTTCAAATATGATGGACAGTGGCTTAGCAACTTCATTTGCCAGCTCCTTCAGGACCCGTGGATGGATTTCATCAGGTCCCATGGACTTGTATACGTTCAGGTTCTTAAGATGATCTCGGACCTGACCCTCTCCTACACTAGGCCCAGGGTCTTCATTCTCACTGTCCCTGCGTCTGCCTTCCAAGACTTGGGTGGTATGGTCAGAGCATTTCCCAGTGAAGACTGAGGCAAATAAGTCATTGAGAACCTCAGACTTCTCCAAATCCAGGCTAGCCAGTTCTCCCGATAGCTTCTGAAGAGGGCCCACGTTGTCCCTAGTCTGTCTCTTGTTTGCTACGTACCTATAGAATCCCTTCCTGTTATCTTCCACATCCCTTGCCAGATTTCATTCTAACTGGGCCTTAGCTTTCCTGAGCTGGTCCCTAGCTTCCTGGACAATATCCCTGTATTCTTCCCAGCCCACCTGTCCTTGCTTCCATCTTTTATAAGCTTCTTTTTTCCTCCTCTATGTTTCCTCAGCAGAAATTTAAAGATAGAGTCCCTGTGGGGGAAAAGTTGCATCAGCTCAGACTGGAAAGGTCTACAACAGATAAATAAAAAAGTCAGTCTTTGGAAATTTTGTATTATGCAAAAAGAAACACAAACCCAATCCTTATCAGCTGCATTTGTATTAGTAATGGACTAGTGAGTAATGAGAGGAAAAAGCACTCTTATTAGTCAATTGAGAAAAATTTGTATGTGAAAAAATTCAAAGATGAAAATTTCCCAAATGAGGATGTGGATGCTAATAATGCCCTGGGCTTGCACGGTAGCCAAAAATCTGGGAAGAAACGGATCAAATACAGACAAAACCTCAGCAAGTAGGTGTGACAATGATACTCTGCATGAACTTTAGCATAACCAGGGAACTGGTAGATTCATTTCAGTTTTCTGACTCCCCAAAGCAAACACAGGATAATCATGAACAGACAAAATATTTGGATGATCACAAATATGAAAAATGTGAAATGTGTGCAGCCATGAGACATACTCCAAGAATATCACAGGATGAAAAGGCAAAATGACAGTATTTGGACAAGATCACCACATTTTTGTTATGTCTGCAATTGACAAAATATCAGATGCAAATAATGTGTGTGGGATGTGATACAAAATTTTGAACATTTGTCCCTGTGTCTGTTAGCTGTTTGTGTATTATTACATAACCAGTGACCCACACATGTGGCATGCTAAGTATTTTATTATTTAGAATACTAATTCTAAAGTTCCATCAAAAGTAAGGAGTTTTACAGAAAATACTTGTATGTTAGATAGGAAAGAGAAATTACTAATATAATATTCCAGTAGCAATCCTTCAAAACATAAATTCAGTTCATCCTGTCACCTATTATGTGGGCCTTTTGCTACTCAACAGAGAGAAGGGCAATGAATCTTCCTCCTTTACACAAAGCCCCTGATAATTCTCTTTTCTACAGTGGGAATGTTATGATACACAGTACGGAAATAGTAACACAACACACCAGAGGGAGCACATGTTTACCTCAGCCCCAACTGGATGGGTTCCTTTTTATGAAATATTTTCATAGAATATGAAGATGGATCCCTTTGTACAAAGAATTCTTCCCAAGCAAATTCTCTGTCCCTAATTTTCTACTTCTGCTGCCACAACTCAAACACATCGACAAACCCCCTAGCTTATGCTTTGCTAACTTCTCTGCATTTTCTCTAAGTCCCTGTCTGAATCTTCATTTTGTATAAAAGAGACCCCCAGGGGCACTGCAAACTACAAACCTTGTGTCTTCACACCAAGAGCCTATGCTTATGATTCCTTCGTATATCCCTTATATAAACACCACAAATATAAAAAAAATCTCATTTAAGCTTTTATTTAGATATTTTTAAGTTAAGTTGCTCAAGTCCATTTTCCATCAATACAGACACTAAAAATTGAGAACAACATTTAAGGCAACATTAGCATCCATGCCAAGCTCAGTATGCAAACTTTACCACTTAAGCACCACAGCATCCAAGAATTGTCACAAGTCCCCTACCTCTGTCACACGTTCCCTTTCCATTTTAACTACGCTATCCCACATTACACTCAGTAATTCAATGTAGATGCATATTCTCAAGTAAGACCTTGTCATTTTTTTATATTTTATTTCTTATGAACTAAATAATTTTTGCGTAATGTGATATAAATGAGATACATTCCAGGGTGAAAGTATGCAGTTGATTTATGTTGTGATACCAAACAGGATTAAAAAAAAATAATAAAAATTAACATCATTATTCAATAACTTAGTATGAACATTATATGTATTTAGCCTTTTAGTAAAGGCTATACACTGAGACTTGTTAGAATGGTAATTTTGCTTTAAATTCTGATTTCTTTAGTCTTTAGTGTTACTGTTGACAAATGTTTGAGTTAAGGATGCTCAAGTGCAACTCTTACGTAAGAATATTTACAAGTATACAAAAGACCACATAGTTTTTAATACACCCGCTATTCTTAATACAGAGTAAATAAGGATTTGTCTTCTGCCTGTGGAAATACTTCAACATGTGGGTCTTGCTTTTTTCTCTTTTACAGTAAAAGGAAAGGTTTTACTTTTCCTTAAGAAGTGTATTTATTACAAGACGGTTAGCATACATATATCACATAACATACAAGACTGAAAATTAACTAGTTACAAAATAAGGAGTGGTATGTATATTTTCATATAACTGAAGAACAGGATCAGTATTTTACAAAGTACATATAAAAGTACTTCATATACAAAGAAAAATACAAATGTGCAAACACCATTGTCACAGGTGGAAATTTGTCAATTGAAAAATGCTAGAAAAATCCTTCATATTTTTGTCTTGAAATTGTAAATGCATTAAAACCAGCTGCATTTCCTATTGCGTGTGGTGAGAAGTTTATGTTCCTTTCTGACAAAATACATTAGTTATAAAAAAAAAAAACAACCCAGCAAACCCACAAACAATTTAGTAACTGAAAAATCTTATAGGTATAGTCAGTTTGGTTAGGCTGACAGTAAATTACAAGCAGAACATCTGGAAAAATGAGAAAATAGTGAATCGTATATACAAACCTTTTGTAAGATTAGTGTGCTATTTAAAATATTAACATTTTAAAATGAAAACAATGGCTTAATTACCTACATACTCTACTCAATGTCACCACTATCTGCAGATTGTAAAATTTCTACTATCTTGGGGCTATTAAAAATGTTTTGCCAGGATTTTAAGCTGAACAAACACAATTTTATCAAATGTAAAAATCTATAAACAGTCTTCCAATTCATGTGCAAAAATGTTTAAAAAGTATCAAATCATGACACATCAAACCTGATTATGTACATATTTAATATCTGTAATGTTGTTAAGGAGCTAATATTGTTCTGCTATAAATAACTTAGCTCTGTCCTGCAAAATGTCTGCATTTTAAAGATTTCAGTGCAAGTGCTTGCTTCATTGTTTAGTGCATTATTACATTTCTCATTTTGTATTTTACAGTGAGCAGAACAGCATATAAGTTAACATATACAACTCACACATAAGAGATCTTTTTTCTACTGAATTCCTAGTTTGTTCTCCATTTCTCCTGCATAGTGTCAGACAGTTTTCTTTCATTTATACCACTGCAAATAGGATCTAAAAAGAAAAGTGCTATGATCTTCAGATAATCCCTAGAATTTGAAATAGAGCAACCACATTGCAGAAGCACTCAATAAAGCACAACATTAGAGAATGACCTGCACACTGATAAGACACTTGGAAGTCTGGTATCAGGCAATTTCACTTTTTGGTCTTTAAAAATATCAACTGTCTACAAAAATTGGCAACCTGATATATATGTCACAGGACTCTCAGGCTTCATTTATTTATTTATTTAAAGGAACTGTAGATATGTTCCCTCTTATGCATGACTAGCTTGGAAATAAGAACATTTTGCTTGAAAATATAAATAAAGTGAAACTACATTTCCTGTTGGAGGGAAAATTTCTACAATTTCCTCTGGACAGGCTTCCTAACAGAACAGCTCTGAAATGACAAAACCAGGGTTAGGTGATAGTGCAAATACAGACCACTTTTATAGCTAGGAACTGTACTGAAGAAAGTGGAAATTCAGGATAAATGGATGATTATTTTTCAAAGTCCTCCCTGCAGAAAAAAAAATAGCAGTTACAGTTGTTATAATTATTGAATAGGAAAGGAATTTTAGCATATTACAAACTTTTATGGCTGAAATGTAAGGAAGGCTGGCTGGCTGTCAGTAACATTTCAGAACTTAGCTTCTTACAGGAAGAGATGCTTTAAACGTGTCTTTATCATGGAATGTTTTCCCTTTCTAAGCATCTGAAATGCAACTCTGGATCCTATCCATCCATTGTTGAGCACTCTGTGCATCTTGAGCACAAAAATTATATACACGTTTATTTGTCTTCAACTGCAAAGGAAAAATAACAACATGAAGATAAGCAACACATAACATAGAAAATGAAACTTGCATACTTTAAGCTGTAACATTCAATGCACTAATTGGGTCTGAATGTGCCATTTTTTTTTACTTCTGCTGTTGAGGGTGAGAGCTAGCTGTACAAAAATTTTTTGCCTTGAGTTGGCATGACTGCTCCTTCCGAGCTCACACCTTCCAGCAGGGTGGAAAGTAGTAGGTTCAATACACCAAGTAAAGAAACTTTCACATAAAGATCACGTAAAAACCAGAAATACTTACATCAAAGAAAGCTTTTTCACTTGCATGTTTTGGGGCTCCAATTGTCGGAGAAGCAGGAATCACAGTTTCTACTTCTGCAAGGTCTATGTGTCCCTTACAGCTTGTATCCTCACCAGAATCATAGTATCGCAGCTAGACCACAAGATAAAAAAAATAAATCCAAATATGCTACTTAGATGGGCACTTCACTTCCGTTTTCCTGGATATAACATGGAGTGGTGAGGTTGAGAGGCACAAGTGTTATTAGAACCCAAGGACATCAGACATGGGAAATTTCTAAGACAAAACTGACAGAAACCATAGCTTTAGTATATACAAAATGGTGGGATTGGTTTAACTGGCCAGTCCTCTACTTGACACTTCTGGGTAACAGAGAAGTCTCCACCATCTGCTCCTGTGCAGACATGGAGTTGGGGAAGGAGCATTTTGTTACCAGACTTTCAGAGAAGAGAAGCTTCAAATATTCCTGCATTGCATCTGGCAAGAGGATACGTGAAGGCTGAAAGTGGAACATAGTCTTTAGGATTCAGCATTCCTTATCAGTTTTTCTAACGGAAACCACCTAATCAAAGTTCATTACTTTGAAACGAATACAAAAGCTTTACTTCACCAAGGAATTAATGAAACACTTCTCTATATTTCAAGGATTTAAAATGATCAGAAAAAACTTAAATATAATTTTAGATAATTACAAACTACACAGAAAACTCACATTTTGCTATACTGCACGTAGCGGTTTGAAAGAAGCTGGCCTTTCTTTTTTTTCTCTCCTTGCAAAGATACTTTGGTATGAATGTTAACCACTCTGCAAACTGGGCTCCAATGTGCAAACAAGTTTCAAAAGAGAAAATCTCTTACTTGAAGAAAAGTGAGGAAAAAAAATACCCCAGAAATCAATGCAAAATAATGAAGCAACCTTCACAGCAGGGTCAAACAACGGAATTCCAGCTAAGACTGACCTGTATTAATCCTACATCTATGAAACTCAGGAGGATATTTGGTTACACAAAAATTTTACAAGTATTTTTCTCTTCTGCAAAACGGAACCTTTTCTTCTGTATACCCAGAGTATACGTATCTTTTTGTTTGCAAGGAAAAATGCTAATGGCAAAGTACTTGAGGAACAAAGAGGCTGCAAAACACACACTGAGCTTACAGCATCTACTACTGTTTCAATATGAATGCCTGAACAAAACTTGCTATCAGTTACCATATTAGGTCCCAGCATCCCAATTAAACTCGGAAAGAGCTTTTAGTTCTTTTGGCCATATTAAAGAATAAATTATGCTTACCACTTAATTCCTCAATGACATTCTAGAGTTAATACTGCTCGGTGCTTTAAAAAATTGATTGCATTGCTTGTGTACCTTAATGCCCAGAAAATGTCCTCAGGCACTACCTGTTGCAAAAAATGTTTGTACCCAAACAATAATGCATGACTTCCAGTCTAAAAAGTCTTTTATGATTATATGCTAAACATTTACTACTGTTTAAACAAAACAAACCAAACCCCAAAATACTAAAAAAACCTCTGTCCATTCAGAACGCTGTATCTGCTAAGAGGTATACAAGATAAACACAGATATATGGTCTATAATGATGTAACGCACACATTGCATAAATACACATCTAAAAATAATCATTATTAGCATTTGTAAACTCAATCCATACAAACTCAGTCAATAAAAAGGCAGCAAACTAGTCATAAACAAGTCCATTATCTGAAAAGGTTTTACCTGGTGCTTTGTCACATCCAGCACAAACCAGCGAGGTTTCCAACCTTTTAGTAAAGCTCCTCTTTTGTATAGTGTACCTTCAAAAGATCTGAAAGGTACAGAAAACACAGAAGGCACTTGATTCCATAATATGAATATTAGTGATACATAAAAGCCCCCAAATGACTACATACATATTAAAACACTTCTTTTACTGCAGTAAACCAAATTTGTTTTAAACCAGTAGTTTAGTTATTGGTAACTGTGATATACTGATAAATACTGTTTCAGTACTTTGGATGCATTAAATATGCAGCTACAATTTGCTTGTGCATATAAAGAGGAAGATTGAAAGCTACTGCTAGGAGAAAGAGGCCCACCCATCAAGACAACAGAAAACCAAAACCACTATGAAGGAGTAAAGAGCATATGAAAATGTAATTTTTTTTCCTTAAACAGAGACTTGTACCTAACTAATAAAAAGGGCATAAACACTCTGTAATTATTCCGTTTACCTATTTTCATCATTCTTTGATGTGAAATGATTGTATAGTGTAGTTGTTCTTCTGTCTACTCCATTAGAGGGAGAGATACTTGCACTCTGTTCCTCACCCAGCCCACTGCCAGGTATTTCCAACAAAGATCTCTTTTGATAGGAATGTAGATTAGCTGACATCATTCCTGAGGAGCCAGAAGGATCTCTTCGGAGCTAAATAATATGAAAATTAAAGAAGACAGGTAACACAATGTGTCTTGCATTGTGAGACTGTCTCAACTTTACACTGATAATACGTGGTACAATACAAGTTGTGAGTTACTATGAGGCCAAAAAAATCTTCATACTACAAGTCAGTGCTGCCTCAGAAAAGAAGTCGGAGAGATGGTAATTCAATGCATTTCTTAAGCATAACAGTTCACATAGTGTGAAAAATCAGTGTTTCAAAAAAGCCTTGTATACTCCAGTGACACAATCTTGAACAATGTCTCCCTTGATTTCTCAGAAGCATCTAGAATAAGGCAGACATTTGGACACAATAAATTTCCCTAATTTCATAGAGAAGGAAGGAAAAGGACAGGAAGGGAAAGAAAGGAGAGAGAGATGGAAGGCAAAAAGAGTGCGGTTTCCAAGAGCTACTTTACAGATCCAATACAAATTATTTTTATAGAATCTCAGTAACCTGGAGTAAGAGGCATCCTAAGTTTGGTCTTAAACTAAATGACAGCACCCTAGAGAGAGTTCTTTGGGACTGACATTAGCTATTGCATTTATCTGAGAATCCTTAAGTAACAGCTAGGACAGGAGACTGATACCAGGTATATTTATACTTGCATTTTCTATTCTGCTTCCAATTCAACAAAAAACCCCTCTGATTAGCTAGAATTAATTTTTTTTCATCTTGAATTTATCTAGGGTATAAAGTGAGCTTTAATGACTCTGACAAGACATAAAGCAGATTCCTTTTCTGAGAGGAAAGGACAAATAACAAAGTAGTGCTGTGGACTAAACATTACATGAAAGCTGTCAAATCTGAACAAGCACATGAAGCTGAAGACTTAAGGTACAGTCTTGAGCTGGCAACTCGTTGTGCCAAATTTATAGGAAAAGCTCACAAAAAGCAGTATCATTCTTCCTAGTGAACGTGGATAAAAAAAAAGCAGCCTTTGACTTAGAAAATATCTATATTGTCAGCGATTGTTTTTACCACAGTCAAGAACTGGAAACACAAGCATGAATGCTCCTGACCTTTACTAGAATCTACAGTTCCAAAATTCCATTTAGACATGGAAATATCTTTACTCATTTCTGAAACTCTGTTATGTCCTTTTGGCTTATTTTAGGAAATCAGGTTTTTTGTACTTCAAGAATCTTTTCAACATATAAAGTCATATGCTCATGCTTATTTTGCCTGTGTATCTTAATCTACTCTGGTAAAACCATTAGGTAAATAGCACAAGCATAAATATGTTTTTCTACATACAGAAATACCAAGCCAGTGTAGTGGGTTAGAACAACATTTCTGAAAGCAGTATTTTACTCCAAGAAATGCAGTGATTTTGTTAGTGCCCCAGGTAGCCTATATAGCAGGAATGGAATGCTCTATTGAATGACCTCTTTTACTACTTACATTGTCTTGCCTGGTGTCATCTTTTAGACTTATTTTGACTCTTTCCCACAAAAGCTGCCACCTTTCTGGGCTCTGATTTAATTTACTCTCCAACTTTTCGATTTCCTGAAACAAATAACAAGAGTTTTCTGATCACAGAATCACAGAATCACTTCCTGCAATCATTTTTGTACAACCATTTTCTAGTCAATATTTTTACACAGGTAACTTTTAGGCTGTGTTGACCACTGAAGTACAAAAACCTCTGTCAAACTAGCTATACACTGAAATCCACTAGACGCAGGGGTCGAAAGCAAACAAGTACAGCATCAGCCACAAAGTTGTTCTTGCATGTCACAGGTTGGAGGAGCCATCATGCTCTCAGTTCTCTGCCAGTTCTCCTGAACACACAAAATTCAACACCAATGGCCACAACAGAAACATGACAATGATAAGGATAGGCTATATTTTTATAAAAATATTTACAAAGAACAAATTCTGTGCTGTGACACCAACATTGTACATTGCCAATATTAACATTTACCCTGGTTGATAAAATGTGATACAAAGCTGTAATAAAAGAAGGAAATGAAACAGAAAGATTTATTCAGTTTGGATACCAAACTGAAACAACATGTTCTTGTTGTGGAACTTGGGAATATGACCTATGTCGATAACCTCCAGTTAGGGTTATTTCCTGTTAATGAGACAGTGCATGCCAAGTAAAAAGAGGCAATTTCATTAGTTTATGTTTACTTCTGAACACTCATCAATACATTTGTCATTACTTTGATACATGGTCCATATTCCTCACCATGCTTCCTTTCTATATTTTTACTTTCAACAACTATATTGTTATTAAAATATGGATCTTAATGAAATCAAATTAAAACCTCAGTTTTGAAATCCAATGAAGTATTGATGGAACCAAAGCCTGCCATATGAGAGAGAATTCTCATGCTATATAAAAACCAACTAAAACCCAGGTCATTTATTTTCAAAGGAGAGACAGTAAGTCTCTGACTTTATTTACGTCTACTACACCAAGTGATTAAAGCAGATTTCATGATACTCTCCAACTCCTAGCGGTCTTTTAGAATGACAGTTTCTTCAGGGTATTGTTACTGATTGAAGGACTTACAGAAAATTACTATATTTGACCAGAAAAATCTTGATCTCTAAATTGAAAATAAGAAAGCCAATATTTAACAAAACATTTCTACAAACTCTTCCCTGCTGAAAGTAAATTAGAAAATGCAAAAGTAAAATTAAATATAAGAAATCTGTCTTATCAGCAAGACTCAAACCAGAAGTTTTAAATACTGAAGACAGCTGAAAGCCATATATACATTAAATATTCTGGGATTCTCTTCCCACCAAGAAATAAAAGCAGAGTAGTTTTGAGTATCTTCATAGGTAGATACAAAATAAGGAGTGGTGAACACAAGCCAGACTAAAGGCTTCTCTAGATTACTTGCTCTTCTTTCAAAGTGCTGAGTGTAAAATGCTTCCTCATGGGATACAAATGACTGAATCAATTTAACAGACTTTTTATGTAAAAGGCTTTCCAAATTGCTGTAAAAGGATACAAGCTCTTTTGCGCTAAAAGTTACTCAGGTTTTAATCTGAAAATTCTTTGTGCCCTAGTCTTGACTTCTGAGCATGAATCTTTCTCTGCAGAATCTGGAAGTAACTGAAACTTGTTACTTAGCAACTGGGTCACATTCCTTCTTTTTTTGGCTCTACAATGAGTAGTGCTTCCAGAACTTAAAACGAAAACCTTTCAACAATCTCCTATATATAAATTGAAAAGTTAGGAATACATTCTCCTTTAATAAACCCCATGTAAAAAAACTTGCATGGCAATAAATCATTAAGATTTACTCTTGTTCCTTCAGTTCTAAATTTTACTGAAAATGTCAGATTTATTTTTTTTCTTCCACATATGGAGTAGACTATGAATAGCTGCATTTCCTTGACAGAAAAATGCCTTGAATTTATCTTTCTGGTTCATTTCCTGTTGCCTAAACTTATGGGAGCAGAAGTCAATACATATAAAAAGAAAGGCTGTAACAAACACAATCTGTGGATATATGAGTATTGATTTCCTGAAATTAGTTAATACAAACGATTAGCATTACTGTGCCTTTCAAAAGATGCACTGCTAAGTAATCTGCTTTGTAATATCTGAATGGTACAGACAGGAGTTAACTTTGGAAAAACTCCAGAACTGCGGAGACAGATCATCTCCTTTGAAACTACAATGTGTTTGTGCACACAAAACAATCTGGATAAAGTCCTTCACCGGTCAGCTGTTTTGACTGTGACAGAGCACCCTGTTTTGTGAGCCCTTCCTTGTCAGTATATATAACTCCTGGGCTAGAAGGCTTCCAAGACTTTGACCACAAATAGAAAGATACTGAATGTGTCTCCAGTGACTGAATTACTGCCTCCGTCAAGCGTTTAGACTTGCGTGTGCAACAAGTTGTACATGACTAGTTGTTCAGTATTTGGAATAAACCTTACGGTTCAGGGTCCACTTTGATGGACCAGTCTTTCTGTCACATAACTGCAAGCTCATGATCTGAAGCACTATTTTTATTGTTTTGCTGGTTATTCATTGACCCCTTTTATAGCGTTAGTTCTTTACAGTGTATATTTACAGCAGAGTTAATTTGGGTGACTGGCATCTTTTGAGTTTGCCAACCTCTCGCTGAGCAATCACCACCTAATGTTAAGTGATGTAACTGCTTATTTGGAAGAACAGAATGTGTAGGTTCACCTCTCATAATTCTTAAAAGTAGTGGAATCTGATCCACCCTCAATGAATTACGAAGACTGAAGACCTTTAGGAATGCAAGCAAATTAGTGGGAAACAGTGGAGATGTGTCTGCCCTCCAGGATTTGATTCGTATTTTCACTAAAATACTGGTAGATTACTATCTCTAATACAACTGGAAACCAGGCATATATCACGGAATGGTTGAGGCTGGAAGTGACCTCTGGAGGTCATCTGGTCCAGCTCCCCTGCTGAAGCACGGCCATCTAGAGCCAGTTGTCAGGACTGCTCACAGATGGGTTCTGAGTATCTCCAAGGATGGAGATACTCAACCTCTCAGGGCAATCTGTGCCAGTGTTCAGTCACCCTCACAGTGTGTGTCCTGATGGTTTAGATGGAACTTCCTGTGTTTCAGTTTGTGTCCATTGCCTCTCATCTTGTCACTGGGCACCACTGAAAAGAGTTTGGCTCTGTCTTCTTTACACATTCTATTCAGATATCTATATACATTGATAAGATTACCCTGAGCCTTCTCTTCTGCAGGCTGAACAGTCCCAGCTCTCTCAGGTCTTCCTCATTGAAGAGATGCTCTAATACCCTAATTGTATTTGTGGCCATTTGCTGGACTCTCTCCAGTAGCACCATCTTGTTCTTGTACCAGGGAGTCCAGAATAGGGCATAATACTACAGGTTTGGCTTTAGCAGGGCTGGCTAGCGGAAAAGGATCACTTCCCTCAACCTGCAGGCAATATTCCTAATCCATCCCAGGACACCACTAGCCATCGTGCCTGCAAGGACATGTTGGCTCATGATCAGCCTGCTGTTCCCCAGGACACCCAGCCCCTTTCTGCAAAGCTGTTTTCCAGCTGGGTGCCCCCAGTGTACACTAGTGCATGGGGCTGTTCCTCCCCGGCCACAGGACTCTGCACTTCCCTTTGTTGAACATCGCTTAGATAAGTTAGCTCATTTATAATGTATCCCAACATACTCATGTCAAAAGATCATTTGAAGAGCTAGTCTTCATGGGAAACATTTAACCCAGAACTTTACCCTGTACTGAAGACATGGCTCTTGGATGTACTACACTGTGGTGCTGTCTTACTGAGTTTTTCAAGTAAAGAAAGCAAGTGCTTAGAGGGGAAAAAAAAAATGTTTTGCGGCAAAATCTACCTTTTTTAAATGGAAAAATTCTGCTAAAACTATTTGTAACTAATCTCTGAAAGAAAATAAAGGCATAGGTATGCTGTTTCATAATTACCTTTCATTTTCTTCAAAAATGGCTATGTAGCTACTCTTAATATCAGTACCTTCTTTCTCATTTCTATTATGCAGAAAGGCCATCAGAAAATGGTCTTAAAGGGGAGCACCTCTGTTTGGATCTGCTTTTGAACATTTCTGTCTCCAAGGTACACTTTTCAGAATGTAAGATTTGAACAACCTAGCTCACATTTCTGTCTCTGATGTGGTAGAAGTGAATTGAGCAGCTTTATACAGAAATCTGTATTTTAAAATGCATTTTATCACCTGCAAACTTTAAAAGGCTTCATTTGGGACTAAATGAAGGAACTGTGCTAACTGGTCAACTTCCTAAAACTCAGAAACATAAGGATTTAGGGAAACAAGAGAGCCATCACACATCTGGTTAAAGGTGAGTTGTTATGCACCCAAAACACTTTAGAACATTTACTGCTAAAGAATTACACCTTTTGCTCTTCACAGAAGAGCACCACATTCTACCAAGGAAAATTCTCAATTAAGACACTCATTAAGTTTTCTGCTTCAGCTTTAGATCCTGAAAAGCACTATCTAGTTTTTAATTGAAAAATATCTTTAGAACAAACAAATTTGGGCTTATCATTATAAACTAAGGGAGAATCAATCTTCCCCAGTAATTTACAATTGTTAAATATGGTTTCAGTTCAAACATTTTTTTGGATACCAATACATTCTCAATAGAGTCATGATTAAAGAGAGGTCTTTCTCCTACATCAGCAATAGCCCTAAATTAACAACTTGTTTTAAAAGAAAGTTCACTTTGCTTTTTGAACTTACAAGACTATTTTTGTAACCTTTATACAACCTCTTCAAAGTTTTCCAAACGTTCCTCTCCCTCACTATCTTTTATTACTATAATCTAATTCACAAACAACATTTAAACTCTATAAAACCTGACCTACATATCTTTAGAATATTATACGTCCAATTTCCCTGTTATATGGCAGTTTCTCACAGCTGTGGATATGGATAGTTTGGCATTTACCTCAGGAAGAAATGCAAAAGAACACTGTTGCTCTATTCCTGTTTTACTTCTGGCCTCTAGTTACCTGATATGAAAGCTCTCTGGGTTTCTTTTGCTAAAGAATTTCTGATATGACCCCTGCTGAGAGACAGCTTGCTCTTTGCATTTGTGAAGTTGTAAGCTCTGAGAAGTTCTGGCTATTTTATTTTGAGTCGAGGGGAGTTTTACAAGTGATTAATTTATTATTGTTTAATTGGACATTGTTCCTGTGTTTGATAAATTATGATTGGAATGAATGGAACAAAAGAAATTCGAGGAATGTGCCAGAAAAAAGCTAACTCTCTAGCAAAAGCAAGTCTATCCTCAAGGACTCAAATCCATTCAGAAACTTCCTGCCTTAAAACTTTGCTAAATATCATCTTTGCTGTAGGGTAGTTTGGGGCCCTACAGCATACCCCAATTTTCCAAGCATTGGACTATTAGCCTCTGGAATCCCAGCTTTAACAGAAGGTAAATTCTGCAAATAGATTTCAAAGTGAAAAACTGTATATAGTGACCTGTATCTGAATATGCAGGTAGCTTGAAACAATAGCTCCAGGAAGTGAATAATGCCTTTGTCATTTTCCCACACCATCAATTAAGATACTAATATAAATATTAGGACCGTTAATTAATTATAATCAACCAATAAACATTTAAGAAAATACAGATATTAAATCAACTACAACAATTATCATGACAACAGGATTCTTTTTAATCTTCTAATGCAGAAACAACAAAACCTAAGCAGCCTACACAAGTTGAAACAAGAAAAAGCCAAAATCATGCATATATTTCAAGTTTTTATAACCATATTTGGCATATATGACCAAAATATTCTGAAGAATCTAAGTCTACATTTCGGTCCTAGCAAACATGAATAAATTGATATCAATCATGGAAAGCTATTTGAGAAATCCGGGCCAAGATGTTCAGTTTATGTTTGTGTATCTGCCTCTTACTTGTTAAAGTCAACTAGTGTCACATTTTGTTATCTGATCTGTCTGGAAATCTATGCCTTAGCCATTTTACTACACACCTACTTTAAACTGAGTAGAAAGAGGAAAGGAAAGCTAGATTCCACATTTGCTCAATTTAAAATAACAGTTCTTGTATTTCTTATAAAAGGCAACCTAAAATTTCATTATACTACATACCTTATTATTTAAAAAAGACAGAATCCATGACTGGCTTTCTCATAGTTATTAACTACTGTTAAAGTGTACTCCCAGAAAAGTGTTCATTCAGAACAACAGTACTCAAGCTTTGCAAGAAGTCTGACTGATTCCCAGACCAACCATCACTTCTCAACATCAGCCAGTTAGTTTTACTAAACATCTGTTTTCACATCTATCATGATCCTTTTAATAACAGTCTATCTATAAGGCATTAACTTAAAAAGTAAATGTTAATTTCATGAGCATAAAAGAACTTACTGTTCTGTGTAATGCATTTACTTACATTTAAAAGGCTGCTGATGGCATCAGGCTGTATTTTTTTAACATCATCATAACACGGCCATACTATTTTCCTCTTAGTTTGAGAGAGTGAACCATCTGATTGGTCAGTTTCCTCTGAAACATTGCATTTGGCAGTTACCATGGTCCAATCATAGGAAGGACCTGTAGCCAAAATCTCTTCCACATAATAATCCCACTTTTTGAGGCTGGACATATTTACATTTGGTTTCAGTGCCTATTTGAAAGAAAGTTTTGTTGAAATGACAGAAAGTCTTTGAGCTTCAGACTCACAATATGATGCTTATATTTTTCTAGATCATTCTAAATTGAACTGTATACTGCACTTGATTAGTTGTGCTGCAGTTTGGTAATTTCCACTTGGCTCAGTCAGATCAAAACCTAAAACTAATACTAGTTTTGGGAATATACCACTCATATTTATCCTTCTGCTAAACCAAGTGCCTACCAAGAACTCTAGTTCAGCATATGTCGCTAGTACCTTCACAGTCTTTGTGCCTCCTGTTAAAGATGTAAAAGGTACTTGACAGCAATCACCCTTCAGTTTTTCTCAGCAGAAAATCCAAGACTACCATGACAGAAAGGACACAGGCTATCTAACATAGGTGGATATGCTATTTGGAAAAACCATGGTAATAAGTAGGCAGCCAGAGACTGCAGATCTTTCAGAATAGTTTAAAACAGAGCACTTTGTATTAAATATTTTGTGGTTGTTGTTTTTTTCCTTTCAAAAAATTAACTAAGATTTTCAGTTTGCACGCACCTTACCTGAAGGGCGTTACTACCTCAGGTGAACAGACAAGATTAAAGTCTGAAGAGTGATGCATAGTCATAATGACTAATTCTGCTACCATGTTAGCATTTCATATGAGGAAAAAGCTTATTTTAAAAAAGACAAAGAAAACACTACAAAAATATCAAAAACTACTCCTGATTGCTTACTAATCAGGCTACGCTTACAGCAAAATGAATAGAATATACAGTGAACAAGCAATCATTCAAGCTCTAAATTCATCACAGTGAGGGTTCTACAGAGAAAATAGATGTTTCTCTAAAACAAAGATATCTGCAGCACTTTCTATTCACTGAATACCACCCTCTTGTTTTCTCCCTCCTTCCTCTTGCACTACCGCTTTATTAGGTAAGTATAAGTGCATGTGCGCGTGGTGTGTGTGGGGGGGTTGAAGGGAGCAGCACCTTTGACTGCAATAAAGATCTGAGGCAGACTCAAAGTATCTTAAAGGAAATAATTATTTCCCCCTTTTTTAAATGAGATCAGTTATTTATATAGCAGATTTGAGTGCAAGGTGCTATGTGTGCTAAAATACAATGTAGTGAAACAACTTGAGGAACAAGGAAAACCAAGAAACACCAACAAAAATATTAGTTGTGCCCCAGCCCCCAGACAGTGGAGACTGTCCTGTCATTATGTTTTCTGGTCACCAGCAGTGGACAGACATGCAAACAATGATTTATCAGGATGAAGCTCACTGCCAAAGCAGGAGAGAACAGCACAGGAATAAACACATGTGGGGCAGTGGATGGCAGGAACATCTTAAAAACAGCCTTGCACCCTGAGCTACAGTAAAACCAGACCCTTTTCTTGCAGTTTCTGAGACATCTTGTCTGCTTCCCTGGCTACTGCACAATTCTGTAACGGCAAGTGTATTGTGAATTTTATATAATTATTCAAGACACAGTCAAATCTAGTGGACATATATTATCATATGAGACAGTGATAAAGATAGTGATTCAATCAGATCATTATGAAATGTATCTCATTATCACTCTAAACTCATTTCCCCATAATTATGGCTTCCAGCATGTAATTTTTTTTTAACAGTCTGCGTAAACATTAAGATAATTTTTATAATCATTCCTATAATCAAATGAAATGAAAGAAAGATCCTCACTTACTTCAGCAAGATGCATAAATACATATTCTAGAATGTGGCTCTCTAAATGACATTTCCATAACTAAGCCTATGAGACACTGATACAATCAATAAATGTGTGTCTGGGTCAACTCTCCATCAAATGCTTTATTCAGCTGAGAACAATTAAGATAGCAAAACGTACCCACAGAATCCCTCAGAATAACAACCAACCTGTTTGGTTTTTTAAAAATCATACCTCTATTTCAGCAGGGGCATAGAGGTAATTGAAGAAAATAGGGCTCCTTTTGTGCATCTTTTCAATACATTCCCAAATACAAACTCCTTTTTTGGCATGTTTATCTCCTTTATCTTCAAATAATGTCCCTAGAGAAAGAAACATTGGCAACAAGGTAGCTTTATGATAATAAGTAACAAGCACTAAAGCACAGATACAAGCAATTTCACAGACTAAATCTACTATCAAGTGCCTCTGCAACAAGAGATTGCATTTGATGAAATAACTTCTGTGTTTTGCAACTGCAACTATTCAGTAGTATTATATTTATAAACCTGTTCTGAAATCTACAGAAATACTTGAGTGTATTTATGAATGACCCTTTCGGCTTGCAGCTATGCTGACTCAGCAGATCACCAAGCCCTGCTAACTGATGCTGCCCCACACTACCTGAGGTGACCAGCTGTTCCAGTCTGCTGCACCAGCTGCACCACTTACCTGCAAGTAACTCATTTCCCTAAACTGAGTTACTTGCTGACTCATATCAGAGAAAACAAATTAGGCTAGTGTAAATGTTAGCCATATATTTGTGCTATCTGACATTACTTTGAAAGGACATACAGATTATCCAAAATCTACTGGAACAGGCTTTTATATTGTATTAAATGGTATTTGAAAGCAAATTACCCTTAAATAAACTAATACCTCCTCCCACCTAACCCTTCTCCCTCCTTGAAGAACCATCTAACAATCCAAGTTGGAAGGAAACACAGAGGTCATTGATTCCAACTTCTTGCCTTTGTTCAAATGCAGGCATATAATGGAAATTAACTTTTTCGTTAAAATAAAATGGTTGCTCAAGTTTAGCCTGTTCCACAGTTTCTACGTGTCATGGGTTCAGCAGCAGCAGTCAATTTTTAATCCTTCATAGTAGCTGGTGCAGTGCTGTGTTTTCGACTTCCAGTCTGGGAACAGCACTGGTAACACTGATGTTTATAGTTACGGCTTAGAATGTTTTGGTCTGACCAAGGACCTTCTGAGTCTCATGCTCTGCCAGGGAGGGGGGGAAGCCGGGGGGAAGCAGAGACAGGACACCTGATCCAAACTGACCAAAGAGGTTATTCCATGCCACAGCACATCATGCCCAGGATGTAAAAAAAACTGGGGGCCGGAACCCGGAAGAGTTTTTTAGCTCACAGCTCGGTCGTTGGGTGGTGAGCAGCTCTATCCTCTTCCCTTGTATTTCTCTTGTTATTATTATTAGTGGTGGTGGCGGCAGTGGTTCGTGTTGTACCTTGGTTGCTGGGCTATTCTTGTCTCGACCCGTGGGAGTTGCGTTCTTTCGATTCTTCTTCCCATTCCTCCCCCCCGCCTCTTGGAGTGGGGGGGAAGAAAAACTCTTCCCTTGTATTTTTCTCTTGTCATTATTATTATTGGTGGTAGCAGTGGTGGTTTGTGTTACACCTTAGTTGCTGGACTGTTCTTATCTCAACCTGTGGGAGTTGCATTCTTTTGATTCTCCTTCCCATCCCTCCAGGAGCGGAGGGAAGAAAGAGGGGGAAGTGAGTGAGTGAGCAAAACTGTGCGTGGCTGAGAAGCTTAAACCACGACACTACGGTTCTTAAAAGAAGCATTCAAATTGACTGTATGCCATGAGAACCACTCCACGAAGCAGTGCAATTCAGAGCACGTAAGTGTTTCGCTCAGTGAACAAGTTCCAAGAAAAGCCTCAACTGTGGCTGTGTGGTCTTCTTAAGAGGGCACTGAGAGTAGATAAGACCTTGGAACCAGTAAGGTTGCACACGACAGATGCAGTAAAAGGAAATACAAAAGAAGAGAAACACTGAAAGAACGCAAGAGAAAGAAGTGAGAGATAACAGATGGGAAAGCTTTCCTCTCCTGAAACCTCATGCACCCTCTGAAGATTCCTAAGGACTTTTTTTTTCTGTTAAAATAAGGTATTTAGTAGGGGAAACTGAATCATGTGGATAAATTGCTAAAAAACACGGAAGCATGACACTAATTTCTTCTTCTTTCCCTTAGTCCCATCAATAGCATGGTTCAGGAATCATTAACTCAGAAAATTCTACATGTTTTCCCCCCTAATTTTGATTTATGTTCCTCAAATGGAATTCGTTACATCATCACCATGCAATTACTGGACTATCTCAAACTAGGCAAATTTGTAAACCAAATATTGACGAAAAAAAACCTGACAACTACAAAACCAATATGCAATTAACAAACATCACACATACCATGTTCTAGTCTTTCGTAATCTGAATCCAGAAGAAATGTTTTAAATCGATTTGATACGTGATGAAAAGCCAGAAACTTCAGATAATATTGATTGAACTCAAACTCTGTTGGGAACTGGTTATGAATCTAGGAAAAAAAAAAAAAGAAGAAAAAAAAAGAAAAAAGAAAAAAAAAGAAAAAAAAGAAGGAAAAAAGAGGATATTGAGATATAATACACAGAGATGTGCAAAAATAATGATGTGCAATATGACAGCAAAATAAATCCCCTGTGAATGCTGACAATAAATACATCCATACTGTAGACAACATAACCACCTAAGCTGAAGTACAGCTGGTTTCTCTCCAATAACTCTTTATTGCTATTTCAGTTAATTCACTGATTTTAAGGGATATACTTAAAATTTACATGTAAGTTAGAAGCAATGTTTCAAACTCAACAATTTCAACACATACCACCTAGAAAGGTAAGTCTACAGGGATGGGGTATCTTTGAAAATGACAAATGCATCATCTTCTAAAATGCTTAATCTCCATATGATATGAATAATTACAACCTTAGTAAACCAACAGGTGCTTCTAATACAATGATTAGTGAAAGTCATTATTTTTTAATTCTTTTTCAAATCTACATGCTCCAATTAACTTAAATATCTCCTAAATATATTTAATAATCTTACACTACTATCAGCCTTTGTTAGTTTTCCAATGCATTTTGGTTTTGTAATCCCATTAGATATCAATGTGTACTTAGTTTAAGTCAGAAATACTGCACTCCAAAATCTCCTGTGCTAGTAACCATTAAAAGGGTATTCCTGCAAATACTGGAATAACTGACTACATCTATCATGGTAGCACCCTCACCTCCCTTTACACGGGGTGCTGTAACAGAGCTGCTTATTGAGCTTAAAAGAAGTCAGCTCTAGAAAACCATTCCAGTTCAATTATATGCAATAAATTATCACATAGATACAGAAGAAAAATAAGAAAAGCTTCCTGCAGTGACATCACATGCATAAACTCAGTTGTCTTAGAAACAGAGAATCTGCCAGATGCTTCTATGGTGAAAGAATGATTTTGAATTAATAATTCAGCTGACACCTGGACATATTGGCATAAACAATGACTTTTTACATGATGATGCAGTTCTAATTCAGGAATTACTGCTTCATTTGTTTTCTCTGCATCTTTAGTTTAACCCATGACATTTAATGCACATACTAGCTCTGTGGTGACTTTCTTACTGAACATAGCATGTTGAGACTATAATGGATAAAATTATTTTGAAAGGACCCAATGTTTATTTCTGGTGAATGGGTGATTTTAAAAAACTTGATCATAATACATTACACTTCAGGGTCAAGCTGCAATCTAATTGGATTCCATAGTTGTCTATAAGTTACACAGAATCCAATGACACTTAACAGAAACGTTCAAGTATAAATCTTCAGTAAATTTATTTTTCACAGTAAATTCCTATGAAACTTTATCCATTCATTTTATCTCAAAAGTCTTCCCTAGAGTTTACAACCGTACTGTTAGAATTTGGTATGTAAATACTATGCCATCATGACTTAGGAAACTAACATTTGTTAAGTCCCATTTCTTAAAAAATTACTCAGAGTTGCATTCTAAATAGGATTGTAAGACATTTAGCTTAAAGATTTTTTCTAACAGACAAGTCTATATTATATATATTACACTGATTATGCAGTAAAGCTGTATACCCACACGCCCCTACTTGGCTGAACATAACACTGGCTGAAAAGATTATAACCCCTAGACAACCCTATCTTTCCTCATGAGAAGTTACTGCCTCCTTCAGATTGATGTGCTGAACTGCTTCTAAATTGACACCCATCAAAATAAGATGGCCTTTTCTACCAGTATTTTTCTACTATTTTGATAGGAAATGGCAGGCAGGTTCACATGAACGCCTTTGCTAAAAGATAGGAAGGGTAGTATCCCCACCAGCAAAGAAGTGACAAACAGCTCCAGATGGCCTGCGGGGAGGCAATCCTTATGCTAACAGAGCTGCAGCCAGGGCAGGTGGTCACAGCTTAAGACCGAAAAACAGAAAATACAGATCTTCCTGTAAAATTTATCTGTTAATAACTCGCATATTTTATATTAAAGGATACACAGAAGAGTCAGCTACCTAGTGACATGCATTAAAGCTGCTGAGATGAATTACCATGGCAACTTTCTTCTATTTCCTTGACACATTCACATCTATAGTAGAATATTTCAGGCATCTTGCAGCTTGAGGCAAAATCACACCTGACATTTGTTAACAAAAGGGATTCATCCCACTCTACATTTCATCCTAACATTTTAAGACAGGATAATTATAATCTATTATTCCATATTCTTAGAACTCCAGATCGTGTTAAACATGACTCAGAGAAAAATCAAACATTTTGCCTTGAAGAAAACATGGTACATTCTGTTGAATGACAACAAACCAAAACCCTGAATTTAAGTTTCATCTTTGTTCTGAATAACCTATTTGTTTTCAAAGCTTGTGTGACCTCCGGACCGCAGAAAAAATTACTCTACAGGTATGCGTGGATAATTTCCTTGCTTTTCTTTACGCCACCTTTCTAAGATTTATTACAGTAAAACTGAAGCAAAGTGTTTCTAGGGGGAGAAACAGGATATAGGCTATATCTACATAAGCAAGTAATTTGGAGCAAAAGGAGTAAACAGACTGAAGCAGCTGGTGCTGAGGTCCCTGCAGCTCTATTACATATTTGCTGTTTTACTTTGGACCAGATTTAGTCCGGTTGAGTTGATGACCCCATTGTACACTGATGACCCCAACAGTTTCAAGCTAAGTGATGAATCATCTTGTAAGAGATGGTGAATTTTTAGTACATACCAGAAGCAGAACTTGGGGTTAAATTCTTCTAAGAAAAATCTAGCACACATACACCAAAAGGGCATCAACATATGGTAAGGAGAGATGCTGGAGGGATTTACTTCAAAATTACACTACTGCTTGAAATCATACATAAGTTTACTCCTTTGTACTAATACACACACTTATCCAGTCAGCTCATTAAAGCTTGGAGAAGACATCTTACAGCAGACAGAACACAGCACCAGACAAATGATTTACACACAGAACTGAATGAACCCCCAAGCAGATGGGTTTCAGCACTGGAAGACATGGCTATTCTGTCCTGTTGCAGCCACTGCAACCAAGAATTTTTATTTCTACTCCAGAAAAGGAGCAATAACCTTAAGCTGTTGTAAGAATTAGTGTGACAATTGGGCAGATTAACTCGTTTGAATGAAAAATGCAGTACTGATTATCTTTGGAGAAATGTCCCCATTTAAAATAAAAACCTCAGGAACACAGCCACTGAGAAATAGATTGATGAAACAGATATGACACATACTTCTGCCATTTTCTAGTGGGGAAAGCTATAGGAATCAAACCAAACTCCAAGAATACAGTTATCAACTTGCAAGACAGCAATAATGATGGTTGCTCGTATTTAATATCTGCAAAGCATTTATATTCACTGGCTTGAGATGAAGAAAAGGACAGACTTTAGAATTAACTTGAAATGACTAATATTCTGAACCTAACTTCTTCATACACAATGTAACTGCTGGTGTCCACCTTCTTTTGAACATGCAGTACATATAAAACCAAGAACATCTCAGGACCCCCTGGTTCATAGGTTGTTTTTCCTAGAACTGATGGAGTACAAGGCCTCTTCAAAACTCATTGTCAAGCACAAGGAATTAAAAACTGTCTTGTCACTGTGCTAACAGTCACTCAATTTCTTCTTTTGAACAAAGGTGTCCCAGGCTGCCAAAAGCCAGTCTTAAGGTTAAAAAACTTCTATTTGAAACCTGCATAAATGACCTTAGAAGATCTGTAACGCCAACCATCCCTTTTTCATGTGGGTGGATCAGCCCCCTCTAGGCAACCACTCCAGCTCTTTATGAGGTGAAATTCATTCACTTCAGTAAAACCTAGAGAAGGAGGTTGCTAGTCTTCTCTCAAACCACTAGCTATAACATCTGAAATAGAGGCATCTATGCACTTATTTGTTAATTCTTCTTGCAAACTAGAATTAGAGATTGACTTACCTGATGCACACAGTCCAAGAACTGTAAGAAAACAGGAGCAAATCCACTACCCTGACAATTGAGAGTCAGACTACTACGTTGACTGAATTTATGACCAAAAGAGAGCCACTCTTTTTCCACCAGCATTCGAAAGCCTTCAAGAGTCCTATAGAAGGGATCGCTGAGTAACTGCACCAGAGATACTACCTAGATTACAAGACAGGATATACTGTGTAAAAGGTGACAGAAGTTAGGAGAACACTTCAGTCAATTAATATAAATATTTTATAAACTGTTTATAGTTCAAGGAAATAGAGGCCTTCATATAAACTCAATTACAAGTATTTTACCAAATATATTAAGTAGTTTAATAAAACAAACCAAATCATATTTCACATGAAAAAGCTTCAAATAAATTGAGACTTTACAATACTGTAAAAGTCAAAACCTGATCAACTATAGACTTTGGAAGTCATTATAGTGCTTGCCACATTTAAATTACATTTGAAATAAGACCACTTTTGTTAATAAAACAGGATAATAAACATTTATAATATAGTATTGGTTACCTCAGTAAAGAAAGTGTTAAAGAATTGGTCCTGAGGGTGACACTAGAGTTTCTGCAGTGTTGTCATGCTATGGTGCTCACTAGCCAACTTCAGCCTGTTTTTGTACACAGCATTTCAGGAGACTAAAATCCAGCACCAACTTCTTTCACTTCCAGCTGTTTATGTCCCCTTCTCTATTCTTCATTTTTCAACAATGATTCCAATAATTATGTTAACATTCTTTTGTGGGTTTGTTTACCTGCTATCAGGGTGTTGGCTGCACACAAAGTTTTTATTTACTGGAATTACTGAAATCTGTGTTTATCTTCTGAAATATGACACAACTACATGTACACAATGCGTCCATTAAACAAAGCAGCAGGTCTTCATTCACCTAATTTATAGTTTGATTCAGAAAGTTATCTGTTGTGCTGATCTGTTCTTGCAGCAGGTGTTACAGTCTCTTTGGCACAAATTTAGTTTTCTCTCTGTGTGTGGTCTCCTAACTTCATTTATGGAAAGTGAACAGCAAGAGAAAGAATTCCTCTCCTTCCCTCCTATGCTTAAAGCGAACTTTGTTTACAAAAATAAATGAAAAGTTGTGGGGACTTTGAGCTTTCATTCTCATATATGGTCAGGTGCAGGAATGCAGACTTTATATCTAAGCCTTAGAGCTGTAATTCCATCAGAACCTATGGGACAAATTCATTTTAAGAAACTTTTATAATGTAAATGCAAATGAATCCAAGAATTCGTGCTTTCTAGTTTCTTCTCTGCTGCCACAACACAAATTGATTAATGTTACAGCCAAATTATCAGCCACTACTGTTTGGTGTTTTTTCTTAATATTTAGCTATTTCAAGGTTTTAATAGAAGCTTACTTGTGCAGTAATATCCCAGCCATCCTCCAAACAAACCATAACAGAAGAACCATTTTCAAGGAGCTCAGAGATGATGACACCCAACTGCATTATCCTGTGAAGCTATAAAGTATTACAAATAAGTAACATACTCAAGTAAAACTTTCTAGATATTATCAATAAATATAATACTTTCATATTTAATATTAAATATGGATTACAAAATCTACATATAGTGGAGAGAAATGCACTGATGCAACAGATTAAAAAGCTATAAAACGTAACAGTCTTGGGATTTTAATCTAAACTACAACAAACTGAGAAAAGATAGGAACTTAAGCTATTAAAACCAATGAGTACTGTAATAAAATAGCTGTCATAAAAAGGAGAATGGGAACAACACACTTGACAGATTTATTGTAGCGAAATTCCATCCTGGGCTTAACACTAAAATAACTTCCTGTGAAATATTAAGGTTCCACAAAGTCACTAAGTACTTTAATGCGAGAACTCATGTAAGATATTTACAAGATAGAATTCCTAATGTCCAATCCCATGGAAGTCTGCAATGAAATTCGTAACAGTAACAATGAGAATGAAAAAAAAAAACAAATCCAAACCTGAAAACAAACACAGAAAAATGTTATTTCTATAACCTGGAAATAGTTCAGGTAGATTAAACAGTGTTTCTTATATTTGGGTGGACTGGCTAAAACATATGGAAAGAGGGCAAACTAAGTATCTGTATTTAATGAGAAAGTTGGGGCTGTTCAGCCTGGAGAAGAGAAGGCTGCGTGGAGACCTCATAGCAGCCTTCCAATATCTGAAGGGAGCCTATAGGGATGCTGGGGAGGGACTCTTCATGAGGCTCTGTAGTGAGAGGCCAAGGGGTAACGGGTTCAAACTTAAACAGGGGAAGTTTAGATCGGATATGAGGAAGAAATTCTTTACTGTAAGGGTGGTGAGGCACTGGAATGGGTTGCCCAGGGAAGTTGTGAATGCTCCATCGCTGGCAGTGTTCAAGGCCGGGTTGGACAGAGCCTTGGGTGGCATGGTTTAGTGGGAGGTGTCCCTGCCCATGGCACGGGGTTGGAACTAGATGATCTTAAGGTCCTTTCCAACCCTAACTCTTCTATGATTGTATGATTCTATGATTACGTAGTGATACTAAAATTCCTCGAGCAGATGTGGTAGTTTATTCCTCTGGGAAGGGTTATTGACTTGAATGAGATTGATTCAAACATGATAGGTATAAGCAGGTTAAAAAAATTAGGTGAATTTGGGCAATTTGGTTTTACTATGAGACTATACATTATTATTACTACAACAAAAATATTTGTTATGTTTGTACTATTTTTGTCATGCTATGATAGCGTTCTTGGTAAACATCATAACAGACAGCACATAAGCAATTCAGGTTTTTACAGCAGAATGAAACTGCTCTTTGCAGAGCACTGAATACAATTCAACCAATAGCAGCAGTAGGAAAGCTGAAAGCCTGGAAGAAGGGAGAAAGCAGTATAGGAAACCAAAGAAAAAAAAAGATGGCAAGAGATGTCTAAGGTCATTTATGCAAGGAAAAAGGAAGTTTGGAAAGTACAGAAGACACAGGAAAGTGAGACAGGGAGAACAATATTAAAAAACCCCAACCCTATGAATATTACCATGGTAATTGTGATGGAAAACATTTCACTCCTCTGAACATTCATATAGCCATAGCTTAGAAAATAAAAGAAACTAATTTTCCAGCAATTTTTAATAGGAAAAGACCGAAATGAGCACCACTTTTAAAATAAAGTGCCTTGTTTGTTGTTCCATACTTTTAGGGAGGAGAATAGGAGAAATGCTATTTTTTTGCATCCTTAATATAGAAACTGATATGCAATCTGATTACACAGATTCAACATATAAAAATGCAAAATACTATTTTATCGTTTGTATAAGGAAAATAGGGCAGCACTTTAAATTTCTTCTTATGAATTCACACCCTTATAAACAAATATTTAGCCTGTAAGTCAATACTGTGTAACTTCTATTGTCCAGGAGAGGAAAGCTTACCAAAAAAAACCACATTTCCAAGATGACAGATCTATGGTCTTTCACAGGAATAGTCGAAAAAGTGTCAAATTAGTCATAAATTTATTACATAAGTCACATATGACATGACTTAAACCATAGAAATGCGGTTTAAATGACATACAGCTAGTGTGTTACATTATGATCAAGTCCTAAGCAAAGAGATTCACTATTACTTTTCCTCCAAAATACGCCAAAAGAGAGTAATTCAAATGTTATAAACTCTCCTTGATCTCTGTGCTCTTATAGCCCTGGTTTTGGCTGGAATATAGTTAATTTTCTTCCTAGTAGCTGGTACAGTTTTGCTGTGTTTTTGCCTTAGTCTGAGAACAGTGCTGATAACACACCAATGTTTTAGTTGTTGCTCAGTAGCACCTACCCTGATCAAGGCCTTTTCAGTCTCTCATGCTCTGCCAGAGAGGAGAGGCACAAGAAGCCGGGAGGAAGCAGAGACAGGACACCTGATCCAAACTAGCCAAAGGGGTATTCCATACCACAGCATGTCATGCCCAGTATATAAACTGGGGGGAGTCACTCAGAAGGGACTGATCACTGCTCAGGTCAGGCCGGGTATCGGTTGGTAGGTGGTGAGCAATTGTATTGTTCATCACTGCTGTTCATTGTTTCCCTTTCCCCTGTTGGTTTTTATGTTCTCTCCCCTTACTATTTTCTTTGTCATTATCATTATTAGTATCATGATATTGTATTTTGGCTATTAAACTTTTCTTATCTCAATCTGTGGGTTTTACATTTCTTTGATTCTCCTCCCCATCCCACTTGGGAAGGGGGGAAGAGGTGGGTGAGCAAGTGACTGTGTGGTATTGAGTTACCGCCTGGGTTTAAATGATGATGTAGGGGCATGTTTATTTCATCAAAGTGATATTCATTTGCCTACATTTACCAGCTTGCTCAACTACTCTGTGATTGAAAATGTTCACATGATGATGGAGTCAAGTTTTCATGCTCTTCCCACTTCCCCCCTTCCTGAAGAATACGGTGGCCGGACACAGCAATGACCAACTCCTGTGCTCTCTATGGAGTGATCACACCTCAAGGGAAGAAATTAAGCCACTCTTTGCACCGTGTAGCACATTTCAACCAGGAGTAAATTTTTTAATGCATAATTACTGAAATGACTGTGTTACATGCTATTTCCTCCTTAAGAAAGCAGCACAGGAGTCTATTCTGTTTTCTATGATTAACTGCATTTAAGAATATTCCAAACATAACATAAAACTGCTTAAAACATTCACTGTAATTGAAACAGTTTTAGATATACAAAGAGCAGACTTTTCCACATCCTTCGTAATTTGCATCCTGCAGTTACTTCCAGCCCTGTTTTTGTTTGGTTAATCTTTATGTAAGGCAATATGGGACAGGGAAGTAAAGGAACAGATACAGAGAAAACACACTAACATACAAAGAATCCCCTCTCTCCTGCAAACACTTTGCCATACCCCAACATCAGATAAGAGATGCTAGTTTATTTGTTAAGTACTTGTGCATATGGAAAATCAGAATGAGAACACTTAAAAAGAGCAGTAAATCAGTTTTAAAATCAAGAGATTCATTTACTGCTCTATACGTTTTTTAATTTTTAAAATATATTAGAAAAAGCAGTGAAAACCAACACCATAAATTTATATAGACAGAAGAAATGGTCATCTCTACCTGTGTATGTGTTCCATGCTATAAGCCATAAATTATGTCATAAAAAATGCCTCCCACATTTGTACATGTTATGATTGCATTAAAATAATAATGCTTATGGAATGACAGAATTGATAATATGCAAAATAATTACAATGAACAAATAAGAACAGCTGGTTAGAACACAACAGTTCTCTGTCAGGAGAGCCTGAAATTTATGTTGTGTAAGCAGAACTGCATATAGATTGTCAGACGTATCTGTCATATAAATTACCTGTGGGAACCACTCTGACTCCCCAAGTGCTTTAAGGAATGTTGCCTCAGAATCTGTAGGAATAGTGCTGGGAACACAAGCTCTCATCAGCTTTTTAAAGCTTGCCTTTGTCTGTCGGATGTCACTGAATTCAACAGGAACAAATTCACAATTCAAAGCAAAATCAAGTTTGAATCCCTGTATGAAAAGGACACCAGCAGATGTATTTTAAAAGGGAAGCATATTTTTCACTGACAGTCCTATTAAATCTCAACATCTTGCATGCTTTACTGCTAAATATTTCAATTCCTAACTAAAAAACTGTTTAGTTAAACACCTGCCCAGGATAATAAAAATCCTTACACCACTTGCAAAATATACCATAATAAAGCACTACTCATAACAGCAAAATGTACTGCATGACAGTCATATTTATAATAATAATAAATAATAGTAGTAAAACCCCAAAGTGATAAATCTGTTGAGCTCTTTATACACAACATAATGTGCTTACTTCAGGATTTTTAAAGGAAATTAACAATAAATAAATAAAAATTAAAATAACTGTATGAATGACAAAGCAGCAGTGTAGGACAGATCCCAGTATGCAATAATGCAGAAAAAAAAGTAACCCCAAATCTAAAGAGAACCCCCAAAACTGCAAACTAGCAGACTCATCTAAGTGGTCACTGCACACTGAGACAGTTGTGTGTCTGAAGTACCTAGTTCAACACAGAGTAGCAGTCATATTATACCAGGGAATACCTGATACAATTTCCAAGAAGTATGTGATTTATTCCTATTTTGTTTTACTTCCTGCATTTACAAAATGGGAAATAAGAGGAGGACTGAATTAAAAGATCAAGTTCGCTAACTGAAAAAAAACCCAAAAAACTCTCAAATGAAAAGGATAATATGAAGAACATTATTAGGCAAAACAATTCTCATGTAAGAAGCATCACTGAAGATCTTTACAGCCAACATTTTAATTTTTCTTCAGAAATTCTTCTTTCATGGAATTAAACTTGGCTTGCAAATAATCTTCATTAAGCTGCTTCATAGGATGCCAAGCAAAAATGGAGGAAAGTGAAAGCCCAGATTTAGTCCTGTTTATACTTCGACATGGTTCAAAAATAAATTCAATAGCTCAGCTACCGAATTCGCCTTTTTTGAATGCTATGTTGTAATAATACATGATAAAAGCAACTGAGAAAGGTAGCACATTTTCCTTAAAATGATAATTCTATTTTTATTATCAATTTGTATGAAATGCTATTTGGTAGGCTAAAACAGGTCCTTATATGAATCAAGATCAGTAATGGATGCTCTGCCAAGCCCTTTATAAAGCCAGTAAATTCAAGTTAGTAGAATGCTAACAAAGCTAGGAAAATACTCGATAATAAAAAATCAACACAATTTCTTTATCCAAAACCAAAAGCTGAACTGATCTTATAGACTAGACACTAATCAATGAGAGGAAGTTTGTAATAATCAAAAGTGAAATATAAAAAGTTAAAATAGAAACAATATTTGAAAGAATTTTGATTCATTATTTTACTACAGATGTTTCTTCTGTCTCCTGATATAACCTAATTTCTGAAAGAACTGAACACTGATGTGTTTTCCTAGAATCAACAATTGCTTTTGGAAGCATATATATTTCAAAAAATAAGAAATTTTATATATGTTCACATTTCAAGTAAGAAAGTAGAAAACAATTGATTTTTCAATCTTCGAATGCAGAGATTTTTAAAAAATAATCTGCAAACATTTTCGGGAAAAAAAGTAAAACTACCAAGAATTAATGTAGAGGATACTTGTTTCTTATACAACTGCATCTAACATATTATAATCTATCAAAAAAGTTGTCCAAAACTGTAGACATCATGGTCCTTTACATGTAATCAAATCAGGATGGACAGGCTTCTGGGTTGTCCTTATTCACATCGATTTAGTTTCATGTGAATTTAAGTGCTGCTCACACTAACAAAGGTTTTCTTCTCTGGTAATTGCTTTCTTGACTAACAACATTCCATTTGCTTTGTAACATATTTCAACACATCAGGTAAAATAAAATTGCCCTTAAAATTTCCAAGTAAGTCTGTTTCGTGTTTCCAATGTAGAAATCACTGAGATGGCAACTCAGCTGAACATTAGATGAGTAGTCAGCAGAATCAGAGTACAGTAGTATGCATTTAGGCGCAATTAAGCATGGCTCTGAAAGCAAGAACTTAGATACACAACTCCAGCACTTCTTTTGCAATAGCTCTGAACAGTCTCTGAAAGGGGCAGCAAGCTCCACTGCTGCTACACTAGTCCCACTCTCTACATTCCCATCATTAATCTTTATACCAGCAGCTAAACTCTGCTGCCCTTGTTCCCTGCAAAGTCAATGCAGGCAAACAGTTAAAACAGTGAAGCGATGGTGACTTCTGAATATGAAGGCTTTGCTGGAATCTCTGTGGCCTAGCAATGTATTTCCTTCCTAGCTATGTCCTTCCCAAGCTGAACAGTCTTACCTTGTACAAAAGCTACTCCATTCCTCTAATAATCTGTTATCCATCTTTGTCTCTCTTAGATCTACTACATATCAGCACAAAAGTGACAAATAGGGCTCTACACACAAAACTTGTGAGTTTGAGCCTGATTTTTAAGATAATTTACTATATTTTAATTTATGTTAACTTTGTGGTATTCTATGATTGCAGAGCTCAATTTTCAACCCCACGGAGTTATACAGCATTAATTCTTATTCTGCATGTAGGAATAATCCTCAAAAGAGTGTACAACTTTAGGAGTTATCCATCTGCCTTACTTAGAATATTATTTACAGTTTTGCAAAAATATGAAAGTTTTTAAACTTAAGCCAAATAAAAACTGTGTTAACATTAAAAAAAGAAACAACTGCCATTACCCGTAACTGAGATTTTTCTCCAAATATATATAGGGCTGCTTGCCGCCTCAAAAGCTGACTTTGCAGAAAAGTGCTGCTGCTGTAGGAAGTGGTGTTATCTTTCCCTGCAAGTCTTGCACCAACATCAATGAATGGGGTCTGAGTGTTGATAAATCGATTGCTTGAACGAAGACTCGCCCATACACCTTCACAAAGATGAAAAACAGTTTAAAACCTCTTTGCATGATGCACCGGAGATCATAATTACCAAGGCACATGCTAAAACCTAATTTGGAAAGTAGAGAGCTTAAACATGCCATTTACATCCCCCACAGGACATAACTAACAGCACAGACTGGAAAGGAATATTTTCATAACAAAAATTGTCAAAAGCATCCTACTGCATTGTGATTTAACCTAAGAAACTAATAAAATTCTGCAAAGCTCTTTCTATTGTAGAGACAATGGTTGCAATCGTGTTCAAGGCCAGGTTGGACAGAGCCTTGGGTGACATGGTTTAGTGTGTGGTGTCCCTGCCCATGGCAGTGGGTTGGAACTAGACGATCTTAAGGTCCTTTCCAACCCTAACTATTCTATGATTCTATATGAGTAATATAACAATAAAATGAATCACAACTTGCAAGTAATTAGCATCCATTTAAGAGTATGGAAATGAAATTGCTAGTGCTGTTCGTTTGAGAAGTAGGGACAAAAATTTGACGTATTTCCTCATTAAAGGCATATTTTTTTGGAAGCCTAACCCATAACGAGATTATATAATTACTTTCTTCAAAACCAGAAATAGTATCACTTTAAAATTTCCCAGAATCCTTGTGTTTCTTTTGCCCTAGACAATGTTCAACTATCAACCATATCGCATGATAATTAAAATGTATAAAAGATGATCAATATTACATTTCAGGGTAAAGTATTTCATGTTCACTCTTGAAATGCCATGATTAAAATGCAGAATGCCATGAATTTTGGTTTGTAATTGTCCATTTCTAATAGACAATTAGAAATGAAAACCAAGTTCTTTTTTTAATCATGTGTTTCATGACTGAATTCTAGCAGATGTAACTATGGTACAGTTGTATGAGTAGAGATGCCTAGTAGACCACAGTCTTACAATCTAATCTGGCAGTAAGAATGCCATTACTCTGGCAGCAGGGCATGGTACAGAAGTCCCAAAGCCTGCACCAACACAAACTTGAAACAGTGCACTGTGACGCGGAACCATAGACTTGCCTCTGAAAGCAGTACAACAATATGTGAATGGCATCGTACCAACCTAATTACCTCTGCCTCTTGACAGCATTTTTTGTTTGCATATTGTACCTTCTTGATGCAGCTATTGTCATTTCCAGAAGAGGATATTTTGATAGCACACAGATATGTGTGCTATAGGCTCAGATCACACCTAAGAAAGTTTAGTGATTTTTAACATAAGATAAAGTAGTGATAAATCAGATTGCCAAGGCCTGTTTAGCATTAGCAGAGGAAAAGACAAGAGTATTTTTCTGTTTCTTGTGTCTTAGTAACAAGGATTTTGTGAGACTGTTTTTGTGTGTCCTAGTGAGGTATGTGAAAGGTTCTTGGTTTTCAGAATATAAATAGCACTACTTGAAAATCAAATCCTTTAAGTATACTAAACTTGGCATTCAAATGGCAGTGTGAAATTCTTTAACCCGTTATGCAGTAAATCAGATTATCAGAAGAGACTCTTGCCCACAAATCTGTGAAACAAGATATCCAAAAGAGGCACCAGAGATACCTCATAGCCATACAAATTTAGACACTACTGTACCAAAAAGCCCCCTTCAGCTCCTTCAGGAAAATCCAGTAAGATGCATAGTCAACATTTCTTTCACAGAAGGAAAATAGATGCAGGTAACAGTAAAATCTTACCGAGATATCTCAACCAGCAAAATAATTTTTTAGAATCAAGATTATGTTTCTATTAAAGAATAATTCTGTAATCTTCATCAGGGACTTGTCTGTACAGTTTAGCTTGTCTGCCTCTCTGGCTGCTGGACTTAGATGTGAGCAAAAAAACAGGAGTAATTGAGGACGGCTGGCTAGGAACTTATGACTTCCTAACAGTTCTAAATAACTTCCACTTCAAAGACAGCCAGTTTTATACAATACTTCACAAAGTAGTATATATGTTTAGTATAAAGTTTTGTTCCACATCTCAACTACCACAGCTGAAATAATAAAGACTTTAGTGAGCAGCAATCACAGCAAACATATAATAAGAGGAATAACTGCTTGTTTGTTTTGTATGAAAAAATGCTAGCTTCAACACAGACAACTGTACCCACAGATGATATTTACAAAAATACAGCATCACTTTCTAACATTTTATGTATGCAGGCCATCATTAGTGCCTGTAGCACAATGAAAGCAACAAAATGGGTTACAAACACTTGAAGATGAACATGTTTACCAGTGATGCATAACAATGATTAAAAGACACTTTTATCTCTGTTCTAATTTTGCCTACTATCTTATCTTTTGTTAGCAGTATCCAGCTTTCATTATTTGGCATATACATTCTTAGTACATCTTTCTAATTTGGCAGAAATTTATTTTTTCACACACAAAATTTTCCACAGATAATTCCACATTAGGTCATAACGGTATTAAAAGAATTACCTGCTGAAGCATGTGACTAAATCACTGTTACCGCATTATACATTCAATGGGCAAAACCCCCCAAAACTAAACCAAACCACAACACTGAACTAAAGCCCCAAAATCTTGTTAATGCCGAATCAAAGCTTTCCATCAGTACCACTTCAGCATGTATTAAGATAATGTAGTAGTTATGGAGATGGTAGAAAAGAACGTGCTTTCAGGACACAGAATACAGTACCTTGATAGACTCTTCCCTTAGTTGCTGATTTGGAATTTGAATGAGTGAAACATTTATCTCTGTACCCAAGCACTGGTAGATAACAGTTAAGACAGAAGAAGGAGGAATGGAATGCACATTGGAGCGAGACACATTGCAGGAGAAAAGAAAAGGGTTACTTATTAATTTCCAAAGATCTAGCATATATTGAATTTCTTTATAGTACATGATTTATCAGACAGCAGAAATCTCTTAGTCATCACAAGACAAAACATCAGTCAAGCCAGAAAACCAATATAAAATGGGAAGTACCCATTTATCAAAAAGGAGTACTTTTCATTGTCATTGCAATAGTTTCAAACATGTAGCACAGCCATCATGTGGTTTTCCATAACTATAATACCAAAGGAAAGGTAATGATTAATCATTCTGCTGAATACTTCATTGAAAGCTTCTGTCCAGCTGAAAGTCAGCACAATCAAAAATCTCAACCTCGGTGCTTTTTTAAAAAAATGGCTTAGTCTATTTTAGGTACATAATTTGATGGGCCTCAAGATCAAATCAGAGCGCAAGTTGTTAGTTTTATACACCTACAAACATTTTTAAGAGCTGTGTAAAAGTGTGTGATTTAGAAAAAGCAGTATCTATCACACAAAGATTCAAAAATTCTCATTTTCAGTGGGACCTTATATGCTTATCAGAGGGTGTATTTTTGGCTCAAAAGCCACATTAACACAAGCAACTTCTTTTATCACAAATATTCTATTAAAACATACTCAAAGTGTTAATGTCCGCTGCTTTTAAAATAAATGTCTGACAGAGTCTGTATTCATTAATTGTAAATACCTCAGTATTTTTTCAACAGCAGCAAACCATACTGAGAAAACATTTTATTCTATTAAAGTCCACAGAAGTGTCAGGTAAGAACTGCTGTTCCACAGAACCACACTATAAATAATGTAAGAAGAAAAGGGATGTATTGAGTGAACTTACATTTCCTATGAAAGGTATCAACCAAAGTGTTGCCAAAAAAAAAAAAAAAGTCCAAGAATGAAAATATATTATGAAATATAAGCATTTGGCCAAATATTTCAGATCAGAAACAGCTTAACTGGGCTTTAGGCAAATACTTTGTTAACATTGTTCCAGATAAAGTTAAAAAACATACCTGACATGGACACAAAAATTTGGAACAATTGATGAGCACTCAGAATAAAGATGATTTTTAAAAATGAGAAATACTATTCAAGCACTGGCTCTAATCTTCTAACTTACATTTAAAAAGATGTGTATTAAAAATACATTCTCTGGCACAAAAAATAGAAAGCGTAATTTTCAATTACTGTATCATAGCTGAACCTGACTTTTGAGCCCTGTTATGTGTGATAATAGAAACATGGAAAGAAAGGAGGATTCAGAATCAAAACCAAAAAATACCGTGCTTGTGTTCTGTGAAGTATAGTGCATAATCCATAGCCGCTTGCCTTGATAAAGTAGCAACTAGCTAACCCCCTTGTCTTTTTTTTTTCTTTTTCAGTTCCTCTCAGGATTATGAAGGGGAGAGCTATCACTATTTTTAGACTGCCTGCATAAGTCTGGTTTTTCAGCTGACCAAAATTCTGTATTTTGGTCCTACATACAGTCAACACTACTTCACATGTGAAATGCAACTAGCTTGAAAAAGTAGTAAAGAACTTCGAAATAACAAATCAGGTGGATCAATTTATTTGAGAACAGCAATTTTAGAGATTCTATATACTTCATGTATTTCAGAGTTTCTTCTAGAACTGTGTTAGCTAATCTAAAAAACAAGTTTTTACTTCTCTACAGCGATACTCCTTTTCCCTCTTCTGTCTTATCCTGTCAACTTTTCACCTTCGCTAGTACTTGTCAAACATTCTTATGTTCCAGCAAAGCCCTCATGTATCCTGCTGAACTGTGAACAGACTGCAGATACTGGGCTGTAATTGCATCTTTCAGATATATAGAGCAGGTGTGGCATAAACCCAGCAAGACACAAGATAACTTCTCTGCCTTCCTGATTACTGCTAAAATTTAGCCTATAGACTTCAATGTCCAATATAACAACACATCTGTGATCTAATACTATCTTGATACTAATACTTTTTTCTTCATTCTTCATATTGATACTAATACTTTTTTCTTCACTGAGTGGCTACAAACTCATCCTATCACACTTACTACGAACTCTAATCCCAGACATCTGCAACAGTTATTTCAGTAATCCTTTTGTCTTCAAAAGACAACTTCCATACAGTCAACCAGCAAGCTTTCCTGTACTTATCAGGAGCACCTTTACTGCCCCTCAGCGCTACTTTGCTGTTGGCACTTCTGTCCCAACACGAAGGGATGGCATACAACAAAACATCTGCTGTGAGCTACCCAGCACTTTCACTATCCCAGTACAAAGTCAGCTGGGCACAGTCACAAATTTATATAACAATTTCTATCCTAACAAACATATATTTAAGGAATTTGATACACTAACTTATGCATGCATTGCACATCAAAAATCCTGACAACTTCATCAGACTACAAAAGCAGCTGGAATCCATTTTATAGAATGAAAGGTTCTTGTAGAAATGACACTGATGAGTCCTTGTACCTAAGAATGACTCTATCTCCCAGTTACTATGCCTGGCCACATTAACTCCCCCCCCTTACCTAGACTAATATTATTCAATAGATTATTTACAACTTTATGAACCATCACCTAACCTTCAGCCAAATGCCAGTGGGATCTTTAATTGGAGATTCTGAAGTGCATTCAGTTGTAATATACAATCTGCATTTTCAGGACACACATTTTAGACAAATTACAAATACAGATGAATTATAAAGTATTTAGAAACTTAAGTCATAATCGAGTGCTTAATTTTCCACTGATTTCCAACATGAAACAAGCTTTACTTCAATGGTAAGTAAAGGACTTAAACAAAAATCAGATACTTAAATAATGTTAAGGACTGAAACTAATCTGTAATTTCTGTTTTGTTGTTTCATGGAGTAATGAATTGGTAAGCAGTGTAATTATTTTTATTTCACTAACATTTTGTTATCATTTATTACTTTAAATAACAGGCTTTGAGCTAGTCTTACTAACCTCCTTGAGCAAAGCTATTGGATAGATTTACATCCAAATGTCCTGGCACTACCTGCTTAAACACAGTAGACATTCTTGAAGCCCTCCTTTCAGTGCCTAAAGTCAGCCAGAAAAAAGAACAAAAGATTAAAAAGCTATAGTGTTACTCAGACTAATACTTAACATAACTAATAAAATGCCCTTTTTCACACAATATAGCTAATTCTTGCTAGTTTTGTACTTCAGATTGATTTTTTTAAGACGTGTACACTGGCAACAGTATGGAGATGTTAGATACAGCTAAGCAATCAACATATTTTACAGTAAGTAAAGCAAAGCATACACACTTTGGGAATAGTGTTATTTTACAAGAAAAAACACTGGCTATTATTATATTATATTAGGCCAATTGCAACCAACTGAATAAGACAAGACAGACACAATTTCAAGTGACATACTCCTCTAAGACATTGGGGTTACCTTCACGTAAACCCTACCAAGTTTCATCACATAATAACTGAAATAGATTCATTTCCTCATGGTTCCACATATACGTAACTCGAGTATTATTGAAGGATTTTACTGCAAGTAAAGCTATACTTAAAAATGACATTATATACCCATTATGAGCATGTAACACACACGAAAATGCCTATATATTGCTTCCGTTGCTGCTGCAACTAAATACTGTATCTGTTCATGTACAATCTGAGCTTGAAAACTCATATTTTCCATCACATGAAACAGAGTAGTATTTTGCATTCTCTTAATTTTGGCAGTCTCTTATTCAATATACAGTCTGCAATACACTTAATTTGTTATGAAAGTATTTAAACTGCATATTTGCTTTTGATTCTGTTATATTATGTAAATGTTGCATTTGATTAAAAAAACCCTAGAAAGTTTTAGCATCTTGATATTCTGGAGAATTTTGTTAGTTCCAGAATTGTCATAAATTACTAATGCCACAAGACCGGCCACCACACTCAAGTGATTTCTTCAAAAACTATGACCCGCAGGTGGTTGTTTACTGTCTGATTAGGAATACCAAAAAGTATTTTGGGAAAGATTATAAATGTGTAACTGTAACTGAAAAGAAACAACAGAACCCATACTGGTCATTGAATTAATACCAAATCAGAGAAAACTCACTTTCAAACTTAATCATAGAAAAGCACTATGTAAACCAATTTTACCTGGAGACAGAGCAATTGTTGGTCTAGCAGTAAGAGTGTTACTGCCATTCATTTTGCAGTGGACGGATATCACATTCAGTAAGGCTTGTAGGTATTTCTCCTGTTCTATACTGCTTGAAGATTCTAAAGAAGTAGGAGCTACAGTCACAAGAATAATGGAATACATTAAAATACAAATAATTTTACAAATACATACAACAGTACAATAAAAAGCTTATTATGTAAAGGAGAATATTGAAAATGTCATGGGGTGCCTATCAAAGGTTCAAAAAGCCATTCCTTTGATGATAAAGAATGGTCAGATGTTCATCACCTGTCTGCAGAGCAGCACCCAGCAATGTTCTCTTGCATTCCACACCACAAAGCTAAACTCCTGACAGAGTTTGTTACCTCATGGTCACTCCTAAAACATTCATCCTTAGCCAGTGATGAATACAACAGAATGGAAATCGCAGTTTTCTCTTCACTCTCAGAACGAAGAGTTAACATGTCTAAGTTTGTGCTACTTTTCAGCAAATTTCACTCTTTTTAAGAAAATGCGCAGAGAACAGTTAGAACTGTTTCTGTAACAAAAGCAAGTTAAAACCATAATTGACTGGCTCTTTTCATTCCAGTAAAGCAAGATTACTTACCTATAACTGGAAATTCCTTGAGATGTATTGCCCATTCACTGAAAGTATACATATCTCAAAAGACAACAGTGTTCATGCACTCTGCTGCATCAACAGACACAACCTACATGTCCTCCAGGTAACCTGCTCCCAGAATCTGACCTTTTTAATAGAATGAAGAGGAAAGAGGATGGACACTGCATGCACACCTGGATAACACACATTAAGGGATCTCCAATTGTGAAAAGTAATGTTCCTGCTCCCTGGAAACAAGTCCACCTGCTATTTCACCAGCAGGTAACTTAAGGAAGTGTCTTCCTACATGCTTAGGTAATTTACAGCACAGGGGTGTGTGGGTGGGAGAGGTGAGGTATCTGCACTGTTGTGTCACAATTTCTTCTCTGAAAACTGCTGAATAAACCTTTAAATGCTCGCAGTTTCGGATGGCTACTCTATAGATATCAGAAAAAGAATAATTTTTCAGTTGTTACTGATGCTGCATAAGTTGCTGGAGACATGGAGAAGAATCATTTCAAAAAGAGAAAAGTGGCTGCAAAAGACTGGATGAAAGCAAAGCCAGAGAGAAACAGACAGTTTAAAAACAGAGGGCAAGAGAAAATAAAGAGGCAAGATGAGAAAGTAGGATGCTCTGAGAAAGTACTGAAGTTAAACAGGCAGTGCACTGAAGACAATCTTCAGAATTTAAAAAGTTAAGAATCCAATAACAAAACACAGAATCAAGGAAAAAGCCCTCAAAAATAAGGGAAAAAAAAAGTCTTAAGTGGAAGAACTCCATGCATTTGTGCCCGGGTAGAAGGACCTAAAGGAAGGGAAGGAGATGAAGTCAGGTCCGGCATCATACTAGGACGAGAAAAAAAGTGTCCAATCTCAGAGAGTTAGATTTTTGTTTCAAATGCTAAACAAAAATTTCTGAATTCCATTTTATTGCAGCCACATCTGGACTCACTTTGGGACAAAAATGTCAGCTGCTTAAACCAGGATTTGGTATCTTAACCTCAAGAGCCAAGATTTGGACTAAGAGATAGAGTCAAAGAGTTTGAGCACATTTTGACAAACTAGAGTGGTAACTTATAAATAGCTTTCTTCAGTGATGATCCAATCAGATTCTATGCTGGAGACTAATAGACTGTAACCTAATTAGTTGGAGGTGGCAAAAGAAATTTCAAGACAGCCCTGCTAAAATTAGTATCTAAATGACCCTTTTAAAATTAGTGTCTGAATTGGAAGCACAATTACGGAATGATTAGAAAATGTACATGCGGAAACATCATGCTGTTCTGACAAAGTGGAACAAGCCTGAAGAAAAACATTATTTTCTTTTCAACTACTAAGTTGGGTTTACACATCCTGAAATTTGCTTAAATGACTTCTGGGTCCCCAAGTCCTTGAAGCAATGCCACAAAAAAACAATTTAGGTCTTAACAATTTAGTTAAAAGAAAGGAAATGAAATGTCTAAATGAAAGGATAACGTCCTTACCACTGACACTTATAAAGATTTATTTTGTGAAGAGTATTGTGTGTGTTTCAGGAAAGACAGTGGGGAGATGAACAGCTTGACTTAAGACAAGTCTCTTACTGAACTGAGCAGATACCTGAATTAAAGATTGAGGAAAATTTTGCCCTTCATCTTTAATCACCAATCATCACTTCACACAGTGCTTAACAGCAGTATAAACGAATGAATTGGTGACTGAAGCATTAATCCCTTACCTGCACAGCTGAACAGGGATTTCTACAGAATAACTGCTCTTTTAAGTGCTGTATCACGCATGAAGCCATCACAACAGCATGGATTTGAGCAAAAGAGATGCAGATCCCAATAATATTATAAATCCCAGGAAAGAAATGCATTGTTTAGCAATGCAATAAGATTGCCTCAGCTACTAATATGTTCTCTATATGCCTGAGAGAATCCATCTTTATCTTACGACAGGTCCTAATACAGTAAATAATCTAGCCTGTATCAAAATAACTGTCCTCTTGGACAGTGTTACTATACACAAGAAACATAACTGGTATTCCTAGATGCCATTTAACCAGTTCTTAGTAATTCAGGTGCAGAATGTCGTACTTAGAACTACAATGCTCTGCTAAAATATACCCAGAAAGGGTGAAGTGAAATTCAGAAACCAACTTTTATGTTTCAAAAGAAATTCTAAAAAGACCTGTATACTCTACACCTTCATATTTAAACACCTGTTAATAATCTGTTATGGACAGACTTTAGAAAACTGCAATTCCATTGCACATGTAGTTTGGTTCCATACAGCAATTCAGTATTGTGCATAATTTCTCTAAGAAATTAACTTTTGTGCTTCTGATATAACATACTGTTCCCAACTATACTTTGAAAACTTGCTTAACACACAATGTAACAAGAAATCACAACTATTTCATAAAGTTCCAGCAGGTCCTCTTTGTTCTTGTATATCTATCTAATCCAGAACTGCCTAATAAAAATCTTCTCCTACAAAACCTCTGCTTAGGAAGCTACGCATCTGTCACCATTAATTTAATTTATGATTATCTTCATCCTCTTAGTTTGCATCACAATGCGTTTCTCAATATAGACTCTCCTTCACTGTACACAACTCTTACTGAATCAAACACATGCACCCATGTATAACTATTGATAAAGTTCTGTTTCACCAAGCTTGAACTTCATTTTGAATTAAATATCCTATAAAGATTTTCATTTTCCCTGAAGTACTTTCCTGACAACAGGCTCCATTTTCTTCACATTTTAAAAGAAACAGTAACTCCAGAAGGTAGTACCTGACCAACAGTTATTGTCAGATTATCTACGGCCTAAAATACTCCTGGAAGTATGCAATAACAATATAAAAGACTATATAAAATTAAAAATAGAAACCACCCACAAAGTAAACGTGATTTAACAGGTCAGGCTTTGAAGATCCTGTTTTTGAAGGCTTGTATACTGCTATGCACATAGAAATGATAGCTACAACAGAAAACATGGAAGTGTTTGTCTTTCTATAATTTGCAGACTATTCCTGCACAATTTTTTCAATTTGTTCTATTTATACTAGGTTTAAGATGCCTGGCCAGTATTTAAGCTAAAACTATCAGTATTAGATCAGTTTATAAGACTAACATTTCAATTACCATGCTTAGGATTCACACCATAAACCTGCAGAACAACTGGTGTGGCTCATAGCTTTGGCAGCTGCTGTGTAAACTACTGGTAATACTCCGCTGATCCATTTTATGAATCTTCCCAACACAAATGAATTATATAAAAATTAATTACCTTGCTCCTCACTCCAACTAAAAAACACCTCACAAAACATAGAGACACACTGAAGCAATGCTAAAGCAGTGAATATTCTGCAGATAATTACTCACAAATCAGTTTTAATAGCAAGCCCAGATACTGCGTGATGTAAAAAGTGTTCTTCTAGTATCTCTAAAATGGTGAGATTTTAAAGGTGCATTTGATATATACAAAACCTCATGTAGGCAGGCATTATGTCTAATATGAACTGTCCTTTACAAGTAGGAAAATTGTGGTTTTCATAAAGATACTCAGTGAAGGACAAATTCAAGAGGATTCAATAATCTTCGAACTATGTTCATGTGACTTGCACTCATTTGTACAGTATGCTCGTTACAGGTTTTGAAAAATTCAATAGAACAGACTCCTCATTAGAATAATACCGTTAAATTGTGGTTTAGTCATTATTGGGGTGAAATAAACAGGACTGATGAATTCCTTTGCTACCTTAATGAGTTCCTGTGACTCCAAGTTTATCTCATATTTTCTTTTTCTCAAAAAAGAAAAATTACTGCCTAATTTTAGAATAATTTCTAAACAACTATCACTGTGATTAAAGAGAAGACTGGCCTTTTTTTCAGCAATATGCCAAATTCACTCTTGGCACGAAATTAACTCTGAAGAAACTATCAGCATAAGAGATGGTAAATCCAGGTAATCATAGTAAGTATCCTAAACACTGCCTGTGACTGATGAAAGTCAACTAACGTTCTTTCCAAAATTCATGTTGCCCTAAGGTTATACTCGTCTGAAAAAAATATTTCGACAAATCCTGCGGTGGTCAAATCTTGATCACACAAAAGGAGAGATTTACTTAACACAAAGATCCCAACTATCTTTCAGGTCTATGCTTTATAAAAGGAAGATAAAAGTTAAACTAGTATTACAACAAAAAACTTGAGATAAAACAGTGGATAAGGGTATCTCTAGTATTTCGTATAACCCTCTATTAAAAGGAACAACACACACTCATTATATTAACCAGTGCAAAGGAAAATATAGTTTAAGGGAAACAGAATTAAGTGTGCATTATGTTTGGTAGAAGACATTTAGTACATATATAATCTCTGATTAAATTTTTCTTTGACATTTTTTAACCACTTTCACACCATTCAGGATCTCCTTCTTGGCATACAGTAATTAAACTGAACTAATATAATATCAGAAAACCAGTCATATCCTGAGACTTGATTCAATCAGATCACTGACTTTCACTAGAAAAGTAACTATTTCTACCTAAAATTACTTATACAGAAAGTGTAACTGCATCAACTCACCTGTAGTGTGTGTGTTTTGGGATTTGAAGAGGCCAACAACGCCTTTTCCATGAAAGCCCCCAGATCGAAGTAGAAAAGTACTAGTTTTAGTGTTCTTCCAACAAACAACTGGTAGGCGATTGTGACGGTAACAGCGAGCAACTCTCTGCAGACTGCTGTCTTGAACAGACTGAGGTACTACCAGAAGCCCAGGATAACTTATATTGACAAAATGGTGAAAAAAATTGGGGGGAGGGAAAGAATTAAAATTGCTTTCAAAATGTTAAACAATGAAAAAAAAAAATCCAAAAATTACAAGCTGAATATTTATCTTGTTGAAAATATACCTCAACTCTTACAATTATTTATTTAATAACTCTCATTTTTAGCCCAATCCTAGCAAATACATTCATTTGTAGAGAAAACTGCATTTTAAAAACAACTTTAATGAAAAAGAAAAAAAAAAGTAAGATTATCACAGAATCACACAGAATCACAGAATAGTAAGGGCTGGAAAGGACCTCAAGATCATCGAGTTCCAACCCCCCCGCCATGGGCAGGGACACCTCCCACTAAACCATGCCATCCAAGGCTATGTCCAACCCCACCTTGAACGCCACCAGGGATGAAGCATTCACAACTTCCCTGGGCAACCCATTCCAGGGCCCCACCACCCTCACAGTAAAGAATTTCTTCCTCAGATCCAATCTAAACCTCCCCTGTTTAAGTTTAAACCCATTACCCCTTGTCCTCTCACCACAGTCCCTAATGAAGAGTCCCTCCCCAGCATCTCTATAGGCCCCCTTCAGGTATTGGAAGGCTGCTAGGAGGTCTCCACGCAGCCTTCTCTTCTCCAGGCTGAACAGCCCCAACTTTCTCAGCCTATCTTCATACAAGAGGTGCTCCAGTCCCCTGATCATCCTCGTGGCCCTCCTCTGGACTTGTTCTAACACTTCCATGTCCTTTTTATGTTGAGGACACCAGAACTGCACGCAATACTCCAAGTGAGGTCTCACGAGAGCAGAGTAGAGGGGCAGGATCACCTCCCTCGACCTGCTGGTCACACTCCTTTTGATGCAGCCCAGGATACGGTTGGCCTTCTGGGCTGCAAGCGCACACTGCCGGCTCATGTTCATTTTTTCATCAACCCAGACTCCCAAGTCCTTCTTGGCAGGGCTGCTCTCAGTCTCCTCCCCGCCCAACCTGTAGCTGTGCCTGGCATTGCTCCGACCCAGGTGGAGGACTTTGCATTATCACTGCAAGTCCCTCTCCATTTAAGGTTATGTTATGTTTTATTTGGTAGCATTCTTCTTCTTATGTATCTCTTCTCTGTCACTATAAGTGGCTATACATGGCTAACAAATCCACATTTTTGAGCATGACAGAAAAGTCAATGCTGGGGCATTCAAATAATGCAGTAGTTTTGTTCTGTCACTTGTATATGAAATATAAGAACTGAAAAGAAAGAATGTTAGATTGCCTGAAGTATCACAATTAAAACAATATAGTTCAGTTTACGTCAAAATACATTTAAATTTTACAGTCAGATTCCTTGGAACAATAAATTTTAAATTGCATTTTTGTGTACTTTTTAAAACACTACAATACATTGACAGATTAGGAAATTCCCTGATGGAATACCTTAAAAAATAGAATCCCCAGCAAGACGGCAGTTTTGCTCATGTCACTGAAAGAAGTATTCAAGCACTAAGAAAGATTATTATCTATCTCCACCAAAAAAAATTCAATTTAAGTGCCAATTTCATATGTTGAGAAGAAACTAAGCTAGTGCTTACTAAAGTTTTGTTCCCGTAAATTAAATTCTTTGACATTAATTGAACTGCCCTCATACAAAATCAACGTACATACTATTTATGGTCTACTTAAAACACAGTAACCAAACTAATACGGCATTAGATATGTATCTATATCCTGAGATTTTTAATCCACTCAGACATTAATTATCTTTTTCAAAAAATCCGACCAAATATTAAAACCTGGTGGTTTTAGGAAAGAGTTCTCTGCACAATGTTCAAAGAATAATGAAAATGTAGATTTAATGCCTTCATCTGCACAATCACTCAGTGGTGATTGCGCAAAACTGGCTATTAGTCTGGTTTTCTAGATAAGTCAGAAAACAAGACAGGCTTCATTATTTTTCCTGTGTGCCCTTCTTTCATGAAAATCTGGCGATTTCATTATCCATAATGAAAGGAATGACTAGCCAAAACTGGCTTTAGAGAATGCAAATGCTCTTCTAATATGAACCCTGCAGATAGCCTTTTGTATTAAAAAGAATTTTGTGGGTAGTGGTCATTAACTACAACAGCTTCCACACCAAAAAAGGAGCAAGTAACATTCATGTGTTAAAATATAGCACATGACTTTCAGCACATGACAAATTTTTAAAGTACTGTAGATACCTTCATAAATAAAATTTTAAAATATATTTTTTATGAAGAAAATAGTTATGTATAACAGTTTCTAAGGCTTGCTTTTTCATTTAGGCATAATTATATTTTAATGCAAATAGCCTAATGATTTAGACATCAGTACAGAAAACCAAGAAAGAGAAACTCCTTTAAAAGGCAATTTAGAGTATGTAGATTAGGCTCTTCCAAAAGCCCCAGGGGCACCCTCTTTTCATGGGCTATAGAAAGAATCAAGGAAGGAAGACTTGTGTTGTGTGACACAGCTTCTGGGGTAGTTCTAAAAGCCCACTTCTGGCTACCATGGCTGGCAGTCTTTCTGAATCTGATGAGTATATACACAGCAACCCAAAGACAAATCTCTAAGTGGAATATAAATAGCTTCAAGGTCACTGGTTGAACACTCCTACTGTGAACAAAAATTTTCTCACAATTAGTTGCTTTAATGGATATATCACAGGATGTGCTTATTATGTCATCTTTATTTTCAACTACTTCACTGAATTGCTAAACTCACCTCCTGCAAAGTGAATACATCCTGTTCAGTGCGGTTACTCTCAAGTATTCTGGTTTTGAACGGGAAGAGTTACTACTGATGGTCCCTAGTCCCAAACGTTGATAGTCCCTGAAACAGGCTCGTTCTACTAATTGCTCCATTGTTGATTTTTCTGATGCTTTTAGGGTACCACTTGTGTGCATCTCACTGTCATCTGAAACTGAAGTGAAAAATCTTTAAGAGTTTGCTATCAAGGAAGCCAAGAAAACAATGCTGTTTTCTGCTGAATAAAATACTGATTTGTTTTACTGCCAGTGACAAATTACAAGAACAAAACACATATAAATCACAGTTTCTAGAATTATAAGAAATAAAGAAATATTTTAGTCAGGATGCCTGAATATATTGCATAGTTACCCTACTGCACTTGTGACTGGCATGGCTGACAGCTCTCTTGCTAAAATCCTGGAAAAGGTTATCTCACATATTCATCTGAATGGAACCGAAGGCAGATAATCTTTCTTTCAACAATTTATGAAAACCTGTTAGACTTCCAACCACTATACACAGATATACACAAGCCAGAATAATAAAAATTGTACACATAAATTCCTTAGAACTCCAGGTTAAAATGGACCTTGCAATTCTTTTAAAATACCTTCAAAAGATACAGCAAACATTTAAAGGCTTAGTTCAAATAAAAAAAAATGTTTCTGTGTCATAATTTCACAACAGATGACTGATAGTTTCTTAATGCCTCAGTTTCAAAGTCAAAGAGCACCCTTCTTCAGCCGTGAATGTCAGCAGCACTTTCCAAAGCAGAAAATCCTTCAACCATGAGAGAGAAAAAACATGTCACAAGTTCAAACTACACTGAAATTCAAGTCAAGCAAGGTCCTGGTACAATACCTGTCACCTGCCTGTTATTGACACTTCCAACTATTTCCAAATACTTCTGAAAGCAGACTTACTGTTCTTAGCATGTATCAATTACTTGCTATCACCTAAAACACGGAAATATGCGCATATGAGGGGGAATACGTCTTCATGAATGAGGCACTAAAAGGTACGTATGGATTTAAATTTAAACCAATATTTTATAACAGCGGAAATTAAAATTAAAAAAAATACAAATTACGGTACAATTAGAATTTTACTGGCAGTAGACAATGTTAAGAATTTACAGGCGTAGAACCCATACACTTTTTTTGGGTGTGCATTTTGGTATAAAAGTTAAATGAATAATTTTACTGGCCCTGCAGCTCATCAAACAACAACAATTCTCTACTGGACGTAAATAATACAGAGTTTAACACTGCGGATATCCTCTTTTTTACGTTTTTTCCTATTTGTCATTGTAAGAAAGAATTTACAAAACATTGACAAGTATGAAGTGTGCCATCAAGAAACAAATTAAATGAGTTTTAGAAAGAATTTTATTTTGAGGCACACAGAAACTTGGTATTTAACAGTTTTGAATGGAAAGCTATAACTGATCCAAGCAAGATGAGGGTGCATTTTTTTAAATACTGTTTTCTAAATGCCTTTTTCTCTCATGAAAGCAGGTATACTGGTGATCAGAATTTGCAAAACCTTTTCCTGTGCATTAAAAGCTAGAGATTACAATAACTCATGCCAATATCCATAACCTGAAGAAGGAGATGAAGATGTTTTGCTACCTCAAATTTAAAATATGTTTGTTTGTTTTTTTTTTTTTAATTAGATTTTGAAAAGAAACTGTTCTTGAGATATGACTGTTTGTAAAAGTGAGTTTTACAGTCTCCCATTTTATGGAACACACCAGTATGATCAACTATAGGAAACAGAACTTAGTAATGACAAGATTCTAAACTCTGAAAATAAAAAGATAGGGAGGAACTGGAGAGAAAGTAGGTATTCATTAGTAGCAAATACTAACTAGACTACTGTCCCCAGTTCTGGAAATTACACTGCAAGTTATATGTGAACCTCCTGAAGAGGACTGAGAAAAGAGCAATGAAGATGATCAGAAGTCTATCAAGACTAATAAACAAAGAACTAAAAACTGTATATCTTTCATACGTACAAAAGAACAGAAAATACAGACAATACAGCCCATAAATACATTAAGCACTGCAATCAGATTGAAGGGAATCATCTCTCCTGTATGTATGTGGTGGCAGAATAAGAAGTGAAGGCTTTAAATTGGGGCAAGGAAATATTTAGGCCTGAATATCAGAAAGTTGCTTGTTTTTCTCCAGCAACAGGATGGTTAAAGCATTAGTACAAAGTGCCTAGAGTTGTGGAACATTCATCTCTGAAAGCTTTTAAGAAAAAGCTAGGTAAACATCTGTGAGGAAAAGATTAAGTATGTTGATCTTGCTGTGGGGCACAGAGATGGAGCAGATGATCTCTTGAAGTTCCTTCCAACCCTATCTTTAACATTTTTTTTTCAGACAAGGCGTCACCAGTTGCAGATAGCATCAATTTGCTTAATTGTTGGTAGAGCTGCATGGTTTCCTATACTTCAGTTTTGGAGACTTGCAAACAAAAATGCCATTCACAGCAGTCAATATAAAAGAAATTGGCAGTGATCAAAAAACAAATTTCCTATGGCTATTTGTACTCTGTCTGAAGCAAAGAGTTACCACTGTTATCAGCTGATTACACCTGAGGTGTCAGTGCAGCGTGGAGAGAAAAGCAAACTGGTGGACTTTGATCACTTTACATGTTCTCGGTCAAGACATCTGGAAAGTGGTGGGTAGAAAGTTTCACAATTCATAGTTTTGTAATTGGAGTAAAAAAGTTACTATCATCAATGGCTATAGAGCACCTGTGCTTATGGAAGAATGCAGCTGGTTTGTACATCTGCAATGCAAAAATTCTTCAAGATTTCTACATCGTCAAGAGAAGTACCAATACACAGGTATGCTTGTGCTTGGTGTCTCTGGGGGAAAGACACAAAATCGTTCAAAAATCATGCAGGTACAGACTGCAGAATGGCTTCTGACCCAAAGAATCTGCAACATCGGAACAAATACTAACTCAGCACTTAAGGAAGATGCCAAAAATGAAATTAAGAATGTCATTTTTCAGCACTCTAAAGACACCCTTTGTTTTGTAATCCTTTCTTTTTGCCCCTTTTCCATCACTTTTACATGGAATGAAAGAAGAGAAACAATATTTTTTACCTTTCCTAGAATAGCTTTCTTCCATTTTAGGGAGAATAGTGACAGTGCAGTAAGACGGTCTTGCTTCAGACAACTTCTATCTGTTTATGTATCTGCTCATAAGTCACATTAGTTGTCTTGCTCACTGACCAAATATTCCAAACAAAAATTTGGCTTTCTTATGTTTTGAAGAGATCATTAGTGTTTGATAAACACTTCATTATCTGAAATGTCTTTTCTCAAAAAAAAGAAAGAATGGTATGACAAAACAATACCTGTTTCATGTACAGGAGAATCTGGTTCCCTCTAGTGGTTTATTATAAATTAGCACTGGTCCAGATAAGGATATACTGACAGCAGCACATGGTAGGAAAAGAAGTATTTGGAAGAGAGTCAAACTCCATACCATCACACAAACTATACAAAGTGCCCAAAGCACTTTCTGCCTTCTGTCCCAAAATTCTTTCAACCAAAATTTGGAAAAATTGTACTTCCGGTAGTAATGACTTCTGCTGTTTTTAGAAATCATTTGTCACTTCCACATCCGAAAGTCTCCCATAGTACTTGCTCTTTGTTGAATCTCACCAATTACTGCTTTCTCATCATAGACTTATTGCAGACGTCATCATGATGTCTAAAGGTAAATGGAAGTTACAATATTCTTCTGTGCTGTTCCATCTACATTATGATGATGTAAAAAATGGTAACAAGATACTGTATGCAAATATTTTGATAAAAGATAATAATCTAGTATTTTGCTTTACCACTGAATGAAGTCAACTTCCTCTTTTGCCGCATCATTACAAAAGAAAATGGTTACTGAGTGTACATACTTGAAACCTTTATCTTTCCTGTCTAGGAAGACTCTAGAATTTCTTTTTGAATACATTTCTTATTCAACATCTTCAAATGAAAGCATAATAGGATAGACTTATCAACCAACATAGAAAAAAACATTTCACTATTACCAGAGATATCATCATCTTCATTCCAGCCTGGGCGATTCCCTCTTTCTTCCACTATTGTGCCTGTCTTCTTCTTTAATAAATACTGGCGTCCAATTGTCATCTTCCCAGCACGTTTTGCTCCTTTCACAATGCTTTTTGAGAAGGTACTATAAATTCATAGCAATAAAAATATTTAGAAAGATTAATATGATTCTCCCCAATAGTGTGATTTTTATGATGAACTCATCCAAATAAAATGTATTTCATGTGATTTTTCATTTAATATGACAAAAATTATAACCAGAAAATTTACTTCCTGTATTAAATTTTAAAAACCAATTTTATTACTTTGAGATAAATTTGTATCTATTATGTCTAATGATAATGAATAAGCAGCCACCATCTTTCTTTAGGTATTTGTATTTTGCTAAGCAATGTGATGTATCTAAAATGTTCACAAAGTAAAGGCAATGAAAGATGGAAATTGCTGTTTCAGGATTCTGTGACTAGCTTGGGATTTTACTTTCCTGAGTCAACTGTGTAATAATCAAGAGAGAATCACGGGAACTACCACTCTAGAACAGACTAATGGTCCATCTAGTCTAGTAAAAATGTATGTATCACAAACTTCAAAAGAGGATAAAGCTCATACTCTAGAGTAAAAACACACTAGGACAACTGCGCAGACTGTATTAAGGGTCAAATCAGTTACAAACCACATTAGGTTATTAATTTGTAAAGTAACATACAAGAAATCTGTTTTTCACCTTGGCATAGTTTGGATAACTGAAAATGCTACTTATATGTGTTCCAAAATGTAATGAATTTACTGCAGCCAGAGATTTGGATAAATAATATATATTTATACCAAACGGACATGTATATCATACTAATCATAGAATCATGGAATAGTAAGGGTTGGAAAGGACCTCAAGATCATCGAGTTCCAACCCCCCCGCCATGGGCAGGGACACCTCCCACTAAACCATGCCATCCAAGGCTATGGGAATCTACCTTTTATTCTGGAAATATAAAAGGACTTGGAATAGCAATCAGTTATTTTGACTTTCCTGAAAAGTGCCTGAATGATCTGCATTTCTGCAAAGCTTTCAGACTGTTCAATGTATTTGACTGAAACTCAACAAGAACATCAATAATAAAAGAAGAAAAACGACTATACCGGAATGACGTGTTCTTTTCTTTTTGTTTTGGTAAAATTATCTGTGGTGCTGTTTGCCCAGCTGCAAATGCAAAAGTGCTGAAGATAGACTGAGGATAACGGAACTTCATTAACTGTTTTTTAAATATTTCCACCACTTCAGGACTTACTTCTTCATCAAATGCTACTTTAATTAACTGCATATTAAAGATATGACATGTTAGAAAGGGGAGAAAAAACCCCATAGAATTAAACAAATTAAAAGATCTTAAAATACATTAGCAAAATTCCCATACTTGCATACATGCAGTACTATGCTCATTGGAAAAATACAAATATATGTACATATATCTTACTGTTTTTTAGGGATATTATATGTTATTAATTTTTAATTTAATTTTTACATTTGAGTCCTAAGATTAAGTTATTTTCACTAAAAATAACATTCAGAATCCTAATCATATCAAGCAAATATTTTGGTAAATCCAAGTAGTACTGCTGGCACTACGATGCCTACAACAATTCAAATACTAGTCACATGGGACAGTTTAGCTTGGAAATACTCTGCCAGCTCTGCCCATATACTGGGAACTAAGGTTGTAATGCACTTCAAAGAGTAGCATCAAACCACAATTTCAGCATTCATAAGTCACAACCATTATACTTCCATTACTCAGCCATTCCAATTTTTGCCACACCTTGCAAAGTATAAAAAGCTACTACTAATAAAAACGTAATAGTGAAATCCAACCCTTAAAATGGACTAACCTTGTGCTATTCAATCCGGATCTATCTACCCATTAAAAATGCTTTTTGAAATGCTTTTTAGGGAAAAGAATAACAAAAGAATCCCATCTCTTCATTCTCAGCCAAGAGGAGTCAGCAAACAACGAAATATCCTAGAGCTTCATTTCTGAAGGCATACCTATAAACCATTTCAATGTCTTTTTCTCTGCTATCTAGAAGGTGCATTTCATCACTGCTTTTTAAATTTCACTTGTTTTTTAAATTCTTTCCAAATGACTAATAACTCTGTTGTTCTAGGACCTCCTTGAAAGGAGCTCTGGAATCTGTAGGGGTCACACTGATATAAAGTTTTAAGCAGATTAAACAGCATAACTGCAGCAAACACCTGAAAGTCATAATTAATAAGCAAAGAGGAGGGGCTATTTCATACTGTATTGAACTCTAGCTGTTACAAAGGGAATGGAAAGTAAACTGTTTGCAGATTGTTTTTGTTCTCATAACCTAAAACTATGCTAAACAAAAGCAAAGATGTTTTACCAGAATCCAGCACAGAAAACACTGAGCTGTGTCTGTATTTAGCACATTGTTGAAGTATGCTAACTATTCTGGTAAAAAGATTACTGGAAAACTGAAGTCCTTGGGAAGTCCACAACAAGAACTTTTTGTTAGTTGCTTTACTCACTTTTATTCCTAATCATATGCTTTTGAATAGGGTCATAGAATGGTTTAGGCTGGAAAGGAGTTTAAGAAGTTAGATCACCTAGTTCTAACTGCCATGCCACATGCAGCGACACCTTCCACTAGACCAGACTGCTCAAAGCTGATCCAGCCTGGCCTTGAACGCTTCCAGGGATGGTGCCTCACCACCCTCATACTGAAGAATTTTGTCATAATATGTAATCATGAACAATTAGCTAAATAATGACCATTATTTAAGGAACTAGTGAAATGCTCATGATCCATTTTATTATGTGTTCAAATGTTAGAGTTTTTGTTCTCAATGAAAATATACTTCAGCAGTCACCTAACCCAACAAATATCTCACATCTTAAGAACTGCAGTCTACTTTCAATCCAGGAAATAAAATTCTTTGCCTTCAACTTCTCATCTCTTAGGGTTTGACTACTTTCAAGATCAGCACCAGGACAAAATATTGAGGAAAGACTTCAAGATTCCTAACTCTTATAAGTCCACCTCTATCAGTCACCCTGCAGTACACGCTTCTGAACACAGACAGGAAACTACCAGGATCTGTACAGAAGTCAGGATCTGTGCAAGACACAGAGGCTCACTGGTTCTGGCCAATGGTGCCTAGCCTAAAGATTCCTGGAAGTGCAGCTTTCATGTGAGGTGCACCATTACTTTCTGCCATGGATTTTTACAGAATGCTGGTAAAATGACAAGTCTGGAGAAGAAAGCAGTATTTACAGCTTTTCCATATACATTCCATGTAGCTGAAAGAGAGAGAAAGCATGTTTCCACTGGCCTGCCTAGCCCTCTACTTATTCAACATTAAGAGATACGGGCCCAAAATAACCCTTTACTGGATCCAAAATTGAAAGCTAAGGAAAGGAGTGGAAAAAAACCAAATTTGAAAATGGTAATCCTCTAGGTATCAACTGGGCAAAGAAACACCAGGGTTTCTATGAGAGGACTGAGTTTTCTATTGACTTTACATGGCAGAAAATTGAACACAAACATCAGAACGAAGTGCTGCTCTGAAATATTTTGAGGTGTGTTGTCATATAATTTTTTAAAAAAGCTTCCTTTTACCTGAAAGGTAGCTGAAGTGATCTGCAGTCCTTCCTGCATACTTTGTTGCAGTTGGTTTTGTATAGTGATCTTCTTCTCCTTCGTAACAGATGCAATGGGAAAGCTCCGGATCACTGTCTGCTCTCCAACTGAGGACCATAATATTGTATTTACACATACTTATTAGATCACAGATTCAGATCTGGTTTGGTCTCATTGTACTTTGAATAGATAGGAATGAGGGAGTACAAAGCAACACAAAAATAATGGTACCTAATTAATTTCAGGCAAAATACCTGAAAAGGTAAATTCCTAAAGTATTACTAGTAATCTGAATTTCTGCTTAATTAGAGCTGGGATGATTAGAAAAATATTCTCCTTCCTTCTGAGTCTGTATACACGATGGAAATGTACACCCAAAACCTAGATTGATGAAGGTGAAGAAACAGTTTCAATCTTACTCAGATTTCATATTGCATTATACAACTTATAAACGAATGATATACATTGGTATCTTTATGCATGACCATGAACATTCCACAACAAATTTATACTTCTAAAATACAATCTGCTTAGAAATGGCAGATGTCAAAATACAAAAATTTTTCATTCAGCAGAGCTATTTCCAGGTCATATTAAAAAGATTGCTGAATTTATTAATAGGTAATTGAGAGAATACTAACTCATGAGCATGTTTCATTTAACAGGCTTCTAGTGGCTGAAAAAACCCTGTTTAATGAAAAGCTAGGGGCAGTGGAAGCTGCAGGTCTCACACAGTATATATATTCTCTCTTAGTGGTGAAGAAGCTTACAAATATTGCTCTGTAAAGCAGCATTATTAGATCAACTTTACAGATGGAACTGATATATATATATATATATATATATATATATATATACTAAGCATTTTGTTCATTCAAAAGTCTACGGAAATTACTAAAGTATAGCCACTAATGTCCTTATTTTCTGTCTCCAACTTCAGGTGGTCTGTGAAAATCCATAATGCCATGGGATGGACTACTGAAGTTTTCTCTAAGACAAATTCATAATTTTATTATATTACATAAATTGTTGAAGACAGGAATATTATATGCATGAATAAACAAACATTTAGCATCTAATGCCTTACCTGAATAAGTTCTAGGTAAATTAAATGTAAATTCAAAGTCAATGACTCTCATATCTAGCGATAAAAACCTATATAAAGAGATTACTCTTATCTGATAAACATGAAAAGTTATTCTGTGAGGTATAAACATTTTGATGTTGGTGTTACACTAAGTGGACAGGCCAGCTCAAAGTCCTGCCTGTGTGAAGGACCACAACTATTACTGCTTCATTTTTCTTACCCAGTTGATCATGAGGAGTGCCTTTAAATATAATTCTGTAAGTGGTCAGGAACAAAGCTCCTTCAGCAGGGAGGATGTGAGGACCTCCAAGCAGTCCTCCTGTAGCTTCCTCTCTGCCATCAGGATCCAGTAGCACACGGAGACCTTCACAAACAAATTCTTCTCCTGGCAGTAAAGCTGGTCGTAGGATTTTGGGCTGATGCAAATAAATGGAAGTGTTAGTGTAACGGTGATACCAGTGTTATACCTCAATCTAGTTCTAATATTTGGCTGAAAAAACTTCAAAACAAAATTGTTATGAGATAGAGTCCAAAGAAGGGAGATGCAGTCTGAACTCAGAGAAATGGTTCTGAAAAAACAGTGGGCATGCAATAGCTTGCTTATGATCAGAAGTTTGGCTCTGCTAGTTTCATAAGTTCATATTTCATGAGACCAAAGCCAAGCATTTTATTTATCACTGGTGAAAATTTTCCTTCAATGTTTTGATATTTCTTTGTAACATTGTAAGAGGGAAAAAAGATGACTAAATTGAATGCTTCTAATACTTTTAAAGAATACAAATATGTTTCATAACACTTGCCTTCTGTATTGGTGGAAGTCGTCTACTCTCACGATGGACAGCCTCCAGGGTCTCTATGTGCATTGCTACAATGCCTGGAAAGCAGTAATACCATAAATGAAAACTCACATAACATGAAAGGGAAACTTGTAATCTAATTTAAACTCTGATATTCTGAAATTCTCAAATTTAAACATCAAAGGAATAATCACTTGAAATTCAACAGGAATTACAGTCTAGAAAAGAAATCTAACCTTCTAACTTCACTGAAAGTAACTGAAACCAAGAAGTGCATTTCTCTTACTAGAAAAAAAAAAAGTAGAAAAAAGAAAGACAACAAACCACTCATCACAATTCCTACCAGGTATCATGCAGTGAAGACCCTTGATGTGATCCTGTGTCACACCGCTCTCTGTGCAAACCTTGTCAATAAATCTCGTGATGAAGCGTACAACTGCATTTGCAACATCATTGTTCTCAGAGTCCTCAAATCCACTTTCAGTGTCATAACTCTCTGCAACACTGCCTGCAATACTATAGACATAAATAAAAGAAATTTCAAACATGGAAAATTTCAACTGGTGATGCAAAGGTGATACCTGCCTAGACACAGACAAGCTGCAGGTTTTTTTTTTCCAAGCTACAACACATAAACTTTGCTAAAAGCGTATGGTGGTAGTTATTAACACTGTTAGAACTGTGTGGATGATGACATAGGAGAATTTTTGTCCATGAATCCAGTGCATATGGGCCCATGAGAGAAAAAAAGCTGCTTGCATGTGAGCTCTATGTCTTCTCTTCATGGAGTCAAATACATTATTTGCAACCCATGGTAAATAAACATCCAGTTACACAGACAAAGACACATTAAATGAATATTCTGGTTGCAGAGCAAAGCATTCAAAAGCAAAAAGGCTACAAAAATAGCTTTTTGTGCATCAGATAAAAGTGCAAGCAGGTCAGTGGGAGATGTACTTTGAATGTCTAAAAATGCTTCCCATAATAATATGAAGGGTTAGATTCATACAACATATACCACAACCTGTCTCCTGAGCACATCCTAATGCCTGAGTTTAGAGGTGTTTAGTCAGCAGAAATTAGCAGCCATGGGAAGCCTGATACTGGCAGGAAGTCTATACTTTACGTGATGCCAGCGTTCTACAATTTTATCAGGTGGGAATTCTGACAGATCATAAGTGATTAAGAAAACAATAACTAGAGAGAAAAGAAGGCTATTTTACAGATTTGCATGCTAAGGGAATGCAACTGGCATTTATGCTCCTCCTGCCTCCTTAGTAATTTAACTTTTGCCATAGTAGTTTAGCCTTCTTGCTTTGTGTGACCTCAGTGCCTTTCTTCCTGGCAGCTTTTGAAATTGTGATTTTATGGATTCTACACAAATGCTTTCTTGATTTTAGGTTCATATACTGAGTTTTTCAAGTTATATAATGTACAGTTTGGGCTGCTTCTTCTTTCTCATCATATATTTGCCTTCAGCATTTGCATTACCAGATTACAAATTCTTAATGTAACAGTAAAGCTTTTATGTTCCTTTAAACGGTGGCAGATTCCTCCAGATTAAGTTCTGTTATTTTAAGAGGAATCACATTAGACTACTCTCCTTAATTAATGAACTTGAAAAGAAGTGAAGATACTGAAATAATCTGGTATTTAGAACAAATCATGAAAACTAAGAAGCTTTTGAGAACTATGACTCATCACACTGAAGATATAACCCACCTGTTTGTGACAATACTGTTGCTTCCACTCTCCCAGTCACCTGCAGCCGATGTTCTCAACAACTTGTTCTTACTTGTATCCAGTGGTACTAGCAGGTAGACCATGAGGTTAGCAAAATGAATTGCCTGACTGAAAACTGTACTTTCCTCATTCTGGATGAGCTCCTGCTGCGTTTGCTTATTAAGAGTTGGCCATAATCGCAATTGCTCAGCAGCCAGGTCCATTGCTGTCTTATCTTGGTCTGAAACTACAGAATTTTTCTCCTAGAAGACATGTAGAATGAAATAAAAAAGGCACAGAAAAATAATAAAGCTGGAATGTTCAAAATAAAAAAATTGTTTAGTCAAAACTTTGTTTATTAAATTGTTTATTAAACTTCCTCAGTAAGTTATATATTAATTTTAAAAGAAAAACCAAATAACTACACTCAATAGGGTTTAAGAAGAGTTATGATTATAGGAACTGCGCTTTGAAAGCAGTTTACTGAAATATGCAAGTAGCATAATGTAGACAGATCTAAATATCAATTTCTTTCTAGATGAGTTTTATGCTATACAATCATCCATGTTTACTCAGAGTGGTTTACTGATTTTAATATAGTTGCTCTCATTAGCTTATCCATTTAGCTCACATAAAAGCAAGCATAAATCGGATTGAGAAGCACTTTGCTTCATGCAGGTAATATTCTTCAAATTCCTAGGATGTTCAGGTGAAGCAAGGTTTTATATAAATAGTTTCCAGACCAGCTGAAACACTCATGCTTTTACATGTTGAGTCCAATTCTAGCTTTTGGTTGAAACAAACCAGGTAGGTTGCACATAGTCAAATTGTATTATAGCTTGAGGAAGTCAGAATAAAAGAATCTGACAGCCGATATTAGCGACACAATGCCTGATGTTAAATTATTAAAGGACTACATATCTTGTAAATGTTTTTTCTATACTAAATTTAAGTTGATCAAATTTTCCATATGGACACGTGACGGTTAAAGTAGATGCTTGAAGTTCTACTACTCTCCGCATCTTTAACACAGAATCAGATTTTAAGGGGTTCCCCATACACAGTCCCACAGTCCCTTGCTCTTTATCCCTCATACATCTGAAACGCCTTTTCTGTTCCTCATTCTGACTCCACTGCTGGGAATATCTTTATTTTACTTCCTATCTCTACAGTGTTGTATAACTTTGGATAGCATACACTTTTCAGTCACATAGTTGCTAATAATCATACAAGAAGAGAGATTACAAACAGCTCGTTCCTATGTGTATGTAATGCTCCTTAAAAAAAAAAAAAAAGGAAAAAAAAAGTTATTTTAGCATGCTGCAAGGCTTCCCATTATATTTTTGCATTAGAGATGCACTTTCATCCTACTGAGACACATAATTTGTGTTCTGGAAGATCAGTTCAATTTCACTAAAGCAGACTGAGCGCCCTTCAACAGAAACCACCCCAGGGTTCAGTAATACTCTAACACTGAGCATGAGAACTGCTGTTAACTTAGGTTGTTCATATAACAGAATTGTTGCTTGTTTGTAACAGTGCCACACAATAAGTTACCACTCTCAGGAAAAACATATACCTTAAAGTGTGGAAATTTATACAAAAAGTGGTTGTTTGAGAAATCACATGAGCAACATCGAATTATAACGCTTTGCAGATAAACACAATTTTTTGCTATTTTTCCATGCTATTTTATGCTGTTTAATATGGCAAAAATGAAAGAAAAATACATTAAATGGGAGAAACCACAACTTACCACTTCACAACCTAGCAGACAATTAAAAAGTGAATAGAAATACTACCTTGATATTTACTTTATAATATATTCTCCTACCTTTTGTCTCAACTGTACTGCATGGTTGTCATCTTTGGCTGAAAGGTAGAGGGAGCGAACTTGATTCTGCACATTGCTGTAAAAGGTTGTTTCCCAAAACTGTTGGTTAGTCCAGATAGGATGGTCTTGCACACAGGTGTAAGCAAACTGACTAACTCCAGGTGCTAATTTCTGAAAGCAAAAACCATGCAAAATTGACATATTAGTCCTATTTAATTTCCTTTAAAGGCTATGGCTTGAGTATTGAAATACATATACATAAAATCAGTTCTACAGACTGAAATACGCAACATATATAATCTTTTGTACTGTAATATAGGAAAGAAAAATTATCCCATTCTGTGCCATTAAAGAAATTAACATGCATGAAGCTTGCATACAAACCTAATGCCAGTGCAAGGCATGGCTTTCTTGGTTCACCGTTAGGAATATGAGACTGAGAGGAAGGATTCTGTGATGACAGTACAGAACACATTTCTAATATAAAACATCTTCCTTGCCAACAATAGAGTATTTTTAATAACCTAGTCCCATAACATAGAAATCAATACTCAAACTGATGAAAATTATTTCTCATTTTATTTAAAAGTCAGAATTTAAGTGGCAACTAAGTCCTTCCAATACACTGTACTTGCTGCAATAGCAGAAGTTTAGATAAATTGTTATTTTTATTGTTATCTACTGCACTTTATGACACAAATCCAGCTACTGAAAGATTGCTAAATTGGGTATGTTCTTTGAAGTCACAAGGGTCTAGGATCCCTGTGAGGTCCCAGACAAAACCAGAATTGTTACAGCATTACTCATGAATGGAGCACTTTTTTCAAGTAGGTCTATTTACTTATGTAGCATTAGTCTTCCAGTGAGTTGCTTTATATTCTTGATAACAACATACAATGACATGAAAATTTATTTAAATGACCTGAATCATGAAGAATAAAATCTTACTTTTTGGAAAATAAAAAAAAGAAGACCACAAAAAATTTGTGTTGCATACCACATATAGCAGAGAAGCAGGTTATCTAAATAGCTGCTTATTATTAATCTGCAGGAGAACCGAAGAGTACATTACTCGGTGCCTCATTTAATGACTTTCACTCAACACACTACTCATACCTGAAATATACACTATATCTAGAAGTTTAATTTTACTTTCATGAAAGAAATTCTTTACTATGAGAGTGGTGAGGCACTGGAACAGGTTCCCCAAAGAAGGGGTAAATGCTCCATCCCTGGCAGTGTTTGTGGCCAGGATGGACAGAGCCTTGGGTGACATGGTCTAGGCTGTGGTGTCCCTGCCCATGGCAAGGGGCAGGAAGATGATCTTAACATCCTTTCTAACCTTAACTATTCTATGATTATGTTGTAAACTACTTTACTGCAGAGCATTGCATCTACTCAATTTTTATTAATAGATGTATAATTGTACATAACAGCCAGTACATACAATATTTCCTTAGCAGGCACCCAGGTATTCAAGTGGGAGGCCAGGAAATCACAACTGAAAATTTTAAAAGTCTGTTTTACAAATTCCTGGTTTTGCAATTTTTCGAACTGTGTTTTCCACACTATGCTCTTCCAAGTACATCATGAACTAAAAGTCCTGATCAGGTGCCATGTACTCATTCCCTATGAAAGACAAAGCTCTTTGAAATGGTATGTTTGAGGAAAATTATACGTGACATGCTACTAAAATTTACCCAACTGAAATGCCTTCTTGTGATAAACCATCAAAACCTGAGAAACATAATTTTTATTTAAACATGCAGAATTTAATCAAAATTTCTAGGAAGCCTGTTAAGAAAACTAAGTTCATGGAAGATTCATACTGCACTACGTATGACTTTGCTTACCCAATACTGAAACAGAAGACAGCTGGCTTGCTTAACAGATTCCCAAGTTTCAGATGTGATGCAGTTTATGGTAGCTCAGAGGGAAGGACAACTGACCACACACTAATGGATCCTGTGCTTGATCTAGCTGTTAAATTGCAGAACAAGACAGCTCAAATAGCATCCTACTGATCTTTGTACTGACTGCTGGGGATGCCTTGACAAAACCTCAGGCATACAAAATATACACTGACTCATGACTATGTCAAGCCTGTTAATTGGTGGGACAACTAACTGTACATGAAATTCAGTCTTTTAATTGTAAAAATGAGAAATAAAGAAACAGGAAGACTACCTCCACGCTCCTGTAAAGCCACCTGCTTTACAATATTCTTTAAGAGGTGCACACATTCCATATCTTTTGCTGTTACAGGTGTGTATACAGCTGGCTTAAAATGGTTTAATTTGTTCACCTGTGATAAACAACACAGACCCACAGAATAGATCTGGCCCAATCATTCACCTAACTCAAAATCCAGATGCACAAAACCTCTATTGCAGAGGACTGGAGATGACAGGTAAATCATGGAATATAAATATGGATAACATATCTTGAAAGCAATAGTTACTGCTAAAGCTGTATCATGGTTTTACTTCGATTTATTCTTTATTTTTGGCACTGGCGGTAATTCCCAGCCACAACACAGCTGCAAAAAGAGACTATGATGTCAGGAAAAGCAAAAAAAAAAAGGGGGGGGAAGGGGCGAAGGATAAAAAAGGGGAGAAAAAGGTAAAATGTCTGTTGAAACCTAGCTAGTTGGTATAGTTAACTCATGCCAATTTGTGTCGTTAATGCCACACAAAAGAGTGATTTGACTATCAACCTGTCCAGCTGCCTTTGATGTCTCCAGCCCAAGTCAGGTAATTGCGTAAACTAGGTGAGGTAAAACCCCAAATAAAAAAACTCATAACCCTGATTCCATAGTAACAGTGTTACAGAAATAAAACCAAAATTAATCATTTACACATGGGACAAACACAACAGGAAAGCTGAGGGGCTTTTAGATCCTCTTCCTGTGTTCATAATTTAAAACCACAAACAGCCATGTACAAAACAAAATTTTTAAACAATATTTATATTCAAATATACTGACATGTATCAACACTGACAGTAACTTCTAGGCAAAGTAAAAATAGTCTGCAAAAGGATGAAAGAAAATCCATCAAAATGCTAATAAACATTATTCTTCTTATCACCTGCATGAGTTGAAACAAATGATAAAACCTGATAGTGGCCAGAGCACAGAATCAAAGACAACATTTGTAGTTCAAGGCTCAGCTCTCTGGTCATTTTAGGCAAAATCACTTTGGATTCTCAGCTTGTTTTGGTTAGTTTGCTTGTAAAAAAGCAGTATGAACACCAGCCTTAAGAAGCACACTGCTGCTTCTATGCAGTCAAAATCCAGGCACTACGAATACTTGGTACAAATATAAGCATTCCATGAAGCTCACAGTGTCTATACTTTCTACTCTGGGAGTGCTTAGTCAGCTGTTTTGACTAGAATGGAAACTAATCCAATATATTAAAAGGGCCCAATGTTCACTGTTGCATTCTAAAGAATTTGCTCAAGATTTCTCCAATTTAAGTAAAACACTAGTTCAGTGTTTTTTCATCAAGCAATACTCCATACATAAAACAAATCTTCACCTATCTTTCCACAAGACAGCTAAACTATGCAGCCTTCCAATACCTGAAGGGGGCCTATAGGGATGCTGGGGAGGGACTCTTCATTAGGGACTGTGGTGAGAGGACAAGGGGTAATGGGTTCAAACTTAAACAGGGGAAGTTTAGATTGGATCTGAGGAAGAAATTCTTTACTGTAAGGGTGGTGAGGCCCTGGAATGGGTTGCCCAGGGAAATTGTGAATGCTTCATCCCTGGTGGCGTTCAAGGTGGGGTTGGACATAGCCTTGGATGGCATGGTTTAGTGTGAGGTGTCCCTGTCCATGGCAGGGGGGTTGGAACTAGATGATCTTAAGGTCCTTTCCAACCCTAACTATTCTATGATTCTATGATTCTATACCAATATTTATGCTCTTTCTCCCTGTACCAATTCTGTCCCTGTCCTAATTCAATTCTGCCAGACAGAACGAATGTAGGAGGCAGCAAAAGAATTTCCTACTTATAAGGGAGGATTTAGGGGCTGACAGCTTAAAAGACCCCAGAAGAAAATAATAAAAACAGTTCTGAACTGATAATGTCCTTACTCTAAAGCTGTGTTATGATAGCTTACATGAGCATTAAGGTGTAAATCGTAATAGTCAACATGAAATGAGTTAACTTCCCCAAAAGGACACTGAGTTCTTTTCAATAAACTAATGGCACTTAAAAAAACCCCAAACACTCCCATCCCAAATTACGTATGAAACAGGCATTACCTATACCAAAATACTGAATCACATTCTATAGTTCGTAAAAACACAAGGCAGATTTGTGACTTGCTGTGTGTGGCTATATGAAACTTCCTGAATTCAGGAACTGTCTTTCCATTATTTCCAACACACTAAGTGGCATTGGATAATGCTTGTACAGGACTTTTTTTTGTTTCTTGACACTGCATACCTCTGATTCCTCAAATGATACTTGTTGGCTCAGTGAAAAATGTGCACTAAGTCCTAGACTCCCAAAATTACTGTAAGGTGCAGGTCTCCAGAGAGCCTCCCTATGACATAGCATTATTTAGATTGCACGTCTCTTGGCTATGGAAACAAAGTGGCAAACTGAACCATTCACTATTTTTTAGAGAAATCCAGTTTGTTCTGAAGTAAAATGGATTTCTGTCTCCAACTTATATCCTCAGCTAATGGTTTTGGATAACTTTGGTGAGAAAAGTAAAGAAAGAGGTGAGAAGGAACTTGCTGCTGAATGCCAAGAATAGCTTTCTTCTCAGCCTTGAGGAATTACTGTGCTATGGGTTATCCACTTGACCTCAGTGAGAAAGCTATTGCAACACCTGCGAAATTACCTTCTTTGCATAATACAGGAGACCACAACATTTCCCATCCTGCAGTGGCCAAGGTTCTTCCCGAAAAAGTCTGCAAGGGTAAGCCTACAGATCATCCCGGACATAGTGACACTGTTACTTTAAAGGGCTAGTTGTGGTGCTGCATGGATAACATCAGTCAAAAAATTCAATTCAATAAATGGCTTTCCCAGGTGGAATTGTACTCAAATATATTGTAAACACAAATACGGGGAAAGGTCCTAAAAGTAAAAAGAAAGAACTGTGAAGCTTCCATTGTTGTTTCTTAGTTTTCGTTTTTATTGCTTTCGGGGAAAAAAAAAAAAAGCAACATATTAAACCAAGCTTCTCCAACCTGAAAACCCCAGCAACAAAAAAGAAACCAATCTGCCACTCTTATAACTTCAGAAAGCCACCAAAAAAGACTGTGCTCAAGACTGATTTATATTTCATAATAAAGTGTGAGTAGCAAACTGGTTCATTACACTACTTATCTACTATAATTTCACCATGAAAAATAAGAGGAAGGAAGGCCAATTCACTTACAATTCAGTGCTACCAAGCCACAGACAGGTACACTAAACCAGCAGAGGGCAATAGAATTCTAGAGTTTTGCAAAATTGGGATGTAATTCCAGATGGAGCTTTATTTATTATATACATTTTCTGGCAAAAGTGACTTAAACATCTAACTATTCATGATCTTTAATACCAGATTCCTGAAGATCATATATAATTTACAATACATTAATTAATGCCATTCAGAATATCTCAGATTTCTTTACTGACCTACCAATACGGACAGACAGATACAACATCAAGTTACACATAACATTAATTAATGCACAGTGACATATTTCTTTCTCAAAAAGATAAAAATATTTATGAAGTTCTGTTATACATAGAACACTCTAAGGAAACTAAAGTCATTTGGGATGAGCGATGTTCAGAACCCGCAAAAACCCCCAACAGTTTCATACCAGAACTTCAGACCTTGACAGTTCTAAACAAGGTTAAGTTCCAAGATATGGATATGCTGATTTCTTCCCCTGTCTATAGTACATCACTTTTTTTTTTAATCTATTTTCATTGTAAAGATTACCATGACTGTTCACCAAGGTTTACATCCATTAGTTAAGTTACAGGTTTCATGGATTCTCAGTTGCAGTGGTGAATCCATCTGAAGAGATCTAAATTGTGACAGAGCTATTTTGAAAATCTTCTAAAATGTCACCATATTCTTTTAGCATCAGGTGGCTCAGGAGTGAGTGTGCATCTGTGTGGCTGCACTAGAATAGTGTTATTGGCTCTACCCAGCAGCAAAGTTGTTATTAAGGTCTGCACTCAGAAACAAAAAACTCTGTAAATCTCACAAGTTTACGGTTTTATTTAGATTCTGATAGTGGTTCCTAGAATTACTGATGTCTTGATGTGAAGCCCAGTTAATAGCAGATCTAAGTAATCCCCCAAAGGGTAATAATTATTTTCAAGTTTTCATTCTAGTATTTCTTTAGTTACTATTTTCCTTTCCCTATGTCAACTTTCTCTGTCTTCAGTGGTAGAATTCTCTCAGAAGTTCTCTCAATATACAGCATTCCCTTATTTGAGCACCCTCAAGTAGTCCTCAAGAACAGGATAAGCATAATAGTCAGAAAGGTAAAAGGGGACGATACAGAATATAAATTGCAAATTAATAAAAAAAGAATACCATAGTAGTAGATTTTGTCTTGGCATGCAAATTACATTACTACATGGTTCAGAAGGTGAAAGAGAGAGGATGAGCAAAACCAGGAAGAAGAGTATCATGAAGAATTCTGAAACGTAATTTCTTTAGAAAATATGAATCACCCGAAAGGATCAACATCCAAGCCTACCCCTGCATGTGTATCATGCATGCACTTTTACACTTTTCACCAACATTACCCCTCACTTTCTCCTAACAAGCCAGACTGCTGTCTGGGGTTGAAACATCACAATCTCTGCTGATGTGAAGGAGCATTAGGGTTCCAATAGTGAAAGAAAAGCCAAATCCAATGATGAAAGCTAATACATGTTATTTTGCTACTTATTACTTCATTTGATCTACTGCAGAAAATGCTTTCTTCAGTTCTGTGTGATGTCCTTAAATTCACTGCTGTTTGTTTTAAAATATTTATGTAAAAATAGGAACCACATAAAGTCTGCCTACATATATTTTCTTTTGTGGTTCAGCTTCTTCCATAGTACCAATACATGACACAGGCATGTTCTTGCTGGATTTTAAGCAGGCAACTTCACATATTTCTACATTTAAGGGATTACCATTCTGAGAATGGATAAGATTAAGACAGTATCAGAACTCGCACAATAGAGATACAAGAAGAAAATTAATGGAAGCAGACACAACTTCTTGCCAAGACAATAAAGCAAGTCTTTCAGGATGGGAGTTTCCTAAATTAAAGCTAGCAATTCAAGAGCACAGAATTTTAAAGCAGAAGCAATTTCATCACAAGCACATCAGACTAAACCAGAAATGATTAGAAGTAAATATAACAACTAGATGTAGGAATGAAAAAAAATCAGTATAGAAAGCTAATGCATTACAGAAAGTCTTCTACCTTTACAGAAGGCTACTAGTATACTGATGTTTATGAGAATTACTTGGGCCAATCATAGTTGTGCAAAAAATACAAGTTAAGAAAGAAAACTTGTGTTAAATGTAAAAAAACCCCACTAATTTTGCTTTTAAAAATTAACTGTATCATCCAATAACTATATACAATCCCCTGGTATTTACACAAATTCTAAAATAAAGACTAATATATTATTTGCTATAAAGTAACAGAGATAAATGTTAGTACCAAATATTCCACTGCTTTCTACAGTACAGTTGGACCAATATTCCAGCTGACACTAGCTGCAAAATTTGCCTGATAAAGATAAATGTCAATACATCTTCACCCATCATCACAGATATCCACATCAGCCATGAGGTAGCTTCTCCGTGACTTCATAGATGATACAACAGACAGCACATTTCAAATTATGATGCTTCTGTTACATAAGCAACCTTAAATAGCGTCTTTCTTGGAAAGATGTTGGATGGTAACAGTTAAAATACGGTAAACCACACAGAATTTCTCTAGTACTGCCTCTTTAACCTTCAGAGACAGCCCTTCTCCTTCCAGCTGGGAATGCCTCCCACACCTCAGAGACTCTGGAGTAAAGTGGTCATTTATTTAGGCATTCTGGGGAGCAAAGTCTTTCTTCCACTGAATGTCTGTCACAACTGTTACTGAAACTTGGTAACTCATTTCAACTAGGAAAGTACACACTCAAATTAATTTCATTTTATTACTAAGCTCTACAAAGCAGCATATATATATTTCACTGTGGAAAACATTAGAATTCTTTATATTGGTGTCTTAACATGGAATTCTTCCAGTTTACCATTTTACCATTACCTTCAATTTTTTTTCTTAAGTCACAATTTTGTGCTCACCTTGAAGATTATTAAAAAAAACTTAAAACTTAAACAAAACCCACTTCCAATAAACACAGACTAACATCTTCTTCATAACTTGAAAATGGTACTAGAATAAATCCTAACATTACCTGAATAGATGTTCCGTAATTTATTCAGAAGTTTTAAGTAGAATTATTTACCATATTTTGGTAATATTTAAAAAACACTGAATAAAGCAATTCTTCTATTTTAGGTAGCCCTATTTCCTTCTCAATAAAGAAGTTGAAGGTGTACAAATGGACTACAAATAATAAATGAACAGACATGCAGATGAACAGTCAAACAACTGGCATACCTTAAAGGATTTCAGTTAGCACTAGTTTGCAAAATATGTCTCTGATGTTTCATTGCAAGTTCTAGAATAAAATTATCAGTATCTAATTGAAATTTTATTCAAAGTCTGGTGGCTTACAGCACTGAAATAAAATAATACTAATAATTAAGACAAAATCAATTCTTCCCTCCATTCCTCCCAAGAATTACATAAATTAGTCACAGAAAAATTATAAAGCAGTCTCCAACTGCATTATGCTAAATAACAAATGTCAGTTTTAATGAACTACATCCAGTCTGTTAAGACAGTTTACTGAATTTGTGTTATTTTTTGCTGAAACTAGACCAGCACAATCCAGGTGTACATCAACCCCTAAAAACAAGTGACTCAGAAATTTAAATAAAATACTTGTGATTCTGAAAAATGGTATTGCTCTGGCTACTGCAATTTAAAGACAAGCTCATCTATAAAATATGGAAGCCATGCATTATTTGTACACAGAACAAACTTTACTTTCCTAATAGTATATTTTTATTATGTCACTTCCTTTACTTAAACACGCATGATCAGAACTGTCACTTCTGAATGCCAGATAACAAAAGTTTTAAAGTGCATTGCTATCCATTCTGTAATGAGGTACAATAAAGTATTAATCACAATATTTTGAAAAAGATCCCTCAAATGTGCAGAAGTTGTATTACAATCTGCACATACAGGTTCTGCAATAGTTGAGGGATGCAAGACTGTTTGATCTGACTGCCAAACTTGAAAAGTTGAAAAAGAGAGGGAAGATAGAGAACTGGACACTCTGACCATGACTTGGCATGAAACAGCAGTGAGGAAAAAGCTTTCGCTTCCTCTGTCTGCTGTCAGCAAACAGGCTGAAACTGGTACCTGCCACTGATCATCACTCTTCCTGCACAGTAGAACTTCAAGAAATGCAGTGTTGTCAGACATCTTGCCACTCTGGCAGAGTGACATAACTGAAACAGTATCCAAATTCTATGAGTCTGACAAGGCAAATAATACAACTGTCAAACTGTCATCTTTGATGGATTAATAAAATGGAAATATGATCAAAATATGTCCTTTTCAACTTGTCCTTTCTCCCCACATATAGAAAAAGACCTCTTTTCCACCGCATCAGGGAATAATACCACATTTCTATTTCATACCCAGAGAAAATCACTGAATACCAAATAAGCATGGGTCATCCATACCAAAAAAACATGGAAAAATTCCTTTCTGTTCATGTATAAAGGCATTTTATTTATATTGCTTCAATTTTAAACAAAATTCTAACAGTATTACTTATGGTAAACTAAAACCTTTTTCTAACCCAGGAGGAAAAGATGTGTTTGTTTTTGTGACAATAACAGTACACACCAAAGTCCGCTGTCGCTGATGAGTCACATTTTGCTAACAACTCATGTCTAATATAGAAAAATTTTAAAAAGTATTGTGACTATTTTTTCTAGAAAAATTCAATTATTCCAGGCCACAAATATGCAACCAATACTGACTTCCTGTCTATGAATTTAATCCCACCAGCTATGAGTTAGAGTGGGATCAACTCCTGCTAATCAAGTTTCACAACAGATCACTCACCAGACTTCAGGAGCTGGAATTCTGAAATTTCAGCAGACATCCCAAGAGCTGATAGAATGCTGTATACAGGGTAATGCTTTTGTTATTTTAATTAGCTATACGTAGAAATCATCTTTATGCAAGCAAAGACATTAAGACCTGTTAGATCATGCAAGCTTGTTCCTTTCTATACATTTTTTACTGTTTTCCCAAGAATATTTTAAAATACCTCAAGGCTAGAGCATTGACTACTTCCTGGGAAGACCATTCCAGAAGCTTCCAACATCACCTCTAGGAGTGTGCTTCTCTTACTACTTGCTTGCTTTCATCTGCTGGACTCCCACTAAAAAACATCCTTCTCATTATTTATACACCTTAAACACTTGCTGTCTGCACTATGTGTGGCAACATAGAGGAAAGCTATTTATGAAGAACAGGTAATTGTTTCATTAGTGCTCTACTTGGTGTTTGGTAAATAAAATGAAACAGCATTTATATACACAATAATCCTGTCATAAAGGCTGTTGGTTAAGTTATTTCTATTATTTCATTTGAAGCAACAGGAATTTCATTAATGATAAAATCTTGTGACATGAAATCCCATCATAATTTCCCATCTAAATGCTACAGCAAATATAGATGGCAAAATAAATATTTTACTGATATAACTACATTTTTAGATTCACCATGGGATTTCTCATTGATAACTCGGTTTGGAATACCACTTGGACAGTAATACCAATGCAGACACAAATGGAAACCTGCTACCAAGAACACTGTGCAGTTTCAACAGGGCTTTGTGAATTAATATTTAATATGCTGCTGGCATTACAGATGGTATTCTGACAACTGAAACATCAACAGAAACAAGTACAGACTCTGAAGCACTTCACAATTTTTTGGAAAGTATAAACACAATCACACTTACAACAAAGATAATACTGTTCTGCTTACTGAAGCAACAGTACTGGAATACCTGCACTCTGCCTCCAGAAAAGTGAAATGCAGCTTCAAGTGCACATGTAAACTAATGTATATGGTAATTAAAGCAAAACTGACAAGCAACTCAGTGGAAAAGGCAAGACATAGTTTGACAGCACACACATACGAGTTTTCCTTAAGGCATTTTAATAAAAAAAAAAAAACAAAACAAAACAACAAATAATCTCCCCAATGATCTTAATTTTAGTTTGTACACTCATCTGGACTTGCCAGAGACAGAACAGCAATATCTGTGTTAAGCAACAAAACTTCAATCATCCTAGCTAAGATCTGGGTAAATGGAAATCCAGTGAAAACAGAACTTGAACTGTTAACACATTAGAAAGCAGGCAGCTCAAGGGAGAAAAGTAAAGCAGCAGGATTTGATATGATTTCTCCCCAAAGAAGGGGAAGAACAACATTCGTTTAGAGTAACTCCAGAGCAGGAATCTCTCCAAAGAGTTACAGAGGTGTTATGGGGTGGAAAAACTACACCCATTTTTCTTACTTTCAGAATACTGATACAGACCATTGTTCCTAACACAGGTTCATGTCAGATAGAACATACTCTAGTCTAGGATACAATTTTGAATACCTCTAGAGAGGCTGAAAAGTGCTCAAAAAAGTTTCCTTTTTATATACATTCCAAATAGAATCTCAAACTGTTAATCTTAATTTTAACTAATCGCAGCAAAGTTTGTCAACTGATCTTATGTTCGGAAAAAGATATCAGTTTGTATTTAGTATAAATAGTTTTATACCAAAATAAGTACTTTTGCCAAAGAACTGTATCTAATGGGACATACCAAAGGGGGTCATCACTGAACCTGAGGATTAGATCTGGGAAAAACAAAATTCTTTTTCTATTATGCATGAACAGCTGGCTTTTGCAAGTTAACAGTCAGGTTACTCAAATTTTCAATTCAGGTCTGAAAAATAAAATTGCTCACGTTCCTTACATCCAGGGACTCACAGTTTCCAGAGCTTATAGCTTTAGAGTTAAATCAATACTTAAGCAAACTTTACAAAACATGGAATCTAACAAAACCGCTACAAAATAATCTGTACCTCTCTAGGTAAAGAGCTATGTGGACTCTCTTGGCCTTTCTTATTAGGAAACTAAAAATCATAAAATGAAACAAAATTAAAGTCAGTCTTTCTTCATAATATAGGTTGAATGCAGTAGCAAGAAATAAAACAGCAAAATGTATTTAAGTATCAGTGCCAGCAACAAACGACAAACAACTCATGATTCTGCTGCCTCTGCTGCTCAAGGACTCAATAGAAGGAATGGAAAAGAATGAACTGAACATGTAATTGAAAATGGGAAAAAATGTACTTGCTGGGATTGAAAAATTTAATCATGCTAGCTAATATGAGAATGAAAATACCCCATAGACTTTCCAGAAAGCAGCCCTGGGGTATTATGTACACCTCTAAAATAAATCCCATTAAAGTAAAACTTTTCCAAGGTTCAAATGATTACAAGAGAGAAAAACTACCAATTTATGCCCTAGATGTGCAGTAAATACTGGCTTAACTAGATTTCAAGAAACTTGCTATGCATATAAAATTGTTCTTGCCTTCAACAGATGTTTCCAGGTTCTATGACTTGTAAAACTCCACATTTTTACTTCTAAAAGTCACATCACAGAATCCATTTCTAATATAAAACAATCAGAAATTGTTCAATTAGAATGGATAGTTTAAATTTAAAAGCACTGATTGATTTCTCAGCTCACTGTTAGTTTCTGTTTGGCTAACACAGGAATCTCTTCATTTTATTTATGGCTATACATAAATGCCTCATACACCATCTGAAGGATGGAAGGTTATATTTTTCTCAATTTCCATCACATGTTGCTAATGTCTAGCTAGACTGTCACAGTAACTACAATTTTTTAGTATCATGATGTACCAATTACCAGTGATTAAACTCTTATTTCCCAAACTAAGTTGTACAAAAATATTTGCATTTTAAAAAAGTCCATATTCTGAACTTCTTACTTCCTCAGATATGTACACCCCGAAAAGCAGGACCTAAGCTAACTAGAACTGGTGAAAACACTACTGTATTGGCACACTGAAATAACAACAGCCATACACACAAACGTTTTGCTTCTGAAATAACTGCTTGCAGAATTTGCTTATTTACATCTGCATATCTACCATCAGATCTTATCACTATCAAACACCATGCAAAGAAACCCCAAGACCAAACCAAAACAAAAAACAAGCATAAGAAATGGAAAACAAATACACAATTAAAATAAGCCATCCATAATATTCTCCAAAGTTAACAACTCCACAGACTGAAAACTTCACATGCCAAATAAAACAAAAAATTACTCCAACAAACAGCTTTTACACAATAACATCGGAAATTATTATTTTCAATTATTTTAATGACTAATTATAATTCAATAATTCTCTAACCCATCCTATAAGCCTACATACACTTGGTTCACATAATCATCATCACCATACATCAGTAAGTGTAATTCTGGAGCAATGTTCGTAACAGCCTATTAGAAGACTTTCACTGACACTAATCAGTTTTAGAATGAACCCTCTTACCCCGCCATGTATCTCTTGCTGTCGCTTTCTTAATTTTAACAATGTATGTAATGCAAAACAATACAAAATTGTTGTGGTTTTCAATAAAAACTTACCCTATAAAAAGCAGTTGTCAGGGGTAGCAATGCTGCAGCAATGTTATATTCTTCTGAAGATGAACAATCCTTCAAGAAAAACATACGAAGAAAATAAGTAAAGCTATTCTCAGTGTTATCCATTATAATTTTATTTCTGATTTATGGAGTCTTTCTGATGCTCTTCCTACACACGTAATTTTTAATCAATTTCATGTATGAATAATATGAATAACATATTTATACATGCGTGTACATATACATATATTTTCTTGATTTCTGCTAGATAGGTACTGCTATGATTCTTCCCATTTAATGGATTTATTAGCACCTTTCTCACATGTTTGAAATACAATTTCACAAACAGTTTACATAGAGAAAGGAAAGTATTCCTGATTTAGGAAACAATAAAAAGCTTGCTTCCAGTTGGGTCAACAGCAAACCTGACTAAAATGGAACTGATGTGATGACCAAAGAATGTACTTTCAAAGAGTTCACACAAAGAAACTGACATTTATTTAATATGAAATGATCACCTCCACAACCTCTACAAACGTTTGACACAAGGTTAACTTTAAAAGATGAAAACCCATTCTCTTCACAGTCTCAGAATGCCTCATTCAACAGTCAAGTGTGTCATTTGTGACTCTCTAGGCTTAAAAGGGTATGCCAAAGTAAATCAACTAGCAATTGCACTGATGAAAATAGTGATTTTATTACGGAAGTCTTTTAAAAGAAACCAGTATTGGAATGTAACTTAATATTTAAAAAACAAACGACTTGAATTTTTAAGACTTTTTCTTTTTTTTTTTTTTTTTAAAAGAAACAAAAATACTCAAGAGTTAAAAGATACTTTTTCTTTTTTTTTCCATTAGCTCTTTTTGCCAACACTGAAGAACAAAATGCACACAGTTCTGCTAGACAAATGCATCACCATTGTGATACATTTCCATTTGAACAATTCATTTGAATATTTCTAACATTCATTCTTACAATGGGCAACCTCCAACTGAAACCACACTCTTATTAGCTATCTACAACATCTGACCCAATTTCAAAATTGAAATATCTCAAGTGCTCCTCTGCCAGACTTTTCCTTCATGCCTTCATCTCGTATCAGAGCTCTCTAAAACCCAACTAGCACAAAGTTGGTACTACCCAACTGTGACAGCAGTTACTAAATCTGCATTACAGGAACAATCATGTTAAGTAACATTAGGATGTTCTTTGTATTCATCTCTCTCTTCTTAAATCACTGCTGAGGGACGTTTAAAAAAATAGTCTAGTGATTCTTCTTTTTTTTTTTTGTCTATTTTGCTTCTCATTACTCTAAAAATCCATTTAATCCTCTCTGATTTTCCAGGAACATCATCGTTTATTACTTCAATCAAGCTCATCTAAACAGAAAAAATAATGCCCATATAATGTTAAATACAGCAGCATTTAGAAAACTACTTACAGGTGTATTCTGAAATGGTGCGCAAGTTCACAGATGTGAAACTTTATTTCTGCACAGTTACTTCAGATTTTAACACGTGTAGCTCTGCATAAATTCATGTATGCTAACTATGCATAACTGCGCAAGTGCCCAAACTTCCTAACACATTCCAATTTCATAGAGGAAAGCAGTAAGAAAAGAGAACACTGAGAAACTCAATGTATGTTCTAATGATGCCTTTTAGTATTGTGACACATGTATAAAAACCCCAAATTAGTTTGTAAAATGTTAACACAATAAGATTAAAGGACATAGACTCATCTTCGTTACAATTTAGATTTCTGAATTATTTCCTATTGCTACCCATATCCTTAACCCCCAATCACAATTTAGCACATTTATTTGGAATTTAATATAAAGATATGACAAACAGTATTTTTTCACTTAATCAGAAAACTTCCCATTTAAAAGAACCTTTAGGAATGCTCAACAGTTTTCAGAAAAATACATATCTTATTTCAGCAGGTGCTTATTTATAACCAGGTATAAAATGATCCATCCTTATTGTTTCAAGTTATTCTACTTAATCCCTTAGCTCAAATTACTTAGAAGAGCTTTGGCTTTTACCCAAAATATACACAAAAATATCTTTATAAAAACTGAGCAATGTATCTTCACCTAGAGAGTATTCAATATTCCAAGAGCTAACATATGTCTCAGAGATATATATCATCACCACATAAACAACACAGTAGATTATTTTTCCATTCCTTCATACAAGTATGAAATTCTCCACATATTCTATGTCAGCAGTACCCCCGGGACTTGTAGTATGGAATTATTGTCTCTCTATAGATTTTCTCCTCCAGCATATGACAAGAAATGTAAAATGATCTCAGCTAGGAATAAAGTATAATGCTGCTATTTTAAGAATAGTGAAATTAATGAATTGTTCATCTGCTTTGTAGCTGCAAGACAATGCCACACCTAACAGAGACACTGCACTGAAATCTTAGTTTCTCAATTATACAGACAAACCAAAGTACTAGAAATGTCATATATTTATAGTATGCAATTGATTCAGACACCTGAAACTAAGCAATCCATCTGCCTTATATGTAATAATGTCATATTATGAAAAATATCTCTTACTACTGGTACAGAAGTAGACAAATCAAATACCATAAAATAATTGAAGCTGATGTCCCTCATTTGCACAAAATGAAGCTAAACCACATCTGGGGAACAAAAATTATCAGCTAACTAATTTCCAGTAATAAAACCCAATATCCTAGACAGTGAAATGTAGACTTCCACCATGCTATATGCAGAGTACAACTTTGAATCCATGTGCAATTGAATGAAGACCTGGCACATTATTCTGGTCATACTGACCATATATTCAGACTGGTGCTGAACTCTGTAGCAGATTGGGAGTGTTTCAGGAATTCATGTACATTTAAAATAGTTTCACTATAGTGAATTGACATGTGAATAATAAAACAAGAATGTTTTTCCTTACATTACTTACTTTGATAAGACATGTGATTTACTTTTATGTTCCTCTCAGTTTAAATATGCAACAAAATGTTGGTGCTTAGATATTGTCATTACGTTGCAGAACTGACAGCTAGGAAGTTTTGACTGCCTGGATGGATGCATGGGACTGCCAGTATCTGGCTTTTGGCATCTGGTGGTTGGATTAGGCTTCTGGTACTGGAGAAGAGAGGCAATCCTTCTCATTCTTGACTTCAGAACAAGTACTGACCTGAACTTCTGTTTGGAAAACAAGGTACTGTATGTCATCATTAAGTTGAAATGTCCTCCAAAAGCTGATCCTAGTGATGAACAGCTAAGAAGAGCCACCTCAGGTAAAAGTTTCTCCTTGATCTGCTACTGAAGGTGCAGGCCCAGATTCAATAAAGCCCTTAAACACCCTTTAATGTCCCACTGACTACAAGAGCAAGCCAAAGTCAGTGAAGCACAGTAACAGCCAAGCATAAGCTTCTACATTTTCCTGAACAGGCTGCAGTAAATAACAACTGATACTGAGGGATTTCTGCTTTCACTTAGTCACATGATAAAGATCTAGGAGATATATATTAAATATCTGATAACATTTAGAGTGCAATTTCCTCTTTAAATCCATCTTAATAGTCTCACTCATCAATTGCTAGCTGATAAAGTATGTTTCCTGTGCTAAACCACATTCTGCTTTGGGCAGTAAGCTTCTCAATCAGACACCACATTTTAAATAATCTAAAGAAATCTGAGTATGCTGAAAACTTGGGACCCAATTTTGCTTTACATTCAGCAGCACTATAAATGATTGGAATTTCCCGCAGGCCTGACGATCACATGAAATTAATGTAGCATGCAGTGAATGTCTTCAAACTTTTCAAACTGAAAAGCTAACCATGGCAGTTCTTTATCCATACTTTTTGGCAGTGCAGTCTGCAGCATCTATGCTTTATTAAAAATACTGCTAAGTAACCCTGTGTTGCATTGCCCCTCCTGAGAAGTACTGAATGTTGTCAATTTTCATGAAGGCCAAAAGCGTTCATCACCATGCAGGACTAAGCTCATAATAAATCAAGAAAAAAATGCCAGAAACTTGAGGGTCACGTGTGCTTTTAAAGTACTGTTAAGTCAGCATGTATAAGGAAACCATAACTAAGTGCAGCACACTGGCTACAAATTACAGGTGAAATATTGGTTCCAAAATCAACAGATGATTTCGGTAGTACAAGGATTTAACAGTCCAGTTTAGAAAAAATGTTAAAAGGAACTGGGATTCACCATGTAGAACTGCAATGTAATTCAAAATTAGAATTAATATTAATGAGCCAATTTTAGAAAAATCATTCATTTTCATTAGACAAACTGAATAAAGTTTATGAATTAATATATAAATACAATATTAATGCAATTGAACTATTGAAAATGGAAGCTTTTATCAAAGAAAGCCTACTCTATGTTAATCGATGTTACAACCAATGTCCTTTATATTCAGTCTTAGACTTAAAAATCCAACTAAATAAACAGTCAATTTTGCAATGTAATGACTGTATCTAATATAATTATAAACTACCTTAAAACAAAGGTCCTATTTTGAATTTCCAATGTAAATTTTATAAGTATTTTAAATACAAGTTTTAATTCCACAGATGAAGCCATCATCTGGAGCAACAGTCAAAATGACATATTTTGCTAATTAGTTGCATTACTTATTACTAGCAGTGGATAATTAGTTTCGAAACATAGCTTGAAATCTTATTGAAATCCTAGCAAATTTTTTCTCAGTGAAAAGTAAAATATAGTTACTTTTGTTCTAACATTCCTATACAGTTTTGCCTAGTGAAGCTAACATCACTGCTACCTGCTGCTCTGCTTTACAGTGGGATCAAAGTTTTCTCTCTTCTTTGTTACCAAAGTTCAAATCAAACCTTACTGAAACAGCTACAATTTTGTTAAACGCAACTCTTCCAGCCCTTGAGAAACAGAATGGAAGACAGACATACCTAGGAGGCCCATATAGCTGACTACCTGTGAACTTAGCTATCAGCAGAACTACAAGAACACCCTTAAAACTCAGAAGATATTGCCTACTGTAATTCTCATTACTTTTACAACTTCTCATTTTGGTAAGGATATATACAGTCTTTCAAAATTATTAACTCACAAAACCACCTCTTCATTCATAAATTACCCTAGCACATTTTAAGTGTTACTCATTAACACAAGCTTTTAATTTTTGTTCACTGTTACAATGATTCTCAGTTAATAAAACCAAAACTCTACATGCTTATTGCCTATTGGTTCCAGGTTTAACAGCGAACAGGACCACCCTTGGACTTTTGAGGAGCAACTTCTCAGACTGTTACCTGGTTACTATCTGACAGCAATCATTCAACACAAAATCTACATTACATAGATTTCACTTATCCTCTAAATTATGCCAGATGTTAATGCTTTCTTCATCCTCTATGACCATTACGTTCATTACTAGTGCCAATGCAAAAGACAGAAGAACTGCATCAAACCCAGAAGAATCCTCACCTATTTGTTCTGACTTTGTAGTCTTTCTGCTTGACTAGAAGTCATCATAACACCGATTTGGCTAAGGAGCCTATTATGTCAGCAATAGGACACAAGATGTTATAGGCCTGCCATTCCAAGTTGCAGGAGATTCAGATGGATTTTACTTCCTGAAGAGCTTCGTATTTGTCTTTACCTGGCCCTGAATTCTCATGTGTCTGTCTATCGTGGAAACACAGTGGCATAAGGCACAGAATTAAATTGATACAATTTAGACAGAATTACACAAACACATAATGTTAACTGATTTTTAAGTTTTCTTTTGCTTTACGCCACAAGTTCACAAGTTAATGAATGCAGCACATGCTCTCTACGCAGATCCACTGTACTTCTGATCTTACAGCAAGCCAAAACAACAAACAGCATTTTTCTCAAAGAAGAGCTGTTGAGTCTGTTCACCCCCCTCACCACCTCAACCCCTCCCTCCTGCCCACCCCCCGCCTTGTTTCTCAATAAATACATTTCCATCTTGGGGTGAGATTACTCATTTCCTCCTTCTTGTAACAAATTCTGTTTAGGAAATCAGGAACCTCAATCTTTATGTGCATAAATTACACATTCTTCACTGTATTTTTACTGTACCCCAAAAGCGTAACAGCATTAAACTTTTTTCCAAGATAATGATGAACACAAGAATGCCATCCCTTGCATCTAAGCACATCTGAGTTTCTTTAACAGAAATGCCATGCATGTTTCTGAATACTGTCATGAGGCCCATGGCAATAAAGTTCAACATACTCAGGCTGTAATCTTCTCCCAAGGAAATGGTTGGGATGCCAAGATGCCTTTTGACTTTTATTTCACAGCAGGGCTTCATTCACAGTGACTCTGTCCAAAACCTTAAACTACACCAGCTGTGATACAAGGTCCTGCACAGTAATTTGTAAAAAGTATTTGACAAACAACATTCAAATGATAGAATACACTGCAATGCATGAGAAAACAGTGATCAATATCCATTAACATCTCAGTTGGATTGGAGCAATTAATTCATAATATATACAAAGACTGCAATGTACTCCTTAAGCCCTGGTAGACCAAAGCACTTTGCAGTGATTGTGAAACATAGGATGCTTCATAAACCACTCTATTGACAGTCTGGCTAATAGAGTTAGGGAACAACAACAACAAAAAAAAAATGCTTAAAATATTAGAAGAACTATTAAAATAGATGCAATATTCCAGTATAGTCCAGTTATCTACTAGTGAATCAGTTCACAAGTACACAGTACATGTTCTTATGCATGCTAGCATTCATTCAGTGTGCAGTACCATCTCTTCTAAATTATAAGCAAAGCCACAAATTTTCAAACACATAAGAATACGTTCATCTTGCTTAATTTCATTTTACTGTTCTCTAATGCAATTTTCTAATTTTATATACTTTTGATAGAAATGCGTCACATCATTGGCGCAATTCTATACAATTTTTACAACTTAACAAGAATTAACACCTTTTTTAAAAAAATACCAGGTATGGGGAGTGATTAATTAAAAAAATCAGTTTTTTACTTCAGAAAAAAATGAAGTTTGGCTAGAAGTGGAATTTTACATCTATCTTCTAAAATGCAGAGTCTACATTCAGCTCAAATCAATTACCTAAAGATTCTGGGTCTAGTTCACGATAGAGAAATTGATCATACAATGGCTGATGAAATGTAACTTGGAAATAGGGCTCACTGAAAATTTTCCAGTTTATAGCATGCAATAACAAAATAATTTTTATTTCAGCTACAAGCACCCTGACATCACCTTAGAAAAGATAACTTCTAAGCCCCAACATCTTCCCCTTGGTAGACTTAGTCTCTTGGTAGACTTTGTTTCTTGGTAGACTAGTTATAGGTACCTTGTCAATTATAACTGATTTGCTGACGAAATGGAAATAAAAGCTTGGGTAACACCTCAAAGAAGGCAAGGAATGGGTTCAAGGGATCTATAGGTGGACTGCAGGGAGCAAATCCTTATAGAAAGCATTTCCAGATACATGAAGAACAAGAAAGTGGTTGAGAACAGAAAGCACAGGCTGACCAAGAGAAAATGGATCAACATCTATAATGAAATAACAAGCTCTGCAGCTGAGGAAAGAGCAGCACAGTCTTTTTTACCATGGCTTTAACAGGGCTTTTGACACAGGCTCCTTTGGTATCCTAGTAGGCAAGCTTGAGAGATACAGTCTAGATGAAAGAATGGAAAAACGATTTGCAATGTCTGACTCAAAAAACAGCAGTTCATTGTTCTGAGTTTAACAGGCAATGTTTTCATTAATGACCTGGTAAATGGCATGAAATGCGTCTTCATCATTTGGGGAAGTGGTAAATACACTGGATAGCAGGACTGCTACTAACTGGCATCACAGCCTGTCAGAAAAAGACTAACAAGAACTTCCTGAACTTCAATGAAGACAAATGCAAAGTTCTGCACAGGAGACAGGGTAACAGCATACAAAAACATAAGCTACATATGAACAGCACCTGGAACCATATACTGTGCGATACATGTCAAACCAAAACTGCGCCTTAAAATTCAGAAAAAGGTACAAAATTAATGACCTTACTTTGTTGCTATTTGCAGAGGTGAGCAAACTCTGTACAGCACAGACAGCTCCAAAGAAACAGTAAAACAGGTAACACTGCAGTTGAATTTAATGGGCACTTAAAATGAGAAGAAATAGAAACAGTATGAAATACCTTGACAACAGGAAAAAAAAAGCATCATAAGACTAGTAACTAGCAGTAGAATTGAACAGATTGAGAATAGTGATTTTCAGTTTCTCAAAGAAATATATGAGGTAAAGAGTAAACAACTGGAAACAATGTGTAAGGCTGATGGGAGATAGGAGGGCGAAGAATATCTTGTACCAAAGCCAAAAATGTTTAACACATTAGTCTCACCAAGAGATATACAGGGGCAAAAGAACAAAATAATCAGAGTTCAAAGATCTCATCCAAGAGACGGAAACTATCCGCAGTGCAGAACTGAAAAATGCCCAGATTAATTAAGTATATAAAGGGAAAACACTATGCTTAGCTAGCAAAGACAAAAATTACTGGAGAGAAAGCTGATAACAAATATTTTTTTTCATTTTTAAAATGTAGATATAGATATACCAAATGCCTCCACAGGGTTCTGGCAGGTGCCCCTGGGAACTGAAGTACACGTTTGTGTGCATGTAACACTGCCTCTGGGAGACGCATTTTTCACAAACTGCCAGAAGTAGAGTTTCTTTTCAATACGTATTTGACATCTTGTTGCCTGACAACTTCAGTTTTTCTACGCCATCCTTGATATACAGAGAAGCATTGCTACAGTTTTGGCAAAGGCACCAGCTAGTGTGCGTACAGCTGCACCGAAGGACAAGAAGAACGACAATGACCAGCTGCTTCTGGAAGAAGTTTTCTTGGATCGGCTTTGTTGGTGCAACTCCATTTCTGGATTAATTAAACAAGTGTCAGCCGCTGGAAAAGGATACTTCTGGGATGACCTGCGATGGCTGCAGAATTTCAAGGATGACAAAGGGGGTGGGGGTGGTGGTGCTTTTTTGAGGTAATTCTGCTTATTATAAGGTTGTGAATCTTTAATTCAGCCAGTAAGGGCTTTTCCATGCTTAGGCAGAAATGACGCATGGTATAGTTGTGCTGGTGAATCTAATGGAACCTAAAATCCCTTGTTGCCAACCCTGCTGCCAGACCTCTCAGTTCTTTAATAGACTGGAATGTAAATTTACTGCTATGTTTCAAAGAGTAGCTGCAGTTTTAACATCTTTAATACAAGCTGTTGTACAAATTGCTTAATCCAAAAATCACCCTTGTAACAACATCAGAGCAGGCTCATTCCACATCGTCAAAAATTATGCTACTAAAGCCATCATCAGAAATACCTAATTTTTCTGCAGAAAAAACTCCCAGCAAATTTAAGGCTCTATAATTCCAGCTCATAAAGTCTTTTAAAGGATAAATAGTTCATAGAAGAGAATACCTAAGGCAAATTTGGAAAACTGAAGGAGCTATGTTCTGTGTGACTAGTTACCATGTTGCAGAGCGGTGTCCACCTTGATTAACACATCAAACCTGTGCAATCAAGGAAGAAAGTTGTTCCAAAGCCTGGAAAGCCCAGGAGTTTCAGAGATTTAAAAAGCTGCTTGATTTAGTAAAATTCTCCATTCAAGATCTCATTCATCAGTGAAATATATACATTCGGAAACAAGTATTTAAACTGTGGATAAGAATATGTACAAAAATATATTATTTTTATTTAACTTAATGTGAAGTATTTTAAGTGTTTGGATTGTAGTTTTTAATGCATGGGCAGCAGCTTCTTTCATAGGGATACAGATTTTATTTGAAGTCTTAACGCTTTCTGTGGTTCAATAATACAAGTATGATAAACGCGTGTGAGATGTGGAACTTTCTCACGAAACTTTCATGAAAAATTTGCTCCTTTAATGTTTATAATGAAGTGAGTGTTTTCTAAGAATACAAACTAAAACAAGTGTGAAACATTTTTTGGTAAAAGATAAAATAAAGACAATGGAAGAAACTATAAAACAATACTGAGCTGGTAATTGTGACACTATTCTCTGGATCTTTCAGTTTTAAAACTTCTTGAATTGATACTTTTCTCTGGGATTTTCATATGGTCTAGGAAATATGAAGGTTAGAATTCCCTGAAGTAACTCCTCCTACTCTGGTTACAGAAGTGAAAAAGTAAGCTCTCAAAACATACTGGTTTGTCATCTAGCTGAAGGGGCATGTTTGAAAGTCCTTGAAACAAATTCCTCTCCTTTGTAAAAACAGTTCTGCAGGGCAAACACTACTAGAGGAAAGAAAAATCCTTGAGTTTGCTGCGCGGACCAAAGAAGCAGAATTGCAGTAGGGAACTGTGGCTTAGCACAGCCTCTCAGCAAAATGGTTTCTTTGATACAAATTGTAAGAAAGCTTAGTAACATTCTTTCCCGTTCCATAACAGTCTAAATCATTGCTAGCAGCAACATCCAGTAAACTAGCTACAGAGAAATCCTTTGCCAGCTTTTGTGTTGCCAGTTAATCTATTTTAAAACCCTGCCAGATTATCTCCTAGGCTATCTGATCTTTCTTCCTCAGGATTTTATTTCAAACACCTTTCTGGTTTAGTATTTTTATAATTTTCTTGAAATTATAGGGAAAAATGCAAAAACGGGAGTTCTGCCAAGGAAGTAAGTGGCAAATGAAGACTCATAAAAGGAAACCTGGGATACAGTGAGATATTAGTAAAATATTAAATTCCAACTACACTCACGCTGTTTGAAATTCATTCCACACATTAATATTTGGAGCTTCCAAAGGAAAAGCCAGATTGCAATGGCTGAAAAAAAAGTGTGGATATTGAAAAGTGAGAAGTTTAAGCCTTAGCATGGGCTTTAGTGTCCTAAAAAGATCAATATTCCAATTCCAGAGAATGCAATAGCAAATTACTAGAAACATGCTGGACAGGATGGCATTATTGTGTGCATTGAATGAAACACACTGTATCAGCAGGAACTGTCAGTCATGTACAATAAACATAAATGTGATGACTCAAAATAAAAATATGTCTAATCTTTGTCTCCTCCTAGCAAGAAATATGAGTGTATGTCATGATACATTTTACCATCTTCTCAGTCCTTTATCCTACCTGCATTTGTAAGTAGCAAGGAAATCTTTAGGCTTCAAGGAAGACTTTCACTATTGGAGTTGACATGAATCCCACTGTCCTCATTGCCTTCTCTTTCAGTACCATGCTCGTGTCCCATGAATACATTCTGTCCAAGCTCCTTAAGATGCTGAAATTTTGGATCGTGTTCTTTGCTGTTTTGTAAGGAGATTTAAGAGTGTACCTTTTGATTCAGTACTGTCGGACATCCTACTAGGTGATCTTATTCAACAATTTAATAAACTGAACAGTGAACCTGCTACATTTTCAGCGAAGTGCAGAAAACATTCTCTTGCCAGGTAATGTACTCCAAATACACCATGGTATGAAAAGAAATTATCTCGATGCACCAATAATAATAGCCTCCTCCCCCTGAGCAAAGCTCCTCTGTCACGATAGACAAACGTTACACAAATGATGTATGTCAAAATGCCAAAACAATTATCATTTTACATTCACAGTTCTATCTGCACTTAATTTTACCTGTCCAATTTTATTATACCAATGAATTAGTAAATTAAATTCATAAATACTCACATTAGTCTGACTAATCAGACTCTCAAAACAACCTCTCTTCCCTTCTGATGCCCTTGGCTACCACTGAAGTTTAAACCAGATTAAAATATTTTCATTTAACTCGACAGCTAGAATAACTGCATGGTAGTAATCTGCTAATACAGTATTTTTATAACAATAAAAGGAAAATTAAGTGTGGTTTCACCAGAATTTTACATTAAAGGAAAAAAGCCTTGTGAGATTTACTGTATTAAAGGTATATATCCAACAGTTAGATACAGTTGCTGACTCAAAAAGTATGCTAAACTTGATAAATTTTTACAAAATATAAGAATGCAATGATAAAATGTCCTAGTTTTTGTGATAATCTACCAATTATCCCAAATGCAACTACAAAAATACTTTCCCAAGTTTTGAAAGAATTCACTATTGCCTAAGAAATACATGATTTTATCTGACTTTAAATACAACAGCTAAGTGTCAGCCAAAATTCACCACTGCCGTAACAACAACATGGAGGTGCTGCACATCTGATTTTGATGAAAATCTCTAGAAAATACCTGGGCATTAAATGTTGGACCCAAATCCTTTATCTTCATCCTGAACGAGTTAAATACAGAGATATACTATGTGTTGCATTTTTATTTTCATGGCTTTTAATAATGGCAGCACTGCAGCCAGTACACAACAAAATAAGGATTACCCTATCTCATAGAATCATAGAACAGTTAGGGTTGGAAAGGACCTGAAGATCATCAAGTTCCAACCCCCCTGCCATGGGCAGGGACACCTCCCACTAAACCATGCCACCCAACCTGGCCTTGAACACTGCCAGGGATGGAGCATTCACAATTTCCCTGGGCAACCCATTCCAGTGCCTCACCACCCTCACAGTAAAGCACTTCCTCCTCATATCCAATCTAAACTTCCCCTGTTTAAGTTTGAACCCGTTACCCCTTGTCCTCTCACTACAGTCCCTCATGAAGAGTCCCTCCCCAGTATCCCTATAGGCCCCCTTCAGACACTGGAAGGCTGCTATGAGGTCTCCACGCAGCCTTCTCCTCACCACGCTGAACAGCCCCAACTTTCTCAGCCTGTCTTCATACTGGAGATATCTCATCTTACAACAATAATGAACTTACCAAGATTGACATGTGAATGGAAGCTTTTGTATACCTAAAATAATATGTTCACCTCATCTGGGCACACAGAGTTAACAAATCCAAATTTAAAGACAGAGTAGTCAAAAAGCATATTATCTGCCGACTTCTACTAATGTACCAGAAATCATGGAAGCAAGAAAAACTAAATCTAGGTAATGCTGATAATCATTAGATGATCATAGCAGTCTACAGTCCTGCAGCATGTCCTGGAATATGCAGAATTCCCATAACCCAGCACTGTTTCAAATCAAGACATGAAGAAATTTTAAATTAAGGAAACACTTCTCAGTTGAACTGCAGAAAGTTTCAGAACATCAGGCTTCCAGATACATCACTTACTGACAGGATTTCCTAAACATACTCAAAAGATTCAACTACTTTGTAATAACGATTATGAAAGTTTTCTGCCATGGTGAGGGGGAGAGAGAAGTTGGTGAAATGGAGTCATGATAAAATAAATGCAAGAGATATAGTATTTGCTAAAAAACGACTAGCAAAGGATAACTACCAAACACAGAGAAAAGAATAAAGAATGAAAAGGAGACCAAGAAAGCACAGAAAACATTGCTTTAGCTGCTTCCAAAGGGGATATGAGGAAGAAATTCTTTACTGTGAGGGTGGTGCGGCCCTGGAATGGGTTGCCCAGGGACGTTGTGAATGCTTCATCCCTGGAGGCGTTCAAGGTGGGGCTGGACATAGCCTTGGGTGGCATGGTTTAGTGGGAGGTGTCCCTGCCCATGGCAGGGGGGTTGGAACTCGATGATCTTGAGGTCCTTTCCAACCCTTACTATTCTATGATTCTATGATCTATCCTGAACTGAAAGGTGCATGCTGACTATGAAAAGAAATATATCAACATTTTTTGTTAATCGTATGGATTTTAAATGCTACTGGCCACTATAGCTCTTGCACACATTGCTAAGCAAAATTCACTTCTGAGTAGGTATTTCAGATTTATTTCTAAAAAAGTTACACCTTCATACAAAACTATGACAGAACCAAGCTTTAGAGTGGAATGGTACAAGCTAAAGATTTCTGCACTAGCCAATAAAGTCATTGTCAAATGTTGGGTTTAGTCTTTTCAGAAGTTTTGGAAAGTATTTCTTCAAGAAAACTTTTACTGGAGAATTTTGAAATTAATTAGGTTATGACTTCAAACAACTTCATTGAAAATTAATTTGATCATTATTTCTTTGTTACTAGACTGTTGCCTGAGTAGCCAAAGATGTTTCTCATCACTAACACGGGCATTTACAGGCTTCGCCAGAATTTCAACTCCACCAAGGACCTTTAAGATCAACTTCTTTTTACTGATCAGAGAACTGTGCTACACCTTGATCATTTTATTTTAAGTACACAGCTATGTTTCAAATTTTGAATATTAGATAGGAAAACTTCTAAGGGATGTAAATTTTTCATTCAGATGGAAAATACAGAACATAGTCCCTTGACAAAGAGGTAACAAATAACAAAGAGGTTCCCTTTAATAGCACCTCTCTCTCCTAGCAAGCATCTTTGTTTCTCTTCATGCTCCCAAGAGTGTGCACTATCCCCCCCCAACAAATCCTAATCCCTTTCTCCAAAAATGTATTTATGGTGATCAATAAAATAAATGGACAACATGTAATCTCAAAAATGTGTGTGGAACACTCAGAAAATTTATAGCTGCAGACACAATCTTTAGCATGCTCTTGTGGAAAAATGTATCCAAGAATCAGCAGTTCTCCCCACAGTTTTGGCTACTCCTAGATGATCGCAGAAGAGACGAATTTAAGTAGGCTATGGAAGAAAGTGAATGTCCATATGAAAGAGAGAATCGGAACGCTCATATATTTTAGTATACTCTGTTCTTTAAGTACAGAATTCTCCCAGATTTCAAGCCAGGAATGTACACCGCCAATGGCACTCTGAGTAAACTGCAGATAGGATCATCCACCTTTCCATAAGTCCCATTTTTCATGAATACATAATTATGGTTTGGAATGGTTAATTATGGTTTGCTGGACTGATTTTAAGTTAGTAAGTTCTGATGCCTACTGTTTCCATATGCAGGTTATATCTTTAATTTGAAATCAGAAATCAGACAAGATCAATAGAAGTCAAATCTTTGTTATATGGTACATATACTAAATCATGTTACAGCAGTTCTTTGCAATGAGCTTGTATAAAATGCATATGGCAGTCTGAGTACCCTTGTTAAAGTTCAGCTAAAATATCAATGAGCAAAGAAGTGATTCTTGTAACACCTCTCGGCACCCTGGTCTGGATTTTCTCTGTAGTTATGGTTTTCATGTTTTGATCCATGCAACACTGCTGGTCCACTAACTGCCTGAGAGGCTGTGAAAGTAACTTAAAAACCCCAAACCTAACATCAACTAAGTTTTCTTCACAGAACATGTTTTACATGGTAACTAGCTCTGTAAGGGTGGAGGCTACACGGACAGAGGATTGGGAAGGTAACAGCCATCAATCATAATCAAATTAGGATCAAAGTCTATGACTTTTACATGTGCGATTCAGAGGCTGAGTAACAAATTGTGTTAACATAACTGTAGTTGTGGCCTGTGGCTTTTAAACAGAACCACATATGGTTAGTATTTCAGCTATTCCCAAATGACACAGGCAAGGATCCAAAACAGTCCATTAAAGTAAGTATATTCCTTTTTTTTTCCTTTTTTTTTTTTTACAAAAGTGATTATACCTTTTAACTTCATAAATGTAACAGGCTAAATTCCAATGAAATCAATAGTCTAGAATCTTGAATTTGGTCTGAAACAATAAATTAAAGGCTGTTTAGTCCACTGGCTTTGCCTGCATTAACATTTTTTCCTCTTCTTACAAAGAAAAAATGTTTAAAAGAACAACTTGTTGTGCCTGTTCTAACACCAAAAAAAAAATATATAATTCAGTAAAGACTCTGCTTGGTTTAAGGCTGTGAACCCCAGCTTCTCCTGGCACACAGGTCAGACGCTGATCCAGAAACAAGTTGCGGATAGCATGATATTTTGTGCCATCCATGAAATCTACACTGTACTAATGTTAATGTTCTTGCACAAGTGGAAGACAGAGCACGTATGATATTTATAGAAGCAGATTTTGTGAGACTTGAAAGTATAGGAAAATACATAAAATATTAGCAATTACATTAAGGTATTAAAAGTGAAGAAAAACAACAACTTTTTGAGAAAATTAAAATCATCAGTACTGTTGAAGGAATGTACAATACGTAAAATCCAGATGCCTACGGTTCAGAGGTAGACATAGTATTATAATGCAGACAAGGAAAGAGATGAAGTTTCTAAGGAAGTGCTAAAAATCACAGAATCCTCTTAATCCTGATAAAGTCTGATTTTAAGTGCATTATTACTACAGTTAGAGTAAGAGATGATCTCAAGATACTGAATTCCATACACCTGGAAGGCACAGAGAATATTACATGCCAATTGTATGCAACTTATATAGGTGTAAAAAAAGGTATGTATTCCCTAATGTGATGCTTAGTTAAGATTGAAAACAAAGGTTTTACAAGATGCTCAACTGAGCAGAGGTATCAATTTTACCAAAATAAGTTGCTGTCGTACTCAAAAGTCAAACAATCTAGATAGAAAATTAATTCTATTTGTACACTCACAAACACTGTGAGAATTTAGATCATTAAACATGCAATTCAAATTTTAATTCCTAGCTCCCAAGTGGAGTTTTGAAGTTTAGATTTGAAGAATTGGTGGAGAGGGGAAGCGGGTTGGTGAGGGTTTTTTCGGTCAGGATTTGTTTGTTTGATTTTTGATCTGTAGACATTAGAAGTTACTTTTAAATACTTTGTTGGATTACTAGATACCAAAGCCTGGCCCGCTGACTGTGTACAGAGTTATGGAATTACTAAGAGCAATCTTCACCACAGCGTACTTAAACGGCATTTTCCCCATGTATCCTAAAAAGCAATTCATGTGAGTCATAAAACTGGGCTATAATATTGAAAATAGATATTAATGGTTGCAAGAATTTTTTAACACTTGTACGGGTTCAAACTTAAACAGGGGAAGTTTAGATTGGATACGAGGAAGAAATTCTTTACTGTAAGGGTGGTGAGGGCCTGGAATGGGTTGCCCAAGGAAGTTGTGAATGCTTCATCCCTGGCGGCATTCAAGGTGGGGTTGGACATAGCCTTGGGTGACATGGTTTAGTGGGAGGTGTCCCTGCCCATGGCAGGGGGGTTGGAACTAGATGATCTTCAGGTCCTTTCCAACCCTAACTATTCTATGATTCTATGATTCTATAAATCTTCTTCTGTTTACACCTTTATTCTGGTTTTGTTCCGTAACTTCACACACTTTCTATTTATGTAACAGTAGATGTAGGTCTATTACTATATAGAAACCTATTCTTATGCATTTTTCCTTAAATAATCATTCTAAAATGCCACGTTCACTATTTTTTGTTTGTAATATTAAAGCATTTATCAAAATTTACACAAAATAATTGACAAAACCCAGAACTGGCCTGTGTTTTATGTATCTTAACATCACACTTCAATTTTTTTGAACACAAGCTGCCAAGATTTCAACTGTTTAAGCCAAAGGTCACACAAATATTATAGCAACCAAAAGATCAGAAAACTATGAATGTATTTCAACGTTCTTTTTGTTTTAGAAATGACTGTATGTGAAAAATAAAGAAAAGATTATGATCTTCCAGCCACCCACTGGCACTTTCATGCAAATTCCTGCAAAACAAAACGTTTGAAAACAGACTACTTCATAAAATTCCTTATAGAAACAACAAACTAGTTTTCTATATGGCATGTTTCTTCTACAAAGTTAGATACCACCAATGATCAAGGAAGCACGCACCTTGCTCACAAAGCAGAGCATTCCACTTCAGTGCACTACTACACCTCAGTTAAAGCTACTTGAAGTGCGAAGCGGGGTGGGGGGAGACCAGAGTGACACGCAAATTCTTCGCCTTCATTTTAGTAATGAAAACTGCACTAAAGTTACATACACACATGCGTATGGGTGGCCAGAGAGTTATGTTCACTGAGTGGGTATACTACGTCAATGCCGTATAATATTTTGTTACTTCATGTATACATAATATGACACTCAATACTGATTGAGTGCAGGTAAACGTACCTAAGTGTTATACATACATCTATATGGAATTAGGTAGCTGTATTGAAATACGTGCTACACACATACATAAAATTTAAAATAACAAAATTGCATGTGGTCCTTTCATATTTTTGTTAGAGATAAAACTTCTAACAAAAGAAGTCACTAGTTTTATATAACTTTACTATTAGTAACAATTTTAAACATCAAAGACTCTTCGGGGTTTTGTTCCATTTCACTACCTTTCATCAGCCCACCTCTTTCAGAGGCAGGCTAGAGAGCAACTACACAGCAGTATAACATAATTCCTACAAAAGATTTGCTTTATTTACAGCAGTGAGGAGCTTACAAGCACATCTGCTTTTCATCAAGATGACCAAAAATATTTAGAACACAGAGTTATTAGGAACACTTGGCAACCACAAGGCCACAATTAACAGTAATGAACACTTAGCAGCAGTCAGAGCCTACCACGCCAATGCTCCAAGAAGCTACATGGTTTCAATAAGGCACCTATGTGAGACCAAACACACATGAGGAGCATGTCCTGCATGAACAGCAAATATCGGAGGACTGAACAAAGGCCCAAAAGGCCCCAGAAAGATGGAGACATCCATTAAGACTATAGAGTGCTCTAGCTGACAAATGTCGCAGAGACCCAACCGGGATGGGGAGGTTGCACCACTCTCCTTATCCCCGTCAGGGAACTACTTGCTGTGACACCCTCATTCAGTGTCTAATGCTCTAGTGCTTACATTCATGTCCACAAGGACATCACATTTTTATTTATCTATTTGTAAGTCAGATATGACCTGACTGAAATCAACGTAGCCCAGACACAGACCAGCTGTGTCTGCAGTTTGGATACCATACCCTATTTATTTTTTTTTTCTAAAACGCCGACATTGCTATGTAAATGCCATGAAAAATCTGCTAAAATATGCTAAAAGCTCTTCAAAATCATCACAGCTCTTAACATATCTATTTTTGCTGGTGCTGGTTTGTTTCAAGTGCTTTGGTTTCAACCATGCCGTGCCTCAGTGAGGGTGAGAACGAGACTATGAGTGCCATGGGCTGGTCACTACAGCCCCATTGTGGGCCCCACAGCTGCAACCGGCCAGAGGAGGCCGTGGCGCTGCTACTCACATGTATTCCTGCTTATTCTTGTATTAAACCGAACTCCCCACTATCATTTGACAATTGTAATAAAATATTAAGCAGAGACCCTTAAAACAAGGCTGAATCCTTCTCTGCTAACTGCATAGAAATGTAACAAAGAGATAATCATTATCCCCACAGCCTGCAACCTAGAAAACAAGCAATATCTATGGCAAGTTATATCAACAGAAAGGAGGTACTTTTACATATTTATTCTGGCATTTTTGATTCCTTTACGTGTTAGCAGCCAGAAACCTGTGTTACCAAGGGGATTCCCTGCAACCACAGCATTTGAGATGATGTATGTTTGAGATGCACATTCATTCATACTGTGAACAGGCTGTGATCATGGCAGGACTTGCAGATTATTTTAACTTCTACATTACTACGGAGTTTATATTTATGTGTATGTGTACATGTATTTCTCTACTATAGCAGCCACAGATACCTGTTGTCACCTTTGTGCTTCATGTATGCACATGCATACGTACATACACAGAGGACAGGAGGAAGTGTGTGAACACAACACATTTTGGTGAGCAGCTGAGTGAGGGAGGCTGAATGCAGATGTAGGTATGGACAGCATGTCATGGGACTCATTACTGATAATGTCCATTTTACCTTTCTTAAAGTAACAGTCTTATGCAATAATTATGGAGGGCAGGTCCAAGCAGAAGTCACAAACACTTCCACATTAACAGAAGTAGGGTCTCCAAAACCTGCAGGGAAACAGCAATTTAGGAAATGCCCAGGCTCATTTCTGAACATCTCCACCAGTATAGCACCAGTGTGAAAAGCAGCTATGGTTTTCTGCTGCCTCGTTTCCTCATTAAAACCACAGAGGCAGCTTTACTTGGCTTGAGACACCTTGGTACCTGGACATGCTGAACAAGCCAGACAACTCAGTGGAAATCACTGCACAAACAAATCTCTCAAATGATGCAAAAAAGGAATTACTTGGACAGTGCCTCCTCATGGAGAGTCCAAGCCAAATGAAGAATGGCTACTGCTATGCAAGATGGTCATCTCCCTTGATACCTGCAAGTAGGTAACTGTGGACTGGTCTTCTAGCAGCAGTAATAAAGCTAAAAAGTTTGCAACCTTCAAGTAATAGCAGTATGCATACACCTACTTCATGAATAAGTACATGGGCAACCCCACAAAAAACTCTGCTTTCTGGATTTCATGAGAATATGCCTGTGAACGGATTTTTCATGGGCTGTGTGGCCACCCAATGAGATGGGATGGCCGTAACAGTATGCTCCTCAGAGCAAAGAAAGGAAAAATAAATACAGACCAGCAATACAACCTTCGACAATGCACTTTTTTTCCTAGAGAAATTATGTGAGCACCATCAGTTCAGCCATGTGCAATGATATTCTAGTATCTTGCAATTTCTTGAGAATGAGAAAGGTCATCAGAAAGATTCAGAAAGAGCAGCTTCTTTTATTAAATCAGAACATTATAGGTGAACTCCTGAAAAGTTAGCGGGATGGAAAAACCCCTGTTATTTTTACTTCTTGGGCAATAAACCATGGACCACAGCAACTATGTGACTATGGGATTAAATCTGGAAGTTTAAAGTCCAAGCCTTAAACACTGGAATCTCCAATCTTTCACTTAAATAATAGCATAACTACATCTAACAGGATGAAAAAGATCAAATTGTTAATAACTAATAAATTAACAGAATTATGTCCCTGTTAAACTACAGTGACTTCTCTTTATTATGTATTTCCTATGCTCTAAAAGACCTCAAAATACTTTCAAATATTATTACTGTTCAAACATTACTCTGTCAGTCTTTACTTGCAAGAATGCAAGTCAAACTGAGTTACAAAAGGCAGGCCATGAAAAAAAAGTCTGAAAGGAGAGAAATTTATTATTAGCCTCCAAAATAAAGACATTTAGCAACACAGTTTTCTATATAAAATATGAGAAATGCTAGTTCATTTAACCTTTACATTGCCAAGAATTTGAATTTTATGACACATACACGGCTTACTTTCTCTCAGGAGTAATAAAATATTTCTTGTTATTGGACAGTATTTGCAAACCTCTGAATTCTGAGAACAGACAATTTTTAAATTTTATCTCATGGCAGAACATAATACAACAGTTATTTGCATAAGAAAAATAAATGTAATGCTAATTACAAAATGCCATTGGTTTTAATTATGCATATTAAAGACTCTTTCTCCACAGATTGTATAGGAAGCACTAGAAAGAGACCCTTATTACACCAAACTGATACAGAAGAGTGATGAGCAAAATTTTACAGGCATAATTAACCAGTAATATGTTTAGTCTGCTTTTGGCAATTGCTGGAGAACAGACACTGGCCCAGATATACCTCTGTTGTAACCTAATACAGGTTAAATGCTTAATTTTGCTCTGGCTGCTACCAAGACTTCCTATGGTTGCTTCTCATATTGTATATCATAAGTATACTTTTAGAATACTCAGTATACTCTATCTGAAAGATGAACATCTGCTTATTGCCAGTATGGAAAGCCCTAGAGATCTATTAGAAACTATCTAAAGCACTAAAACGTTTAATAATTTGTCTACAACACCACATATTCACACAGATGTGAAACTGGTCTTAAAACAGCATTCATGACTTTGTAGGCTGTCAATCACATCATTAGAAGACCTTACTCCTTTCCTACAGCTGAAGAAAAGAATTTTGAAAGCATTTATGCATTTAACAGTTTTTATGCACCTTATTCCCACTCTAATCACACTGAGTTTAAGTACTCCAGATGTCTGGGGCACATGTGTTTTCCAATTTGACCCAAATTTGCCAAAGCATTAATATGAAGTTAGGCAATATTACTGACATCTTACAGAGGCAATGTGATATTGCAACACCGTAGGCTTGGAGCTTTTCTTTTTAAATGAAAAGTTTAATCTGTCCCCACCGCCAAACGAAGCTAGCTCACAGTCCTCGGGAAAGAATCTTTCCCCAATTTTTTTCTTTTAGAAAGCCTTACTGTTACTATTACTTTATGCAAGTTGTTTGGAATATCTTTTCATCAAGTACTCTCCACCTACACAATGGGAGAAGTTACAATCTTCATCCCTTTTTGCCTTTACTGCCATTTTATCAAACTACGTACTACTATGTTTCAAAGTAAGAATTCACTTGGTTCTGCCAGAAGAAAGTCAGAGACAACAGAAAATCTGGATGAGTCATGTTGTTTCTAATAAATTAATGGAGAAGCATGCAAACTGAGCCTTGAGATTGGTTTTGCTATTATTTCTTAACAAGTATTAAGGATACAATGTGCTGCTAGAAATATAATTACATAGAACAAATATTTCTCTGGTAAAAAAGAGGCTTCATAGTTCTAAAAATGTTAAGTAGCCTTTTCTGAAATGTCAGAGAAAAGTATTACATTACAGAAAATTAAAGAGAAAAAAAAACTTTCAAAATAGGAGTTTTTTTGCAAATAATTCTGATGTAAACTCAGCAGCAGAGAGCAAACATGATGGAAATAGTTTCTACAGAAATAATTTCACCTTTTTCTCATTACAGTGCCATCTGCATGCATAAATTGTCAATCAATATATTAAGCTTTTGCAACACTGTAGATGTCTTTTAACAGTAATTTTAGTTATATAACATATGGAACAAAACATAATGCTTCTGCTTTGCTATCACAGATATTAATCAATACTGTAATACAGGCTGATTTTATTGCTTGTCAGATTATGTGATTTGTCAGGGGAAAAATTCTTATTTAGGGCAAGACGATAAAGCGCATCGGCAAGTGGCCGATGACAACTCCTGGCAGAGATAAAAGCAAACAACTGGGGATTTAACTGCCCTCATCAGAAGACATCTGCTTTAATCAATGAGCAATACAATCTCCATGTAATTTTGATCTTCTTGCTACTAAAAACAATCAGAAACACTTTTAATTTTCATTTCAGTAGCAGTACTTCCCAGACACAAAGAGACACAATGAAACATGCTTTTAACACTTCAGTATTGACCTACTGCATCATGAATTGCCTTAACTGCATTTGTAAAGCCACCTAAAGTCTACCACAAGGGCTGACATGCAGCTGCCTATCTGCGAAATACGGCAGAATAATAAGAAACTCTATTGTACTATTCCTTGGAACACAGGCCTATCAAAAATTTGCAGTGAAGTCCTCCTGCCCATTACCTCCTGACTGTAAACAGCCTAATGAACAACAGTTCAAAAGAATGTCACTATTGGGCTGAGAGACTCAAGCTGATAAAGACCAGAGAAGAACCTGCAAGCCCAAGTTTTGCCAGCTCTAGAGAAAACAGTGAGACACCACCCTCCCTTCCTTCCAATTGCAAAATGGCTAGGGATGGGATACTTAGGGAAATACAGCCTAAGTAATTTTTTTGCTAAAATAAAGCAGCTATTATCTTGAAGCAATGGTATGAGCAATTTATTCCTCTTCCTTAATCTATTCTGAAGCACTGCGATAGCAGACACATCTCACCAGATACAATGATACCAACCACAATATGCATTGTGGGATTATTGCTAACGTTTTGTTAACACACTGCTCTTCATCCTTCAAACAAGTGTACGGAAGCTCTAAAAAAGCATATAACCTTTATTTTTATGGAGTCTAGTAAAACGAGAGAATAAATTCTATTAAAAGAAAAAAAATTAACACTAGACAACCAGGAAAATCTTGAATAGTAACAGAGGGATCTGCAATAAACTTGCAGAGTGCAATCTTCCTGGTTTTCTAATACGTGGCACTGTTCCCAGTAAGCCAAAGAATTCAGTACATGACAATAATGCAGTTTCTTGTTCAAAAGACACTCTTCAGAAATGGTCAACCTATATCTCTTGAAATACTACACTTTGCAACAATTCGCATTATCAGTAGCAGAGGTTTGGTGGCTGAGGAGCATCAGATTTCTTATTCACATGAGCAAGTGAGCCAGCAAATACTGGTATTTCCCAGGAAAGCCATCAGGCACGCACATGCCAGATCAACCCAGCATGTACAGTAGAGAGCCAGGGCTCTGTCCAACCTATCGAGTCTGCCTGGTGCCTTCCCTTCCTCTCAGCTTTTGTATCAGCCCCTTGGTCACAGCAATATTTTAGTTTGTATCTTATGGAAGCCAACAGGAACACACAATAACATGAACAGAAAAATCTGTGGCGAGACGTTCAGTGGTATGACTGAGACAGTTTCTACAATTCTGATAGTTCAGTGAGGTCTTAAAGACATACTGCAATCTGACCCTCTCTCAAAAACTCAATTGTAATTAATGTGGTATTTCCTTAAAGCTTGAATACATCTCCAGCTAAGACCGCATTTCTTCAATTAGATTTTTGTATCTTTTTAACAGACACTGTTTAAATGACTTGGTCTTATGACCTGCAACTAACAGAATTCTTGTCTCTACAGCAAAATGCTGACATGCTGAGTCCCACTGCAGCAAGGGCAAACTCAACTTGTGGATAATGTATTTTTCTGATACAGGGAAGCTCCAAAATGTCACAATTTACGTGCTGTTCCAAATAATAGAGTTGAACAAAGTGGACAGACAAATTATAAATCATCCTTTTATCTTAAAAAATCATGCTTATAACTTCATAAATCATTTCATACACCATAAAAGTAGATGTTCTAAATACTTGCTTCCAACTAGCTGCCCTGTGTCAGGAGTTCAGATGTTTTCATATTGGCCAAGCTGACACCTAGGAAATTGAAATTTTTGTTTCATATTTTCACAGATACGAAAACAATGTTGAGGGGAAAAAACCATAAAACCTGTGCCTCCTGACTGGATCTGTTTCCTCTGTATGATTTGAGTTATATTCACTAGTTCTGTTGGGGGAAAAAAGAACCAAACAAATCAACAAAAAACCCCACAAAACAACCAAACCCTATTCTAGTTTAACTTCAGGAATACTTCAGACACATTCATTTCTATGAACATTAAGGTCCTTTTTGGATCTTCAAATCACTGGAAAGAAAACCAATATTTTTCTCCTAGAGAAAAATTGGATGTTATTGCTTTATTTAAGGTGATGTTAGCATTTCTTTCCTGAGCAAAGCAAATTTCCCCAACTCCCCATTTTCTTCTGCCATCTACTTTGTATTAAGATACAGCAAATAAAGGGGGTTTTAATCCCACAAACAATCAAAAAAGTGGAAACAACATTTAGACAATCCTGTTTTCTGGTTTGAAAGGAAATTTTTAACTTGAATACACAGCACGTCAGTATCCCACCGGTCACTAGGCAGAGAAATACAGTTTCGCAGACGGCCTCAGAGTTGGAAGCAAAACAGAAGTTAACCTTAAAGCTTGGAAAAGGCCAATGGTTGTGCCAAAAAAAGGGACATCCTGGTACATGCCGTATAATTTCAGTCAGCTGACTTCAGTTATCGTCTGCTAACTGCATGTAACTTTACTCAAAGACCACTGCTCCGGCAAAGTTGAATTTTGTTCCAAACAGCAGAAAAGCATCTACTGCGAACAAACAAGAAATACAACAGACAACAAATCTTACATATGATGGTGACCTGAGGTAGCATTTGCTCAGTCAGTGTTAATTTATATCTATACATAAATGAAAGCTGTATTTAGCAGTCATCTTCTTAAAAATATGGGTCAACAAACTGCTGCAAAATAATTTCAGTGGTTTTTAGGTTAGAGGAGAGTGTGCTTAAAATACCAATGTCTCAAATCCCTAATTTGATACAATAACTTAGGGGTAACAAGAGGCAAACTGCAACTAAATGTGATCACATTTTACAAAGTAAAAAAAATACTACTGCATTCTCAGATATCAGACTGAAAACACTTATGTCTATAAAATATTTCTGACTATGAATTGTGAGCATGTTAAACTAAACCAAAACAATTATTCAAACGAAAGTCAAAAGAAGTCATCTATATATTTTACTGTTGTAGGTAGCTGCCACTGTATGTTGATGCTTTTTCAGCACAGAATTATTTCATTTATCAGTAGAGTAACTTAAGAGATGAACTGCAAACACCTTCAGTGAGTCTCCAACAAACTAAGATGTCACGGTGACAAGCACAACTACAACCATGAACCATAGCAGCAGAAAGTATGCTTTTTTTCTTGAAATGTGTTCACACTTACGATGACAAAGAGGACAAACTTAAGAATTTTTTTAACTGAGCAGTGGGTGATACCCACTTCAGGAGGTCAAAGTAGAAAATGACCTGGAAAACCTAACACCCCTTCCTTAGAAAGTAATCCAAGCCGTTAAGACAAACCACTTCAATACTTAAAAAGCTAAGTTATATCCACATTGTCAATAATGGGAAGAGTTTTCTTTCTGTTTCTTTTTTACCAGGCAGATCTGTATAGACCTGCCTAATATCTTAAATATCTTAAATCCACTGTCAAGTAGTTACTGCCACAAGTATATCAACTGTCCTATAATTTTTTTGCTTTTCCACATCATTCTAAACAACTTTTTGCTTATCATAATAGCAAAACAAAGACAACCAAAGAACAAAACCTTCACACACTGTACCTGCAAAGCACAGTTCATCATTCGCACAATGTAGTCGAACTGCTGATGGTCCAGTATTGCTCGATTTTGTTTAACATGCAAACCTAATTCCTGTGTCAGGCAGTGCCGAGCAGCCTTTCCTTTTAGGGCTCTCAGAGCTGCAGGCAGGGTCTGGAGAGAAGAAAATCTACCTTTATGAAAATGAAATTGAATGGCACCATTCATACTGAATATCATTAATTCTTGATTAAGAAACTCCAAGTGACAGTATATTAAACAATAACTTTGGAAATGACTCATTAGCTTGAGTATCACACTTTCACATACTGGTTGATTTGGCGGGAGTCATTAAGTAGCAAATTCTTCCCTCTTTTTTTCTTTGAATGCATTAAACAGCATTTCTCACCTACATCTGCAAATAAAAATGATTGAACACGGACAGACACCGAGTGGATGTGAAATCAGAAATGGATTATTGTGCATGAAAGCAAGTGTGCTATTCTGTACCAGCCAGGCCAGGCCTCAAGTTAGCATATCAAGGACAACCAGCATGCTTTTTGAAAAGCATTGAATGACAAATGATTTTAGAAGTGGCATACCTCTCATAGCAATGAGGTCACAAGACTGTTACGCAGTTAACCCTAGGAACAGTGCCAATAGAATATTTATGCCAATGTTTTAAAGACGCAGCAAGTGCTACATCAGTGATTATCAACTGTGGCCCTTTAGACTAGATTTAATGGGTGGTAACATAAATAAGAAAAGACAGCCTATTGTCTTATCTAAGGACAAATTTACCATTCAGGGGGACAAAACTTAGTGAATTTTTCCAAGTGTGTGTAATTTAAAAAATATTAAATACTACTGTATTACACATGCATCAAAACTCTTTAAAAATAGCTACATATTTTATTAGAACTTCTCCCATACGCATTTTCATAACATAACTTGTAAACTAAAAATGTCCGTTTTCTCACTGAGCTGTGTAGCCCCAGAGATGCATGGGTGATACTTCCCTGACAAATATAAAAGAAGTGCTTAAAATTATTTTATAGTCATTTTCATATGTAGAATTAGTTTTCAGTGTAGGTTCTATAATCAACAATTGAAAACTCTATGGACAGAATCTATAAAACCTAGCAACTTAATAATTTGAAAAACTAAGCATGCCAAAGATGACAACTCACTAGAACATTTAAGTAAAGACAGACATGGCAAATGTTTACATTCATCTCTGAGTTCTATATAATTACTGATTTTTAAAACTATCAAAACTTACAGTACTGGAAATTTCAAAAGAGCATTGGTTGACAAACACTGAAATGCCTGTGCATGCCTTCTGTTTGCACTCTTCCCAGTCAATACTGCTAGAGTAACACACTGCTTTAAAACAAATTATGTGGACAATACTATTTACAATGGTAACATAAAGCAGAAAAAACAGCTTCAACACACCCATGTAGTACTACAAACAGGTTTTCAAATCCATTAGCCTCAGATTACACCCAGTATTGCATTTATATAACTGGTTTTACTGCTTACTTCATTCATTTAAATGGTTAAAATAATCGTTAGTATTTGAAACAAGACTTCAAAATGTACTTTGTCAGTCTCCATTTGCTCATTAACAGAACAAGCTTATTTGGGAAAGTTGAAAATTCATTTTATTACCTTTTCAGTCTCCAAAAATTTGTTTTCAAAAATGAATGAGATGCAATTTCTAACAACTTCCAGCCTCTGTGCACTGTTGAAAACTGTGCTTCCTTTTTCCATTATGGAAACTAACAAAGAAAAAGAAGAATATACATCTGTGAAATGTCTTCTGCAAAAATCACAAAGACCTGAAAGTTCTTCTAAAATAAAGAGTGTGCCCTCAGTTTTGGTCTGTTAAGCAAATGCCATTAGTAGGCATATAGAGGTGGGAACAGAAGATCCTAAATCTTTGGTTTCCCTATACTATCTGAAGAGAAGAGTGCTCCAAATTTTAAGTACAGCAGTTGATTTTCTTTACTACTTGTTCTGTTTGTCTCATACAGACACAAAGAGATTCCAACTTCTAACATACTAATGAAATATATAAAGAGAAATTATAACAGATATATATCTATATACACATGTGTTCTGCAGTGAACTATGTAGCCTTGCATATTTTGTAGCAGTCGATAACTATTTTTTTCCTAGGGAATTCACTGGCCATGGCAAGAATTTTGTGACAGACATGTTCTCGTATCTAGACTCCAATTTGCTGATACCTAAAGATTGTTTTTCTGAATGCAGTGTTTATTCAGCTCTGAATTTTCAAGAGAATTCAGAATGGAAGAGCTAACATACTCTTTTTCTCTTTGGTATCACATAAATAAATTATAAATGCAGAATATGCCCTTCATGTAGATAACAATGAGCTCCGATAACCAAGGATTTTGACACACAGAACAGCAGGGAGTATGAGTGTGAAAGCTGCTCCTTGGGGGGAAAAAAAAACCAAAACCAAACTAACAGTCAACAGCAAAGGCAGGTGAACAGAGTTTATCCTATTCTCAGTAAACACAAAGAGAAACAGGCCTAGAACGGGCCTCAAGAGGCTATCCAGTTCATCCTGCTGTCCCTAGACAGGATCAACTGTATTTATGTTACTTCTCATGTTTGTCTAATATGTTCCCAAAGTTCTGTGATAACAGAGACTCCACGGCTTCACAAGAAATCAGTTCAACTGTCTCACAATTCTCATTTTACCAAGTTTTTCCATACAAATAACTCCACTTTTGTGCTGCAATTAAATCCATTATTTCTTATCACTACAGATTATTCTCTTTCTTTTAACAGCCTCTGAAGTAATTGAAGGCTGCTATTATGTGCTCCCTTGGTCTTCTATTTTTCAGTCTAAACACTTCTCCATCTTTCTTTCTAGGTCACATTCTCCAGACCACTGGTCATTCTTGTTGCTTGCTTCTGGACTCCCTCCAACAGAACCAAAAATGGAGACAGTCCTCTAGTGTCCAAAAATGGATACAAACAGTCCAGCTGAGTTTGCACTGAGTACAACGAAAGGATTTCTCCATGGGTTCACTGACTGTACTCTTGTTTATACATGCAACTAAGATGTTTGTCTTTTTTTGCAATAGCTTGATACGGTTGGGTCATGTTTGCCCTACGTTCACTATAATTCCCAAATTAGTTTCTGAAGAACTGTTGCCTAGTCAGCTGATCATGCCCATGCAATACCTTATCTGAAGAAAGGCAGTTACAGAAACAAAAAATTCAGAGAGTAGATTTCTAAATTTTCAAGATTGATCTGAATTCTAACCCATCCTTCAAAATTTTTGCAAGCTCTGCTTCGCTTCATGTGTCTTGCAAGTTTACTAAACATACTTGTTTATGCCATCATTCACATCAATGAATATGACTAATAGGATTTTTCTAGCATTAAAATGAAATTGACAGGCCTACAATGTCTACACCTGCTCATTATATTTAAATATAGGTATATTTATTTTGAGACAGAGGAGATATTTGTTCCTTGCCTTTTTCCAGTAATTTACATGTCTTCCACTAATGTCACAGGAGAAATCCTAACAGTTCAAAGCATGGTTCAGCCAGTCCTACAAGTAACCTATGGTTATTGATGATACTCATCAAACCTAGATGAGTAGACAATATCTAATTTAATAGTTCAATTTAACTCAGATAAAATCCTTTTCTGTTGTTAGTAATTATGCCACTATGGATATATGACCTCTTAGTAAAGGCTGATACAAAAGGGCTTTCAAAATTGCAAAGGCAAATTGGCAAGTCTATATACTAAAGTTTACCAACATCACTAAAAATTGCAGTATTAACACGAGTTTGGGAGCAACACATTGCAGCCATGCTAATTGTTTGTTCAGCTCATGAGACAGGATGACAAATAGATAAGTCAGGGAAGAAGTACACATACCAACAGGGGGACCCGCTGGAACAACGCATTTCTTGTCCCCCCGAGTGGCAGGGGGGGCACCCTGACTCCTTGCAAGGCCTTCCTGGAGGAGCTCCTGCACTTGGCACTCATTGATCCGGGGGAAAGGAAGGATGTGAACCCGCAAGTGGGAGCCCTCCGTGGGCCGTGGCACTTTCTGGAATGCTATGTGGGGATTGGGATTCTCCTGCAGGTCAAAAGCAAAGGTTATACACAAATGCGTTATGCAGTGTTACCATCTGTATTATCCAACTTTATTACTGTTTTGTGTAGCTGTCATACCTGAATGATTAAGAAGCAGAGTATCTAATGCAGCTCACTAATATAATGTTTCATACTCCTACCACCCTGATTCATTATCTGTAATACTTCTGACTTCATTAAAGCCTTTTACAAAATAATTTTTGTCAAAAAGCAAAATCCAAAAATACAGAGAGCAAAAGAAAATTACTACTCAGGTTGATTTTATGCAGCTAAATGAATATTTAGGACTCAAATAGTTTGACAATCACTCTCTTCATTAGAGAGAGGGTTAAAGAGTACTAAAACATACAACCTCTTCACCGAGTACTGAGAAATATTCTCATCTGATTAAGACTATGAAGTAAAAGTTAATTTTTGTACTGTTGTATCAAACTCATTAGACACCAATTTTCTATCTTCTGTATGTCCCATAAAAATACATCACAAAGCTCACTGTTTGCAGTAAAAAAAAGTTATTAAAGAAGTTAATATATGAGATCAAAGAGAGTATGCAACATGCCTAAACTACAAGGAAAGTAAAAAAGCTGTCACATCAGATTTTGGAATGCTCACATAGGATAAAAAAGACTTTTATTGTTATAAATCTATCAGCATTTCCACTGTGAATGTAAATGTTTGCCTGAATGAATTTCCACTCACTCTTCCAGGGGGTCTGTAATAAGCAGCCCCAAAGAAAGTTTTTATCCTTGCTTTTGGGTTTTCTTGCAGAGGTCTTCAGAAGTGAAAAAAAAATTAAAAATCAGTTTCACATTGCATCTTCTGTACCTGGCATTCAGTATCAGAAAGACCACATACATCGCAAACCACTAATTTTCACTCAACCGCCTGCAAATTCATTTTAGCTTGTTTAAAACCCACTTTCCAGAAAGATATCCTGAAGACAACATGACAAAAAAATTCACCATTTCTTTTCATTTTTTCCCCCAAATGGTTGATAATCTTTCCTATTTGTGGTTTTGTTTTTGGTTTGTTTTCCTTTTAACTCCTGGCTTCAGGCTGTACGTTTTCCAAAAGACAGCTGAGATCCACAAGGATTCTACCACCATTCACAGGATCACATCTCATGTCTTGGGGAGTGTAACAATCAAACAAAATAGGATGTTTTCAGCTTTTCATTCATATACCAGAGGTTATCGTTGATCATGTTTTAATTTACTGTTATGTAACTTGACTCTATGCTATTACTTATTACTGGCTATATACCACTGCCAAAGAATGCTCCCCAATCAGTTAGGTTTCTGTTGTACAAGCACAGCTAGATTGCAATAAAACCTGTAAACAGGAGTTAGTTTGAAACTTTCATTTAAGGGAGCAAAAGGCAACAAAGAGATCAAATGCATTAACTTGAGAAATAGCAGTCAGAACAAATCAGCTACTTAACCATACAAATTCTCTGCAGAGGAAAGTTTAATAAACCAAGCCAAAAATCTAGCTAGGAGGATGAGAGCAGCAGATCCCAAGAGAAGCAAGGCAGAGAAAGGGAACACAAACTCAGCAGGGGGTAACAGATGACATATAACAGAAAAAGCCAGAAAGGGAGTGTAACTATTCCACATTCCATTTTAAGGAGAAGAGAGATCCAGAGGAAATATAGAGTTACTTTAATCTTGGACATCACAAATATAATGTCAGTTCTACACGCTATGAGGAATGTAGGTTTAATGTCTTCAACTACTAAAGCAGCATATGCCAAAAACTTGTCTAGATTTTCCACTTGTACCAGCTAGACTAAAACAAACATTATAAGAGGCTTATAAAAGGTGGAAGCAAGGTCAGGCGGCCTGGGAAGAATACAGGGATGTTGTCCGGGAAGCTAGGGACCAGGTTAGGAAAGCTAAGGCCCACTTAGAATTAAACTTGGCTAGGGATGTTAAGGATAACAGGAAGGGATTTTATAGGTACATTGCCAATAAAAGACAGGTTAGGGACAACGTGGGCCCTCTTCAGAAGCTATCGGGAGAACTGGCTACCCTGGATTTGGAGAAGGCTGAGGTTCTTAATGACTTCTTTGCCTCAGTCTTTACGGGCAAATGCTCTGTCCACACCACCCAAGTCTTGGAAGGCAGACGCGGGCATGGTGAGGGTGGGGACCCTGGGCCCACTGTGGGGGAGGATCTTGTTCGGGACCACCTTAGGAACCTGAATGTATACAAGTCCATGGGACCGGATGAAATCCATCCACGGGTCCTGAAGGAGCTGGCAAATGAAGTTGCTAAGCCACTGTCCATCATATTTGAAAAATCACGGCAGTCGGGTGAAGTGCCCGATGACTGGAAAAGGGAAATATAACCCCCATTTTTAAGAAGGGGAAAATGGATGACCCAGGGAATTACAGACCAGTCAGTCTCACCTCTGTGCCTGGCAAAATCTTGGAGCGGATTCTCCTGGAAGGCATGCTAAGGCCCATGAAAACCAACAAGGTGCTTGGGGACAGCCAGCATGGCTTCACTAAGGGGAAATCCTGCCTGACCAATCTGGTGACCTTCTATGAAGGGGCTACGGAACTGATGGACAGGGGCAGAGCAGTTGATGTCATCTACCTGGACTTGTGTAAAGCCTTTGACACTGTCTCACATGACATCCTTCTCTCTAAGTTGGAGAGACATCAATTTGACAGGTGGACCACTCGGTGGATAAAGAACTGGCTGGATGGCTGCACGCAAAGAGTAGTGCTCAGTGGCTCAGTGTCCAGCTGGAGACCAGTAACGAGTGGTGTCCCCCAGGGATCGGTGTTGGGACCGGTCTTGTTCAACATCTTTGTGGGTGACACGGACAGTGGGATTGAGTGCGCCCTCAGCAAGTTTGCCGATGACACCAAGCTGTGTGGTTCGGTTGATACATTGGAGGGAAGGAATGCCATCCAGAGGGACCTTGACACGCTTGTGAGGTGGGCTGATGCCAACCTAATGAAGTTTAACCATGCTAAGTGCAAAGTCCTACACCTGGGTCGGAGCAATGCCAGGCACAGCTACAGGTTGGGCAGAGAAGAGATTGAGAGCAGCCCTGCGGAGAAGGACTTGGGGGTGTGGGTTGATGAAAAAATGAACATGAGCCGGCAGTGTGCGCTTGCAGCCCAGAAGGCCAACCGTATCCTGGGCTGCATCAAAAGGAGCGTGACCAGCAGGTCGAGGGAGGTGCTCCTGCCCCTCTACTCTGCTCTCGTGAGACCTCACTTGGAGTATTGTGTGCAGTTCTGGTGTCCTCAACATAAAAAGGACATGGAACTGTTGGAACAAGTGCAGAGGAGGGCCACGAGGACGATCAGGGGACTGGAGCACCTCCCATATGAAGATAGGCTGAGAGAGTTGGGGCTGTTCAGCCTGGAGAAGAGAAGGCTGCGTGGAGACCTCCTAGCAGCCTTCCAATACCTGAAGGGGGCCTCTAGGGATGCTGGGGAGGGACTCTTCATTAGGGACTGTGGTGAGAGGACAAGGGGTAATGGGTTTAAACTTAAACAGGGGAGGTTTAGATTGGATATGAGGAAGAAATTCTTTACTGTAAGGGTGGTGGGGCCCTGGAATGGGTTGCCCAGGGAGGTTGTGGATGCTTCATCCCTGGCGGCGTTCAAGGTGGGGTTGGACATAGCCTTGGATGGCATGGTTTAGTGGGAGGTGTCCCTGCCCATGGCAGGGGGGTTGGAACTTGATGATCTTGAGGTCCTTTCCAACCCTTCCTATTCTATGATTCTATGATTATCTCTCTGTAACAAACCTTGCCTCCACTATGTATACAGACTGTCACAGCTACAATATTATTAAAACTATTAAAACTGTGGAACAAGATGTCAAAATACGTCATGCAGTGAGTTAAAAATCAGGCAGCTCTATGCATTACTTACAGAAGCAATGTTACTCATCACAGTGCTTTATTCAAAAGATAGGTGTGTGTGTAACTACCAAAAATCTGACTTGCAAATGCACTAAGCCATTTACATAGTGGTAGCGAAGTAGAAAGCTCATCACAATGATATAAATAAATCTCATCACAAGAAATTACTTAAATGAATTAGTTTTGACACTGATTTTAAGAAATAATAAAAAGTTCCACATATGCACATTTACTTATGCTTTATACACCCTTTCATTCTAAGTAGAAAATAGAATGAGTCCAATATTTATCATTAAGAGAATGCTCTAAAATGAGGAGATATACCATTGAATAAATAATACTTCATTACAAATGAAATCTCATGGATGAAATGAATCTATGTAACAAAAACTCTGATGCCTGATGTTTCTCTACATTTTCCACAAGATACATACTCCAAGTCTGAAGTGTCAGTGTAAGGCTACCAGCGTTAACACAGTCCAGTAAGTATGCCATACCACACAGGGACAAGAGACAACATTTCACACACACAGTTACATGTGAAATGGTTTTAGTCCACGGTGATGTATTTGCTCTCTCTTCTAATGACTGCTATCATCAAGTTAGATTAAGATGTGTATCAATTATTTCCTTCAGAAAAAGTGTAACAGTCATTTGGCAATTTCAGAGGAAAAGAGAGATGGTGCATGTGAGTGAGCCTGAAAACAGACACACAAGTTTTGCAATTAAGGACAATAGTAAGGCCAGACTAATCTCATTTAACACCCCTTACTATTCACACATTTAATTTACTTGAAGTACACAGATGTATTTTTCCATCCAAAATCTACTGTCAAAAAAGACTGCTGAATGCACTGGTTGTTAATTTTTTTTATTTCTTATAGAAAAGATACTAATTTTACCCCCAACAAAAATTAAAGTGACAGTGAAAAAAATCCTTAAAGGCATTCATGGTGGGCACAGGGAAGACAGACATATAACCCAAAAGAAACCCCAAAACACCCCAGGACATCATAGTATTTGGTAATTCTTGTGGGGTATTAGTAGAAGTGTATATGTAAATCATAGTTCTAGGGAAGAGGGACACAGAACAGAAAGAGTGATAAAGACGTTAACTGATTATGTAGTATATATTGCCCTGTGGAGTCTGAAAAACCACAGGAAGTCTGTGTGCATGGGGGAAGATTAGCTGATGCGCCCCAGAAAAAAGAGAGAACAATAAAGAAAACCCACAAAACCAGCTAACGAATGGAAAGAGAAGCAACACGTAATGTAAAAGAACATGATAGGAAGGCAAGAATGAAACTGGAAATGGTATTCCAGGAAACCTAGATTTTGAGAAACAGGATGTAAGAAATAGCGCTTGCTGAGTACACAAACTGTGGGAACTGGTTTGCACAACAAAAAAATGTCTGTGGAAAATACATATTATGCCAAACTGGATGTACAGTTTTCACATGGAAAACTATCTAGAGGCATGGGCAGATTGCAGCAGAGAATATAACAGTTGATATACATTATGTGAATACTGACCCCCAAAAAAAAAGGAAGTAGCAGTACCTATACACAAATCAATATCAGCATTCATAAATCAATATCACTACACTGAACTGCCACTAATGTACACCACATGTACAAAATTGATGACACTTCAAGTTCCAAACTCTTCCCTCGTAATGTACACGATGACTAACAGAAGCAGTCACTTTCATTTTCATATACTGGATCAATCTCAGAAGTAAGAAGTTTCAATGTTACTGTCTCAACTTTAAAAGTGCAGCAGATAGAGTAAACTTACATTTTTGAAGAGCTGTTCCGCAAGTTCTCTAACATGCTTTATCATTTTTGGTGGATTACCCTCCTCAGCTTTAATTCTTTCAACTTCAAAGGCTACCAACTTAAAAAATTAAAAAAAAAAAAAAAAAAAAAAAAAAAAGTTGACAATTCAACTAAAAATAATTTCTTTTGTATTTAAATTATGAAATTTTAATCTTAAATTGAAATTCAGCATAGAAAACTGAACACCAGAAAATGTGCAATGCCACATTGCTCTGGAACATGACATATTTTCACTTTTCATACACAGCTTCTGTTACCAGACTTTATAGTCCTACCAAATACAGAAATTCCTATGTACCTAAAGCATTCCTTTAACATTCCTAATACAATAATCCACATTTCTTATATATACTACTACTAAGCAGAATCAATACCAAACTCTACTTGTATTCTACATTCAAATAAAAACCAGAGCAGCAAAAATATGGCATTACTTAAAAAAAAAAAAAAAAGAGAGTTTGCCCCAGCTTATATTCTTGGGTACGTGTTTAATTTAATATTTCTCAATTACTTTTTTCAATGTTTCTAAGAATATAATTAAATTACTCAAAATAATTCGGTACTAGCACATGTGATGTATTATGAAGTTCCAAACCTGACAATAGGAACAGCATTACCACGATTTACGCATCTGTTTAACTTCATATATATGAGCATGGCATAATTTTATGGAAGTAAGCTGGAAATGTATACTTAGTAGAAATTGGAATTTACAGGATTAATATAAACTTTAATAAACAATGAGGATACAGGAGCATTTCAGTATTTTTTTACATGCTGAAATATCGTAAGTACATTTTAATTTACTTGGGAATATAGGAATAGTTTTCACCTCATCAAAAAGATCACAGGTTCTGAAAGGAGGACCCCTCTCTGACACAAAACCAGCAAATGCCATTCCATTGAGCACTTTGGTTAGAAAATCATTCTCAATTAAGCCTCGTTTGCCCAAGAAGGCTGCCTGCAATAAAGAAAAAAAAATGTTTGTCTTTTATCAGTATCAAAACTACAGTCAGTTATGTACTGGCAGTTAAATATTTTCACTAGCTTCTACTAATAGGTGGTACATTGTAATGGAATCTTATATTAGCTAGTACCTTTTTACACCTAAATTCAGGAGTCAACAGGAAGCTTGATGCAAACATTTAAAAAATCTCACAGATAATAAAACAGAAAACCAGTACTTCCAAGTATCACATTCGAGTTCAATACATATGTTTCCAAAATTCCATAATGATTCCTCATGTTTATTTGTATTAAATGTTAATATTAATGCTGTTTCACATTTCATCATTGTCCTTGCAATTAGTCCTGCTAAAATGGATTGATAAAGTGTTATGTCAGAATGCTGTGCTTACCACGTGTAGATTACTTTATTTTTTTTAAACTTTAACACTTGTTCAAAAGGCAAGCTCACAGGAGTAACATGACACTAACTAAATATACATAACTACTTCTCTTTTACCTTATGGAAATGAATTACTGGTTCAGCATGGATTCTGATCAGCTGAAGACATGATCGGTATCCTTGGAAAAGTTGCGCAAATAGTCTAAGGAAGATTGCTCGCACTTCTTTGTCCTGTAAGCAGTAATTGAATGTGCTATCAAAACATTTTTGCATTTTAAACTTTTCCACACATTTATATAAAGCCATCTGAGAAATGCCTACAAATTCATCAAACAATGCAGCAGTATAGCATAGGCAGATACTTGTACACATATACGAAGTTCTCTTATGTGAGGCTACAGTTTTACTGACCTGTCTTCAGACAGCAATGACAGATTTAGTACATATTCACCCCTTTACTGATCTTTTGCCTGCACAGCAGGCAATGCAAGCGCAGCTTTTGGGGTGGTCATGTGGTGAACCACATGAAAGAGCTGCCATAAGAGAAAACTGCTGCTAAATAAAGGAAAGAGGGTACTTTAGTCTGGATTTACCCCATAAAGTAAGTATGGCTCTGCAGCGCTACACAAGCAGTGCCATTGGTGTGGGCAGGGGAGCAAGATGGCTTAGGAGCCTAAGCCAGCATTGCTGCTGCTGGGGCAATCAGGCTAAAAGCACTGCAGGCATCACTACAGCCATTCGCTGTGGCTCTGCCAGCTGAGGAGACTGCTCTAAGTTTGCTCAGCTGCCTGTCTAGGACTCTTCAAACTCATGTCTTCACTTGACAAACTATCACCGCCAAAATAAGCCAGGGTTCTGGATCTTTAAAGATGCAGTAGATCTTTAATGCCCTGGTATATTTTGATTTAAATGAGTAAGAAGGTGCTTACACAGACATTGACAGATTAATGGAAATGCTGTGAATAGCTGGGGGCAGACTTGGGGCAGTGACATCTCCAGCTGGCCCAGATGCAAAGATTGTGATCAAATCCTGTGTCACCCATGTTACTTTATCTTAGCTCAAGTACCTTCGCAGGTTACAGTCATGTGTAAAACACGAGGTCCTAAAAATTGTTTTATGGTGTCTTAAAGAACCTTTTAAACAAACTCTAACTTTAAAAGTTACACATAGCAAAGAATATGACATTAAATAATTGGGTAAACAGCTGAGTAGCTAATCGAGTAAATACAACCTAAATTAAAGCTTGTAATGACATTTTAAAGAAACAAACTTAGGTATATGTAAGATTCTATGAAGCTGTCCTGCTGGGATATTTTACTAGATGTCTCTATATTCTTCATTGGAACATGATAACTTTTATTGCATTTGAAACTTAATTTTGGAGGGACTCATTACTGAGATTCTCATTTTCTTTGTGTCCAGGATTTTAACAGGTACATTTGTACCCTGACTTTTTGAACTACTTGGAAACATGGCTGTTTCTTTTAGATATAACAAAATCCTTACTTTGATAAAAAATTATATTTATTTATAACCTCACTATTCAAAGTGAGATCTTAGCTGGCTCCTCCATTAGTTAAGTGGATGACATTCCCTGTCTTCGCTAATGAAAAAAAAACATCTACGCAAGAAGTAAGTACAACAAATGTATTGTACAACTGAAGAGATTTATGTTTTCAAACACATCTAAACAAAAAACCCAACATATGCTCTTCAGTTGAATTAGCTTTAGGATTTTAGTCTGGACTACCAACTCAAGTTCAATTCTAGACACTCGTACAACCTAAAACCAGCAGCTTTAGCAAGTTGTTAAATTATCACAAATTCATAACCATTATCACTCTAAATTAATTAGATTTTATTAGAAAACTTTCTACAGACTTTTTTTAGTACAGACAATTACATGTAGTTTCATTCAGGTTGGGCGTCATTAAAGCAATTTAACCTTGTTTGGTTAAAAACCATATAACACCTTTTCCAACATGTCCAAGCATACAGTGTATAAAAATTATCATTATCATTGTAAAACCAGTGACTTACGTTTTGCTGACACAGCTACCACTCCTATCTTTACTCAAATTTAGTCTGAAAATGTAAATCTTGAATGACACCCTTGCCTCAAAGTTGAAGAGACATCAATTTGATAGGTGGACCACTCGGTGGATAAAGAACTGGCTGGATGGCCACACGCAGAGAGTTGTGGTCAAGGGCTCAATGTCCAGCTGGAGACCAGTAACGAGTGGTGCCCCTCAGGGATCGGTGCTGGGACCGGTCTTGTTCAACATCTTTGTGGGTGACATGGACAGTGGGATTGAGTGTGCCCTCAGCAAGTTTGCCGATGACACCAAGCTGTGTGGTTCGGTTGATACATTGGAGGGAAGGAATGCCATCCAGAGGGACCTTGACACGCTTGTGAGGTGGGCTGATGCCAACCTGAGGAAGTTTAACCATGACAAGTGCAAAGTCCTACACCTGGGTCAGAGCAATCCCAGGCACAGCTACAGGTTGGGCAGAGAAGAGATTCAGAGCAGCCCTGCAGAGAAGGACTTGGGGGTGTTGGTCGATGAGAAAATGAACGTGAGCCAGCAGTGTGCGCTTGCAGCCCAGAAAGCCAACCCTATCCTGGGCTGCATCAAAAGGAGCGTGACCAGCAGGTCGAGGGAGGTGATCCTGCCCCTCTACTCTGCTCTCTTGAGACCTCACTTGGAGTATTGTGTGCAGTTCTGGTATCCTCAACATAAAAAGGACATGGAACTGTTGGAACAAGTCCAGAGGAGGGCCACGAGGACGATCAGGGGACTGGAGCACCTCTCGTATGAAGACAGGATGAGAAAATTGGGGCTGTTCAGCCTGGAGAAGAAAAGGCTGCGTGGAGACCTCATAGCAGCCTTCCAATACCTGAAGGGGGCCTATAGGGATGCTCGGGAGGGACTCTACATTAGGGACTGTAGTGATAGGACAAGGGGTAACGGGTTCAAACTTAAACAGGGGAAGTTTAGATTGGATATGAGGAAGAAATCCTTTACTGTAAGGGTGGTGAGGCCCTGGAACGGGCTGCCCAGGCAAGTTGTGAATGCTTCATCCCTGGCAGCGTTCAAGGCTTGGTTGGACATAGCCTTGGATGGCATGGTTTAGTGTGAGGTGTCCCTGCCCACGGCAGGGGGGTTGGAACTAGATGATCTTATGGTCCTTTTCAACCCTAACTATTCTATGATTCTATGACATTTCTGATGTTTCTGAACAGTTGTGAGGGTGTCTGTAAGAGAAATTCATTTTACTATTTACAGAAATGGATAAAAAGACTACTTTTTCTACTCTTGTAAAATTCTACAGCTATACTGGTCTATGAAACAGAGGAGGAACAGATTCAACTCGATAGATAGAAATACTTCAGGAAAATAAGGTACTTCTATATTAATACAAGTATGTTTATAAAAATTTCCATCCTATTAGAATGCTAGTAGAAGGCAGAATGAAAAGTCGAGTGGCATTTATTTGCTTCACCAATAATACTATAAAGCATATGTATATGAAAAAGAAAACAAAGCAGAAATTCTTAAAAAGAAGTTAGTCTAAAATTTCAAGAGTTTTCTCCGTAAGTCAGACATAACACAGAAATCTTACCAGCATTTTTGAGTGTGATAAAGCTGTTCGTGGGGGAGGGAATGCATAATCTGCTGTTTCCAAATCAGGATGCAAAACCTAGAGAAATTTTTAAACAAATTTTTTTCCCCTAATTTTGTTGAGGAAAGGATAAATTAATTTTTTTCTTATTTCAATGATAGTAAGGATCTCAAATAATAGACTGATTTAAATTATGAAGACTGTATGGAAATAAAAGTGGGATTCGTTTCTCAGCTACGCATTTCTATAAGTGAGCTCATTATGAAAAATTTGTATTACAGTCAATGAAGCTAGTCATATTTGAGGATTTTAGAGCTGACTCATCTGAAACAGATTAACAGGCAGAAGATCCTTCTCTTTAAGACAAGAAGATTTGTTCAGAAGCCTCCAAATAAGGTGGTTTCCAACTTATGACAATTATAGTAAAAAGACAAACTGAACTACATTTTTGGTGATTCCCTTACATTGTATCAATCATTCTTGAATACTGATATACAGGTAACATACAAATAAACTTTAAGCGTTTATTAATTTGTTAAATTTCAAGAAAATGTACAGTTAAATTTATAAAAATAGAAAAGCAGCTAAACTGGTAACAATTCTGCTCAAATACCGTGTTGAATTCTTATTAAAAAAAACATTATTAGGAAGGAAAAATCACTACCTATCTCTTGAATAGCGAAAAAACTTAGTGATTAGCTTTAGATAGTAAATTCTTCTAAAATCAGGAATGTTGGCTTGAATCATGGTTTTAAATCTCATTTATAATGTGTTTGAAAGTGATTTAATACTGAAATTCATTTTTACATTATTTTAAAAATAGGCAAGAGAGTGGAAAATAGGGTTTGTATCAAAACATACTAGAGAAAGTGCCATTTGAGTCTGATGTAGCAGTGGCTCTGGCAGCTGAGAAAGATGAATACATTCGGGAATTTTAATTGTGCCTCCATCCAGGTCTGCTATGATTACATCTAACTGTAAGGAAGAAACACATCAGCAGTGCATACCGTGAGCATAGTTTAAAGACACAAGTTCAAATTTCATGTTCTGCACATAAGTTAAAATAAACAAACCAGTACTAACTTTAATGTATAGAATGTTTTTGATAAAGGAAATACTCCAAATACTTCATATTACTGAATCTAGCCATAAAAAATGAATGGAAACCAAAGCAAGTTAAATTGGGGCAGCCTTTCAAAACTGACTTATTTTTCTGAATGTTCCAGGTCTGTGTTCAGTGATTTGAGATACTGAAAAGCTTGTTTGCAAAAGAACATGGTGAGGACAACTGTATGTAGAATTACAGGTTTCTAAACAATTCTGTAGCCCTGGTTCGACTACTCCAAGCACATGACAACGCTGTAAATGGAACCATTCCTTTCCATCCTGCACTAGAATCAAATAATTTTCCTCTCTATTTTATAGTCTCACTATATTTCAAAAAGAATTTATGTTTTTCCATTTTTCTCCTCCTATCTTGCCTTGCTTTCTGCACTAATATTTTAAATAAACATGAATTGTCCATATAAACATCTCTTCAACTAAACATGACTAATAACACTGTGACTATACATATCGCTGGGTAGACATACTTACAAGCTCATGAATGTCATTGCGAAAGACAGAATGTACTCCAATTATGAAAGGTGTTGGTGAGCTGAGAACTTCTAATAGCTGTGCAGGAAGAATTGGAATATAGGGATAACTGTGAAAAGAATAAACAAAATAAAATAAAAGCTTCTGACTATCCTTTTACATAGGGCACCTTTTTTTCTTGAGAAAAAAAAATCCTTGTTATGTATTAAATTTACTATAAATGCCTGTATTTTAAAAACAAAAAATTAAAATATTAATTAAACACTTCTTTATAAATTGACATGCTGTTAAAAGAACATGTGTCATGTAAACCCCAGGAATCATTGCATTATAGATTCTACAATTTATTGTACACAAATGTATTTTTCAAAATAAGAGAAGCCTATTTATATTTGTAACATTTATGCTATATGGACGTTATATTTGTCCGCAACTTATTAGGTAACTAGGGACACTAAAGTTATGGATAACAACTTCATTTTAAAAACATGGCTTGGATTTGGCCAGACACCTAGAGACAGCCTTTTGTAAAATATCATTAATAAGAATTCTCTAAATGAAATCTTTTGCTTTGATATTGAAATGACAACTAAACATTATGTATAGAACACTATTTCAGCTATCACTTACTTGATTTAACAATCTAAAAACAGTGTTTGCATCAGAGCAACATGAAAATCTGGATCTAAATTTACTGTGACATTCCAATGCCTAATTTAGTTATTAAAAATTTACAATCATGACTATTTTACCATGAAGCAACATACTCCAGAACTCACTTTCCATTTTTCCCCCTTCTTATTCTATATTAAAAATTAAGCCCAACTCTGAAATATTTTAAATAAAAACATGCTAAAATACAAGCATGTTCTGAAACAGATGAGTAGAATTAAATGTCTTCTAAAAAATTCCAAATAGCTTGACATTCAGTTTTCCATTTCATAATGGTGGATTCAGATGCAGCTTTGTAGAGCCAATTTGTTGTTGTAAAGTCATTCTCTGGTGAACATTTGTCAGTGACTTAAAATTGGGATCACAAGGTAATGTAGCTGTTATCTTAAAACCACAGAATCTTTTGGGTTGTAAAGAGAGTCAGGAGACCGTTTAGTCCAATCTATAGCTCACGCTGAATACAGATCACGTTGTCCTGCGCTTTGTCCAGCTAGGTCCTAAAACCTACAGGGATGGAAGTTCCGTAGGCTCTGTTCTACTGATTTGTTATCCTCATAACCAAACATGGGAGGTGTCCCTGCCCATGGCAGGGGGGTTGGAACTAGATGATCTTAAGGTCCTTTCCAACCCTAACTATTCTATGATTCTATGTTTTCCCTGTGTACAGTCAGAAGCCTCTCTCTCCCTTGTTACGATTTATGACTGCAGTCTCTTGTTTTGCTGCCACACACCTCCTCTTATCGCAGACTATTATTAGATCTCCTAAATAGCTTTTCCATGCATTTACTCATGGATCACCACTGTCACGTTGCACCATCCAACTGATGTTTTGACTAGGGTTTCTACTGTGTTTGTAGGTAGGATGCAGTATTTCTAAGTCTTCAGGAAGAAATGCAGGTAGAGACCTATATACCTGTAGTACTTCTTTGTCCATTGCAGTAGTCAGTTTTAGTTTTTAGTTGATTTATACTGGTTATCCTCAAATATTTTGTAGTGGTAAAAACAGTGTATTGGAATCAAACTTCTTCCAGTGAGTTGAAAGAATAAAGCAGGTTATGTGGCCTTTTACAGCTTTCGTTAAATATTCTGTACGTCTACTTTCTGATTTAAATCCAGAAATAACTGGGAGAAAAGGAGTCAGTCTGTGCTTCATAACCTCATAATAGAAAATGTAAAAATGATTTGAACTTATAAGATTTGCTAAATCCTTATATTTGTCTCTGAGGCCATAGCAAATAATAGACATCTGAGTGAGAAAAGAACTCAGTGATTGATGACCACTGAACATGATCCAGCTTGTGCCCAGGCAACCAAGAAAGCCAACAGCATCCTGGCCTGTATCAGTCATAGTGTGGCCAGCAGGGCCAGAGCAGCGATCATCTCCCTGTACTGGGCAGTGGTGAGGCTGCACCTCAAATCCTGGGTTCAGTTCTGGGCCACTCACTGCAAGAGTGACATTGAGGTGCTGGAGCGGGTACAGAGAAGGGCAATGGAGCTGGTGAAGGGTCTGGAGCACAAGTGTGACTGGGGAACAGCTGAGGGACCTGGGGTGGTTTAGGATGGAGAAGAGAAGGCTCGGGGGACCTTATCACTCTCTACAACTACCTGAAAGGAGGTTGTAGTGAGGTGGGGGTCAGTCTCTTCTCCCAACTAACAATTGATAGGACAAGAGGAAACAGCCTCAAGCTGCACCAGGGGAGGTTTAGGTTGGATATTAGGAAAAATTTCTTCACAGAGGAGGTGCTCAGGCACTGGAACAGGCTGCCTAGGGCAGTGCTGGAGTCACCGTCCCTGCAAGTGTTCAAAATTTGCGTAGATGAGGCCCTCAGCAACATGGTTTGGTGGTGGACTTGGCAGTCCTGGAGTAATGGTTGGACCTGATGATCTCAAAGGTCTTTTCCAACCAAGTTGATTCTCTATGTTTCTTCTTTAATTGTTTCCACTGTCATGATGCAATTAGATTTTTATAAATGATGTGTACAGACTAGGACTTGTATATATGATTATGAAAGCCTTTGCTTATTTGAACAAAGACAGCATAGTTCCTTCTGTTGATAATGTAATTTAAGTTATAAAATGGGTTATAAAATTAGTTGAAGAGTTCAAAGAATCAAAACTGCACTCACCTGTATTTGAGGGGAAACATCAAAGACTCCAGAGCCCTACAGGCATCACTAAGCCTCTGAAAACTTGCTGAGTGAAAGAGGACCTTATTTTCCGTAAGCACAGCACAGAATAAGCTGAGTACATTTTGGATACCTATTAAAAAAAAAAAAAAAAAAGGAAAAGGAAAAGGAAAAAGAAAGGTAACAATATATCAGAAGAAGAATCAAAATCACATTCATTATATTTTCTGGAGAAATTTTCAAAAAAGCATATGTTACCTTCATAAATTGCCAAACTCCAAGTTTTTCTACTTTTTATTTACTTCATGCAGCTTATTTTCTATTTATCAGGTTATTAAAATACTACCTGAATGTAGTTCTACATTTCAAATATATCATATCTCCCTTCCAGTACCACTTTCAAGGATTTCCTCTTCCCAGCACAAATCCCAGCAATGCTTAATAATGACTTCAAACAGTATTATGCATATCTTCTGCATAGCCTTCTGTGTATCTAAAATTCCATTCTGGTCACTGATCCAGGCTTAACTTCTAAACCTTTATGTATCTCAATGGAGGGAAAAAAAAACCAAACCCAAACCAAAAAAACACACTGCCAAGCTCAAAAGAAAATGACAATGACTTCCTAGGAATACATTCATACTTCAGCCATGGGTAGCATTTTAGGAGTCACAAGGTTAAAAAAGGGCAGTAAGAGCATACATGCCATTAGAAGAATATGTTAAAGAACAGCTGACTTTTTAGACAAGCCCCACGAGATTTAGGGTAGCACTCATGAATCAGGTGATGGGGGGTGTGTGTGGGGTTGAGACAATATAATTTAACTAAGAGACAAAGCCATGTGCTTTCAGGGAAAACCAAAAATACATTTCCTTTATAACAAAGTCCTATCCTGAGAAGCAGACATGTCTGAGATGTGAAATATGCTGAAATTTATGAAATTTCCTGAAATATGCTGGAATGTATGATGTTTCCCTGAGGACACAGCATGTGTTATCAGTAAGACAGACTGTATTACCTTTATAAAACTACAGCTTATCTTACAATAATCTTCCCAATAAGAAGTGTGACTAAGGAGAGCCACTATATTCACATGATAACTAACACCTTGTTTCGCTTAAGTAATTTTTATTACACGAATTGACAAATCTTTTTTGCTATGATGTCACATGAAAGATTTGTTTCACTGGAGTGGAGCTTGGTTCAGTATAAAGGGACAAAGATTCAGAAAGAGTTGTTGAGAAAAAGACTTAATTCTTAGGATGAACAAGTCGATAGTATAATGGCTTGTCCTTTCAAACTCCATTCGCCAAGATTTGAAACAACAGGCTCATGAAATCAACATCAGAGACTTGAGATGACTCTAGGACAGAAGGCTTTGTTGTAATGCCAAGTGAGTTACTGTTTCAAATATTTGCTATTGCTTTTAGGGCCATAATTAATATTGTGCTCGTGTAAAACAAACTGTGAGGATAGTGTTAAAAGAAAAAAAAAAAAAATCAAACTAGTGAACGAAACAGTATCCATCAGTGAACTGTTAGAAGCTAACCTGAAATGGCAACCTTTCTTCTGCGTATGCATGAGGATATGTATACAACTGAACAGAAAGTTATAAACTGCTGCCATAGCAGCCTTGCAGTATCTGAAAGGGGCCTGTAAGGATGCTGAGAAGGGACTCTTCATGAGGGACTGTAGTGACAGACAAGGGGTAACAGGTTAAGACTTAAACAGGGGAAGTTTAGATTGGATATAAGGAAGTTTTCTACTGTAAGGGTGGTGAGGCACTGGAATGGGTTGCCCCAGGAAGCTGTGAATGCTCCAGCCCTGGTGGTGCTCAAGGCCAGGCTGGACAGAGCCTTGGGTGACATGGGTTTAGTGGGAGGTGTCCCTGCCCATGGCAGGGGGGTTGGGACTAGACGATCTTAAGGTCCTTTCCAACCCTAACTATTCTATGATTCTATGAGTCTATGATTCTATTAGGAAGAAGTCCCTGCAAGACTTTAAAAACCTGAACTGCCCTTTTTATGCAAAACTGCCCAACAACAGGATTGTCATCTGAACTTAATTACAGCTAGCCTGGAGTTCACGAATTCCATCTTCCTCTCAAGATTTTACTGAAGGACAAAGGGACCATATTCAAAAGCCAACAGTTACTGGAATAAAAAGAAGGGAATCAAAAAAAAGAAATAAACAAAAGCTTTTTTTTTTTTTTAATTTAAACTATTAAGCACTGATGACACAGTTTGTGAGGCTTTCACTAGGAAAACTAGTTCTGTTTTCCTGCATATTACTGGCTGCAGATAAAGCTTCCGTTTGTACTTCTCAAAGGCATTTCTCATTGTAACTTTATCAGCACCAAGATAACTTGATATTGAAGATGACTATTTTTAGCATGTATAAACTTTATGCCATATAGAATATTTACTGCAAAGTTTATATTACATCCTGCTAGTTAGTCTCTCAGATCTTCACTACATTTTAACTGGCCAGAAAAGATAAATTTGAAATGTTTGCTGTGATATGAATGCGCTTGATGTAGCCCCAGCTTTGGTTAGGCACAAGCATTGCTTTATTTGCATAACTTATGGAAGAAACCAAATGGAGAGATTTTAAACATCTCTCTCATAAATCAGCAGGTCTTTTAAGGAATAGCAGGAAAAAAACAGTAAGGGCACCGGGAAATATCCACCCTTCTCTGTGAGTTTCAACAGGGACAAATGAAACACATTACCAAAGCAAGGAGACAGGCTGCTAGGGACAAGGAAAGCTCACTAGCCAACTGCTCACATATCAAAAGGGATAGAAAGCATTTGCCTCTCCACTCTGGCAATCTCCATCACATGCCCAAGTTAAGCCGGTCCCTGGGAAAAGCAGTTAAAAGCAGCAGTGAACTGCGCACATTACTGCCATGCAATCTATCGCTGGCTAAAATCCCTGCACAAGGAAACACCTCAGCAGACAAGTGCAGGACACAGATTGGCACGCCCTGTCTGCACAATTGGGCTAATTCCAAATACCAAAAGAAACCTGTGTGGGAAACATGAGATAATTACCTAAGGTAACCAACAGAACTTTACAGATGTTAACTTCAAGCTGAACCTGGAATTTCCAATGGATTGAATCTCTTATCTAAGTGTTATTTCTAGATTATCTCTACCATTATCTACATTCTAAATGCCTAAAAAGCAGAAAGTCACCTCCCTGAAACTAGACATGTTTCAGCAGAAACAGAAAAAGAGACTAGAAATCTTGTGTGCTTGCATTTGGAAAGAACATTTTCATTTCTGCAAGGTACCTACAATACAAATGAATATACGAAAATGACAGTACTTGACTCGTCATGCATATTTAGAGCTCATTTAAAAATGCATAAATAACTTCCATGAAATAAGAATACAATTCCAATTCCACCTCACTTCACCCCTCCTCCCCCCCAAAGTATCTTTCACAAAAATCAGTTTAAAGCGAGAACTTCACTGGCCCTTACCCTTTCCTGAAAGAAAGCTTCACAGCCTAAGGAAAATTAATACAGTTTTGGAAGTTTTGTTTGGGGGCTTGTTTTGCACAATAAAAGTGCTCTTCTGTTAAAAAGCGATTCACCAATATTGACCAACTTCTTGAAAACAGGCTACTCAGTTTGGAAACACACTTGGACAGTGAAACCCATGCTAACCACTTCCACTGACTGAAAACTATTACAGCTCATGGTTTCTTTGGTACCAGGTGTTCTCATCTCTTTTTTTCTTTAATTATTATTTTTTTAACACTCTGTATACAATACAGAAGAATACAAGAGAAATAAAATCAAGTGTACAATACAGACATCTAATCTGGAATTTTCTTATTTTCATGATGACCACCACTAACTCAATACAAGATCATTGTTCCACAAATACTTCGCAACATATATTTTCAGGAATATCAGCAATATGACTGAATCAAACAAATTATAAATAGTAACACTTTTAATTACTTTCCTTTTTTAAACCATTTAAACTACTGATTAAACTATTAGACCAATCTGCCAAGATGCTGTTTCCAGCCTTGCATGCTATTTGCTGAAAACAAACAGTTCCAAATAACAGCCTGAGCCCAGTTTCCTTATGCTACAAGACACAATCATGTCAGTCTATAACCTTGAACCGTAAACTGGTCTTGAGACTCCACACTACATCCGATGCTAATTTGTCAGGGCATAAATAGACAACACAAAAAACAATAAACAAGTTGATTTTTACAGATTACTCTCCTGCAGTCCAGAGACAGACATCCTGTAAAATATTATACATATGCTGGAAAATTTTGAATGAAGGCTTCCTGACCTTCACTGTTTTCAAGTATTTAAAGAATCTGTAATTTGTACTAAATTATCTGACATCCTACAGCAACAAATGTATCATTCTGCCTGCTTCCTGTTGTTCCAGAATTTAAGTATTTATTCAAGCGTGATTAAAAAAAACCCCAAACACAAAGTGTACTTGACAAATTATTAGCTGTCTTCTACATTGCAAGAAATCAAAATATTATCACTAACTTCTTCAGGTTTCTGTAAAGAGTTATAAACATGGATTTGGAAACTCAACTACAGAATACATTATTAAGCCAATATGCCATTCTTGAATTACTGGACACAAGAAAAAGCTCAATACAGAAAATAATCCATAACTTAGCCAGACTAATCCAGGAAATGGGTCAACAAAGACTGAAAAGCCTTTCTGAAAGGCCACTGGAGAGTGCATAGTACAAGTTCTGTGCCAGGCAGTGTCAATCTCTAAAGATAACTGGGGGAAAAAAGTTGAGAAAAACAAAACTCTTTTCATTTTATTTTTAGATGTAGCTGCATAGCACTGCTAATGAACAAAATACAAGCTTAACTAATAAATAAGAGGCGACAATTATACTCAATACTCACATATGTACTCCTTGCCAAATTGCATTCCTCAATCCAAAAATTACACAGTATCTCCAATCAACTACACACAGTTAAAACCAACCCCCCACACTGCTATGTTACTTAGTTAAGGATCAATTCACATTTAGAAAAGCATGCAATCTGTTGTTAGAGTACGACTACACTGCACGCTACATGATTAAATCATAGCCAAACTTGCTCATACAGTGTGAGAGTAAAAGGGAGCAATGTAGCTACATAAGCAGAGAGTTTTGTGAGGGTTAGTTTATCCTGCTATCTGGCTGTGTAACAGAGAAATGAGTCAGACCCATACCTCAAGAGATTAATTTATTAGGTCTTTGTCAGACTAAAAAGGAAGACAAGCAGCCTCTGAATCATGGCACCTTCAGTTAAGACTCCCTCAAAGAATCAAGCACTTCACGAATAACATGTTCATACTAATTTCTGAGCTCATAGTAGAAAATACATATGTGACACCTAGTACTGAAATCAAAACATGGTTTTAAAGATAAACTTGATCTTGGAACTAAAGGCAATTCAGTATCTGAACCATGAATGCTGCATGTTCTTTGTAAGAAGCAGGGCAGAATGAAGGCTTCTCTACAAACCAGCTTTTGAGGGTGGGAAGAGGTAAGGAACAGGAGGACCATAACGATTCTGGCATAAATGCCATAAAAGCCAACTGATCATTAAACAGCATATCAAAGAGAGTGAAATGAGAAAATATATATAAAAGCATCTCTTCAGCTGGTATGGATAAGTATTCCTATTACTATCACTCCCCCAAAGTTCAACACTATCAATGGTGCTCTGTCAACGCTGAGCCAAGCAGATGGTTGTCACCCAAACTCAAAATTACACAGGCACAAAGAAAGAGGGTTTAAGCACAGAATATGATCTACTTAGGAAGAGATACAGTGATGCCTATCACTCGCCTGTTGGTGCCACGTCATTATTACCAATTTCATTAAATCCCTCTGAAGCCCTACTGAAAGGAGCAGCAAAAGCTGCATCACCAACTGAACATCAGCAACTTACCGCAACTCATGAAGGCAGGCTTCGCATGCGCTACTAAAAGAAGATTTAGTTACTTTGTATTACATGTTGGGTTTCGGGGTTTTTTAGTATTATTTTTTTATTGAACACACATCAAAACCGAATTCCAGCAAAAAATAAATGCCAAGACAATGTCAGTAGGTTTGCATATAAAATTAAATTCAGAGCTGTTAAGGGGAAAGATAATCATGCAAATGAAATATGAGATTAAATTTTTACCTCCTACAGGGAGGGTGGCAAGCACTACTTCTCAATATGAACTGTTAACTATCAGATTAAAAGAGAAATTTTCGTTCTCTTACTGTCCGTCTCTATATGCGTGCAGGCATTAACATTTGTGTAATAGTCTGTTCAGCAGAAATAGGATTTATTTTCACACCTTAATTTCTGCTTGGTTATTTAGTTATAAAGTGAAATACCTAAAATAGGAAGCTATTTGATTTGGATGTTTATCCCATAAATATCTAGTATTCCAGCCCTGAAAAAGTCATAACTAGAGATAACAGTAATCCTTTACAAAACTACTATAAGGATACAGAATTTCTGTACGACCCTCCCACGCCCATGCTAACCAAAACTCAATGAAAGAATTTTGTAAAAGAATTTTGAGTGGACTGAGATAACAGATACATACTAATGAATTGAAATTCTGTCCGATTTCCCTAAGTAGAGGTGGGAGAATGCTACTGAAAAGTTCCCACATTTCTACAGATTTTTGTAGATAACTTTCCTTTGTTAGAAATGCCCTTCTAAGAAACATGAATTTATTGTTTGTATCAAATATTTTGTGAAACCTTCTCTCCCACATACCTCAAAAGATATGCTGGAAAAAGAAACTCATAATGTAAAAATTATTTATAGTGGATAAATCAGTCCAAATTATTTTTATTCTAATAGCAAATCTAAAATCGAAATTTGATGTAAATTTACCAGCCCTCCAAGTTGATGCCTACATGGCAAACTGTCTGAAAGTAAAGGTGGATTTCTGCTCAGTCACCAGCATTACATTTTAAAAGAAAGAGCATTAAATATTTTTCAAACAACACGATTTGTTTTTAACATTTCATATTAGGAATGAGGAGAACTATTGCAACAAAGAAATATTACCTTTTCTGACCACAGATTCAAAGCTGTGGCAGGATTAATAGAAAGCAAAGTTACAACCATAAATTTCTAGAGACTAATGAAAATTATTCTGCATGTAAGCTAATTAGTGAAGTATGCAATCTAACAGGAAAGTGCCATATCAAAATTAAATTATTATATTTATGCATTCATTGTCAATCTTGACAATTCACTGTATTAAAAACTGTCTTGGAATAAAGCCTGAAAAACCTTTACACTTTAATAAGAGCCTTTTTATGGACTTGGCCATGTTAGCTAGGTAGCACAGAAATCTGCTATGGTGATGTGCATATTAAGTATGGTGATGTACATGTTAAGTAACATATCAGCATATCACAGAACCTGATCTTGACAGCTTAATCTTTGTTTACTCATAGGCATAAGATGCAAGCCAGAATTCCTAAAAATACAGGTATATTCTAGAGGTATGAATTCAGTACATTTTACTTTCATCAACACAAGAAGCATATGAAAATACTAAATGACTTCCAACCTTGGTTATGGACAGTTTTGTCATCTTTTCAGCTATGTATAAAACTGCAATTCTCAAGTGATCTGAATCAAACTACGATGACTAATTTCAGACAAATACGTGGCTTACTTATATACATAAAAATTTAAAAGCAAGTATTTCACTCATAGCTAAGAATAAAGCCAACAGGCAAAATAGAGAATTAAACCCACAACATTATGATTAGCTACAATACGAAAATGAACAGTATAATATATAGGAAAGACTCCCATGTGCAATAGATTGTAAAATATTCTTAGTAGAAATACTCCAAATTAAATTCTTATGGAGTAAATGGATACTCATAGTTTGACTGGATTCATTTAAAGCAGAAAAATGTCCTTTAACAAAACAATGCAGAGCAGAGTAATACCATTATGATCCTTAGAAAGAAAATACCTAAGAATGAGAAGAGTATTGTCATTCTTGAACCGTATACAGGAAAAATGGTCAAGGATACACAAGAAACTGCAAACATAGTTTCCTGTCTAAGGAACAAAGTCTTTCTCAAGGGATATAACTACCAAAGCATTACATTAATGGAATCAAATAATTGCAAAGACAACAGGAACAAAGAGGTGACTGATTAGGATGTTCAGTCAGAGCTATCTTAAGCCACCACTGGTTCATATTCATGAAGCATAAACTCACAATTATTCAATTAAGGAAACTGTGAAACACCATTACCATGAATAATTTAAGAAGTTGCTTTATTTTCTAAAAAGATCTTATTTGGATTCTCTGCAAAATGTTTAGCAATCCTTAAAAATTCTTTCTTTGTGAAATTATCTGAGCTTTTCCTGACCTCCTGAGACCTTAGCCCACACTGCAACTAAACAGCAATACTTTAAAAACTATTTAAAAATAAAAAACCTAATATATGGAAGGCATTCCTATAGAACTGTTTTTCCTTTCTTCTCAGCATAAGTATTAACACTGAAGTTTTGAAATGCAAAGACTTGCAAGGTCTTATGATTTAACAGCTATCAAGTTTGCTGTGGAATAATGAGAAAAGTTATTTCTGCATTCATACCAGCAGAAGTAGAAAGAAAAGTAATTTGTTCTGAATAGGAACTGTTTCAGTATTTTCTAGAAGCAGAGGTAAGCTTCTTTTGCCTTTTTGAAATTTGTCTTTTATATTTGCTGTCTGAAGTTTCCATTTTGCTCTTCACTGGAAAACACGATTTTTTTCCACTTTTCTGAGAGATGTTTTCTGAAGTCCTAGTATAAATAGAAAACTTGTCTCTTCTCAAATATGTCGAAAGAAATTTTCACTTAAGAGTTTAAAAAATTCATCTAATTGTTACAGATCAAGTAGTTATATATAATTTTAGTACTTTTCATCTCACTTGAAAAGCTTCCTTTTACAAAACAGCTCATTAACTACAGCACTTTACTAAATACACAGCTTTCTTTAACAGTAGTATTTACTTATGTCAGACAAATTATCTTTCTGAGACTTACAATTTTCTTAAAAATCAACTACTGCATATTTTGTTTCATTAACAGAAGCATTAGTAATACAAGTCTGGACTGGGTAAAAAGTAAGCGAGCATCTTATTTCATGTGCTCTGTTGTTCTGCAAAACAGCAAACACTGCAAGAAATACTGGTCACTGCCAACACATTTCAGAATCCTGCCTCCTGACAGCTAGCATCAGAGCACCAGCGTTACACTGGTAGATGACAGAGCTCTTAGTGTATCCACACATGCCAAACAAATGCAAAACCACTGAGCAGTGGGTATTGAAGGAACAGTTTGATGTCACCTGACTGTAAACGGCTCTAATGGCTGTCATTGAAAGGGATGGTCTTATACCACCCACATGATGATGCTGCTTTCTTCACACCCTGTTAAAGCTTAAGGAGTCCAAGTTCAAGCTGGAAGAGGGATGGATCTATTTTCATGACAGCACTTGACTACTAGACCAACTTAACCACAGCATCAAACCATAATATGAGATTGTTGACAGAAAACAGATGTGACTTTTCCTCCTTCCACCCTTCAAATATTTTCTGTTAACTTGGTGAGATAAAATACCCAGCATGGGTGAGCCAAGCACCACTTCAGCACAGGAGATGGGTCAGGATTATGCAACTGGAAATAGACATTCACTAATGGGGTCAGCTGCCTGGCAGTTTATGCTGCTGGGGAAATGAAGCCTCAGTGACTGTCTAAGCAGTGCAGCTACTTGGGAGTGCGTTAAGAGTCCCTGTACTAAATTCACTACCACAATATCCTTTTATTTTTTAACAGCATCTAAAAAAATACTTTCTTTGTGTTCCCCTGTTGCAGCAGTAAGGGCCAATACCAGTAAATGCCACATCAAATCCCTTGGTAATCTATTTTTCTTTGACAAACTACACAAATCTACTTGGAAAGCTTGAACGGCAAATTCTCTTTTGCTGGGTTAGAGAGCTAATCGCAGCTCACTGGCCATTGGGATTTAAACTGAAACTACAACATAAGCCAGCACCATCCACTCATGCAACATGCGATGCCAGGTTCCACAGCCTGGAGAGCATATAATTCATTAAGATCAAAGAATGATTAGAAGTTTCTTGATTATATACATCAATAAAACTGTGTTCCTTTAATTTAATCATACATGAATTCCAATACAGGATGTATATGTATGCCCATTACAAGACACATGAGGTCTCATGGAAAGAAAACAAATGGAATGAGTTGGGTAAGAAGTTTGTAAACAACTTGACAGAGATAACAAACAAATCTGGCTCATGTGACTGAAGTCTCGTAACAAACATGAGGTATGTGCGGAAAGCACACCACATATACACTTTGTGCATCTCACACTTTTAGGCATTACTATACTGAAAATGCTACATTTGGCCCCTTAGTATGCTGTGCAGATTAAATCTCTCAATGCTTAGCTGCCCTTACATTATTTCTGAAGATAATGAAGTATTAAAATGCAAAAAATTCTTGCTCTATGTTGAAGACACTAGGATTTTCTTAGTCAACAAGTTGAAGCCAGCTCACATGCTGACTGTGCAGTGACCCTTTCATAATGTTTCCCAGCCATACAAATACACATATATATTTATCAGGAATGTCTTTTCCCATTTATAAAGTAATTTGATACAGTAATCTGTTGGCATAAAGTACACTATATGAGAAACTGAACACTGTACCTCCCCCAAACCAGAATTAAAATAATGAGAAACTATTATATTACAGAAAACACTCTTCAACATGTCAACAAATGTAGTCAAAAGCAAAAATTCTGGATATTTTAATATATCCTGGATATGGAAATATGGGACTGAAGGATCCATAAACAGTGAAAGAGTCTAGCCTTTTTCCATCATGAGGATATCAGACAATCCCAAATTGAACAAGCATCATCTTAAATGTATTTCCATATAAGATCCATCTGCCTTAGGAAGTATTTAAGGTATAACAAGTAAGAGTGCAGATCTATAAAATAATATAAAATAATAACTCTCACTATAAAAAGTGAAGTCGAAGAGACTTCAATAGGTAGCCATGGATACCCCTCTTCAGTTAAACATTAGGCTGAAGAAGAAAAATTGCTGTAGACTCAGAGGTCTTTTGGGAGAGCTGAACAAGAATTGACCAAGCTATATATCAAAGTGGGCTGTTAAAGATTAAGTCATGTGCCAAGACATTACGTTTACAGACATCAAGGTAAGAACTTTTCACATATTTTTACCCACAGCCTGGAGAAATACTCAAACTCCTAAACATTAATATGTATCAGTTGTCCCACAATTCATGTTTAGATGACCAACCTGATCTGTCTCTAAAGCAGGCCTACTTAGAGTACAGGGTTGGATCTTTTGACTTTCAGGGGTCTGTTCCAACTTAAATTCTTTACAGTTCTAGACAAGCTCACTCCTCCATCATGGCAAGAGCCAAGGAATTCAGGCATCTAATCCCTCTGTGAAGGATCAACTGCCCAATCACTCAAGACAACCAGGTTTGCTTTTCCTAGGCACAAACTACTGCAGATAACCTTTCGCTTTCACAGTAACTTTCACAGGTTAGTGCAGATTAACCTTTTACAACCATGACTGCCAAGTCTTATTTTCATAATTTTAGACACAACTGTGTACTAGGCTTGTAGAGGAAATTCCTGGGTTTATCGTTCTTAAAAAGAAAAAAGGTAAAATTTATTTAAAGTTATTAGCAATAATATAAGCAGAAGTAATTAGCAGCTAAACACATATTATGATCTGTCACTAACCTTATGCTTCTTTATGAATAATTATCCTGGAGTTTAACTACAGACCACATATACCTATTTTACAGGAAAAACAAACTAGAAGCAAGCGTCAGTCCTGTAATATGCCACTAGCCAACATGCATCCTTTGACTTACAGTCAAGCCAGCATTGAGGTTTTGTATGCTGAACTCTACTGTCCTCTGAAACTGAAGACTTAAGTAGTTCCAGTCACAGTACTGGAAGTGGAATTCTTTTAATACAATTGAGGTCTTTCTCAAACAGCACTGTGTAGTCCAGAATGCAGTTCCTCTACTTGACTTACACATTCTAAAAAGCTGAAAGAACCAGCAACTGTGAAAGTTAAAGACTACCTGTGAAGGAGCAACAAGATGATTTATGCTAGCTCAGCAAGAAAGTCAAATTCCAGGGTCACTGAGAACAGAGATTGAAACCAATATCCACAAGCATAAGACTGCACAATTGGGTTGTGCTTCTGGAAAAAGCAAAATATCTGCATCCTGCTTGCTACTGACTACCAGAAATGCAAAATGGTGTTTTGATGTCCAGCCCATAGGTGAGGATCTGGGTCAGAGAGGTTATGCTGCCAGGCAAAAGCATCTTTGCAAGATGGCTCAGGCAAGGACCAAGACCATGGCCTGAGTTTCAGTATGGCATCTGAGCTAAGAGACCAACAGGCCCCTCATTCTCACATCTTTCCCACAGCTCCTTCCACAACAGTGAGAACAAAGGTTGCGCAGCTGTGCTACATCAATGCTGACCTTGAGCACAGGCAGCTCAACCCTGCAAGGAGAGGTTCATCAGGCTGACGATGAGCTCAGGGCCCTGACATTAGCTTTCAAAGGAAATACTTGTAAGAACCAAGGACAGAGCCTGCTGAACTATCAGCCTAAATGGAGATTTCAAGTCTTCCGAGAGCAAAACATAAACTGATGTTATTGGCACAACAATAGGACCATTTAAAAAAAAAAAGTGGGTTTTAATGAGTTAACCAAACTTACAAAGTGCAAGTCAGTCAGTTTGAAATCCATCTAAATGTAAAATATCTACTTCCAAATAGAGATGGAACAGCATACCTTCATTGAAAAAATAAATAAAAAAAAACCATAATACTGTTGTAATTAAGATCTCCCCAAACAAATTTCTGAACACACAAAATGATAAAATATGACTGAATATGGCAGACTGAGTAACCATACTGCCAGTTGAATGGAGAAGGCAAGCAGGACTGAGGTTTGGAGAAATAAAAAGAGCTTACAGCAGAAACACAGGAATGTCTTGTTAATAAAGCGAGAGACAAGTGAAATATAACCAAAACCTCCTTTGGGAGAGCCTGAGGAAGGCTACTGTGTTTTGAAACTTTTATACATACCTACCATCTTACTAACAGACAATGAGAAATAGAAGAGTATAGAAAGTCTTACAGCTACCACAGATCATTTTTAAAAGTAACTTTACAGTTACTGCTTTTTGAGATAATTCTTGTTGATGAAGTAATTTTTATGTGCAGTGATCCAGCTACAGGCCTGGCTTTCGTCATGTTATTCCCATATATTTACAAATCTTTTCTTCTTAATTTGAAAAAATAAAAATAAATTAAAAAAAAATTAACATGTCAAGCACTGCTGTTCCTTATTATTAAGCTTAAAACCTCTGGGGATGTTTTTCCCAACTGTAGTTTAACGCCTAAGTAAAAGTAAGATCTATTTCCAGATATGCTGCAAACTCGGTAATACAGGGAGGGTCATCCACTGACACAATATTATCCTGCCAAGCAGAAAAAACATGATGAGACTACTATTGCACAATATTTCTCAAAATAAGTGTTGAAATTATTTTTGTATCTATTCATAGTGCTGAATTCTGTCTTTCTGCCCATCTTCCTCAAAGAGCTATTTTTAAATAGGTAATTTGTACAGTTCATACATATTTTTCTAGCTACTCTTCAATTTCCTAACAATAATTCAAACAGGATTGAGTGACTTGTACCAGCAGATAAATAACTGAACATGCAGTTACTTGACAAACAGCCTAGTAAATAGTTGTGTCCTAAACACAAGCATCTGATAGTATAACAGCTGTCATTACAGTAACTATCAAACACCACACTGGACAACAGAAGTAGAATGCTTTTGCCCAGGTTAGTAGAGATAAATATGGAGTCAGCTGCTGTTCAAATGGAATGACAGGAACAGAGCTAGTATTAATATAGATTCAAAAAGCACAAGAAGCCTCTGAAAAGCTCAACTACAATCTCCAGAGTAAAGGATTAGGCCATGGCTGAGAAAAATAAACTTTTGCAAAGGATGAGCTCATAGGTTCTACCACATCCGTCCAGACTCACTGCCTCTAATCTTTTCATAAGACTACATGAAAAATGAGAATAAATGAGAATTTATTTGAAACTGTCTGTTCATATTTCTGGGTCCTCTTTTTATATTCAACAACCATTGCAAACAGACATATGTAGCTGTATTAATGACCTTTTTTTTTTTTTTTAAATCCAAACAGAAATTTAGCAGCACTAACAAACCTTGGCCTTAAGAAGACGATGTCAGTCCATCACCTGCATGTGAACGGAACTATGTGATATTCTGTAAAGCATGTATACTATGAAAATACAAACATTTTTTAATTTGTGTCTTTAAGGACGACTCTACCATTGTGCTGTAGTCCCAGATGGTTAGACAACACAAGAACTTTGAACTGGGTATCAGCTGGGAACTGAAGCACAATCTCAAAAATAAGGGCAGGAAATAAAATAAAAAAGCAGTAGTCAGAAACAGGAGATAGGAAAAGTAATTCCTTCTTGCAAAGGGTTCAAGTAACTGCTTTGAAAAAAATACATAAATAAAAGTACCTGCCAACTTATTTGCCTATTCCTTAATTTCAGACCTGTTCCCAAGCAACTACTACTGTCCTCATCACACCAAAGAACAGGATACAGACAGGAAGACCTACACAAGATCATTAGACAAGCTCTTCCTGACAGGTTTTTATAGTCTTGTAAGACAGAAAATTATGCCATGGTAGAAAAGAAGGGGAATTGAGACAACTCTCTTTTTTCCACAAACTTGTATGATCCCTTTTGGGATACAGGATGTAAGCCTATAGCTTCTCTTTCTGAAAATTTGCCAAGTTTTATAATCACATACTTTCTTCAATTTCTCTCTTCTTCAGGCCAGACGAAGTGTCACTGACCAGAACTGTGAACAATAAGCAAGTTTTCCTTCTGTATTTCCCTTTGTCTCCCCATCCTTCTGCTGATTTTCATATCCTTCTCTGAACCATAACTGGAAAGGGCACTCGGTAAGCATGGGCTTACTGACTCCTGTATTTCTTATAAGCCACCAAAACCCAATAAAGACGGCACCTCCAAACATCTACTGTAACTAAGGGGAAGAAGAAAAAGCAGATGAGCAGCAAACCCACAGAAATCACGACTTTACAGAAAGAAGGCTAATGGAGAATAGAAAAAGAAAGATGAGATGGTCAACAAAGAGTAAACTAGTGGTATAGGTACTGGAAAGAGTATATAAGTTAATGAGGAATTAAACAATTTCAAAATATGAAGGTAAAAAATCACTGATTGCTAGCACAACAATCTAGGAGTTCTGGTTACACTCTGAACTCTTCAGTACTCTGCTATTGTATCTTTAGAAAGTTACATAACATCCATCTGTATACATTTACCCATTAATAACATATGATTAATAATATTTACTTAAATCCTATGTGTGCAAAAGCAATTTTATGTTCTTATATGAAAGTTTTATAATTCAGTCTCATACACAAAGAAAGGAATTAAAAATACCCCATTCTGCAAACATGCTCTTACTAACAATCCAAGTGCAAAAGATGGTCCTCAGTTTTCTCTTCCATGTTTACATTCCCACTCCATCTTTATAGAGATTCCCTCTATAAATCTGATGCATACAGTGACTTCAAATTATTTGCCTTCATTGTCTTTCTCAGACTGATCCCATGATAAAGTACTACAACTGCAATTTACCTTACAAAAGCCAAGACACGGTGGCTAGCCTATTCCAAGCACTAACTAAAAGCTTTGCTTTAACATTTTCACAACTGTGAATTTGTAACAACCTTCACTACAATCACTAAAACCAACTACCTCAACTTGGGTATCACATACCACACTTGCAGAACAAACACACCATAGCACATGGTGTATTACACTACATATATGGTACTTCACACCATATTTTATAACTTCAGAAAAAGGGAAAAGTTGTTAGGCCTATCCATGTTTAAACATTACCTGCAATCTGATCAGAGTAATCTTAATCAATCTTGACACAATAAAGCCAAGTAAAACCTCAGGGACTGTGGTGAGGATAAGAAATATCTATACCATGTTAGCTGCTTTTTACTTTAAATTGCTATCAACAAAATAACAATATTCCTTTTGGAATAATACTCTTTTTGTAAGAATACAATTATATCTTATCAGTAGTAGGTGGCATTGTGTTCACCTGATCTGATACTGTTTCCTGTGACGCAAGCTCTTACTCCTCTTCACTATTCTTTTTCGAGTCTGCATCCAATCTCATAGTCCATTTATGAGCAGAATGGATCACAACACATATTCTGAGGCCATTTGATTATTTGAGACTAAGCAAGGTTAATGACTGCTACAGGTCTGTGCTTCAAGTTCACTTCATAAACCAATGGAAAGATGACTAACAGAGTGTTAAAATTTAATGAGACATATCAGACTGGTGTTGAGGTATCCAGGTAACAGCGATTCGATGTTGTAATTATAACGAAAAGTAAGGATTTTGATAAGTATTGTGTTAGATGATCTTGAAAGATAGGGAACAACAGGTAACAAAAGAATAATACGAATTCCACATCGGTACCAGTATCAGTCCATGGTATTTTTTTCTACTAACCTTTTTAGTTACACTAGTTTTATTATTAACTTCCTTGGTTTTGTTTGGAGTTTCTATAGTATCCAAAGGGTGAGCAATCTTTTCACATGAATGTTTTCATAATTAAACAGAGGCCAGGCTCACTCCTGCTCACAGTACACTTACAGATACTAGATTATATTGGAGATAACCTACCAAAAGCAGGATTTACGAAAAGATTATATGAATGTCCGATGAGGGTAAAACAACACCATTTATCATTTTTTCATGCAAAAGAAATTAATATTTACCATGTAGCTTTCCCAGCACATGATCTGAACTGAGTGAGACAGAAAATACCTCATTCTGTAATTTAGAAATAGACTTCTTTTTTCAAAGCAGACCTAAACATACCCAGTTGCTGAAAGAGAAGAGCCACGCTGGTGCCTGTAACAGGCAGGCTATCATGTAGAGGAGTCTGTATCAGCTGTCGGTCTCCAGCTCCCAAAGAAAACAACTTCTGTAGAAAGAATTATTTTTTAATTGAGCATAAATGTAATTTACATAGAATAAACAGGCTGTTTTGTACAGATCAGTGATTCATCCTGCACAAGTTATTAATTTTTCATACAGCAGTTTAAAGTCAGTAAGAATAACTGAATTGACCTACAGACATCTGAAATACAATTTGAGGACAATGCTCCTTGAATGGACTAGCATTACGTTGTGCCTTCCTTGTATTTACATTTAATTAGTTACGTAGTAACGGCTTTGAATGCATTCAATATTACATTTTTAATAATACGTTAAAAAAACCTCCCAGAATAAAGCTCAAAACCAAAACACAAAACTCCCAACCACTAAAACCAGAATAACTTATTTTCTAAGTGAAGTTCTTCGATATCTACTGTCTGCATACATGTTTTAAGTATGAACATACTTGTGATACATGGGAAGAGGACACTTCTGCTACACCTATGTTCCTGCTCTGCATACTCAGCAGAAGTAAAACTTTGGTTTTAATTAATGCAGATGAGCATGACTTTTTCTCCCTCTTCTAGAAAAGCAAAGAGCTCCTGGGTAAAGCTACATTTCTAGACGGAGGGGAGGGGTGGAGTGGGTGGAAATGGACAGAAGAGAAATTAGATGTTCAAGTGAAGCAGCCTTCCAATACCTGAAGGGGGCCTATAGGGATGCTGGGGAGGGACTCTTCATTAGGGACTGTGGTGAGAGGACAAGGGGTAATGGGTTTAAACTTAAACAGGGGAGGTTTAGATTGGATATGAGGAAGAAATTCTTTACTGTGAGGGTGGTGGGGCCCTGGAATGGGTTGCAGGGAAGTTGTGAATGCTTCATCCCTGGCGGCGTTCAAGGTGGGGTTGGACATAGCCTTGGATGGCATGGTTTAGTGGGAGGTGTCCCTGCCCATGGCAGGGGGGTTGGAACTCCATGATCTTGAGGTCCTTTCCAACCCTTACTATTCTATGATTCTATGATTCTATGAATCACCAAAACCTGTAATATGAGGTTCAAATACTACTGTAAAACAGGGTTTGTGATAAGGACATACAATCTAACTACTCCCCTTCAGAACCAAAATGCTCAGAATGCAAAAAAACACGGTTGCCTGGAGGGCAATAAGGTAGATCTTCACTATGCTGAGAAGACATTTTGGCACTTACAGCACTAAGAGAAATTCCAAAGTAGCCAGGGCTATGGGAAAATCAGAAAAGAATTAGGGATTTGCAGGATTTCAAGAAGGTTGTTAATGCATAGGTAGGGTGGGAAGTGTGGGAAAATGTGCATGAAATTGACTTCAAAACATTGCCATTTGCATACTTAGTTTCCAGATGCATTTCATGATAAGAATACAATTTCCCAGTAGTGCTACAGCATAAAGTGAAGGCCAAACAAGTTAAGACCCTACTGGCTTGTCAGAAACACACAAATGTAGATAATAGTTTATTTAAATCAAATTAACATACAAACCTGACTTTCTGCTTACAGAAAGCAAAGGTAAAAGGCAGAAAGAAGTGTATTTGTTGAAAAACTTTTTTCTTACTTTTAATGCATCGGCTACCTGGAATATTTAGTTGCCTCTGAGAAAACCACATTTAAGTTACTTTTTTAACATTTTTTTTTCAAATTTATGAAAACAGAAATTCAAATGAATTACCAAAGAAAAGACCAGTGGAATCCTGAATTGCATCAAGGAAAAGACATGGGGAAATGGACTAAAGTGAAGGACATGTTAAACAAATGGCAAAGAAAAAACCCTTAAAAAAAAATCTTTAGCTAGCAGAAATATTCCTGAACGCACATTATTATTAAGAACTAAACCTATACAAACTGCATGATTTGTTATTGTGGCTTGTAAAGAGCCAACTCAGTGACAATATTAACCCTTTGACCTTATCCTGGAATGGAATTTTTGCTGTCTTCAGAAGACAGGCCACAGGGAAAGCCCTCACAGGCCACAGTGAAAGCACTCAGCTGAACTATGATCTTTTTTCCTTCAAAAGTATTTCAAGAATTTATTTTTTGTTTTCTTCATAAATTAAATTAACTGGAAAAATACTTCTTTCCCCCCCCCCCTCCGCACTTACCTGAGACCCTCCAGAAGCAGGGACAAGGCATGAACACAGATTTGCAATGAGTGTCTCTAGTGACACATTCAGGCTGTCCACATACACGGTATAGATCAGGCCAAGGCAAGCCTAGAAAGGTACACAAAATACATTAGACTGCTATATAGGGAAGGCAGATATCAAAGTACTTGAAGATCTATGTATATATTTTTTTAAAATGCATGTGCCTTAATAGTTGTTAATGTAACCGAGTCATTTCCAGTGAAGACAGGAAATTTGCTACAAAAGCAATCATTCATTTTTAAAAATACTTTGTCTATTTAGAAGGGATGTATGGTGCTGACAGGTGTAGATATATTCCTTATTTCAAAGAAAATCCGTGTTTAAAATTTGTACTTCGTTCATCACACAAAAAGTGTTTTACTACAAGTTACTTTTAAAAATCACAAAAGCAGTATAGCTTTATCTCTGCTTCGAATTCTATGGATCTAAAACTGACTTGTTCCCAGAGCAGAAGATTTTGATGAATCAATGAGCTTTTGAGATTCAAAAAGACTAGCATCAAGGATTAACAATTCCATACATCACTTAACTTAGACTCTTAATTGTTTCAGTATAAATATATTTTATTCTAAAATTAAGACTGTATTAACAGTTCAGCATTTTGCTTTTTTTTTCATAGATCCAGTTTTGACTGAGAAATGACAGATACAACTATCATTTTTACTAATAACATAAGATGATTCAACACTGCATTCTAAGAAGCCTTCAGTAGAAAAAGGAAATAAATTACTCAGTTATTAGCATCCTTTTGGTGCCCTTTATCTATTTTTATTCTGATAAATCAGCAAATATTTTAGGAATTCTCTTAGAAATAATTTCAACAGTAACTTTTCATATAACACATAGTTAAGCTGTGAAACTCCTTGCCGTGGGTTGTTGTAAAATCTAAGCGTTAAGAAACTGGACAAATTATACAAAAAGCCCCCACACAACTGACACCTGGTTCAGGATGTTATTTAACTATAATTCCCACTGAATTAGGAAAGTATTTTGTGGAACTATTTCTATAGCCTGCCCTGTTTTCACACACATTGCTTTGCATTTGCCATGGGCCATTATCAAAGACAAAATACTGGGCTACATGGATTTTTAAACTCACTCTGTACAATCATTCTTAATGTCTAATGACAACTTAGCTGTTGAATGATTTCCTCCCTTTGATCTGTAAACTGAACTGTATTTGTTTCTGTTAATATGTATTAGCTTAATAAAAATTTAAGCTTTTCATTTATCTCAGATCAGTCATATTTCATCAGCTGAAAGTAATCCAAGATTCTAAACCTCTGTCATGAATCTTGATTTGATCTAGAAGAGGCTCTGACATTCTACCTCACATACGGAGAAAAACTAAGGTTTTGCCATTAATTTGCCATTATATATTTAATCAAATATTGTTAATGCCTTGTTTTCACCTGAGCAAGTATGGTTTGGTCCTAATAATTCCTTCATTATACAGTAAATTGAGCCCAGAAAAAAAAAAAAATCTCTATTTCATCTTCTGTGAAAATTTAAAACTGCTTGGAGGGTAAAAAAGGCACTGCTTTAACCTATGGGGGCTATTTACTGTCACAGACATTGAATTTCGTCTAGTTCAATCTAAGACTACTCTTACTTGTAAATTCCCAATTCAATCCTGAGATGTTTTAAATCAAAAGTACTGTCACTGCTTCTCATTAAAACCAGATTTGTCTGCTGACATATATTGTAAATGGCAATTGCAAGTTCTTTACCCTGAAAATTTCTGGATAATCTAGTCTGGACACCAACACCAGGCTTTTAGGAGCAAATACTTCTGCAGGCGGAATTAAACCAGACTCCTCTTCACCTTCAATTTCTTTTCCCTTGAAAACAGAAACACTTCAATTAATAAGAAGAAAGAAATCTCATGCTGAAACGTTAGCATTCTCACAAAAAGTTAACATTTCTCAAGCGTTATTAAAGAAAATCCATTTTTTGAAACTGGCAATGAAATCAACTAACACGAGTTGTTAAAACTCATCTGGGAATGCATGCACCAACATACGTAAAATAAAGTTCTTCTAGACAGCATTTTAACAGGACAAAGTTTCACATTAAATTCTCCCTGATTCATTTCAGAGAGTGAAACTGGTTACAGAATGGGATCCTTTCACATCAAAGTGTTAACTGATCTACCATCAACCATAATCTAAACACACAAATAACATGTTTCATAAAAGAATGTTTCATTGTCCTAAACATTCATGTATTAAATTTCTTAAAGAAATTCCACTAATGTTACAACTAAAATGATCTATGAAGTAACCTCTAGCCTGACCCAGTGAATTTGGAATCTAGAAGAATTTCTTCACAAGAAAACTAATTCAGATTTCTCAACAAAATCTTTCCAACTTCTAAGACACCAAGTTTCTGTTACAAGAAAAAAAGAAGACAAAAAAAAAAAGAAAGGGAAAGGTTCAGTGCAGATAACCTTGCAGTTGTGATATTGTGCAAGTTGCTATAACCTACTCGCCAGTGCTAACATGTCAATCACAAATATTCTATTACTACTCATGGCCAAAACTAAAGATGTCACTAAATATTTTCATTTCTAGAATTCCACAAATCTTTGACAAATTGACTAACTAAGTTTTCAAATGACAGAAAGCCTGTGCTTCCCATTTTTTTTGCATGCAATTTTCTCCACTCCCACATCACCCACCAAATTTCTAAATACTTTGTTTCTCACCAAGCATTCTTCTAAGCAAAAATCACTATACTATCTTAATTACGGCTACGAGAAAAATTACTTCCATTTCCATTCCCTTTCCATATGACAACATTCCATTCCTGCCTTCTATTTTCGTCATGGTACTAGTCATCGTTTCAGTTTATTAAAAAAAAAAACAACAATCCAACATCACTTTTCTACTAAATGGAAGAAGGCTCATAGAAATGTTCTTAAATGCCAGGAATGCTGTGAGTTCATGTGCTTTATTTCACAATCTCAGTTTAGAATGTACGGTTTCTTTAAGCAAACACATGTATCTAAATAAAAGCAGTTAAAACAATGATCTAAGTACTTAAAAAGTTGACTTAATCCTTTTAATTATGAAAAATGTTCAGTTACAGTAAGCTTCATGTGGGAATTTTATTGACAGGAGAGTACAATCAAAAAAGTTGGAAGAGCACTGCCCTATACCATAACTGTTCTAGTTGGAAACTAAACAGCTTTCTTCAAGAGCAGTTTTGTTTTAACTAACCTAAATTACTTTCTACTGAAACTAAATATATAACAGTCCTACCCTGTCCCGTCCTGTCTGTACAGTCCTGTGTGCCTCGGTCAGAGCCAAATGGTGGCAGCTGAAGACATTAGCTTTCAGGCAGCAATCATCATCATCCATGAACCACTTAATCATTTCTGCCTCCACACCAAAACCTGTGTTTTATTACATAAATGCTTTCCTCAGTTCTAGCACCAAACTGAAAAGGTCACTCTGAAAAGACCCAGTAGCTGGGTATCAGCTAGAAGTGGTGCTGATAGCTGTAGGGTATTGAAGAGCTACTTCCTAACCTGACCTGCATTGCCCACTCACCCAAAAGTTTCAGGCTTGCGTCCTGAACACGGGCATGTTTCTTTTGGAAACTGCTCAACCACAATCAAGTTCTGGGTCAACCTACGCTAAAGCACTGCTCACACACACCCCTCTGAGAGTAAGATACATAGGTATGTGTATAAGCACATGCACCTTGGTGCTCTATTTTCAGTATTACATAGACAAATGAGGGCATGTAATTTTTTACATGTATACCAAAAGAAACTCAAACACTAAAAATATAGTTTTTATACACAAACTAAACAAGACTCTGGAGTTCCTGTAAAACTGTCACTGTGATTCTTCAGGACATAAAAGTTGAGTGGTATTGATATATACTATAAAAACCTTTTCCTCAGCAAGATATTTACAAAAACCCAAACACACACACACAAAAGCCAAAACATATAATGATGGCTATACTGAGCCAGAAAAAAATGTTCATCTATAGCTTAGTGTTGTCATCCCTCCAGTGCATTCTCTCCCCATCTCCAGTGCTCAGGAATGCCCTGATCTGGAGACAGTCTACTATCTAAAAAATAATTCAATATTTAAGTAAAAATGGTTTAAAAAGAAGAGTACTTAGGTTTGTAATAACCAAGTTACTTAATTAAAAGATATGTATAATATTTTCAAACCAAATATAAAACAATTGGCATAGCAATATACATACACATACTTGGCTTTGTACATAAATTCTTACTTAAATGGCAATCACTACATACACAATGTACAGACTTAGTCTAGTCTGCATCTCATTTCTAGTTTAGAATTGTGATTTATAAATTAATAGAGCAACACAGTAACTCAACAGTCACATGCCCCACACATTCATTTCCTTCCATCCATTATAACATTGACAGGGAGAACTTTTACATTAATTACAGTTCCCTATCCCTACCTCCAAAATACAAGAAGAATTTTTAAATTATAGTCTAGTGGTTACACACCACTAAAGATAAAATCAACAAAAGTTTATTGTATCAACTGTTCTAAAGGGCAATTATGAATACTAGGCATAACGGCAACAGCTTCTGGCTATCCTGACAATATTAGGAAACATGAAATTAAAACACACTCCACATTTCTAAAGGCAAGGGAATATGGAAGTTTTTCTATATTCACATGGTACTAAGATAATGAAAATTAAGGGTGCATAGACAGGGAATAGGTTTCTATAAAAGACTTTTCATAAAATCCACTCAACATCAGATCAAGTCTTGAATTAGTTCATAATTAGATTTAATTTAAAACTCTATGGGCATAATAGCAGCACAATATTGAACGGATAAATCACTTATGTTATAAAAACAATCTCTTTCTTCATAAAAGACTTACAGGAAAATGTAACGTGACTAGCCGTATTTCTTCCACGGCTCAACGTTCTGACAGGCACGCAGGCACATTATTAGGAGTCAGTACACTAAGTAGATAATCATTTCAAACACATGACTTTTAACATACTTTTCAAGCAAAGAATTAACATCAAAAGCATTCTGTAGCAATACTAAATGCAAAGTGGTAAAACTATAAACTTAATTCATTCAATTTACACTTTTGCTCAGACACATGCACATTTCATCTTTCTTTTTCCCTTTTCTCATCTAGGAGAAAATATTCTCTAATAAAAACTAATAAAAGAGTTAGTTGCATTTTTTTCCTCAATCAATACCTTTTAATTTTATAGATACAGCATTCCATTTACAACTAAGTTAAGAATAATCGCATGTTAAGGCTAAACTGAAATATTAATTTAAATTGGTTATATAATACTGATCTTTTTTCCTAATCTAATTGATTATTACAGTTTTTCTTTTGTACTTATATTGATTCAGAGATGATGACAATGGTATCTGGTACACTGTTATGGGGCTTCCCTGGTATCTCTCATTTAGATTGTTGCTTTTCTTCTTGTATCATGAGAAGTAGCCATTTAACATACTTGTGACCTAAAGTGATGGGGTAAATGCACAATAACCAATTAATTGAACTAACAGCATCACTTAGTCAATAAAAATATCCAAATTAATGAATGCATTTGTACAAGCATTTGAAAAAATCTCACAAAATAATAGAAGTTCACATGACCAAGTAATTAAAAAAACCCCACAACATTAATCCCCTGACTGACAACCAACAGTTCAGAAAAATTAACTGTGATCAGCAGTTCATCATCACTTTGCTATTTATTTGTTTGCTTGGTTTCTGAGCACAACTTGTTCCTCAGTTTAGCCAAGGGATGTTCATGGCATTAAGCCCAAACTAGACAAATTCAGACTAATTATTCAAGATTTTTTTAATGAGGAAGTTACTGACAACTGGAGTTACCTACCAACAGATCAGGCATGATTTTCCAGATCCACAGGCTAGAAAAAGATTTAAGGTATTTCTAATAGATGCAGTTAAAATCAGATACTTGTGGGTTTTATACACATTAAATAAGGTATTGTTTAATTTGGTGTCCTTTTGCTTTAGAAGCCCCTCTACATTTATAAAAGAAGCATAAGAACAACTGGGCCCACTTTGCAGGACTTTATCAAGTACACTGTAATGAGATAAGAGTTTGAAAGCTTGGTATTAGAAAAAAAAAATCAAGTATAATAATAATATCCTCAAATTGGTGTCAAAGACAACCTAAAGATTTCTTACAACTGTAATACACATTAAATATTTTTTTTCGTATGCTACACAAGGGTACTATGGAAAAATTATTTACAGATTCTAACAGAGCAAGTGACAAGTAGCCATGTAGCTGTCCCAAGTCAGTACCCACACCAGGCTATTTAAGGAGACATTAAAGGAAAAGTAATGAACACTGCAAATCCATGAAGGCACACAATACAAAGTGCACAGGCTTAGCTTAACAACATGTGACTGATACCATTTCAAAACTTCACTGCAGTCTCCTGCTTCTCCAGTATGCCCTATATGCACTACTCAGCATAACCTAAGCACGCACAATGGTTAAATGAAGTAGTTCAGTGACATCTTCTACTCAATGTATTTTGCTTTATCACAAATATATATTCTGAGTGAAAATTATGAGTTTCAGATGACATCTTGTATGGACAAGAACAGCCTAAGTGCTTAGTGTCCATGCTTAGCATCAAAGAGCATAAGAAATTTCTTTAGAGCTATTCTGTATGCTGGCTTGCCAAAACAGAAGTAGTAACACTACATGAAACATGGCAAAAGCTCAACCAATTGAACTGACAGCAAAGCTGTTAGAAAGTCCTGTGCAACAGGTACTACACTTATTGCTTTGTTTTACTCTTTATATACATTCTACTGCTGGCACCAATAATCTCACATATAAACTGGGCTCCTGAAAACCAAACCAAAACCCAAACCACCAAATCCAAAGCAAACTGGTCATTCACAGTTAGTATAAAGAAATAGCACAAAACCAGTCGCCACCATGATCAGCATGCTAACTGAAACAGGCTCAAAAAAACAATTGGTGGTATCAATTCAAGCAATAGTTATTTAAATTACAAAACTCTTGTGCCACAGAATGGTAGTAATAAAAATGTAGACAGGGTCACAAGAAGACTGGGCAAGCTAATGGAATTCACATACACCAGGCATATTTGGCTCAGTGGGTCCTTGAACTGTAGAGGCAGAGGAGGGACCACTCATGGATATATTATGTACGCTGTGTTCCTCTGTTAATCCCTAGACATTCACTCCCAACCATCCACAGAGACAAAATATTGTGCAAGATGTCTTTTCCTTCTGACCTCAAGTGATAACTCTTATGCTCTTCCAAGTAACATACGTAACATATTTTAATGTATCTCATTTGACACTTTCACAGTATTATTTAGATTATAAAATAGTGCAACTTTTCAGCTATATTATTATATTCACTAGTAGTCAACAGCTTCAAGACACATTAATTCTCTTTTGATATCTAAATCACACACATGGGGCAGGAAATCAGTTAAGGGATTTCAAACTTATTTTTTATTCCCTTCTTTCTTTTCTCTCTGACTGAAGGACTTTGTCCTTAAGGACATAAAAAACCTTTACACGTTTAGATATTCAAAACCTAAACTGACTTAATATCATTCATGGTTTTAGACTTTGTCTCAGGTATGTGGAATAGAGAAAAAAAAATTCCAGCATTCACATTACAAGCAAATAGTTCTTTGTAGCTATGAATTTATTTCATTTCCGGTAGATTAATGTCAAAGTTCAAAAAAATCTGTGGATCACCCAATATCTGATGAGGGTTGGTCTCGCACTCCAAGTTCTCTGTCATGTGGCAGCGGATTACAGAACGTAACTTTCTGCTTCCCGCCCACTTTCATAAAAGCTACTGCAAGTACAAGATCTCTACTGACAATTGTATTTGGCTGACCTTGAATGTCTTTAAGCACCATATGTAAAAAATCAGCACATAAACAGACATTTTCATGCAAGCCTCAATTTCAGCTTCAGAAATATTAAAACTTTAACTAGAAAAAAGGTGACAGATTTTGTGCTACTCCAGTGAAAAAATGCAACTCATTTAAAAGGCAAGAGTGTAACCAGGAAAACAAATGACAGCAGCCAATTTTGCTCATATTATCCTTATATTTTTTAGTCAACATTGCTCTGATCTAGCTCTCAAGCTTTCAGGTTGTCTCTTGAACTTTAATGAACATAATTTTGCAAGAACAATCATTTCAAGATGTCAGCAGCTTTGCTTCCAAATATTGCCATTTCGCTTAAAAATAACAATCTAGCCAAAATCTACATTAGGAACTGAAGTAAATTTTTAAAGATTAAAATGACTCCCACCAATATAGTAAAAAAAAAAAAATTATTTCTACTGCTGAATGTAGTTCAGGGACTACACAGCTTGAGAACACATCAGCATTTGCTCCATCAACATGGACCTGAATTCTAGCACACATGAACTGTAAGTATCCTTCCTTTCCTGTCTTTTCACCCCGAACTTCAGAAATTAGTGCATCTTAATACTTGAATATGTATCAACAAATCTGCCACTTATCAAATCTCCAATAATGAAGGTTCCTAGATAAAGCAACTTCGAACCATTATCCAACTCTCCAAGACTACCAGGTGTCCATCCAGTCTTCACCTACACTGCCTCTGACTTCCTTCAGTGGGAACCACTACGTCCTTCTGAGTCTGAATCATCCCTATGAATTGTCTTTGTTAGAACTGCCACTCACTTTCAGATATGAAGACAATCCAGGCATGCTGGCCATACATTTCCACGGCGGACGCATATGCCACTGAAGTCAGTGCATTTAGTTCTGACTAATGCTGAGCAGAGAAAAATTAGGTTTCTCTTCATGTCAGACTGAATAATTTTAAACTGAGGCACTAAAAGAAAAGTTAGAAAACACATATCATTAGATGTAGCTTCGCAGTTGTGAAGGTGGAAGTTGGCAAGCATTTTTTGAAACTCAAAATCAAATGTGAACAGAAAGTGAAATTAGAATTGTACTTTTATTAATTCATCCAGTTCTAGAGAGAGAATGAACATCTCATTACAAAATTTTCACTCTAGTACTTCACTGTAATTGCCAAAACCAGTTTGCCCTACACAAAATCTTGCAGTGAAATTGTGCCAAGTTCAGCAAGCCCACTGTTTTTCTACTAACTGCTCAGCAAAGAAGATTTAGAAACCATGCATAATTCCTTATTTCAAGAAAAATTATTTAAAGTTTGCTTTAGTAATCTTGTGCCAATTGCTCATTTGGGACAGATCCCTTTCTCTCCATGTGACTTATTCTCTGCTGGTCTTATTTGCAGCCAAATACACTCTTAGTTGGTTTATTAACAACCAAAGGCCAAAAAACATTCATCATCAATTCATTTTATTTACTTTTCAGATAATACAAACACACGTATCCAATAAATTCTAACACATGTACAAAAGTTAAAATAAACTTAGCTGATGCCTCCAGAATACAAATCTGCTTCCTCCCTATAATCTGCTGTACTGAACTAAACCCACAGGTGAATGGATCTACTTCATGGCTTGTCTATGTGCACATAATCATACCACTGCAGCTAAACTTTTACTGGAATAATTATACCAGCACAAAAGAAACTACCTTCATTTCACAGAATCACAGACTAGTTAGGGTTGGAAAGGACCTTAAGATCATCTAGCTCCAACCCCCCTGTCCTAGGCAGGGATACCACACACTAAACTATGTCACCCAAGGCACCGTCCCCAAGGGAAGAGCCCCTTGTCCTATCACTACAGTCCCTAATGAAGAGTTCCTCCCCAGCACCCTTATAGGCCCCCTTCAGATACTGAAAGGCTGCTATGAGGTCTCCACGCAGCCTTCTCTTCTCCAGGCTGAACAGCCCCAACTCTCTCAGCCTATCTTCATATGGGAGGTGCTCCAGTCCCCTGATCACCCTCGTGTCCCTCCTCTGGACTTGTTCCAACAGTTCCATGTCCTTTTTATGTTGAGGACACCAGAACTGCACACAATATACCAAGTGAGGTCTCAACGAGAGCAGAGCAGAAGGGCAGGATCACCTCCTTTGACTTGCTGGTCACGCTCCTTTTGACGCAGCCCAGGATACAGTTGGCTCTCTGGGCTGCAAGTGCACACTGAAACCAGCTCATGTTATGTGTCTCATCAACCAACACCCCCAACTCCTCCTCCATAGGACTGCTCTGAATCTCTTCTCTGCCCAACCTGTAGCAGTGCCTGGGATTGCTCGACCTAGGTGCAGGACCTTGCACTTGGCATGGTTAAACTTCATCAGGTTGGCATCAGCCCACCTCACAAGCGTGTCGATGTCCCTCTGGATGGCATTCCTTCCCTCCAGTGTATCAACCGAACCACACAGCTTGGTGTCATTTCAAAACAGGACTAAAAAACCTATAGTAATGCACAATAGGGATTCTATCAATAAAAAAAAGAAAATTATGCAAAGATTGCAAACATACCATAGAACGGTTTAGGATGGAAAGGATATCAAGATCAACTAGCTTCAACCCTCCTGCCATTGGCAGCGATACCTCCTGCTAGACCAGGTTGCTCAAAGCTGCATCCAACCTGGCCTTGAACACTGCCAGGGATGGTGCATTCATAAATTCCTTGGGCAGCCTGTTCCAGGGCCTCACCACTCTCATAGAAAAGAATTTCTTACTCCTATCCAATCTAAATCTCCCCACAACAAGCTTTTACATGCTGCAACAGCATTTTCCCTTGACTCAGAAAATTATTTGTGAATGTTCTGAATGTGACATTTTATAGTTTGGGATTTTTATGATTTCTTTTTGCAGAGGAGCAGAGAGAGGAAGACAATGTGAATGACAGGAAATGGAAATGGAAGACTTGTGAATTATTAGTTATGTGCATTTTCCAGAGAGATATATTTAATCTTAGCAACTTTGTGATCACAATGTTTTAACATACACATGCTTAAGACAACACACAAGAATGGTACAATCTTGTAGTAAGATTGTTATAAACGAATGCTTGGGGTTTTGTGCTGACCTCATTGAGCAGATTTTTCACAATGCAAGAAATGCAGTTTCACAGGCACACTTACTGGCACAAATCACTCTCTAATTTGTTGATGGCAGGGTTGGGGAGAGAGGATAAATTTCTTTTGAAGCGCACAGCAACATACAATTTGACCATAAAGTTCCCAAATGAAGTGAGTCAACATTTTTTAAAAAGATTCTATCTATGGTACTCTTCCAAGCATTGTTAGTATAAATTCTAACTGTGTAACTGGGAAGAAGCACAACTGAGGTCAGTAGAAGTATCTGCTGAGTCAAATGTATTAAATCAAGTCTTTGTGCGCTAAGTGGTAACATCCAGAAATTGCTGTTAGAAATAACAACCTTCTAGTAGACAGCGTATATAGCACACAGCACTATACATATATATGTATTTATGAATAAATACATGCACTTTTTTTTTATGGCTAAAGTTACACAGAGTATATTAGTTTCATAGGTGAATTCTGTTGATTTGAGATTCTTCTGAATACCCTTTGGCTGCTCAACAGCTTCCAGCTTCTGTCGCCATTAAAATAAGCTAGGTATACTATTTCTTTGGCTGATAGGACAAAGTTTTCTTGAAACCAATAAGATCTGAAGTCCACAGCATCAGTTAAAATACAGTAATGGGGAGGTGGGTACTCAACACCAGAAAAAAAATTCTTCAAGGCACTATGATGGAAGAGGAAATAGGGATGTTTTGACTTATTCTCATCCTAATTCCTGTAGATACAAGTCAGTATGACATACGGCCCTATTCACGTAGATACAAGTCAGTATGACATACAGCCCTATTCACGTAGATACAAGTCAGTATGACATACGGCCCTATTCACCAGAGCATCTAAATGACACCTTAAGCCAGACAGAAACGTGGATCAGACCAAGCATGTGCTGGAGACATAAAAAGCTGGAAGGAGAAAACAGTGCAGTATCTCAGATTTCTTTACACTTTTTATTGGTAGAAACTTGAGGTCAGAGAGAAATCTTGCACACAGAACTGCCCTGAAACATACTAAAGGAAGTCTTTAAATGACAACAGCTTTACTGTCATTAACTCATTATCAGATTGCCTCTAGTCGTATACTCGTGTTCCAAATTCTAGACTCTGCCGTGGTTTAAATCCAGCCAGAATAACTCAGAACCATGCAGCCACTCACTCACTCCCCCTCTTCTTCCACCCCACTCCTGGCAGGGTGGGCAGGAGATTCGAAAGAATGCAAACCCCGATGGTTGAGATAAGAACAGTCCAATAACTGAAGTATAATACAACACTAATACTACTACCACTAACAATAATAATGATGAAAAAAATAACAAGGGGAGAGAATATAAAACTAAAAAGGGAAGGAAAGAAAAAACCAAACACAAGTGATGCACAGTACACAATTGCTCATCACTCATCAACCAATACCCAGCCCAACCCAAGCAGCGTTCTGCCCTTTTGGGTGACTCCCCCCAGTTCATATACTGGTGCTGTGGTATGGAATACCCCTTTGGCTAGTCTGGGTCAGGGGTCCTGTCTCTATTTCTTCCTGGCTTCCTGTGCCCCTCCTCACTGGCAGAGCATGAGAATAAAAAGTTCTTGATCGTGATCAGCATCACTTAGCAACAACTAAAACACTGGTGTGTTATCGGCATTGTTCTCAGAATAAAGTTGAAAACGCAGCACTGCACCAGCCACGAGGAAAGAGAAAAATAACTGTTACAGCTGAACCCAGGACAGACTCCTGTTAAGGTCAAATTTTCAAATGTTTCATTTTAATCTCAGACGAGGCACATATTCTTGTATAGTTTTAAGAAATGTAACTTGGACAACTGTGACTAGCATTGTAAAACAGAACAATTCATGAAGGATTGTATGGAAAAGCTGTATCACCTGCATCTATAGCATCAAGTGAGTTTTATTCCCATATTTAATGGAATAACATGTGTTCACCTTCCTTGTGAGTACAGATATGGAGTACTGACCAGACTAAAAGGAACATCAATCATTTTGATATATTGTCACAACTTTATGAGAGCTGATCACCAATAAAACTGACCATCATCCATGCAGATAATAAATGCCGCGTCAGTTCAGAATGACAATACTGAAACAATGCAAAGTATGATTCATAGATGTCAACAAATAAAACAGTATTTTATTTTCTCTCCAGGAGTAGGAAGTTGAAAATATGCCATCAGCTAATTACTAGAGCCTGTGCTTTTCTCTGGAAAACTTCTTATGACATGCAACTGCCAAGGGATTAAAGTGAATCCAGGGCTTTCAGAGTTAGCACAAAGAATACTTTTCTCTAGGTAGCTTTTACAGTTTCTATATTAATCTTGCACCCCAGGCTATCATGGGTACCACCTAGATATACCATGTGAATACAACCTCCTTGCTTTACAGATAGCATTTATTTACAAATTATCTTGTAAAAAACAGATAAAGCAGAAACAAAGGGAACCAGAATGACAGAATTCGCCTTCTCAGACCCAGCTTGATCAATTGCATGAAAAAGGTTCTTGTATTACTATGCAGAAGGCTCAAAAAAGGCTTAATAGTTCTCTTCTAGCATTCACAAGCTGAGAAATTTATTTTTATTTTGCAGTTTAATCAACCACATACACTTTCAAGTGGTTAATTCCAGTTTCTTGCGAAGATGATTTTGCCAAGGAGACTTTCAACCGATCTTGTGTATCAGCAAGGCTTACCTGCGGAAGGCTACTGAAAAAGAAGTAATTCTTCTTTTTTTGAAATTTAATCTTACTTTTGTCTTAGTGAGTTAAATCATTAGGTAAAAAAATTTAAAATTGAACAGTATAACTGCGAAAAGTATTGTCCAGATTTCATTTCAAACCCTGGACACCACATTTCATGGACTGTTTATTTAATGAGGCATGCATCTGAAAGGTTAAATCAATATTACTTTCATAGTCCAATGCTTCATAAGCTTATGTTTCATTACAGATTGTACATGTGCTGAATTCTTGTCTAATGACCATGCAACAGGGCACGTTCAATTATTCTCTTAGGGTTTTAGAAAGAAACAGGAAGTTTAGTTATAAACAATGCAGTCATAGAATAAGTTTCACCACAGCAAGTTCATCTGAAAAATATGCATTCTTTTCAACCCAGCCAGGAATGGCATTAGGAGAACCAACATCCTGCTGCGCTCAGGTTTTTAATTTTATTTTTTTAAGTTTGTTTGGTTTTTGGTGGGTTGGTTTTTTTTTTTTTTTTTTTTTTATTTTAATACTTAGGCAATATAAGAAAAAGAAAAAACACATTTTAGTTAATACTGGATGTTTTGTGATGAGCATTACTTGAAAGATAGGAATACTGAATCAAAAGCAGCTGCTAGAAACCACAGGATAAGTAAGAAGTTTGCTAAATTTAGTATATATTATGAAATACATAGAGTGGAAGAAGAATCAGTCATTGTAAATTTTTATCAGCTGGGAAAGAACTACTATAGAATACTTCACTCTTCATTTATAAAATACAGGACAAATGAGAGACATTAACTAATGACAAAAATTTTACCAGGAAGGTGTCAGCTGATCTAAACTAAAATTTAAGACTGAAATACATCTAATTTTTTATTATATTTCTGCTTTTAACTCCTTTTATTAATCTAAAGAAAAAAAAAATCCACCTAAACTGTAGTATTAATGAAATAAGAACAACTGTTATTCTCTGGCTTCCAGTTGTGCCCAGAAACAGAATACTACTATGCCACACCTCTTAATTACTCTACAAATAAAACAAAGAGTAAGTACACTTGGATTATTAAAAGCAAATATTCAATAATGTTACACTATGCTAATAAAGCAAAAAAACCTACTTCAGTCAGCCATCTATGTAATCGTAACTGATTTTAATACACTTGATGCCAAGGTTTCGCTTATTTTATAATTTTCACATGGGGAAATAAAACATCCAAAAACATAACAATGGTGTAACATAACAGATTATTTCATAGCAGAGATTCTGCGAAATACTTTACATCAAATGGGAAACAAAATGTCTATTTTTTAAAGACTGAGGTTGCCCAAAAAATAATTAAATACATGTTTAAAACCAACACTTCCAAGTGGCTGAAACTCAAAGTCCAACCTACCTAAAAACTGAAGAACTGTTCTATCTGTTTTAAAATCATGCTATTTACACCCACACTACATGTACTTACAGGAATATGTATATACCTCCAGCATAGCTTGCATACATTTGTCCTGTGCTGGCCTGATAAGAGCTGGCCAGCAGAGGGAGCAGAAGTTAATAAACAATTTTTCCTAGGACAAAGATGAGAATCATTCATGCTATCTCAAGCACAGAACTAAATGAAAGGAACACAATACTGGCTGTCCCATTAAGAAAAATATAAAATGTGGTGGAGAAAAAGGAATTCTGTGAAATGTTTTTGACTGGGTTTGCTTTTTTGTTGTGGGTTTTTGTTTGTTGTTGCTTTTTTTCTTAAAGCAGGTAAGACAAAACCACAAGGAAGTAGACTGAGCTTACCTTTGAACAAAAATACATGCATTTGTGTATGATAGAAAAAATACATCCTTACCAGAAACAACAAAATATTTTCTATATTTGTCCTCTATAACATTAATCTATTGTTTCTAGACACCTTTTTCTGTATTCTGTTAGTTATTGTAAAGTTTTTACCTGTAGGTTAATCTCTGCTTCATAAAAAGTTAAGCAGGAGCAGTAGTGCCTCTCTGAGTCTATATCAGTCAAAACCACCACAAAGAATGTTGGCTGTTTTCTCTCTTTTGAAAGCTGCCATCCTCCAGGCTGGCAAAACTAAGGGGAAGAAAAAAAAAGACACACATATAGTTAAGCAGCAATACCAATTATCTTAACAAATATGAAAAATATTGTTTAACAATACAACAAAACACTATCTGAAACAAGAAGCTCATTTTACTTACAGCGAACATACTCAGGGTTGCAAATTCAGAGAAAGTGGGGCAAACCCAGTAAGTCCTGGAGTTGGTCAGAATGATACAAGCCTAGCCCTATAGACCTCAAGGGAGATACAATAAATCCTACAAACTGAAGATGTGTTCCTTTGAATTCAGTATTCAAGATTATCTTTGCAGGGTTTAACAGGTAACAACAGAAATAAATTGACATATTATGCAGGCAGGTTTCATTTAGAGAACAGGTTAGAAGTTGAAGCTGAAATTGTCGTGTCTTGGAATGCCTCTACATTTTTAATTTCTCCACTTATTTCTCCATTAATTTATCTAATCAAACAGAGATCTCCCACTCTCACCTACTTGCAAAATTATTCAATACTTACTACTACAAAAGACTACTTACAGAGCATTATTTTTCATCCATTTATTGACTACCTCCGTAAACGTCAGGTGAATATTTGAAATTTTATAAGAGGTCATGTCATAGCAGGGATATAAGTTTTGCCACCCCTGTGAAATATATGCTCAAGTTTAGTGACTTCTTAGTGACTTTAGTGACTTCTCAGGAACAAAGAAAACCACTTGCTTCTTGGATTCAAATAGGCTGCAGTTCTCCAAATAATTTGTATGTACTTCAGATACTACATGTTTCCAAGCTTTTGTAACAATGGGCACATTAAACGTGAAATATTTAAAACACACATCATTTGTTTCTTCAAGTTGACCAGGGCTGCGGCAGTACAAGTCATCAGAACCAAAGACAGCAGTTCTGACCTCAGAAGGGAGATCCACAAACAGCATGAAGAAAAAGAGAACTATAGCTCAAAAGCAAGTGAAAAGTGTATGGTTTTAGGTTGGTTTTTTTAATGACTAGTATACATCATTGGTTAATAAGTTGTAATAGAAGAACATGCTGAAATTCACAAATCAGTTTGCTGAAGATTTGTGAGATGGCCTGTATGGAATTCTGTATTCACTGTTTCTTTTACTAAAGGCTGAAGTCACAGACATGAAAAATTCACAAGTACATTATCATCAGCAAAATTATAAACTTCTAATTTACATGTGGTGAAGGCAATAACCCCTGTATGTATTAGGAATTAAAAAAAAAATTAATTAAAAAACCCAAACCACCCACACACCAAGCATTTCTAGAATTGTTAAACAATGTGGATACCAAAGGAACCAGAAAGATAGGTCAAAATCTCCTGTTTCCAGCATCTGCTTCTTTCTGCTGTACAGCTGTTAAAAACTGCAAGAGCATGCAGAGCAAGCTGTAAACAAACATTTACTACAGATTCATCTTTAGAACCTCCACAATAAAACCTGGGAAGTCTTAGGTGACTAGCAGTTAAAACTCTGCCTCTGAGATACAATTCATTTTACAATCCTGGGAAAATCTTCAAAACCCAAGTTCTCTCATGTTACATTCTTCAAATTCTAGATAGTCAGCTTAACACTTCTGAGTTTGTATGATTAGAAGTGCTAAGCACCCCCTCCTGCATCTAAGAATAACTGTTCTGAACATCAAAAAGTACTCTGAGAAAAGACATTCTAGTCATCCCGAGCAAAGCATCCAGCATTAGTCCATGATAATACTGGCCTAATCTCCCTTTGTTTTTCATCCCATGTCAGTTAAAAATGAGAAGATACCACTATTAGTCCTGCAGGGCTGCTATAAAGATAATGTAATATGGTCAATATATATAACATCATAACAAAAGCATCACTTAAAAGTCTGACAATAAAATCATTAGAGTTTTGTATGTATTGCAGAGCTTAGGCGCGTGTGGTAAATGAAGCTTGGAATCTGTAGCTCAAAGAAGACAAAACCCCCCAAACTCTGAATAACTATTTGTTCCACAAGTTATGAGACAAAATGCAAAGAATGCAGCAAGATTCTGTTAATAACAGAAACATTTCCATGGTATAACATTCATACGGAATTGTCCATACAAATTAAGGTTGCTCACGCAGTCCTAGCTCTGGCACTTCTTAAGCTCTGAACGCCTGAGTTTACAATCAACACTCTTTCAGACCTGCCAAGTCTACCAATTCTGACAGGAGCTCCTTGCTGGTGCCACTGTCCTTCAGCTTTATGGGTAATTTCCCATCTCATATGTGTAAGCAGTAATCTATCAGAATTTTAGCTGTCTGGAATTCCTGGACAAAGGACTATTCTCCATACACCAAACACCACCTACTAAAGGCACAGAAGAGGCGGTATATCCAGATAATCCACAAATAATGTATTCTGCACCCAAATGACAGATATGTGAGCCTGGGATGTGTGGCTCATGCACTGCTGGTTTTCGCATGATATACACAGACTATCAATTTTGAACTCTAAGCTATTGCTAAGTTAACTTTGAATACACTTTTTGTGTTTATTTTAAAATAAAACACATCGTAATAAGCCTTTATGAGCAGGAATATTGCATAAAATTTATCCCAGCATCTGCCCTGTAGACTGGGAAATGCAAAGGGAAAACCAACAGCTAAATTTTTTACTATCAGAAGTGATAGTTGATGTGGGCAGGCTGCTCTCAATAGCAATCTCTCAATCTTTACGCATGTCTAAACCCTACTTATGTCAGTAAGAATTCTTTCCGATTTCAAAACGATCTTGTGTGTAAGGTATGCTTTCTAGATGTAACTGTTTTACTAGAAAACAACAATTAGTGATTTTTAAGGAAAACAGCTGAAGCAGAGTACACCCACTGGCTACACAGAGAATCTGTGTTTCCAAATAAACTGGCAGGAATTTATAAATATCGAGATTGAGGACAAAGTCAACATGCTTCCCCAAGAAATTAAGCAATGAATGAGTCTCAGTTTCCTTAAAATAAGGTGATAAATATTAGTGTAATATTTGACATGCAAACAACATTGAGAAGAATGTCCAAACTAGTATAAACACAAGCTACTATCCAGTATGATTACCAGCACAGTCTGGCCGCTAAGAACAAGAAAATGTTTCCTTACCAAACCAGATGCTATACCAAAACAGACAAAAGCACCACTGTGAATATAATTCAAAGGCCATGTGCTTCTTCAGTAAACAAGAAAAAAACCCAGGAGTTTAAAAATGAACACGCTCCCATATTGTTTCACTTATTTGCCAGAAGTCCTGGAACCAGAACATAACTTCTACTAAAGACACTGAAAATTGGAAATAATCAGATTGTCCAACTCATTATTTATAGAAATAAGCCTCTAATGGTGGCGAGTGCTTAAAACCAACTCCAGATTACAACTGATTCCATTCTAAAATCTGGTGCAAGTATGCAGAAGTTGCGCTGAAGAATATGTAAGAGATCTTGTATTCAAGGTGCTGTAATGACATTTCAAGCGCTGTTTGAAACTGCAGGTTCCCAATGAAGCAAAGAATTTTGTCTTGATTATTCCCACAAATGTTTTCAGACTAAACAAGAAACCAGACTGATTTTTAAATGACGTACAGTATTTTAAAACAGTGTAACAACTGGGTTTGTTACCTTTAAAAATTTTGTATGTCATGCCATTACCACAAGCCTTCTCTCTAAAGTGTAGACATGATTAATGAATGTTTAGAAGTGACATTTGTTTCTTCTAATTTTTGTAAGCCAAACATGTCATAGAATCATAGAATCATAGAATCATAGAATAGTTAGGGTTGGAAAGGACCTTAAGATCATCTAGTTCCAATCCCCCATCATTGCTTGATTCAGAAATTTGTTCCTTCTTTCCTACCTAGAGACGTAGGTGTACTCCTACTCCTTGCCCTGTCCTTCTCTTCTAAAACAAATCATTTGCATAAATCAGCATATACTTTAGATATACTGCATATAGCTTTGTTGTCTAGAATCACGGAATCATAGAGTATCCTGAAGTGGAAGGGACCGGTGAGGATCAAGTCAAACTCCGAACTCCACACCAGGCAACTTCAAAGTCAAACCATGTATCTAAGAGCACTGTCCAAATGCTTCTTGAACACTTACAGGCTTGACGCCATGACACTACCCGGGGAACATACTAAAGATATTGAAAAATTGAAGAAAATTGAAGTCACAATTTCGATTAAAGTACTGGAGGAATTACTATGTAGGAAGAAGTTTTATTGCATACTGTGGAAATGAAGACCAAATATTGTTACCATACTGAACAGTATTTGTATGGCGTTCAAGTTGCATTAGAGAAAAATTTCAGTCATTTGTCACCTTGCCACGGCAGAACTATAGTATTTGCCCTCCATATCTATTGACCAGAAATTATTCATTTGCTGAACTGCATGTCAGAACTTTGTCATTTACATCAGGGGGTGCACCCCAAGCACAACGAAGTCCATAACAATATTCTAGTTGGGTCTGTGTAGCCACAGACAAGAAGACTGCTCTCTCTGCACTTTACATTGTTTTCTGTATCAACGATCTGGTCAGCTTGCTGTCAGAAATTCAGTACCTCTGATGGCACTACCAAAGCAGAAAGGGGCGGGGGGAAGCTTGTTCAGAAAGTTCGTGTGATACGTTTTTGCAAGTCATCTCTTGAAAGCATTTTTTGAAGTGTTTATATGGAACAGAACACAAGGTCTGTGATATACCACTACAGAATCCTGCGCTTAATTAAATAATGACACTTAAAATATATTCTCACACTATATATTTTCTTCAAAATACATTTCTGTACTTGCTTCTTGTTAAATAAAATCCAAAACTATTTGGTTGCACATAAAATAGAAAACATTTGAACTCTATTGACAACACTTGAATTAAAAGATCCCAAAATGATTTTACAATTAAACGCATCTGACATAGATATTCACGTTCATTTCTAGTTTAACTCTTTCACCAAACATTTGATTCTCCATTGGATCACTCTGGGCATAATGTTTCATTTTATTGTCTGCTTCTGTGGGCTTTGACTTTTCAAATAACTGTGCTTTGTTTTTAACATGTATCAAGATCATCATCTTTTCTACAAACCTCCCTGAAAATAAAGGACCATGTTCTGGACATTATCTGAAGGAAGTTTGTTCCATCTGGACTTGCATGAACTAGCACCAGCTGCTGAGTGTTTCACCATTTCACCATTCACTTATGTATGGAATTTTGGCAATTTTCTTTTTCAGATGCATACCTCTACTTAAAACAAAACAATTACAGTGCTCACTGGCATAATAAAAAAGCAATGTTATGAAGCTGTAAATCTGAGGAAATGCTTGGAGCTTTGGGGATATCTCTGAATATAAACAGAATACAAAATATATACTGAATTTTATAACATCTTCCTGCCTTTCAAGATCACATATCTAAGAAATTGCATATTTATTCTTAGCCTAGTCTAAAATAAAGCTACTGCACTTAAAGTATACTCCAAATTATTTCCAGGTAACAAGCCCATTTTAAGGGTTGTAGAATAGTCTGATGATAAACTGTAAACAATTCAACTCCCTTACAAAGAAAGAATAAAAATAGCTCTTAACCTTAAAAGAATTATGAAGGTCTCTTCTACCCCGAAATTTACTGAAATCCAGAGTTCTCCAAGATGAACCTTTACACAATAACCTTGTGGCACCAGTGAACTACTGGGACCTGATGCCTAGGAGCACCTCCCTCAAAGATGGGCACAAACCAGCTGCCCACTTCTCCCACCAGCCCAGAGGCCGGTGGGGTGCTAAAACCAGAAAAGAGGTTAAGAAGCCAACGTTAATATATTTCATTAATTTCAGACCTTCTAACCTATGACACCAGGGACAGATGAAAGGCAAAAGGAGTGTGAATACACAGTGTTCACTTGAAATCAAAGAACTGCTTTCTCCCCTTAGCAACTGAAAAAACCCACACTCAGGTGCCTGCACATGTTGCTGTTACTGGATATTACCTGCCCCTCAGCCTCTCACGGCTGAAATTGGGTGAACTACTTCAGGGAATTACATTAGAAGCAGCAGGAAGGGTGTGATTACAGGTGACATTACTGTCCAAGAAGGGTTACAGGAGAATATAATCATTCCCCTCCTTGCCTGGGACAGACTCTCCCCACATGCTATGGACATTTCCACTTCAGTAGTCGGCTCTTCAAACATGAAGAACATGTCAAAGAAGACACTAAAAATCACTTCCCCTCAAAGAAAAGATCCTCAACTGCATTCTTGGGGTTCTTAAGTCTGAAAGTTGCTGAAATATCTCTCAATGCACAAATCCCTGCACAAGTGACAGACAAGGTATTCTCCAATTTGAACTACAGATTAAAATGATCCTCAATAATCAGATACTCAAGCTTGACACAGAGACCCGGCAGCAGAAGTTCATAAAAAGAAGAAAAGTTAAAATATTTGAAAACATCTCAACTAAAATCAGCTAATTCATTCTCCTAAGTCATGCAGGCAGAGAAATCTTTTTCTGAAATTGCATGCATAGCAGTAAATATATACACGTGGGTGTACATCTTCACACACACACATACACACACACACAAGGTTTCAAGTTCACTGCTTTGTTTTAAAAACCTCATAACATTGTGCAACTTAAAACACCTTTCCACAATGAATGCTATGCTGAAAACCCTGAACTTGAAAAAAACATGTTTACAGGGGCTGTATTCCTAGTTCGTCTTGTGAAAACAATTTTTGAACTGGCTTTTAGAAAGAAAACTACACCCCCTGGGAAACCAGTTTCTTTTTCTGCTTTCAGAACACTTAATAACTCCAGCCCAATGGCTTATTAAAAATAAAATACCATCTGTCAAATAATCTGACTATTTCTGAACAAAGCCACCCTAGACTACAGATGTGGTGATTTACAACTAACTACTGCACACTAATTCCTTTATTTCAGAACAGGATTAATTACTTTATTTCAGTACGGGATTAATGACATTCTGAATGAGGTTTTCTTCTCCAAATGAACTTCCAACATCTCTATTCTAATCATGTTTAGTAAGAAACTGGTACCAGTGCACTTGTGCACATAATTAATTGCATGGACTTTTATTCATTTACTTAAACTAAGCTACCTCCTCTTGTTTTCAGCTAAGTGCCCATCAAGATAATGTTACTGCAGTTTAAAAATTCTGGGACTCTTGGACCCAGAATCTTTTTTTACCACCACCCCCAACAAAACCCAACATATCCACCATGTTCTGGGCTACCTCAGTCAAAGAGAGTGAGACAGCTGTGGACAGTAATTCTCAGACACACATCAATATGTCAAACCAAATACAAAGGGGTTAGGTATCTGAAGCAGGTATTTTATGCTAGAGAATTTTTTTTTTTAAACATGAATTTTAAACTTCATCAAGAAGTTAAAAAGTCATAAATTTCAACTGAGGACTTTCAACTGAAATTCAGGAACACATAGCCTGCCTCCAAAACTTTTCTGTCCAAGCAATGCTTTTTAGTCAGCAATAATTGCTGCCAATGATACTGCTGATGAAAAGAATAATGAGAAGTCTCAATACTAAATATTCAACATTAAAGCAGAAAAGACAATCTCAATGTAGCAAGAAATTCAAGTGAGACATGACTTCAGTAAATTATACTTCAGTGTGAAAAATACAGGTCTATAGCGTTATGGTTATGAGACAAAAAAAGACAGCATGGATGGAAAACATCAGACAGAATATTCCTGAAATAATACTGAAAGAAGGACACTAAAAAATTAAGATCATCATTATCAAAGAAATTCATTCTTTGTATTAAGTACTTGTGATTTGATTTTCATCACAAAATGGATAAAGAAGCAGTTTTGTGCCTCTTAACCCATTCAACCAGCACTCTGGAGCGGTTTCCAAAACGCACTGTGACCCTAAGAAAATGGCTAATTTGTTTTGGTCTGTTTTTCCTTACTTTTACTGACCACTGTCTATACACTTGAGGGGACTGGTAGTCATCTCAGGTCACAAGCCTAGATAAACAGTTCCCATTTCGAAATATTTATAAATGAGCATTATATACATATTAATCAGTTCAAGCATGAAATATTAACCTTGCCTAGTGCACCATTTTCTCCTCCTCCTCTCTTCCCTGCCTTCTTTCTCTTTTGACAGTTGTGTTACAACCGCCTGTTGTAATGAAACAAGTTTGCCCAAGGAAGTTGTGAATGCTCCATCACTGGCGGTGTTCAAGGCCGGGTTGGACACAGCCTTGGGTGACATGGTTTAGTGGGAGGTGTCCCTGCCCATGGCAGGGGGGCTGGAACTAGATGATCTTAAGGGCCTTTCCAACCCTAACTATTCTATGATTCTATGATTCTAAGTTACAACCCTTTTCTTGTCTTTAATTACTTCCCAATTCATTTTCTAGCTAAGACTATAACTATCTTTCAAAATATACATATCGTTGCATTGGTTGAATGTCAAAAAAAAACAAAAAAAAAACACAACAAAACAGAATGGACAACAGGGTACTTAATATACATCACTCAATAATTACAATTTGCATTACACGAGCATAAATTTTGATTTGACATTTTAATGCTTAAGCATTCCTCCAAACGAACTGGTCCAAGTTATACAGAACACTACTGTAGTACACAAGGTCCATATTACCTTATTTTTATAGCTTACACTTGCACAATCAGATATTAAACCACACTGTTAATCTTGCATACAGCCTTGTCACCATGTTTGAAAATACATTCCATTCCTGTCTAGCAATTGTAAAAAAAGGTGCAAGTGGTAATACAAGTGCAAGTATATGGTAATGAAGTATATACTACAAAGAACATTGCAATGAATTAAAAAAAAAAAAAAATCAGAATTTACTCTTTAACATAGAGAGCAGAAATTAGCCTAAGAAAATAGGCTTACAGGAAAGAAAAAAAAAACAAACCAAAACCAAAACACAGACAAAAAGGATAGTACATACACCTTGAAACCCTTGAATAAAATGCACTCAGTCCAAGCAAAATTATAACCAATTTCTTTTTTAAATATACCCTTTCATGCAGCAACTGACTTTTAAACTCACTTTTAAACTCACCTTGAGTTCCAAAAAAAGCAGCAAAGTGAATGATGGGAAACCAGATCAACAGAAGCAGAAGGCTGTAAGTTTGTAAATGTAATACCAAGAAGAAGGGATGCATGCTCCTAGATCTTGCTGTCAGGGGGTCTTTCTGAAGCTCCCATGTTTTGTATGAGATTTCCATGTTTTGGGCTTCATGACAGTCAACCTGCACAGGATTCAGCTAAATTCTGCATCTTGTCTTGCCTGACAGCTTCTCTCCATGGACTGAAACAAACAGGTTTCCTGAGAGCAGATAACCAGTGACAGCAAAATGGTGCTGCTATCTATCCCAGTGCCTCCAAGACCTGGAACACAGGCAACACACCCCAAGCACTTTTCTGCCATTTCAACCCAGAGACAGGGCATCCGTCTCAACATCAACGTTTCTGCCTAGTAAGGGGAAATCAAGGGAAAGGAGGAGGGAACAGCTGGCATGGGGAAGGGGCTTTTGGAATGCCTGGGGAAGATTAAATGGGTTGGCAGTCAACTAGACCACCAAAATCCCCCCTAACCGTGTGAGTAGTAGAAGGCCTGAAGAAGAGAGCGTGTCCAGGACCACATGCAACAACTGGCCACCTTGCCAAACGCACTGTCACAGAAACCACTCCCACCAGCCACTCAACTACATCTCACACTGCCTGCTCACCATCACCCTCACATCATCTGGAGACGCAAGGCACAGAGATAACTACAACAGTTCGCTACACCTAAAGCCTTATTCAGCTAAGAGGACTTAAATTAAAAATAAGAAAAGGAAATTACAGAAAGGGCAGTATATAGCTGGCCTGTTCATTTTGAGAATTTTACAATATTTCTTATATGCTTCTTGTTACTATTTCCCACTTACAGTCACAACTGATTTCCCCTTTTGCAAGTGTGTACAGAAAAGAAAGTACATAAAAATAGGAAAATGAAATGTAGGTAAAAATCCCACAAAAAAGTATCTGCAATTGAATGAAAGCCAAATGATCTGAAATTAAAAACAAACAAAAAAACCCAAACAAAAACTAGACTGCAATATGAATGTATCCCATTAATGAAGTTCTGTTCTTTGGCTGCTACTACTGAATTTTACATTTCCACAGAATTAATTAAGAAAAACATGAAATGCATTTCCTGTCAGCACTCTCACCAAGAACACACTAAAATAAGCAGCATGAAAAGACAGCTAAAAAGTTCGGTGCTTTCCACTGCGTTTCAGTTTCCTGCGCAGAAAAATGGGACCAACAGCAGGAGATATACTTGTCCTCTGCTGAGGCACGTATTATACCAGTGGGCATTACTACTGGACTGCATTACAGGATGTCTTCAATGGGTGTGGTAAGAGTTTGTCTGGCATAAACTCCAGTCTAAACAAAGAGGCTTTGTGCCACTGCAGATGCTTTCATACGCACTGTTGGCATGCCAGTCAGTGGCTATTTTCATTAAAAGACTATTTCCTCCAGATAGGTTTTCAGAATTTAGCAGTGTCTGAATTAAGCAGATACCAAGAGATTCCAAAGCTTGTCAAAATGAAACTTCAGAGAGCTTTGGCACTGAGAAAGTTTGTGCTTTTAATCATGAGAAATGGTTTTCCTCCCTTCTGGCACATTTTCAGTGCACTCCATGTTTGGAAGACACCTTAAATTTGAATTTTGCATAATCATGAGAAGACTGCAACTTGAATGCTCTTCGTTCTCAACCACATGATAGAACAAAATAGAGCATTAGAAGTTTTTATGAGGAACATGCTTTTGTCATAAGATGTTACTGGTATTAAAAAAAGGAATTTACAAGGGAGAATGTGAGAACCTCTGATAAAAATCAACATTTTCAAACAGACTGGGTCCCTCACTACAAGAGAGATACTGAGTTGCTGGAGCAGGTCCAAAGAAGAGCAACAAAGCTGGTAAAGGGCCTGGAGCACAAGTCTGATGAGCAACGGCTGAGGGAATAGGGGAAGAAAAGGCTCAAGGAGGACCTTACTGCTCTCTACAACTACCTGAAAGGAGTAGAGTGAGGAGGTGGCTGGTCTCTTTTCCCACGTAACAAGTGAGAGGACAAGAAATAAGAGCCTCGAGCTGTGCCAGGGGAGGCTTAGATTGGGTATTAGGAAAAATTGCTTCACAGAGAGGGTGATCACGCATTGGAACAGGCTGTCCAGGGAAGTGGTGGAATCACAGCCCGAAGTGTTCAAAAAACATGTAGATGAGGCCCTCAGCGACACAGTTTAGTGGTGGACTTGACAATGCTGAGGTGGAGGTTGGACTTGATGATCTTAAAGGTCTTTTCCAATTGATTTGATTATATGATTCTGTAATAAGTAACTTGCATTCAAGAGGAAAGAAGTAAGGAGTTCTTGACCACTGAAGTTAATATTCCACAATTTTTTCCAAAAATGGGAAATTACAGGGGTCTTGAGACTGCAGATGTTATTCCTAGGCTTCAAATGGGTAAAAGAACATCAATAGGAAATTACAGACATTAGATTCAGCACAACAGTCAACTCAGGTAAATTAACAGAAGGTAATTTGAACCTGTATCAGATACAAAAATCAAAGATACAAATAGAATAATGACTGGTACGTTTCTGTACAAAACAAGCCATTAAAACAATATTTGAGGAATGGGGTACTAGAAATACAGTGCAGCTAATTATGCAATCAAGCAAAACACAGAAACAAAACTACCAACACCCTGCGGCTGAAAAACAAGTGTCGTGTAATGGGTTTAAAAGAGCTCATCTGTTTATTATTGAGAACCACTTTATGGAGTAGTTATATGCAGATACGGTGTTTGCTAGTAAGCAAATTTCACATGAGTGTTCTGGGTCCAGTGTATTACAATATGCAGAAGTCATCATAATAAAAATTCAAGCCTCAAAATAAGATGTCACCCTCTAATTAGTGAAGGAAACAGAAAACTGGAACAGGTTATCAGGGTAAGAATTAGGTTGCCCTCAGTTGGAGTTCTTCAAGTAAAATTTGACAGCTTTTGGAAGAAATTATTCAGTCCATGTGTGTCAGCACAAGTCAGCCCACACCAGTGTGAGACCTGGAAACCTCTATATGAAACCTCTTGTTCTTTCCTTTTCAGGGCCTGAACATGTTCATTACACTTGAAGCTCACATTATGATAGGATCATAATTAGATCTCATACTTCAGAGCTTCAACCATTCAAGCACAGAGATTTAGACAGAATTTCCACCTGAATACCTAATTGGACATCTCAATTTTTGCAAGAGAGCCAGTGGCAGCAACCCAGCACTTCATGGGGCTGGCAGATACTGCAGAGAAGTCTGGCTAGCCTGTCTTGCTTATGTGACTACATGTTGCATGCCAAACCACGGTTGAGATGGAATTTTCTACCAAATCAAGCTGAGAGGGATTCAGGGATTTCTTTTGCTTGTTTGTTTCCCATTTATAACATATGGCATGCTAGTATCATTAGTGCAATCAATTCCCTTAAACTCAGGAGATGCTCTGGTCTCATCTTAATCTCAGGAATACTATCAGTTTGGACTGAGCTGAGACTAGCTCTGAAACTAGTTAGTGTTATTAGAATTGCTGGGCACTTTATCACAGATCAGTGGTGCTAACTAACAGACTCTAGCCAGACTAAATAAACTGATCTATTACATACAATTTTCTCTGTGAAGCCAGTAAGAGGATAAAAACAAGTTGTTTTTTTTTTTTTTTTTTAAACTGACATGTCTAAAAAAGAAAGCAAAATTTGTTGTTCATGAGCAACATACCGAAAATATTGTATCATTTCATATCATAAAATTTAGTTCTTGGAAAGTACTGATTAAGACTACATATAAAGGAATACATATTTTTCAGGTGGATCAGTAAAGATTAGTTAATTCTATGTTGGCTTGATAATTTAATGAAAAATAACTGGCCAGACTTGTAAAATATTTTACTGCTTAACAATGACAGTTATTGCTAATTTACTACCAAAATGTAAGCTGTTTACTTTACAATTTGAAAAAAATACACATTTCCCCCTCTGTCCCAAGACAGATAACAAGTGCAGAAAAAATACCTCTACAAGCACACTTGCACGTTTCAGCGGCATACAGGTGTCTTCTGCAGTGACAGCATGCCCAGAAAATGCCTCCTCTCAGTTTAATTCCAGTCTCTTACATCCACAGACACCTTGGCTGCCCTTACAGTTCTTTCAAACTGAACATCACTGAACAGCATCAATTAAAGAGCATCTCATGAAATACAGGGAATAGAAACATAAACCACATCTTTTTCATGCAAATTACACTAGAGAAGGGGGGAAATACACTGCTGCTGTTATTGTACATATGGTAAACTTATCAAATAATTGTTACACAATAGGAGAAGCTATTGACCAGTAGGAATTAAAACATGGGAAATTACACTGTAAAGATCACATTCTCACTGAAAACATTAAATAATTAACATATTTCCCCAAATTAATCAAATGTTACTGTTACATGTATATATAAAAATAGAAACACTAGTTGACCATAAGGGGTTCCCTTCTACTGTCCCATAAGCACACAGAGGAAATAGAAATATTTCAAGGCATCTGTAATGGCTTACATACTTTGAATAAAATAAAGAGCCAAAATACTTAACAGTACTGAATTTTATTCCAAATTATACCCCAGAGGAAGCCATCTGCAGGAAAAATAAAAAGTAACACAAAACAAAAAAAATAACAACACACTTTTGACTTGGACATCACTTGTGCAATGCAGCTATCCAAAAGGACAGCATGTTCTTTTAAAAGAATGACTACTTATTCTTTCATGCTACAGGCAACAAAAATCACCTGAAAATCTTTGGGCTGTTTTAGCTACGAAGAATAAATTCTAGTGCTACAGTGGAGCACTGAATCACTTACTTTTTTTTTTATTTTTCCCCTCATCTAAAGTAAAATATTGCTACATTGGCAAAAGCCATCTCTGGAAGACTGTGAAGCTATCTGAAGCTACCCACAGCCAAGCAAATCACTGTTGCTACAGTCCAGTTTGAAAGGAGACCAAAACCTGAGGTTTACAATGCATTTGTAGCTCAGCATTTACACTTACAAGGTCCTGAAAGTCTGAAGCCATTTCTTCAGACAACAGAAAACACCAGGTAACATTTCAAAAGAGAAATAATAACATACAGCTTCATTTTACTGTGAATATTTAGCTAAAATTCATTATGTCAGGAAGACATTTATAAGACAAGACACAACCTGTTTCAGCAGGATGACGACTATGTCATAAGTGCCGAAGATGACAACACCTCAGACATGATGGTCTTGTCTGAGCAGCAAAGACTGCAGAGCTGCCTACAAATATGAGAGTATTCATCATTTTGTCTCAGGAGTAATGATACAAGATGAGCAGAAATACCCTACTGCACGCAGCATTTCCTGATGCCTCAATGTTTCCTACATTCCTAAGTCTCCAAAATATGAAACAGATCATACTGAAGAAAAATAATATGAAAAATATTTGCTGTAAACTCCAAACAAATTAAGTGAAAATTTTAAACTAACTATGCAATACTGGACAAACATTAGAAGAATAATATATGAGCTTTGACAATGTGTGTATGGGTTACATTAAAAAAGAGAACTGAAAAACAAACAAATAAACCACCCTTTCAACAGTTGCATACCAGGAAACATGTGTTGACCCACGACATTAGAATAGCTAACGACACTGTCCTACACTCAACCTACAAAAGCACAGAAGAAAAACAATTTTTCAGAGTATTGGGGGGTTCGGGGAGCCTTTAAAACATTACAGAAATTTTCTGCTATTTTCCTATTTGCTAGTGAACATCATGCAATTTAAGAAACAATTTCTTTTTCTTACAAAAAAGCAGAATGGCATTAGATACTACCAAACGGGTTTGGCCCACACATACAAACTCAGAGTAGATTGCCAAAATGATTTTTCAATTATGCACAGATTTGTACCAAAATAGAAACCAACAGACCGTTTTTCAAGAAATAGTATCCTCCAGACCCCCAGATATTCAGAATAACAACTCTGTCCTTAAAAACTTCAGCCTCAGCAACTTGAAAACACTGGTTGTGTAGAGACCAAGTCATAAACACAGGCCTAAACATTGCTGCAAGTAGTCAGAAAGTTACTGTACTTCATTTCATAAACAACATTTCACTCAGAACAAAAAGAACTCTCCATGCAAAGCCAAAACTACGCTCTATTTTCTTTATAATTGAACGTAAGCCTGAAAGTCAAATGTCCTAATGAATGGCATCTTTTGCAAAATTTTGCCTAGGGCTACGTAATAAATATATTGAAAAAGAACCAGCTCCTCTCAACATTTAAAAAAAAAAAACTTGCGCTGGCATTGCTGGTTTGAAAGACTGAAGCTTATATTTTCAGATAGCCCACACTGAAATAACAAAAGCTGTAGCATGGGTATACTGAAAGAGCCAACTAGATGACACTAGCTGCAATTCTATACTGACTTATTCTTTTCTAATATTTAACCTGAGCTCAAACAACTTATATCCAAGTGTTCTCCTAGATCTGCACATAAAGTCCTCATCAAGTTCAGCAAAGAAAAAAAACCAAAGTCCTGCAAAGTCCAGGGAGGAATTCCTCAGAAGAAAGCTATACAAGTACCTTGACTTAATTGTTACTGGGCAGTGGTTTTTGAAGATCTGCTTTGACTTGTCTCCCTTCAAATATGGGAAGTGATCCGATACAGCAAATGCAGATAGGCTGACAGACAAGCCTGCTGAAAACGTCGGTAGTCTTCCTCAGGCAATTACCTCAACCTAATAAACTATCAAAAATTTTGAACTCTCTTCTCATAACCTAACCTCAAAACTTTCACTTGTATTACCATGGAACGACTGACGCATTTTAAAAACATTCCTCCACATGTTCTTTTTTTTTTTAATTGAAATAAAATAAACAAGTGAATCCAACAGAAAAGTGACTTAAGTGGATGAGCAGCAGATACAGGAAAGAAAAACATACCACAATACCAGGTCAAAATTAACCAGAGGGAATGGAAAGAACTGCTCTGCCAGGATCTAGACAATGTTATCTGAAACTATAGGTTATGAAAGAGCTCACGGACTAGTATCCTTCACTTGAAAACCACAGCTAACTCCAAGTCACAAAAGCTGCCATCAAATGTTCACATGTAACGGCAAAGCTGTCAAACAGCCCTGTCCACATTGCAAGTAACAGGACTGACATCTCCCTGCCCTCAATTCACTGATTCAGATGTTTTATGGTTCAAAACCACACTACAGAGAGAGTGAAAGGTCCTCAAAAAGATGTCATTTACTTCATTACTGTTAAACCAAAAGAAATTAGCAATATACAAAGACACATCAGCACTTCAGAGTAAGAACTGGATATATAAACATGTTTACAGACTGAGTGGCAGACCAAAACTTGAATCATTATCCACAAGGTCTATTTCAGTTGGTCCTCCCACCAGCATCCAGGAAAATGTAATTTTCTGCCATAGCTGACCACCTACTCTTCCTGTTACCCAGTGACTCGCATCTTTTTGACCCATTCTTCACTTACCTCTGACTCTAATCTTGCTTTACCTTACACCATTTCCTTTATAAGCTCTAATAAATAAATGTCTTTATTTAACGTTCTATTGATAAGCACACTGTGACACCACATCCCTTGACCACTATTTGAAGAACTAAAGCACTACAATTTTAACTGATTTTAAAAAATTCTGCTGAGCAACTGCTTTTCCTTGCTCCAACTATATTGGCTCCTATGCAGAAACCTCCTCTGGGTTCTCTCTTATGCAGAAATGTCAAGATTTTAAAAACCAGACCAAGAATTTACCTTCCCCTTACATAAACTCTTACACGATTCTTGTTGTTTTTTTTTCTTAACACACACTACTTTTCTTTACTATTTTTCTTATTTAACCATACACTTCAGCATAACATACTTTTTTGGATGTAGGTATTCATTTTCTCCAACTCTTCCCAAAAATCAATATATACTGGAAAACCTTCATGTGTGCCTTAAACCTTCTTATCTCTGAGCTCTCCTCCTGTGAAATAGTTTGGTTAAATTAAGACTTCTGTACAGGCTTTTACTTCATTTTAGCAGCAGTATTTACTTTAAATCTTCAGTTTATTCAATCAGTATATACTTAACTAGTTGCCACCAGCAGCAGTGCAATAATCTTAAAATCAAATCTCTGTTAGTAGTGAGGTGCAAAATCCAATGCCACTTTCCAATTCTTTTCTCAGTGGTCACCTCGCACTTGAAGCCATGTTTACCGTTGCAGTTACATATAGTTGCACCAGGCAATTTCATTTGGGACTGTGCAAAGATATTTCACCTTAATGCAAACTCCACAGTCTAACAGTCTTGCTATTTCTTTTTGTAGCCATTTGTGCAGCTAAATAACTCTCACTCCACTAGCTTTTGCAATCCAATTCAGCTTGACTTTCAACAGTGCTTGCTTTGATTATACATTTTGGTGGTATCCCACTCATGAAGAGTAACACACTCTTTTTGAAACCCTCTTCATCCATTCAGGAAATTTCAAAACTAGTTTAAAGCTGGACACAACACACTTCATCACAGGAGAGCTGCTGGAGAAGCGTAGGTCGAATGTCCTTACTCAGAATAGAAGTGTAAAGAAAACAAAGTGGCTAACACTCCTACATTTGCATGCAATCTTTAGTGTTTATAATAGGCAGACCTCGGGTTTATGTCTCACTGAAAAAATAATCCAAAACCACAAAGACAGCAACGCTCTAGCCATGATTCAATCCTGATAGAATCATCTCCTCTTCCCTGTATGCTCTGATTTTTATTTGATGTTCCTTTGCATATATTGAGTATCCTACCCCAAAGAGTCTCAGAGATTAACAATCCCTAGATAGAATTCACACCTTGTAAAAATGAAACTGGTAGGCTGCAGAAAGAAAATCTCAAATCTTGCCTCAGAAACAAAGGAATCCATTATCTTTTCCATAAATGCAAAATCATAGCAATAAGGAACAGTACATATTTTAGCTCTTTAGCTGTAGATTACATGACAAAATTTTTCCTACATGCAACATTAATAACAAAATTATGTACAATTCAAACTGATGGAACTGAACAGCCTAACGCTGTCCACTTCTATGAATCCATCTTCACAGAAACATCTTCAAAATCATCTTCACAGAACCAGCACAGCAATATGTTACTTGTTGGCCTTTTCCCTGAAACACTGACCCCACCCTCCACTCGTAACAATAGTGATTACAATTTCTGGAATGATATGATGGGATCTGAACAATCCAGGCATTCCTCCACATCCGTGGTGACTGCATTTAGTAAGGTGCATTTGTCTCAGAGAAAATGCATTAAAACTTTCATATTTTTAAGAATACTTTTTATGTATTCTTAGATGAAGTAACTCAGATCTTCACTAACATCTTAAATTTCAGTTGTTGACTTTTTCTTACTTCTCTGTTTTACTTGGTGGTAAAAGCATAATAAAGTAACAGAGGAAGCCCACAACACTGAGAAAGTGGCATATTCTATCAAGTGTGTTCACAGCTACCAGGGCAATGTTCGCATATTGTGTCTCAAAGATTCACCAAGAAAAAACACAGCTCTTCTTTCTCCAAACCAAACTGCATGTATTTCTGCATGATTTAATGTAAATCCCCAGATACAACGATGTTTAATAGCATCTTAGCCAATAAATGTGGTTACAATTAAAATTAAAGTTATTCCTACTATCTCAGTAATCTTTAGGTCCACCATCATTCAAAACTGTCATTCTACTGTCCACTTTCTGTCTCCAACTGCTCAACAACAGCCACAAAGACAGCTTACGCAGCAAAGCTATGCTTGTGCAATAAGGTAAAAAGTACAACACAGAACAAAGATCAAGAATAGTGTCTTGCTTATAATATAATAATATTATATTATACATATATATACTATATTATATATACACAGAATAATTCTGGGTTTCAAAAAATTTAAATTAGCAATGAATTGAAAGAGTGGGGAATCTTTACACTGAATGATACTCCTATGAGTTTCTAAAGGTTTACATTCTGTCCTCCATGAAGTAGGAACTCTGTTGCTGAAAACAAGATTATTTATAAAATGGTACGTATTTTGACACTATGAGTTACACGTGCCTTAAAAAAGTAAGTGCTCATCAATGAATGATAGCTTGCAACTCAATATTTTATGGCAAGTTAACGGGAGGGAAAGAAAATGCTACAAACACAAAGCCTTGATCACATCCTTTAAAACCCGCGACTTGCTAACAGCTGTATCACTACCAGAGTAATTCCATGAGGGAAATGAACTTTTTGTGATTTGATGCCAATATTCTTAACATTATAAATCCTCAAGTAACATTAAATGCATCTTCAAGATGCATTTAAAAAGTTGCACTATAATATTTTCACCTTTCTTAATGTTTTCACCAAACTTTGCACGCAAAGTGTCAACCCATCGCACTGTTTTGTAACACAAATTGTTTTCAATTCCTCTAATGCCCTGCACTTTTCCAAAACCATTACAGAATTATAAAATGTCTTTTCTCCCCCCTTTTTTTTTTTCACTTCAAAACTATTGTTCAAGACAAGATTATGCTCTACTACATACTTGGCATCTTTCAGCTGTCCAAAACTAAAGCATTATTTCAAATCCAGTATTTCCACACTGATGTGGAAACTGTTCTGAACTCGAGAAAGTAGGGTATAAACTGATGTTACTACTTCCCAGTAGTAAAAATCTGGGAGCGGGAAATTATTCATCTCCCTGAACAATCGACTACAGCCACTTGCTAATGAGTTTACTAGAAACATGTTATGGAAATGAGCACATTCGGATGGTATATAAGGATGACTTCACAATTAATTAATGCACAGCAAGCCAATTTTTTAGCAAATTTATCACAGGTAAATGTGTCACCTTTTGTGAGCAAAAGGAACTTCAGAAGTGACAGAGCACAGAAAGCTGTGCGTATTATCTGTTAAAAGAAGTGAGATGAGCTGGGTAGGAAACACCAACAGTGCAACACACACTGAGCTTCATATAAATCAGTGAAGTTCCCACTGAGAGCTGATGTGGATTTTAGACAACTGTGTTGTGGCAGAACCATGCTGATATGCACCCCAGACCACTAAAGGATACATTCCACTTACAACCTAAGCCAATTAAACTAAGACTGCCTACAGCTAAGACTATGAAATGAAGACTGCCATGAAAGCAAACAGGTAAATGGCCACTCTCTCTTAAGCCCCAACACACAATCAGTGTTAAAAACAAAACTCTCAAAACCAAACAGAGACAAAAGACAAAAATAATTCAAACATATTTCATAATAATCCTTGCTCTAAAAGTATTTGTGAAGTAGTGGTAAAATAAGAAAGATAAATGCATAATTTTGTATTTGACACTGCTGAAATTTAAAGGTGGTTTCTTAATTCTCCCTCTAAGCATGCAAATGTTCCAAGGAACATTCACTGCTTCTAAGAGAAGGAGATAACAGCTGAAATAGCTGGCCAATTATAAGCAGAAATCAAGAGGAGTGTCTGCATGGTAAAATAAACCATGTATTTCATCAGTCACACAGCTGACCAATTGCTGTTTTAAGAACTTGCACATAACCCTGTGCCTCCATCACTGATTTTCTGTGTGATGCTGAAAGGCCACTTTTTACAGGTACTCCCCAATTGCTACAAGTGGACACCATGTCACATGGCCAGACTTTCAGAAACACTGAGCATATTTTTGAAAATGTTTTCATTTGTCAGGAAACTCAGCAATACTGCAAGTATGAAAAAAATTGGGTCACAGATATTTGAGATTTGGCAAAGTTGCCACTGACTTAAAATCTTAACAAAACATGATGTTCTGATATGAGTCTTGAACACAGCAGCTCTATGAACTGCCCCGTGTCAGGAAACAACCATTTACAGCAAAGGAAGTGACTTTAGACCTTTCCACAATGGCCTTCATCAGAGTCTGCAGTAGGAGATGGCTGTCTCGATTTATGTAGGATCTTGACTGATCTTACTCATTCCTGATCATCTCTGGGATATTCACTACTTCAGTCTGAGTATTAAATTAAAATTCATTTTAATCAATAAAAAGTTTAGACTTTCTAATACTTATCCTAGGGAAAAAATCTCACAAACGGAAGCACACACACAAAAAAAAAACAACCCTTCTTCTAAAGGGAGAACTGCAGGACAAAGTGATCACAACAATTTCTTGATCAAGGTTACAGAATCATTCATGCTTCAAACCTGTCTTTGTATGGTAATATAATGCAAATAGATTCTTTACCTCTACTGGAACAAAAAACTTTACATACCAATAGAATTGTAAGAAAAAATACCAAATGAACTGAGGTGTTCATAGTGATTCATTTGGTGAATCACAGAACAGTTGGGGTTGGAAAGGAACTAAAGATCATCAAGTTTCAAAACCCCTGCTATGGCAGGAACACCTCACACTAGACCATGTCACCCAAGGCTCTGTCCAACCTGGCCATGACCATTACCAGGGATGGAGCATTTATCACTTCTCTGAAAAGCCAGCTCCAGTGCCTTACCACCCTCACAGTGAAGAACTTCCTTATATCTAATCTGAACTTCCCCAGGTTTAGCCTGAACCCATTACTTCTTGTCCTATCTCTACAGTCCCTGATGATGAGACCCTCTCCGGCATCCTTGTAGGCCCCATTCAGATATTGAAAGGCTGCTATGATGCCTGGTTGAGCTTCTATGCAGAATGAAAAGAAAAATTCTAAAAGATTTCCACCCTCTCACACACACACACCAGTGTTATTTCATTAACTGTGACAGCTCAATGGTGATAATACTTAAGGACATCAGAACAACACCAGAGGGAGAATCTGCAATACATGGACTTGGTCATCAATCCAAAACAGCATCATTCTATTGGTATCCTCCTCTTTGAGCCAATTGAGGGCCTAAACAAGAGTGGAGATGATCCCTTCCAAGACAGTGTGAAAATTAAAATGAAATTAGAAAAACAACCTACCCAGTGACTCTTTGGGGCAGTTCTGTCTCTAGATTAACATATTGCAACAAAAATCCCAAGAAAGTTTTCCTCTTTTGACAAGGCTAACTGAAGACATTTTAGCTTCTCTAAAGCTTTTTAGAGAAATGCCTCCTACAATGACTTTATATAATGTGCATGGAGAAGTCAGAGGGAAAAAGCTCCAGAAAACTTAAAGTAATTAAACCTCCTCAAGTCTTCCTTATAAAAACATTTGGAACTGGCAGTTTCTTAAACTTGGTCTTTAGATTCCTGATCCACAGATGTTTTGCAACAAGCTGTTGACAATATTCAAGTTCCTGCTGAAACCAAAGATGTTGAAGTTTGAAAAAAAAATAAAATGTTGTCAAGGCTGTCTAGAACATTACCTTCCAATCTCAAGTTTTATACTCTTCTTTAGCCAGAATAAACATGTCTTCAACCAACCAATTCAAATATCAAATATGACCACAAAATCATTTTATGTGGCTGTCATTTGCGTCACAATTATAAAAGTGAGTACTTAAGTATTAGGAATATCTGCATACCACTCTTATGCATCCTTAAAGTAAGTGTTAACTAAAGACACAATATTTTTATCCTCAGGATATTCTTATCAACCTGAAGGCTCAAAGGATTGGTTTCTAATATGAAATAATGCAGACAAACTGGTCTGCCTGTGAGACCTAGCACAAAGGTTCAAACAGAATTTTAGGCTACTGTATAAGCCGACAGAGGCATAGACAGGACAACAACTTCTATAAAATCTTACACTTTAGAAACGCGATATCTAAAACACAAAGCCCCAGAAAATTTAAGCTAGGCATTAGTTTGAATTAATTTAAATCAAGGAAAAAAAAAAAATCAAATAGAGATGATCAAGAAAAGTTTAATGGGAGATTCCAGTTTCTGACCTTCTTGGAATACAGTACACTTACCAGAAATTTATATGCAAAAAGATGGAAAGAAATGCCAGAAATGAGTCAATAATGAAACTCTAAAATTGTGGAAAACTCTACAGTTTTGCAATGCTGGATATTTAAAAAATCCAGAGCAATTTATGAAGAAAAAAAAAAAGGTACATAATTGGCAATCTGTGAATTTAAACACAAAAGAGGGGGATTCACAAAGTTTGAGCAGAAAGACATTTTTAGCTGGCAAGCACTTCTTACTGGCTATTCTTCCTTTATCTTGCTCACGAGACCTCTTTTGGATAAAAATACATTTGTTAACCATTATTATGAAGAAAATAAGGCAACAGTAAGATAGCGTGTTTGTACTCTTCGAAAAACAAATCCTGCATATTAATATACTCATGAAATTTTTTATTATTTGCAAATTCCATTCTCGTTTATAAGCAGTTTATTTTGATAAATAGGTTGATTACAACTAACTTGGCAACGACTTTTAGATGAGAACTTTCTGTCATGAGGAACTTCAATGAATTCATGTGCATATCTGAGAAGAGTGAGCACATTACGAAATCCCAAGATACAACATGAAGTATAAAACAATTTTTAAAATTAGAATGTAGACAAAGAAATGCCAAAATTAGAACATGAACAAATACCTATGAGAAAACTGATTTGTCCACTGCTTGAAAACACAATACTTCAAATTCCATTCAAAATCCTGAAAACCCATGAACGCTTATTGTAATCTTCACAATTAATTTGGAGTTCCTCCATGAAGAAATCAGCCAACCAGATGTGAATTCAACAGAGTATGTTCCTTTCAAAGCCCAGAAACAAAGCAAAACAAACAAACAAAAAAAAACAAAACAAAACAAAAAAAACCACCCTCTTTCAACTTTACTCAGAGACTCAAGTTTTCTACTTTTTACTGTTAGGTTACAAACTGATAACAAAAGTTGTTATAGATTAGTAACCCTTACCAACACACACTGCTGTTTGCAAAGAACTTTTATACTCTCTTCAGGGTGGAACTGACTAATTTCAGCTCAAGAGTGACCATGCGACCCCAATTCTAGAAAGCTTGCCCAAGTCTGACCATTGGAAAGTGAACACTGTGGGAATAGTCTCACTGGGATTGAGCTCATAGTTGAAGCTGACAAACTCAATGAGACTTCAGCTGTCAGTGCAGAAGCCATAGAGATAATTCCTGTGTTGCATTCTCCACTGCTCCAGATCTTGAAACACAATGCACTGACTTCCCAGCAGATTCTAAGAAAATCAGCCACAAGTCAGTTTTACTTCTCCACACAGGCAGGGAAGTGCAGTACTGTTTCCTAAAGCAGGCTAGCAGAGAAACTGGAAAGTAGTATCTGCACAGCAGAACTTCATCAAGGCCACTGTTAATCTGCAACTCAGATGCTCAAAGCATGGACAGCTCTGTATTGCCAGTTTGCTTCCCTAGGAAGCACAGCACAGGTCTTGCCATACTAAGAAATGTGTATGCAGATAGAGAGATACGTACCCTTTTTATAAATCCGAGGTAGCATTATTATGTTTTATTGAATATAAATCCGGTTTTAACAGTTGTATTGTTAACTACTACAAGAAACTGTCCAAACATTCATTCTTCTACTGTTTCTTTCCTCTTGCAAGAAGTATATCATATGGAGCATTCCACATTATTTGCATTTCATCATTTTAAACTTGCACCTAAATTGCCTTTCCACAATTCTGGTCCTAAAGAAAATGCCCTACTTCTTACCACCAATCACTGAAAGCTCCACAGAGCAGTAGTTCTGGGTTAAACTTCTAAGAAATGAAATGCATATAGAACACAAAGGAAAAAGAATCTCAGCTTCACAGAATCTAGCTAGTCCAACTCCATTTATAGCAACCTGAATTAGAATCTTCTCTGTTGAGAAGAAAGTGTAAACAGGACAAAACCCCTGAAGATGCAAATGTGGCCGTTTCACCACATTTGTTTTAAAGAATGCAGAACATAACCGGCATGCCTTCTTTTTCAGGTCCCCAGCACAGTTCAAATCTACAGTTTCACTACTGTCCACATTTCCATTATTCAAACTACAATTTTGGAATGTCATCTAGTCATCGGCGATTCAAATAGCTCAGTGTAGCATAAAGCTGACAACAGGATTCATGGCAGCCCAGCAAGCACATGGTAAGTCTTCAAGTTCACACACCAGGAGAAAGAGCAAGAATATCCTAGTATCCGGAGTTCAAAAAAGTCAAGTGACCCCAGAAACAAACACTTTCCCTGTCACAACCCCAATCTCTGTTAGACAACAGAGGAAAGCAGACCAGCCTGAAAGAAGCAGCATTCCAACAGGGTCCAATTTCCCCAAATTGCCCAACTATGCCACCTCCCATCTTCTCAAGTGATCCTAGACATACCACTGCAAAGTCCTCTGGGCACAAGGCCTGAAAACAACAGCCTTTCCCAAGAATATTCTTCTCTTTTAATACTGAGAAAATGTCTATAGAAAAGTAATCTCACAAACCATGCATAGTTTAAAGTCTGCCAGAGAGGTTAAAGCCATGTTATGCCTTCTCCAATGAAATGTCTTCAGCACTCTACAGGAGATAGCCCACAGATGAATACTGGAAAACTGGCAGTGATGGGAAAGTTTCCTGTTAAGATGTAGAAAACACCAAACAGCCAGAAGAGTTGAAAAGACAACAGAGATTATTCTCTTTGCTCTGGAATTTCTCCTGAAGGAGCAATCAGGGAGAGCTGAGCTTGCAAGTGTCTCTGAAACACATACCTACCCTGTGTGTACTGATGAAGAAAGTTAATTTTACTGAGCACAGTACCAATAATACATAGGCAAACATTGAAAAGGACAGCAAACTAAAGAGCTATTTTTTCCCAAGCAGTTATTTTCCACATTATTCATCTACAAAAACCTCAAAATGGAGTATGTTTGCTCAGGTTATAAAAATCATTTAGGTAAGTGCAACGGAAATTCACTCGGGAAGATTCTCAATGGGCTGCTGAAGGTTTAACAGACATTACTAAAGCATAAAACCATCAAGATGCATTTTTGTACTGATTAAACACATAGAATCATAGAATCATAGAATAGTAAGGGTTGGAAAGGACCTCAAGATCATCGAGTTCCAACCCCCCTGCCATGCTGCCATGGGCAGGGACACCTCCCACTAAACCATGCCATCCAAGGCTATGTCCAACCCCACCTTGAACGCCGCCAGGGATGAAGCATTCACAACTTCCTTGGGCAACCCATTCCAGGGCCTCACCACACTCACAGTAACGAATTTCTTCCTCAGATCCAATCTAAACCTCCCCTGTTTAAGTTTAAACCCATTACCCCTTGTCCTCTCACCACAGTCCCTAATGAAGAGTCCCTCCCCAGCATCCCTAGAGGCCCCCTTCAGATACTGGAAGGCTGCTATGAGGTCTCCACGCAGCCTTCTCTTCTCCAGCCTGAACAGCCCCAATTTTCTCAGCCTATCTTCATACAAGAGGTGCTCCAGTCCCCTGATCATCTTCGTGGCCCTCCTCTGCACTTGTTCTAACACTTCCATGTCCTTTTTATGTTGAGGACACCAGAACTGCACGCAATACTCCAAGTGAGGTCTCACAAGAGCAGAGTAGAGGGGCAGGATCACCTCCCTCGACCTGCTGGTTACTCTCCTTTTGATGCAGCCCAGGATACGGTTGGCCTTCTGGGCTGCAAGCGCACACTGTTTACTAAACTCTGCATTTTTCAAGTTCAGCAAATATAAATGAAAAAGCAACTTCCTCTTTTAGTACCAAGAAAAAGACATTTATAAATGCAAAAATTACACTACACTCTAAATTCTGTAAATCAATTATTGGTCAGTCAAACCCAGAAGTTTAATGGCAACCATTCATTGCTACAGTGAAATCTCTATTCATTAGCTTTAAGAGTCTTCAGCGCATAAAAAAATCTTCTGTGCTTCTATCAGTACTGAAGCACACACCACCAGCTATGCTGTTCAGTGGTCCTCAGGGTTGTGAAGTGAAAAAAACAACCTCAAACCCAACAGAGAGAAAGGAAAAATTGGGACTCTGTCAAGAAGTACAAAGAAAAACAGCACACCTTATCAAGTGAGAATTCATAACAGTGGAGTAGAAAGCTCAAAGAAGCCAAATAGCTTGCACCTTTAGCCATCTGTCCTTTCTCTAGGAGCTGCTGCTGACTGAAGCAAGGCTGTTCTCAAAAGGACAGCAACTTGGCAGGACACTCTCATGGGTTTCCAAACTCCAAAAGAGAGAAGCCAAGATGAACTGCTCTAAAATTTTCAAATACATCATGGAATCGATAACTGAACTAGGTGTAAGAGTATAACACAGTGGGGTTTTGGCCAAGAGTGATAGTTTTGTTTAGCTCTATAAACTTATATGGATGGAGATGGCCAGTACCAAAGTTTTGCCACTTGTTCTTGCTGGATTCCCCGAGGTTGCTGCTGGTACTTTCCTCCAGCCTGCACAAGCTCATCTGAATGGCATTCGCCCTTCAGTGCATCAAACTGCACCCCAAGTTTGACATCATCTGCAAATCTGACTGCACCGCAGTCTGCCTCCTCCAGACACGCGTTTTTTTACACTTTTGATGAGGGATACAACATACACCTTTCTTCAGTTAACAGGGATCTTCCTTGACAAGTTTCAGCATCAAAAGTAGAGACACATGGTAAAATTCAGTAAATCATATTTTTTCTAGGTTTTACCATGCACAGTAATGTCAGAATTTTAAAAGCATAGTTCTGATGTTTGTCTATGTATCTTTAGTTTCTTCTCTTTCAGGACAAATAATTGGGTTATACTCATAAAACAAATAAATTGAAAACAAAAGTTGAAATTAAGCACCATACATTCCTCTCTGACAAAAAAAGCACACAGCATAAGCAGTTGCATAAGCAGCACAGAGACAAATAGGCAGTGTGATACTAGAGACTACATTCCAAACCTTGAAGTTTCGTTTGTTTCATGAAGAACTTCATGATATAAGGAACATTTAATCTTACAAGCAATATATATGCTTAAAATTATGCCACTAGCTTGAATATGTTAATATGACTGCCTCAGCGCAAATCACTAGTCTGTACAAGATAAAGTACCGTAAACATTTAAACAGAGATGTTATTTCAAATTAGCAGAGTGCATTTAGCAGCAGCCACTCTTGCCTGAAACTGATACAATACAAAAAGGACAAATGGGCTTTTCTACATAATCATAACACTTAAAAAAAGCCCTCCAGTATTAGCATTAATAAGGGTTAGTAAGATTCTGGATTTAAGAGGCAGACATAAGCAAAATTACACATACAGAGATGTATTCTCATCTCCTAAATTTGTCAACTAAACGGAAAGCTTTAAGGTCCCTTCCAACCCTAACCGTTCTATAATCCTGTGACTCTAACATGATTCAAAAAGCAATGTTCTTGATGGCAGAACTGAAATTCACATATTCACAACAGCATAAAGATATTAACCAGCTGTGAAGAGAAAAGTATTTAGTCTTCATTAAAGACTGAAAAGTTTAACTATGTAGTTAAGTACAGCGTGCACAAGAATTTAAGGTGCCTAAACGTAGCCTGTGAGTATTCTTAGGACAGAAGAATATGCATCTACTGCCTGCATTTTTGTAAAAGAAATAGAGGCCTGAAAATATAACTTCAGACAACCTTAGATTGCCTCTAACTAAAACCAGGTGGTAACTCACAAAGGCTGATCATTTCTACGTTATTTAAACACACATAAGCACAGAGAGATTGAATTCAGCTTTATAAGCAAAAGTTTCTTTACCACACAGATTCTTGTATACTTTTAGCCCACAGAACTGATACCAAACTTCAAGAAACCATCCAACTGAACTAACTCAATATCATAGCTTACCAATGCTTTTGTACTGCCCAACAGAAATGCTAACTGTTTTGTACTTCACACTTACCTACACATGACAAGCTACTGGTTTGGCACATGCATTAGATATACACACCTTTAAGCTCACTTACTGTTGCCAACCTTAATGAGGAAAAGTCTTGTGGATTTTTAAGGTTTTTCTAGCTGGTGATGGTAGGCTTTTCTGTTTTGTTCCATTTTTAACTTGTAGTATCATGCTGCCATAACTTCCCCTCCCCCTACAGAAAAACTTCCCTTATCACGGTTATTATCAATATTAAAAAAGACATTTAGCTTTAGTCACAAAGGGGTGGACCCAGTATCTTCTTTAGGAAATTAATGACAACCTAAGTAGGGGAAGCTATCTAATGAGGAGCATAGGAAGCTGCTCAGAGGAGTTGCTTCCTTGAGACACAAAGTGTCAAACAGCTCAATTAGAGAATTAAAGGCTAACTGATAAGGGCATTCAGGGAGCTCAGAGAAAGTCCACAGCTCTTGAAAAAGGAAACTGATATGCTATACTAACTGAGCACCCTGTAAACAACTGGGAACATTAAGCCCTAACTGCACATCTCTGCACTCACTACTATGTGCTTTTTATTCAGCATATGCATGCCTTGCTTTCCAGAGAAACATGTTGTACACGTCAGTAAGTGGTATGTTACTCCATGCGGCAAAATGCAGGAAAGACATTGTAAAAGCAACCTGAGTTTGAGGCTATCAAATATAACTGTACAACACTGAACAGAGAGATTTGTCAAGCCTGAGAACTGGAATTATTTTACTCATTAAATATTACCCTTCCTGGGTAAATTGCATCCTGGGTTTCTTTGGATAACATAAGGATAATGGAACTGGAAGAACAATCTAATGGCCAGGACAGCAGAATTATGACAGATAGTGCCAAGTACCCACCTCTTTCCTTTCATGGCTAGAATGTTCTGTATGACAATATCCTCCAACCACCACATTCCTTCACTTACTACAGCTCTGTATTTGGCATTTGTGGAATTATGAGAATCAGCTGATGACTAACCCAAGTTTCATTATTGCATTCCTTGCTCCTTTTCTAAACTTCAGAAAAGAAAGAGCCACAACACCTTGGTTTGTATTTTAGGTTGGTGTTTTAATTCCATCTAGTTTTATATGAAATTGTTTCTTTGTCTGCTATCCCACACTGCTATATTGACTACTAGAAAAATTAAAGTGGTCACTCTGCTCCTTACATACTTATTTCTTATATTACAGAAGGATTTGAACAGTGAAGGCCATCCTTAATGGTAAGCGTACAAGAGCTACACTCCCACCCATCCTCAGAACCAAAGTCATTGAGATCTAACAACTTCTGTAGAAAAGATATACACAGAAGAAATGCTAGCATAATGAAAATTAAAATTATTTTAGTGAAGTGAAACACACTGGATTTCAAAACAAACAAAACACAAAACCAAAACAAAACTAATATATTCAGAAATAAAAGCTGGTAAACATTTGTTAGCTTTGGATCAAAATCAAGCAGCAGCGGTGGCTTATCCAAGCTTTTACTTCACTAGTTACACCTCCAGGCGTAAGAACATCACCATCACACACAAAGTACAAAAAGTTTCCATTTTGGATACAAACTTTTGGAAAACCAAATAATAAAATCCTGTATCAGCTAGAAACATAAGAACAGTCATTTTTAACAATGAGAGAGTATTCTCAAAAAGTTAGTCAGTGGTATTTATCTGATGTATCGTACAGTCACACTGATTCTAAAGTCATTTCCTGCAGACACAGTTACAAAGGCAGTTTCTCCTCCAACACATACAATTTCTAGAAAACAAAACAAAGCTTCCTCCACCTATAACCTAAGAAGAAGCACAACAGAATTATTAGTAACAGCTATATTTGCCTCAGAATTACCTGTTTTACCTACGATCATTTGCACGGCTTAACAAAGAAAGTATCACATGCATCTCTATGAAGGTATACTTTTTTGGCAATGGTGCCAAGTGAGGACCTTGAATTAGATAGGTATGCAACAGCCACGCTGGTTAGCATTGTTTTTAATAACAACTGTTCTCAGTGTGAAAGAGGCAGCTGAAAAATACTTGTTAGCAGAAGTCTGGTTGAGCAAGATAATCTTTTAAAAATAATTCTTCTGCTACTAGTGAGCAGACTTTGGCCTCTTCAGGAGCCTGCTCAGTAAGGTTCCATGGGATACAGCCCTAGAGGGCAGGGGGCCCAAGACTGTTGGTTGATACTCAAGGATTGCCTGCTCCAAGCTCAGGGGTGTTGCATCCCAACTAAAAGGAAGTGCTGCAGGAGGGCCAGGAGACCTCCTTGGATGGATAAGGAGCTGCTGAGGAAACTTCAAGAGAAAAAAAGAGGTTTATAAAAGGTGGAAGCAAGGTCAGGCAGCCTGGGAAGAATACAGGGATGCTGTCCGGGAAGCTAGGGACCAGGTTAGGGAAGCTAAGGCCCACTTAGAATTAAACTTGGCTCGGGATGTGAAAGATAACAGGAAGGGATTTTATAGGTACACTTCAAATAAAAGACAGACAAGGGACAACGAGGTCCCTTCTCCAGAAGCCATCAGGAGAACTGGCTACCCTAGATCTGGAGAAGGCTGAGGTTCTTAATGACTTCTTTGCCTCAGTCTTCACCACCAAATGCTCTGACCACACCACCCAAGTCTTGGAAGGCAGACGCGGGCACGGTGAGGGTGGGGACCCTGGGCCCACTGTGGGGGAGGATCTTGTTCGGGACCACCTTAGGAACCTGAATGTATACAAGTCAATGGGACCGGATGAAATCCATCCACGGGTCCTGAAGGAGCTAGCAAATGAAGTTGCTAAGCCACTGTCCATCATATTTGAAAAAACATGGCAGTCGGGTGAAGTTCCTGATGACTGGAAAAAGGGAAATATAACCCCCATTTTCAAGAAGGGGAAAATGGATGACCCAGGGAATTACAGACCAGTCAGTCTCACCTCTGTGCCTGGCAAAATCTTGGAGCGGATTCTCCTGGAAGGCATGCTGAGGCACATGAAAACCAACAGGGTGCTTGGTGACAGCCAGTATGGCTTCACTAAGGGGAAATCCTGCCTGACCAATCTGGTGACCTTCTATGAAGGGGCTACGGAACTTGATGGACAGGGGCAGAGCAGTTGATGTCATCTACCTGGGCTTGTGCAAAGCCTTTGACACTGTCTCACATGACATCCTTCTCTCTAAGTTGGAGAGACATCAATTTGATAGGTGGACCACTCGGTGGATAAAGAACTGGCTGGATGGCTGCAGGCAAACAGTAGTGCTCAATGGCTCAATGTCCAGCTGGAGACCAGCAATGAGTGGTGCCCCTCAGGGATCGGTGTTGGGACCGGTCTTGTTCAACATCTTTGTTGGTGACATGGACAGTGGGATTGAGTGCGCCCTCAGCAAGTCTGCCAATGACACCAAGCTGTGTGGTTTGGTTGATACGTTGGAGGGAAGGAATGCCATCCAGAGGGACCCTGACATGCTTGTGAGGTGGGCTCATGCTAACCTGATGAAGTTTAACCATGACAAGTGCAAGGTCCTACACCTGGGTCGGAGCAATCCCAGGCACAGCTACAGGTTGGGCAGAGAAGAGGTTCAGAGCAGCCCTGCGGAGAAGGGCTATGGGGTGTTGGTTGATGAGAAACTTAACATGAGCCAGCAGAGGTGAGCTTGCAGCCCACAAAGCCAACTGTATCCTGGGTTGCATCAAAAGGAGTGTGACCAGGAGGCCGAAGGAGGTCATCCTGACCCTCTACTCTGCTCTTGTGAGGCCTCACTTGGAGTATTGTGTGCAGTTCTGCAAATCCTTCAACTAAAGAGAATGCTTCCTACGTAAAAACAGAACCAAAAGATTATCTTGGTGAAAAGAAGGAATTTTTTATTCTCATACATACATCACAGGATCTTACAATTACTTCGTCTAATTCAAAAAATGCTTCTCTGGTCATTCAACATTGCTTCCAATTTTTGCCTTCAGACCTGCCAATATAACTTTTGTTACACAAAAGACAACAATATACCAGGTTGCAGAAGATAAGGTGATACATGACATATTTTCAAATGTTTCAAGTAATATTTTTCTGTAAAACATTCAAGAAACAAAGTGAATTGATAGAACAGGTACACAATCTGTAATTTCAAGCAACTTGGCTACTTCTCATTCCTATTTCAAATCTGAGTAGCAGTTCAGTGCCACCTTACAAAACAAAAGCCCAGCCAGTGTGTTGCAATGGAAAAACATGCCCTAATAAATGCTTCCTTCCAACAATTAGTGATTATGCTCTGGACTTCTTGCATATGCACAGAAGTTACAATCTTTTCAAATTTTGTCCTCTTGAGCCATTACTACAAAGAAATTCTTTAAAAACCTCATTGAATTCTTCACCTCCACAATCAGCCCATGGGAATAGCTATCAGAACACAGCTGTGCACTACGCAGACCTAATGGAGGGGTCTGCATTCACAAGTAACTTGTTCTACCGACTGCCCCTGCTCAACATGAGCAGAAAGGTCTCTTTGCACTGTATCACAGCTTTCCAATATAAAATCTGCACACTTTCTCCAACTTCAAACAGCTACTCCTGAAGACAAAATGATCCAAATATTCAGATGATACACACACCTCCACAGACCTTTCACCTACCTTGCCATTCTAGTAATCATTCCCAAATTTCCTGTCTCTGTAGTTCCAGGCAACAGTGGAACTACTCGTTTGCGTTTTATCTCCACAATGCTAACAGATCTTAGTATTTTTTTGAGCACTATTGCTTATCAAGCCAGAGATCTTCAACTCTGTTCTCCAAACTGTTGCTCAGATGTCTTCTAAATTTGTAAATCCTTCATCCCTGGTGGCGTTCAAGGTGGGGTTGGACATAGCCTTGGATGGCATGGTTTAGTGGGAGGTGTCCCTGCCCATGGCAGGGGGGTTGGAACTCGATGATCTTGAGGTCCTTTCCAACCCTAACTATTCTATGATTCTACGATTCTATGATTTAATTCCTAACAAAGTATAGCTTCTGCACAGTTCAAATTACTTCCTTCAATATGCATGCTTTTGCATTCATCAGCACTGAATTTCATCTGCCACCCTGCTATTCCTCTAACTAATTGGCTCCCCCAAAATTCCCTCAAGGGTTTTCTCTGATCCTAAGTAAGTAAGTAACTCTAGTATGTGCAATTTTGCTAATCCTATTTCTGACATTTATTGCATATAAATATTCTCATCTCTAAAAGAGAACACCCCTGCTGTGGTGAATACTTACAGCAACCTCATGTTTTCTTTCAGCTCTCTTGGTCAACTACCTATTCCTCACTGGCCCTTGCCTTGTAATTTTCCCAACCTATTTTGAAGGAGTTTGGCAAAGGACTTGGAATCTTCAAACGGACGATGTAAGTGACTTCGGCTGTATCCACTGCTTGGTTTATGCATTCAGAGAATATTAATAGATTAGTGAGGCACAGTTTTCCTCTGTGAAATCAAGAGGATTCTGTTCTGTATTTTTTTCAGCTAGTTTTTTAAAACTCTGTATTTTAATTAGCAGTCCAATTACAAAATTAAACAACTTCCAAGAGTGTAACTGAAGTTACTCTTCAAATTCTCAAATACTTCAGCCTCCCTCCCCCTTTTTATTTTATTTCACACAAGTATTAAAATAATACCCCTTGTGTTTGTCAGTCAAAAGTGAAGAGAATGTCAGTTCCTGGAAAAGGAAGAGCATGTCAGCAGGATACATCCTTCTGCCGGCGTACGTTGTTTCTGGAGTTTCCCTAAATAACTTCAGAACCGACAAAAAGAACAAGAAAAAAAAAACACCCCACCAACAACCATGCTTAGGATGAGGTGACTGGCATGGAAGGATTACTGAAATGGAATGCAGGAGACAGGAATGAATCCCTTATCCAATGTGTCATACACTCCAGGTCACAAGATAAAGGGGGATCAGCTGTATGGACTGAGCAGTCTCTCTATCTGCACTACAGCTGGACCCAGTTCTGAATGTGCACTCAAACATGAACAGATTCACAAGGCACAGCTGTCTTTCGTGTAACCATTAACCTTTTTTTATTCTGTATCTTGTTCATCTTGCTTTAAAAAAAAAAACATAAAAATCTGCTCCTTAATTAGCTGTTCTGATATCTTCTCCCATCCTCTCAGTGCCCACACTTGAAAGTTGATTCTACTTTCAGTTTTATTAATACAAAAGGAATGCACTAGACAGTCTCGAAAAAGTAAAAAAAAAAAAAACCAAACAAAAAAAAAAAAAACCACAAAACCAAACAAAATAAAAAGTGTTCATTTCAGTCTCCAGAGTTCTATTCACCTGTGCAATTAAGGCCCAACACAGAGTACTTACTAAATCACTCAGTTTGTTTTTATGTAGTAATGATGTCTTTCCTGCAGGATTTTTTGTTCTTAATTACTAGAAATATGTAAGCAGTAACTGTATTACTAAAAGTATGTAAGCAGCTAGTATGCATAACCATAAATTTTACTGTGTAATGAAAACATTGCTACTCACTTAAATAAAAGACATGAGTACTTAATTTACCATCAGCAAAGTACAGCTATGAACTGCAATGAATTCCAACTGCAATGCATCATCAGTGAAACAGTGCAAAAAACCCTCTCAAGATGAAAAGAAAAATAATCAGTACTGCCTTTCACATGAAAGGTTTTAAGAGCAGCAGAAAACCTGAAATTAATTTTAAAAACTTAACTACAACATGACCAAATATTGCAACTCTAAGTAGCATATAGTGCAGTAATGGTAACATGTAAAATACCGAATTTCACAACAACACATAAACAAAGCAACTCTCCTGATTATCATCACACCAGCCTCTTACACTAAGATGTTAACCTGTAGTTTCAGAAATACTGGATTCTCTAGTTTTAAAATGAGGTTACTAAGTTGTAATATAATGCTTCTGGTCAAAAGTTTTTTCTGGAAAATGCTGTAAATGAAAGGAGTCTTGGCAGGTCAGTATCTCAGTAGAACGTGCAATTCTACATGTCATTGCCTCTTGCTTATTCACTGAAACAACAGTTTTCATTACAAAACAAGTAAGAGAAACAAACATAGCCTCCTGCAGTTCCTGCTTCATGAGCAGCATTCACCTTTCCTTTATCGCAACACCCACTGCCAAGACCACGTCTCACTGTGAGACAGGAAAACAAAAGAATTAAAGAATTGCTAAGCTGAGCTCAGTTACCCTTAGTCACCAACTGATGATACTCCTATTTAGACATTTTTTTAAAGCTGTGTTTGAGTACTTCCCGGAAGCTCACGCTGCATTCCACATTACAGCTGGGACTGCATTATAACAACGAGAAGAGTTTAAAAAGTCAAGCAGTCTCTGTCAGATAAATACCTCCACACATAACTATCTGGTGAAGTCCCAGTCAGGTTTGCCTTGCAAACCTCACATGAAATAAAACACAGGAACAGGATAGATTTCAAAAAAAAACAGTTACATCAACTGTAGATTACCCATTAAGTTGCCTTTATCTATATCACATTCTTGTCTGGGGGTTGAGGAAGGAGGAGGGGAGGAAGAAGAGGCAGCGCATGTTTAAGTTTCACTCTCAGTTTCCTCATGGAACCTATTCCTCAAAATTACTGAAACTTGCACTGGAAGAGAGTCTCAGCCTTAAGTTCTCTAAGCACTCCTGTTCTATATTAAAAGAACCTTCCAGTACTAATAAATGGAGCACAAATATTTAGATCATTTCACTTTACTTTTCAATAACACTTTCTCAGGAGGGCACATTAAAAAGCCACATACTTTCAACTGGAGGGAGACCAGTTTAATTACATTCCATCTGTAAGACACAAAAACACATTTTCACAATTTGCATCTTTAAGGTATACAGATATCTTTCAAAGCAATTCCTATAAAACTTTAAACAGGCATTCTGTAAACACAAAACATACTGATACTAAAGATGAAAAGAGTGAGCAGTTAGTATTTTTAAGGGAGAAGCTTCCTCAACATAGTTACTTTAACGTAAAAAGCTCTTGCAACAGATTGCGTCACTTAAATATTGAGCATTTATTTCACGATATGTAAAAAGAGTAATTTAAAAAAAATCATACCATATAGGTAATAGATAATTGCAAAACATTACACCTTCATCTTTCACATTATTTCCTAAAGTTAAAAAATACTATATAAAATAATGTTGCATAACCAAAACAGACTCAGCCAGATTAAAACCTCACTCTCTTAAGAAATCAGAAGGCAAAATAAATATCACATTGTTACGCCCACTACGTTTCCCAAGGAGTTTTAAAAGTTAAAAAGAAAAGAAATATTTGCCTATTGGCCATTAACAGACATCTTTTATAGAAGAGGTTAAGAAAATAAGTAAGAAAGTGAAATAAATTACTGCTTGGGGGTTTCGATTCCTGAAAATAAAGTGATTATGTGATAAAGCATGTAAATTTATTTCTCCATCCTTTGCAACTGTAACTAGAGGTGATAGACTTGTGGTGAAGAGAAGGACCACTACATGTACCACAACCTCCCTTACCTCCAGGGGAAGGCATACAGTCTTTCCGGAACAGAATGTGAAAACATACTGAGTCTGATAGCTTCTTAAGTTTGCCATTGCTACCTTCATTGCATTTTCATCAGACAACCACATTCACCTACAAAATTCCTAACAAAATGCCATCTGCCAAGTAGTCAGAATTAGTTAACCTAAGAACAGCTATCTTGAGTTGATGAAGCACATATCCTGTTTTTAGATAAGACTGACGGCGGATATACAAAGAACTTCTAGGCCTTCAATAACTTCAGACAAAGAGTCTTGGCAAGCTAGAAGTGGTATCTTCTTCCGCCTTCTCCATGTTCCTAGGAACACTGCACATCAATTTAAAACAGTGGCTGTTGACTAACACCATAACCAACAGCACAGCAATAACTGAAACCAGCATACTGCACATCTGGGAAAAAGCTACAGAAATCAAGTGACTGGATACAGTAGTGAAAATAGCGCCACAATAAAATGCAAACAGCCTATCAATAACTTAGATATTAAGAAGGAAAATTGTATTTTTAAATTAGCTGCTTTCTTCTCCGCTTTGACTGATCTGTGCAATAGGCCACCAGTTACACCAAGATGTTGGAGACCTTCCAGCAATTAATAAATAGATCTCCTACATTACATGTTGATAACACTTTACTTTTTAAAATTTACTTATTCACAATAAGGTCTTTAAAAAAGGTATTTCTGGAATATGCACTTTGGTTTGTAACAGGTCACAACAGCAATTGCAGGAGTTGCTTGTTCCATGCAGGTGAAGGAAGCCTTCTGTTACTGAGGCCCAGACTGAGGAATGGCAGCCAGAACCGCTTTCAGATTAGAGTACCCTTAGGATACTGGGCAGGCAGAGCAAGGAGAGCTGGCAAACAATTCTGCACTGTCACTTGTAAGAAACCAACTACAAAGTTAATCATATGATGTGCGTGACCTACCTAGTCATTCAGTGAGCTACATGCTGGGATTCACTCTGCCCTTCTTACTTAGTAGTAGGGCCATTCTGCAATTCAGTGGTTGGGCTCCACCACCCCCAACCCCCTCCTTTTTTTCTAACATTTAAAAACAAACTGCAATGCAAGCATACCACTGTACTCCTAAATTACTGTTCTCAGATTCTCAGGTATTTTCACCTCATGGAGGAAAAGGGGGGGGGGGAGGAATCAGTACACGAAAACAAAAAATGAGATAAAGAAAAGTAAAACTGCCTGGGAGAGAAATTCTTGCCTGAATGACAAACTTTTCCTGTAAGGCAAATGACAGAATGAAACCAAAGAACATATTCATTCCTGTAATGCCAAGATATATGAAAAAAGACATTAAAAAAAATAAAAAATGAACAATTCACAATTGCAAACTAAATGTTTTTTCCATGACTGTTTGCATTTATCTAAGCTTAAGTAGACAGAAGAGTATTTACCTATGCAGTGGACAGAATATTAAACCATAAGATATTTAAAATACATTTCTGAATAAATCTGCAGATACTGTCTTCTTTGTAATTCTACTTCATGCTCCTGTTTCAGCTAACCCTTCAGATACATGGACACATTTGCATCAAAAATGCAAATGATACCAAGTGGGCTGGGGAGGGAGCAGTTGATAAACTAGCAAATAGAACTGTTCATCTAGAAGACCCACTCAGCTTGTAGAGATAGACTGGGTCAGTAACCTCAACATGATCAATAAAGGCAAATGCAAAGTCCTGTCCCTGTGTGACTCCATGCCTCACTGAGAAAATACTTTCTGGGGTCAACAGAATAATTCCGTCTTGTTCTGTACAAGTTCTTTCCAGACTACAGAAACTGCCGTGTCACTTTTTATGCAAAACAAATATTACTTATTTGCTATGCTATGGGAAATTGCAAGTTGCAGAGCAACCTTGTATATGTTTTTACACAGCTAAGCTACTTAAAAATACTTCAGATCTAACAACATACTACAACAATATGTGGACAAACTGTTTTCTCCAAAGACAGCTTTGCCATACAGTTCACAAACACACAAGCAACCCCTGACAAACCAGCTAAAGCTAAATGAATTGCAAGACAGATTTCCAATGTATAGCTTTTCCCCAACAAATCAGTAAAATTCCAAGGTTAAGTGTGCTACCATGAAATATGTCACCAAGTATTATACGAAAAGAACATGATGTCCAAAGGAAGAAAGTTTTGCAAATTTAAATACATTTACATCTGTACCAGGAACTATATCATCATTTTCTTTTACTCAGAATACCATCCACTGTTTTATCTAAACATCCACAATTGAAATACATAAGGATACATCAACTGAAACATTTTCAAAAGTTCCAATATGGAGAACCACTGCCTAACTACAGGTAAAAACTGAAATATGCATCAGTAACAGACGATGGGAAAAATGTTTGGCCAACAAATTAAGAATTAAGGTTAATATCAAAAGAAACCCAAGATACTTAAATGCAAATAAGTTCACTGTATTACAAACTCAAACTTTAAACCCGAATCACAGTGATTTCTACATTTTTTCCTTTACTTACCCATTGTAAGTACTGCATTGTACCTTGCAAGAAAGGGAAGAACATGGGAGATCTGCTATTTCTTTTTACTCCATATTGACTTCTCAACAGGGATTCTCTTCACACCAACAGTCCGTAACTCAGTAAAGTCACCTGTCACAAGGTGGGATGCAGCTTTAACTTAAATGTAATCTCACCACACAGTTCTTCCTTCTCATCACCAATCTCCGCATATGTATGACATGTAATATGGTGCTGATCACAGGAGATCATGGGGAAGTCACTTCTGCAGGTCTATAGGCCAGCCTCCCACTCAAAGCATGATAAACACTGAATTCAGACCAGATTGATCAGTCTGCCCTGAAAACCTGCAAGGATGGAGACCACATAGAGTTTCTTGGACAACTTATTCCAGTGCTTGATTTTCTTTATGGTAAAAGCTTTGACCTTATTTGGCTGGAACCTCTCTCATTTCAATTTACGCCTATTGCCTCTTGTTCTCCCATCATGTGCCACTGAGAAGAGCCTGGCTCAATCTTCTTGATAGCCTCCATTCAGGTATTGGAAGGCTGTTGTTAGGCTCCCCCTTCTCCAGGCTAAAGAAGACAGATTCCCACAGCCTCTCCTCATTGGGCAAGTGCTCTGGGACCTGACCACACCATCTTGATTGTCCTCCTCCAGAACAACTTCAGTTGACTGACATTCTTCTTGTATTGGAGGGACCCACAGTGGATCACAGAATCATAGAATGGCTAGAGTTGGAAAGGACTTTAATATCATATAGTTCCAACCCCATCCACAATCCACCTTGGGCAAGGATACCTCACACAAGACTATGTTGCCCAAGGCTATGTCCAGCCTGGCCTTGAACACTGCCAGGGATGGAACATTTTCCACTTCTTTGGGCAATCTGTTACAGTGCCTCACCACCCTCACAGTAAAGAATTTCTTCCTTGTATCTAACCTGAACTTCCCTTGTTAAAGTTTGAATCCGTTACCTCTTGTCCTATCACTACAGTCTCTGATGAAGAGTCCCTCCCCAGCATCCCTATAGGCCCCCTTCAGATACTGGAAGGCTGCTATGAGGTCTCCACGCAGCCTTCTCTTCTCCAGGCTGAAAAGCCCCAACTTTCTCACCCTGCCTTCATATGGGAGGTGCTCCAGTCCCCCCTGATCATCCTCGTAGCCCTCCTCTGGACTTGCTCCAACAACTCCATACCCTTCTTATGTTAAGGACACCAGAACTGCATGCAGTACTCTAAGTGAGGTCTCACAGAGCAGAAGGACAAGATCTCTGGAGAGTTCTGCTGGTTACTCTTCTTTGGGTGCAGCCCAGGACACAGTTGGCTTTCCGGGCTGCAAGTGCACACTGAAACCAGCTCATGTTCGGTTTCTCACTGACCAACACCCCCCAAGTCCTTCTCCGCAGGGCTTCTCTGAATCTCTTCTCTGCCCAACCTGTAGCAGTGCCTGGGATTGCTCTGACCCTGGCGTAGGACCTTGCACTTGTCATGGTTAAACTTCATCAGGTTGGCATCAGCCCACCTCACAAGCATGTCAAGCTCCCTCTGGATGGCACCCTTTCTAATGGATGAAGCATTTCAGATGGAATCTATCAAGTGCTGAGTAAACAACATTAACAACCACTTCCCTCGGTCCCCTACCTGTGGGCCTGGTAATTACAGCCTGGGATGCTGTTGGCCATCTTTGCCACCAAGGCACACTTCATGCTCATGTTTAGCTTGCTGTCTAGCAAGATCTCCAGGTCCTTTTCAGCAGAGATGTTCCCCAGCCAGTCTGTCTCCAACCTGAAAAACCACACATGGATCTTCCCTCCCAAGCACAAGGCTTTGCATTTTTGATTAATTTCACAGTACTTCCATTGGCTCACTCCCCCAACCTACACAAGTTCCACCAGAGAGCAGCCCTAGCCTTGAGTGTCTTGACCTACATTCTAGTACCAGATTCCCGTATCTGCTGGATGCCAGATTATCGTGGTTTCTTCATGTTACTGATGCTGACCAACTTCTACAGGTTACTCTAACAGAAAGGTTCTGAGATGTCAATTCATTTCAACGAAGACACAGTTTGGAGCACCAAGGGTCTGATATTTGAAATGAGGCTGTGAAAATACCCTTAGATTGTAAATATCTGATTAAATATATTCTTTAATGCCAGCACAAAAACAAGAAAAGGGACAAGATAATGTGTTCCCACATGTTTGCACTACATGCTACATAAAAATGTGCAAACAGAAATCATGACTAATTCCCATACAGCCTGCTACTCTACTTTACAAAACTAATGTTGATAGTGATATAAAGAGTAAATTATGACATCAAGAGTAATGAATAAATTTACTCTTCAAAGCAAAGGAGTAAATTATCACATGTTACTAGTTAAAATTGAAGTATTCATATTTTGCATAATTCTAATATCCCATCTAAAATAACTGTTTCCAGAGACAGGAGGCTTTTGGTTTTGTAATATAAAAATAGTATTCTTCATAAAGGAAAATCTTAAAAAAGCATTAGAAGGAAATACTGCCAACTTAGAGGTGGGGGGAGGGGGGCAAGGGAGGGTGTCTATGAAAAAATATTCTGTCTGGTCATTTCTAATGAATCCACATGAAAGTATTCACAAAGACTTGTGGAAATGTAAATCAGTATTTAACATCTATTAACAAGCTTCTCCACTTATCCCAAACAAAGCATTACACAAATTTTTATCTTAAACAGAATTCAAGAACAAGATTAATTTGATTAAAAGACAAAATTTATAAAAGAGAGCTACTAAAAAGTGAATACATTACCGTATTCATTTAATAGAACCTACTGAGATAGCCAGTATATTAGATAAAAATAGTAAACAGCACTCAATGCATTTATGCTGTTTCCATTTAAATTATGCAAGCACTCATTTACATGCACTTTAAAATGCCACAGTAAAAATGCAATAAAACTCTGTCACTCTCTTTTACTACCCAGAAATTCTAAAACATACGGAATATGTAAAAAAAAAAAAAAAAAAATTAGATTTTTATCTTACATATACACATATTCATTGTCACACTGACAACTAATTATGATTCATGGTGTTTTAAGTATTAGAATCACAACCTCAAGCACTGTGATTTGTTTCTAGATGAGGTTATTAATAATGCTTCCTGCAGGAGAAAATACTGCATACATTCTGCCATCTTCTGTATGTGGCAGCAAACTTAGAGCCTGAAATCCTAAAACAAACAAACAAAACAACAAAAAAACCCACTAAAAATCCCATAACCCCTCCCAAAAAAACCAGCAACCCATAAGTACTTTTGTGCCACAATACTGCTACAGCTTTTAAGTAAAACCTGTTTTCCCATCACATTAAAAATTCACAAGTGTAAAATCAACTGACAATGAGGACTAATACACTTCCTAGCTCTCAGCACTACTCAGCTTGGTCAGGACTCAAAAGAAGCACAGCTTCTTCACCCACTGCCCCTCCTGGTGAGCCAAGCACCTGGGAATCTTCTTCAGGTTCCTCAGTGAAGGAGACTGACCTGAATTGTTTGCTCTCTTCAATATTGACTCTCACCGAGGGATGAAAGAGTGCTGATGAGGAAAACTCCACATATACAGCCCCTGACACCACAGCCATTTGCGGGAAGATATAAAAACTACACATACGTTCTCCTTTAATGCATTGGTTGGTTTTGGAAACACCTCTTGTAGAGTTTTTTTCTCCCCACCTCTGCCTAGGATGTCACAGAGAACATTCAAGGGCCACTTTCAAAACAAAACAATTTCTGCATTCAAAGTAAAAGATGTAGCGTTTGGGTCTTTTGCTCTATTTATTTTTTTTTTAAAGCTAAGGCAGAAAGAAAATCCTTCTGGTTGAAAAACATATGTTAGAACCTGCCGACCAAGAACTATGAGATCTTTTAACATTCTCCACTTACCCTGAGCTAAGTAATACAAATTCAAATATCTTGTAACTTAAACTAGATCCACACTTTAAGGTTTGGACTGCTCTTCTTACTAGAAATTACTTAATGCTGAGACTATAGCAAGCACAAATATCCTTATGACTGCAGCATTAGTACCTGATGATAAAATACTAAATTTCTCATTTAAAATAAAACTAAAGCCAATCAACATATGAACTTTCTGACATCTTCTGACAGCTTATTTAAGAGTATGGCAGTATGTCTGGCCTGCAGTTCAAAGAGCTGATGAAAGAGTTACAACTGGACTAGGCTCTAACCACTTCTAAAGGCATAGCTGCATCACAAAGAGGATGTATGAATCACGTCTAAGACAAGCACTCAAGTTCAACAGTACTACGTACAGTCAAACCACTCCAGGATAAAAGTAACTTCAATATTTCTTTGTTGAAAAGATCTTTACTATAATAGCTGAAATGCCTATCTGAGCAAGAAAAGTTTAACATCCAATTTTCACCACTTCAAGTACTTTCAGGAGAGGTACTTTATTCCAAATAAACCTGAAGAAAAGGTAAATATGATACAAATATACAATATGTAGTGAAAACACAAATAATTTCAAAGAGGAAAGATCTGGTTTGGGAGCAGGAGATTTGGTATGGGAATTTAAAAACTGCTCCTGCTGAGGAAAATTCCAGCAGTGACAAGCACCACAAGCTCCAGAGCTCTTTCTAAATGAACAGAAGTGGGCTGGCCACAGGCTTTCATGAAAGCACACTTTTGGCAACAAGGCTGGAAATTTTCAGAGAAAAAAAGCAAACCCTGCTTAGTAAAACTCATTAAAACTCCTTCTTTCAATTTTTTAACATTCATTTTATTACATGTCCCTGCACCAAATATCAGTTGAAAAGTTAATAAAAAATTGAGAGTAAGTACGTAGAGCTGAAACATCAGCACCCAGAATAACCATTTTGTCTTCCCTTCTCCTTCTGTCACAGCCCGGGCTACAACAAGGTGATTCACACAGCTCCCTTGGGGAGCTACACCCAGATAGTGCTCCTCTGAATGCAAAGCAGTTGCTTCTCTGCCAGGAAAGCAGCAGGCCAGCCAGACCATGCTGGGCCAGGAAGGCCACACAAAACGGTCTTACTTCAAGCCTCTGTTTCTTTCTCAGTACAGAGAGGTCTCACGTTAGCAGAGCATTATTCTGAGATAGGACCTACACCCTACTGGCCTTGAACATCTTTCAGTAGGGAATACTCTCACAGTAGCAACAAACCCAGCTTCTAAGGAAAAGCAACCTCAACATTCCTAAAATTCTCTAAAATTCAATATTCTATAAATTCTCATATTCCTAAAGTAGGAATATAACTGGACACCAGCATGAACCTGTAGCAATTTGTCTGTTGGATGTCAGCACGACAAACCTCACAAAGACTTGACTCTCCCTAAAGAAGTTGTGTTGTATCTGAAGACCATCAAGATCAAAGTGCTTTTCAAGAGATGCACATGGAATCTTTCTGGGAATGTGATACTGTAAGTATTTTCAGGAAAATTTATTTTCTTAATATCACACAGTAGCCATAACTAGCTTTTGAAAACAATACAATTAACCACCAGGGGAAAAAAGAAGTCTCGCCCAAATTAAGGAAAGGAAAAGTGTGCATAAACTCCAACAAGTTAAATGGAAAACTACCAATAAAACTAATAGAGATATTCAGTGGAGGACCTTGCTAAGGAATAAAAATGGCTACTAAAATGCATTTCAAAACGTAAGAGAAGTAAAAGCTTGAACAGCTCCTGGCAATAATGGGTAAAATAAGGACAAAGGTAAAGTCTGTAATTTTACAATCACAGTAATCAAGAGCTAAAAAGAAAAAAAAAAAAAAAAAAAACAAAAAAAACCACAAAAAACAAACCCAAAAGATCAACCACAGTACGAATTCTCTACGTTACTGTTCCCTAGACAGGTGCCTGCATTTTGAAGGGGAAAATATAACAGATTACAGAAAATGCAAGTGAAAGTATCAAACCACCACGGACCAACCATACTATTGCAAGAGTTCCATGTAAACAAAATATAAAAGTAGAGAGCTATAAACTGTGATTTTAACTTTCTTTCCCTGTAGACAAGAGTGGATTACTGGAAGGTGGGTAAATGTTTGATCTGTTTTTAAAAAGCACTGATGTTATGTAAAACATTTGCTCTACATGAATCAAACTTGCAGAAAATGTCAAGTTACAGAACCAGTAACCCTAAAACCAAATAAATGATATTGGAAAAGAACCAGAAAGGCTTCTCTACACTAAGATCATGAGTAATCCATCCATTAACAGTTCTTCAACAAAAGCAAATGGACGTACTCAATACAATACAGCTCACCTTTCAAAAAAAACCCAAAACTTTTAGCAAGAACATTAACAAAAAAACCCCAAAACCTCAAGTAAACTAAATTGTCATTGTATAGGACAACTGTTCTCTTCTGGACTAATAACCAATTTCAAAAGTGGGAATAAATGGCTACCTTTTCCCAAAGGAGGAGGATTAGAAACAATATTCAGAAAGATCTCTGATAGGATCTGTTCATGTGCAGTAGGGGCATACTGATTTCAGGTTTTCTGTTTTGCTTTCTACAGACAATTTCTGAACTTATCAAAAAAGATCAACAGTGAATTGGTCAAGTTTATGGAATATCAACTATTTGGAACAGTCAGTGCTGAAGTCTTTTGTAATAGCACATGAAAAGGTCTCACAATACCAAGAAATTCCTAGCTGAGAAGAGGAAACTAGTGCATGCAAGAAGAATAATCCTTAAGATGCATATGCAACAGCAGACTACATTGCTACCTCTCAGGAAACAGAACCTGAAATGTGTTTCACTTTAATGTGTAGTAACCATGGAAGAAAAAATTCAAATACTCAAAATTATCAGGAAAGGAAGTGGGAGGTACACACATACAGTTAAGACTTGTCATTTTGGTGCCTGCTGATCAAAAAAGATAAATTTGAACTAAAAGTCACAGGCAAAAGCAACAGTATGCAGAGGCTTGGAAGAGCTTCTGTGCAAGGAAAGATTGCATCAGAGAGGCTTCTCCATCTAAGAAGAAATGTGCTCTAGAACAGGAATAGAACAGACACCTACATACTTATGAATAGAATCAATAATATAACCACAGAATAATTATTTCTCATTAAATATTAGAAAGCATTATATAAAAGGATCATGCGTAGGTATGGAAGTCTTTCACAAATACAGTGAAACTGCAGAACACATTGCCATGGACTATTATGAAGGGCGAAAGATCAATGGACTTAAAAACTTTCAGGCAGAGAAATGGGGGAGAAGCTCCTAAGAAACTAGCATACATGTTGGCCCAAATGTATCCTATTATTGTGGAAGCCTCTTAAGCCTGGAGTAGCATGTACCAGTGTATTTATGAAAAGAAGCAACAGTATGTCATATCATGATATCTTACCCTCTTTCCGAAACTATCCAGCACTGATTCCTATTGGATTCTGGACAATAAGCTTGATCAACTTTTATTCTGACCTTGGGTTTCATTATTTGCATTAATGGTCTCAGGATGCCAACACTTAGTTTTCAGCATCTTCCCATAAATCTTACCTGACCATGAAAAGTAACTCAACTATCAGTAGTGTAACATTTCTAGTTGCAGCAGAATTAACAGATTTAAACCTATTGATATGCTACTCTGCTAACATTAATGCTTAAAACATAGCCTTCTAAACTATATAGGGTTCCCACAGCAGTAAAGCAGACACTTCAGGGAAGTGGAAGGTAACACCACATATAGACTAATGAGAATACAACTTTCCAAAATTATATAGTCAGCTTTTTGCCACTAGGTTGAAATTTAAACAGCAAGTTGTCCTAAAGATCTCAGTAGAACACATACATCTTAGCTGCACCCTCTCCCTTACCAGGGTCTGAAATACGTAAGTTTGAAAATCTTGTTTATACCTTTCTAGACCGAAGCTTAAGATAGGTAGTTTGCTTTCTCCTCTCTCTCTGCATCAGCACTTGCAGAGAGAACGGCCTCATCCTCCAAACACGAAAACCTGAAGAAGGGGGTAACTGATATCAAAACAAAACACTGGATGACTCAGGACCACTCCATTCTTACTTCATTCAGTGCAAGACATAAAATACTGTGAAACTAAAGTTGTAAAAGTATGTTCTTTTCTTTCACATTTTAAATTAATAATCTGAAGAGACAAGAATCATTAAGTTTACTTCTTTTTACACACTTCAGAAACCACTACTAAATTCAATCCCTAATTTAATTAAGGTTTCCACTGTAGTATTGCTTTTGCAACCCACAAGTAAGCTATCATCCATAATAGGTAAAATAATGTACATAGATATGCTGTTACCTAACTCATCACGGTAAATGAATACTTTAAAAGGCAAGCTTATAAGCACTATCATATTTAAACCATAAGACATAAAAGGGTGTGCATATGCCGTAATAATGACACACCTTAGTAATACAAGAAGTATGTCATCATTATTCCATACTACACACCCTAAAATGCTTCAGTATAGATCACATCTATGTATTTAAAAATGAAATTAGGACACTTAGAAAAGTTGCCTGATTAGTGGCTGATAATCTCAACATGTTTCATTAAAAAAAAATAATAAAAAAGAAAACCACAATATAAAACATGCCACCAAATATTCCATGCAATATAACCAAATTATACCAAATATAACTATTTCTAAGCATTTCTTTCATCGTCATCAAATTACAAATATAAACTGATAACAAATACTTGTGTCAACAAATGCACTCATGGTTCCTACAAAACCAGGTTAAAACAGGACGGAGAGCCATTGAAAAGGATCTCTGTTTTATGGAATTTTGAAATGTTCTTGCAATCTTAATGGTGAGCCTGGAAAGACAAGGTGTAGCTGAAACCTTTAAAGAGGTTCTTAGGTTTTGTTGGAAAACTGCTTCTGCCTTTTCATTTTAACAACCCAGTTACCTCTACTAAATCACAATCTGACCCCAGGGACTGAGGAGTTAAGTGGTTTTAGCTCAATTCTTCCACAACACTATACTACTTGCAATCTAAAGCCAAAGTCAGCACAGAAATTTGACATTTGCTTAGGTTTTCCTTATTTATATCATTGTTCACCTTGCAAGTAAATTGAAACATTTTGGAAAATATATTACTGAACACTTAATACTACCTACTTAGCCTTTGCCATGCAAAATACAAACAAAACCATGTTTGTGACTGCCAAAATAAAAAAAGTCAACATAAAATTCCAGTCCTTCTTCTTAAAACCAACTGAAATGTACTTAAATATTTATTAACTGCATACGATTCCATAAAATCCATTACTGCAATACACTTTCTCAGACATTCAAAATAACTCAGCTACTTACTTTCTTCAGCTGAGGCATACTATTACAAAAAACTAACATCAACAATCTTTCAAGCCTGATCAAACTTGACAAAATGGTTGTTATTTAATGGATTTCCACTCACTTAACATCTCTCTGGTTATATAAACTGGGAACAAGTTTCCCAATTCATGCAAAGTTTTTACAATTGTATTATCCAAGAACAAAGAAAACTGTAGATATTCATTTATTACAATATTCCCCAACAGTTTTCCAACTACACAGTTGGAAGTACTGCTAATCTTTCAGATGAAAGACATTCAGGCATGAAATGACCAAAACGCACCCCTTTAATAGTATTGATCAAAGTGAAACAGGAAACAGATCTTGAATTTCAAAATAGAAAACTCTGAAAACATGCTTATATAAGTGGTTTACCATAACCATAGAATCATAGAATAGTCAGGGCTGGAAATGACCTGAAGATCACCAAGTTCCAAACCCCCTGCCATGGGCAGGGACACCCCCCACTAAACCATGTCACCCAAGGCTATGTCCAACCCAGCCTTGAACACTGCCAGGGATGAAGCATTCACAACTTCCTTGGGGAATCCATTCCAGGGCCTTACCACCCTTACAGTAAAGAATTTCTTCCTCATATCCAATCTAAACTTCCCTTGTTTAAGTTTGAACCCGTTACCTCTTGTCCCCTCACTACAGTCCCTAATGAAGAGTCCCTCCCCAGCATCCCTATAGGCCCCCTTCAGGTATTGGAAGGCTGCTAGGAGGTCTCCACGCAGCCTTCTCTTCTCCAGGCTCAACAGCCCCAACTTTCTCAGCCTATCTTCATACAGGAGGTGCTCCAGTCCCCTGATCATCCTCGTGGCCCTCCTCTGCACTTGTTCCAACAGTTCCATGTCCTTTTTATGTTGAGGACACCAGAACTGCACACAATACTCCAAGTGAGGTCTCACAAGAGCAGAGTAGAGGGGCAGGATCACCTCCTTTGACTTGCTGGTCACGCTCCTTTTGATGCAGCCCAGAACCAAAACCAGCAAGTGATTTTCCAAGCAATTTTTGTTTCTCAGTGCAAATATGATAACTCACTGTGGATACTGAAAAGCCCCCCATATAGGTGTTACTCCTGCTCCAAATCGGGGTGGGGAGGTTGGGGGGAGAATGTACTCTCCACCCACTTTTCAAGAGGTCTTGCCAATTCTGCTGTTATTTGGGAGAGGAGATGAAATTCAATATGCAAGACACGAAACATATAATGAAATCGTCCAACAACAAATTTTAAAAATTGCAAATGCCAACAAGTCTCCATAAGTATATTATTGGGCCAGAATGAGGAAAATCATTGTGAAATAAGCTTTTCTGGTATGCAGTTATAGCGAATAATCATGAGGTGATGCCGAGAACTAGACAAATCTGGTATTTGAAGAATGTTAAAAACACTGAGGTCACAAATGCACACTGGAACTTTAGTACCCACTCCTTATCCCACTACTTTGATATTAAATCTAATTCAGTCTTCATTCAAAGCTTATAATCCATGATTTAAATGAACTTCTCTCTTGTCCACATGCTATAACACGTGGAAAAGGAAACAATACAGTTAAAAATGAAGTGAGGTTGATTTTGTGTATGCCATTTACAAAAGGGGAGTATTGCTTGGTTTTAAAATACTATACTATAATGTAGACTTTCCAGTAAATTACAAAAGGAGATATTCTTTCTTGAACAAAAATTGTGAATTTATTTGTACCTTTTAGAATAGAAGAATGTTTCCCTGCACTCTTACGTAAGCCTACGATAAAGCACCAAAACCACAATTGCATTTGGCATTTTTAACACCAAAGCGTATTTGCCTGAATATAGCACAGTGTAATATGATGCAGCAATCTACACAAAGTAATTACATAATCCGCTGCTGTTCCACCAGTTTGAGACACTCTCTAAAATGAATTTTGGTTGAACTGCCTTTACCTAAGCAAGAGCTAATACTTCAAGATCAGAAGACATGAAACAGGGGATGGTAACAGAAAATTAAAGCCAGTTCATACATTAAATGCCTCACAATTTATTGCAGAACAACAACAGAAATATTTGCAGCTCAGTAAAAGAGCAGTTCATTTTATTTGGGGGTGCAGGGTGATATTACACATTATTTATTACATTAAAATTGCTGTATTCCTAATTATATATATACACTGGTTGCTAGTTGAAGTAACTTGGCAGAGATTCAAGTCAGAATATGTACAGAATCATAGAATGGTTTGGGTTGGAAAGGACTTTAAAATGATGTAGTTCCAACACCTTGCCATGGGCAGGGACACCTTTCACTAGACCAGCTTGCTCAAGGCCCCATCCAACCTGGCCTTGAACACTTCCAGGGATGTGGCATCCACAACTTCCTTGGGCAGCCTGTTCCAGCATCTCATCACTTGGCACAGTAAAGAATTCCTTCCTATTACCCAACCTAAATCTCCCTTATTGAAGTTTGAACCCATTACCCCTTGTACTATCACTGCAGTCCCTGATGCAGAGTGCCTTTCTGGCATCCAGAATACACTTTCAAGAAAAAAGGTATTTTTTTACTTGAGAATAACTGAAAACCTGGTCAGTATCTGAGTGTGATCTGGTTTTCTTTATCTTCTTTTGCTGACATAAATAAAAGATGGTTTCTCATGAAGCTTAGGAACCATGCAGCGCAAGGAAAAGATGAGCAAGCAGTTTCGGGACACCTGTATGACAAAGTCTGGATGGAAAAGTTTCTTCAGAAAACCTAGTAGTACCTTAGCTTATGCTCTTAATATGTGGGGAGGGGTAGGAAGGGGTGTGTTTGGGATAGGGGCTTTTTTGTTTGTTGCGGGGGGGAGAGGGTGGTTGGTTGGCTTATTTTCTTGAATCCAACTTGCATTAAAACCTGCCAGATTTGAACTATCCAGTCAGCGAAGCTGTTGAGAGTAAGTTCCCAAAGCCATTCAAAAGAAGATTTGGTATCACTGTTCTTCCTTCCTCTTTCCTAGGTTCACTCTGCAGCTCAGACTTAATGAGTTGCAGACTGAAAGAGAACTACGAACTGTAAAAGGATCACCATACAAGTAGCATTCACAACTAAAGACTGAGCTGCCTTATCTCCAAATCTGTGAAAGTTGGAGCTTCAGAGATCCATACTGGAGGCCAGTTCAATTGTTTAATTTATTACTCCAGTGCTGATAATAGAAATAAAATTCCTTTTTAGTTTATCCTGGTATCCATTACAGCTAAGTAAAAGCACCTGTTCAAGTGATCATTTCACAGCATGTCCTTCCAAAACATGAAGATGCTGCAACTAAACATACCTGATAGAGATCTCCGTCAGCAAAATTAAATAAGGTTGTAATACTGCACGGAACAGACTGCGGCATTAACACACTCATCTTAACAAATGCAGGCCAAATCTTTAGAATTGGCAGATCAGTTTCTTTCTGACACTGACAGAGCAATGAAGACAGAGAAAGAAGAGAAGGATTTGCTAGGACAAGACAAGGTGAACTGCTGACAAAATTATTGATTCCACAATACTGGTTCCATACTCAGAATCCATTTTAAGTTTATGACAGATCCGCATTCAGGAGAATATCAATACAAAGGCAAAAATCTTTCTTCAGTGTATAGCCTTACAATACACACAAAATATATCTGAATACATGTATATTTTTCTTCTTCCTCTTAATACAAATGGTATTTTGCATATAAAAGTATATTATTTATTTACTCTTACTTTACTATGATGAAAAGCAAGCTCCATAAAATTACTACTTGTTAACTTCTACTTAAAACAAGAAGGTTTCTTCACTAAAATTCTCATTGTCATTTACTAAATCCTTACTAAAATCAGGATATCAAAACCATGCTGGAAGGTACTATAGACCACATTACTAAATAAAAATACAGGCAGAAGAGGGACATCTATCTAGCCTAGCTCCCTTTTACATCTTCTAACCTGCAAGTTCATTCATAAACTGTTCCTCGACCCATCTACCAATACCAGGTTTTGTATAAAAGAAAACAATATGCTACATGTTATTAAGGAATAGACAGGAGTCTAAAAAGTCTGTACAATAAAAGCTGAAAAATCTGAAAATGGTTTTGCCAATTACATGCAATTAGTCAAAAGAGAGCATCAACACACCACACTGAAACAATATTAAGTAGTCTGCTTTACAAACACACAAACTAACCCCCCAGCCTCAGCATTTATAAATTCAACTCCTTTTCATACTCAAGATAGTGATGGTGCTTGAGGCCAATATGCTGCTTTGACAAAAACTGGAAATAAGCCTCCAAGTCCCTTCCCTAGGACTCTGCATGGCACAGCCAGTCAGACACTGAAGCACAGCCAGCCAGCCACTCCCTCCCCAGGATATTGTAGGGTTTTGTTTCAGGTTGTCCTGGGTTCAGCAGTAGCAGTCATTTTTCTCCTTCTTGGTAGCTGGAGCAGCACTGCGTTTTTGATTTTTGGCCTGGGAACAGCGCTGATAACACCGATGTTTTCAGTTACTGCTCAGTAATGTTTTGGTCTGACCAAGGACTTTCTGAGTCTCATGCTCTGACAGGGAGGAGGGGAAGCCGGGAGGAAGCACAGACAGGACACCTGACCCAAACTAGCCAAAGAGGTATTACATATCACAGCACGTCATGCCCAGGATAGAAAAACTGGGAGCAGGAACCTGGAAGAGTTAGTTCATGGCTCGGTCATCGAGTGGTGAGCAGTTGTATTCTCTTCCCTTGTATTTCCCTTATCATTATTATTATTGGTGGTAGCAGCAGTGGTTTGTGTTATACCTTAGTTATGGTACTGTTCTTATGTCAACCTGTGGGAGCTACATTCTTCCGATTCTTCTCCCCATCCCCCACCCCCCCACCCCCAGGAGTGTGGGGGAAGAAAGAGGGGGGAGTGAGTGAGCAAACTGTGTGAGTTACGGCTTAAACCACAATACAGGTGTATGTTTAGAGCACACAGGCATTCTGCCCTGTAAAGTGTCCAGAAAGGAAAACCAGGGATTATATGAATTAGATACAGCGAAACGTCTCTGCACCAGTTTTTTTGTATGGCTTCTAACTGGATAATACAAGGGCTGGTGCAATGAGCTGCAGCACACAATCCTCAGAATTGTGAATGGCTATCTTAATTGTTTTTTTAATTTTTCTTTTTTATTCTGAATAAATACTTATACTGTATAAAGACATCACAACAGCTTTCAAGTTTAAGAAGTAAGGCTTTAAAACTGCTGAGATAATTTAAGCCAGCATAAGAAACCTACATCCAGCAAACAAAATTTATACAGAGTGCAAATCAACAAGTTGGTCAAATTGGGAAGGTGGGGGAATATCATGATCTCCAAACACTACTGATTAGAAATTCTTAGCATGAAACACATCAGCTTTAACAGAAGACAAACCATTAACAAATCTGTTCAGACAAATGTACAATAGCCTTTATTTTCCATTAGCCTGTTTTCTTGAACTATTAGAAAACATTCCAAACTGATTTATAGTCATAGGAATCAACCTCACAGATAAATTATTTCTGGATTCCCAGAACATTCAATGACCCAGTTCAAATTTCACAATTTTGTATTCAGCCCAATAGACTGTGTTTGATTAGATGCACATTATCTGCCTTTCTGCTCCTTCACACAACCCTAGAAAGGATAGCTCTGTGGCAACTGGATATATAGTTATAAATTCAATAGGCAACAGTCTTGCTTTCTGGCTCTCTCCAAAACCACACAAATTCTCAGCTCCCTGCACAAACACATGGAAAAAACAAATCAAGCACCACCACTCCCCTCCCCAAAACTTCAGTCAAAAAATTACCTAAATTACAGCACTTCAAGCATAAAAAAGTGCCAATTTTTTACAGTAAGCTGACAAAAAAGTTAGCTGTAATAATAAAGTGAAACAAAACATGGGAATTTAAACAATGAATTGCTAAGTGGCTTTGTGGCACTTCAATGCCTTCTTGGATTTACATTTGTCCAAGTTTAATTTTCTCTCTTCATCTCTGGTAGTTACAGGAACTTGATTCAACAGTGACATAAAGAACTCTTAGAAAAAAGCTTGCTGTAGTTAACAAGGACAAACACCTGACAATCAAAGACAAAATCCCATCTCTCGTGGAAATCCACACAGATTTCTTCATTCATCACCATTCTGATGTCTCAGTTTGGTATCTTCCCAATAAGTTACTACCATCTCCCTCTGCAGAGAAGCAAACAAGCACACAGATAGAGAGCCAAACCATTAGCTTTTCAGATGAATAAATCTAAAAAGAACCTCAGGAGAATATCCAAGCTACTCCCCTTTTCATGCCTTACCATTAGCCTCACACAAGTCATTCCTCATAGCTGTCTTAACGTTAAAAACACAAAACACTGTGCAAAAAATTTTATTCTAAGCAGTGTGAGCTCCATCTATCTAAATGTTTCTTACCGTTTACACCAAATCTTTTTTGCTATGGAATCCATTCACCATTACTCTCCTGACTCTCAAAGGAGGAGAACAGTTTATTCCTTTTATTTATCTGAAGTCTCCTCAGGTCTAATCTCTGGCCATCTCAGGATAGCATCCACCTTTATGCAAAAGCTAAACTTCGTAGCTCAAGATGCACAACACTCATTTGCCACGACACAAGAAAGAGACATGCTTACGCCTTTATACTACTAATTCGGACAAGGACAGACTACTGCATGTGGCATAACTGGAAAATAGTAGCTTTGCATTGTAAGAGATCTGGATGTTATAGTGCACTTAAATACATCTCTCTTCCTTTCTGTGTATTTGGGACAATATTGAAACAGTGCTGTAAACTCAGAAGGTACAGCACTTACAGGATTTTAACTGGCACATAAGTATAAACCCCTCTGTGCCTTCCAGGACGAATTTCTCTTTTGTTGCTTGCATTCCAAACTTACACCATCTGTCTTCATGTAGAATTATTCTGAAATAATTTTCAATTATTAGTAGCCAAAAGTGGAATAAGTCACTTAAAGAACCTATTCTGACGTTAAGAACATATTCAGCTATTCAAAACCACACAGCACTTTAAGGTCATATATTGCATTCATCTAAGTTAACTTCCAAGTATAAATAAACATTTTTGGAAAAAGACAAAGCACATCCATAACCAGGCTATTCTATAAAGTGTTCACAGAAAATAAAGCTGAAAAGAATTTAAAAAGAAAAATTTGCCCAGAAATTATCCTCTCAAAAAATTAAATATAATAGGATACCTACTCTTCAGTTTTGGTTTCTGGAGATACAGCCCATTTTCATATTGAGTGAATTATACGTTGCCGTCCCTTTTTAGTCCAGACTATTTCTTAGCTCCTCTAAATAAGCACGAAAAATATTCACAAATGTTTATGCATTCACACTGAGCACATACAGGTAATAGGATAAACTGAGTAGGACAAAATTATTACTGAAACACACTAGCTACAAACCCATTTATTCCAAAGGTATTATACACACTAGCCTTGTACCCTATGAAACTGAAGAGCAAAGAATGCTTCATAACCCTGCAGACTCTCAAATCTCAGAGAATCACAGGGGAGATTAAAAACACCACATGTGTGTAAGAATCCTAGACTGGCTGGATGCAGGTAGACAGGGCTGTTAAGGGCAAGAACAAAACAGATAATTCTCAAATACCCAACAAGAGAGGGAACTCAAAGAGTAAGAATGATGGTACTGATAGATACCCATCACTATAACACTATTTAAATGAAAAACAATCATATTTGCATCACTACATTCAGTGAGTACCTCCACTTTCTCCACCCTTATATATATACTATTTTTTTTAAAAGGAACATCAAAAAAACATTTAATAATCAGTATTTCAGGACCTTCCAGAAAAACAGGGTCTCCAGGAGACCCCTCACAGGTGAGTCTATTAGTTGAGAATACCTGACACTGAAAATACCAGGATACTCCTGGAGATTGCAAATGTTGCAACACGACTTAACCGTAAGTCTCAATCTCCTCTGCCTGACCATTATGCAAAAGCCCCATAAGCAGAAACTTACAGAAATGCCCATGTTGCAGCCTTTCCTCTAATTCTTAAAGAGGATGAGAAAAAAAAACTTACGGACAGTTATACAGATACTCATGCAGATACTGAATCACACACAAAGCTTAAGTGGAAAAGACCATCTTACGCAGCAAAGTATTATTTATGGGGATGAGAGATATCAAGAATAAAGAAAACCCAAATCATGCTACGATTTTACAAACAGCTGCATTTCTTAAGAAAGCTTTTTAAAATGCTTTTCTCCTCCAGCAGATTTCAAAAGAATTTAACTTAAAATATCAGGAAGGAACGGAAGAGGCAAGAACACCTTAATAGTTTCAAACAAGGTTACACTTCAATACACTCTATTTTGAATAATCTCCATGGAAAGAAGTTGAAGCTCCACAAAGTGCCACTTCAGTATTTTACCATTTTTACTAAGAATGTTGACTGCATGATAAATTGTTCCAGTTTTCCCCAATTGCAAACAAAACAAACAAAATGGATAAAACATATCAATTGCACCCTTTCACAGTATTTAGTCAAGTAAGACCAAGTTTTGCTACACAAGGACTACTTGCAAGTCCTTAGATTTCAATATTAAATTATTTTACCCCACTAGTCTTACAAAATCCAGGAGCTAAAATCCACTCAGTAAACGCAGTGGGATTCTAAAACCAGAATGCACGTATTCTACAGCACAGCAGGAACGTTACTGTAAAACATACTACATTTATGGCACTCTAAGATTTCCACTGGAGGCTAATATAGACAAGTTAAAGGAATATAAACCGAGTCCATAAAAACTCAAATAAAAAAAGTTAGCCATAATTTTGCTATCATCTGTTTTCTACTAACTGCTGAAACCACCTGTACTGCAGCAAAATGAGAATGAAAAAACAACCTTTCACTGAGTTCTGTGATGCAATTGTTCATTAAATAATTACATATTTAATGATTCTTGAGAGAGATTCTTGGGGAGAAGGGGAAAAAAAAAAAAAACAAACACAAAACCAAAATCTCTGCAGCTAACCATGTGCACTTCAAAAGTTAAATGGACACTGTAGAGAAGCCTTTATTCAGGTCCTTAAAAGCATTAATGTTGTAGAAAATTTGGCTTACAGATCAGCTAGCTAAGACTGAGGCATTTACAGATTAACCTTCTTAAAACTTTAATCACTTCAGGCCTTAACTGGCTAAGCTGCAACCCAGTTTGTCTCTTCCATCTTATTTAAAACAACAAGTAAAATGTTCAAACATCAAATTTGTTCCCTAGAAAACCTGATTCACACCAAAGTGGTAAAATAGGTAATAACACTAATAAATAAATGGGTAATAACACTAAATAAAATAACACTAAATGATTAGCACTTGAATTTTAAAAGTAATATTTTGACAGCATGCATAATGATTTTGAGACGCTGTACTGGGAATCTCAAAAAATTTAGGAGTTTACTACTTAAAAATCTGGCTTACTGTAAAATGCCTTCAGTTGAGTGACAAAAATTCTGGTTTTCAATGCAAATCTAAAGACATCTGTTGGGTTTTGATGGGGGGGTTTTGATAGCTTTCTCAGCCCAACTGTGAAGCTCCATCAGCAGTGGACATTCACTTAAGAATGCAGAGGTATACCTGTCACTTGTAAGTTATGTTCGTTATCATGAAGTGGATAGTTCCAGACAGGACTACGAAGTTGGTTTTTGTCCAAAGACTGAGCTCTACTAGGTCAGTCAAAATACAGATATACTTTGAAAATACATAAACATCACTCATTAACCTCATCTGATTTCTTTTCATGTCTCAAGTTAGTTAGAATTTAAGAGTTGAAGCCAGTATTTCATAAAAGACATACTTTATGTCTATTTAAGAGTTCCTATCTGAAACAGCTCCAAAGGCACAAAAATGCTAAGGTCTACACCAAAGATTAGCCTCTACAGAAAGAAGTAATATGGTCATTCCAACAACACCCACTCCTCCTCCTCTAGAAGGAAGCAGACATCCTACCAGATCTCAACTGGACACATCCAGCCTCTCTTCAGAAGCCTTTCCTCTCAGCATCATAACTCATGCAAGCTTCTGTTAAATAACAGTTTTCACAATTTACAACTACATTTTATAATTTAAGTAATAACCTGGATAGCTGGTTAGCTCATCTGGAAATGTATGTTCGTACGTATACTTGCACACACTTGAAATGAAAATTACTAATTCATGGCACTACTACTACCACCACTACCTGCTACAGTGAGTAGCAGGAAAGAAAATTTCCCACTAACTGCACAAACACACTACATCTAGTTTAAACTCAAGACAATGTATCTTTTTCTAGATATGACTTTCATTGGCCTAATTAGCATAAACCTCCCAACACTGAGTAATGCAGATGACACTTAGTTTAGCTAATTTAGCCCTGGGACAAAAATTACTATATAGTGTAACATTACATACCAAAGCTTCCTCCTTTGATGTATAACTAATTATGATGTCTAGAAAGTTATACAACAGAATTAAAACTAGATTATGAACTAGAAGAATATGCAGACACATAAAGCTAACTCATGCAGCCAGCAGAGTCTCTCAAGCATTCTTTCTACACAGCAAGCACAAAAAGTCTGAGTATCCTCATTTTAAACTGCTCTATATGTCTCAGCTGATTTCAGAGGGTTATTTTTAAACTTAAGCTGTATCTTGTAAAGCTGGAATAAATTCTTTGAAAAAGTCAGACTACGGACAAGGACACCCAAACATGTTCATTTAAAATATGATGGGGGGCAGCTATCAGTTTGGCATCTTCTAACTGCATTCTTCAGAAAATCAACTACTTACCTGGTTTTCTGAGCCAAAGATTTTATTAACTTTAAGAATAGGTAAATCTCTCTCTACTTCTCAGAGTCAGCTTACTTCCATGAAACCTGAGGATAGTCACTTTGACTTGTATTTCACAGTAAACTGCAGATGGACTGCTATTTGTCAGTAAGTTGAAGATGCTCAGATTCAAAGCTGAAACTATTAAAAATGTTTCCTACATTCCCTCTTGAATAGCCCACAGAAGTTTCTAGCAAACTGAAGAGCATCTTGCTACTTTTGAAGTAACAGTATGTATGATACATAATATTAACAAATACCATACTTTACTCTCAATTATATGACACAATTCAACAAATGGTGTAAAAAAAAAAAAAAAAAAAAGTATTAGGGCCTTTAGTACCTACTGTAATTAACAATAATACATTACAAAAAACTTCAGGTGTGTTTCACAGCAATTTGTAGATGGCTCACTTAGCAAAGTTTCTGTATTCAGTTATAAACAGAACAAAGATCAAAGCTGTGAAACCATTAACGAAATGGCAAATGCAAGGAGGGTTAAGATTAAGAAAAATCTATTTCGGTCATTTGATGAGATGCAGACGAATGGAAGCTCTAAGAAGATAACACTGATCGAGATCTACTCACACTATCCAGCAACAAAAACTCGTGGCTTTGCTCAATTACCACTGACAACCAGAAAACACGCAACTTATTTACTGAAACAAATTAGAACACTTCCATAACATTTCATAAACTATATTCCTGTTGAATTTTGGATAATATATTTATTCCATAACTTACGTTTGTTAAACAAGACCAGAACATACCTAACATGCTACACACATCAAAATAGAAACAATTTAATAGATTAAGCCTTCAATACAGAATATATATACACCAAATGTAACACTCTCAGTAAAATTCAAACTGCAATTACATTTTATAATGACCCAATTCTCTACATATTTGTGTCAAATTAACAAAAACACAAACATTATCAAGGCTAAAACTAAGAGTTGAAATTGGGTCATTATCTTTCCTAGATAAGATGTTCCCAAAATTACTGTCTTTACTCAGCCAGGGGAAGGCCCATTAGGCACAGTTTTTGCCATTCTAGCCCATTTTTCAAAACTGGGCTTAACAAAATGAAACACATTATTTACAGTGGCTTTATTATTTAATTAGAGATTACCTGCACAATTCCACCCTCTACATTATCATAACTTGTCTCATAAAGCTGATCACACAAATTCAAGCCCAAAGAGGTAGGGGGCATGCAAGGTTCAGGAAACAGAAAAGCCCTCCACAAAAGTCTCAGAGGATTTTGTCTATTAGTTTTCTGCTGGAGCTTGGACTAATGGCATCTCTACAAGCTATGGAGATCACAAGGGGTCCAAACAGGCCCCCAAACTTTCCCATCTTAAAGGCTTGAGGGGTGGGTCTAGGTATTTTCCACTATTTGCCACCACTACCACCACCACCCTTGTTTCATAACATGCCATTAACAACATGAATGGGAAACACTATTAGATAGTATCACCCATTAGATGCCAAGACAAAATATCTCATTAAACCTATATCATTTGGCACAAAAAAGGGTGGAGGGGGCCCAAGAGGCATTATCTTCACTGATAATCAGCTGAAGATCTCAATGATTCATGGCAGATTAACTAACTTTGAGAGAAGACAAGACTCAAAAACAAATCTTCCTTCAAGCCTATCACTAGGCATGAAAAGCTCTGGCCTTTTTTTCCTTCAAGAAAACACATTGGAGAGAGATCAACTTGTTTTTCACATACAAACCATGGGGTTTTTTTCCATTTCAGAGAAATAAAAATCCTTCACTCAAAGGAGAGGAATTACACTTAAAGAGGATGTTAACTTGAACTACTCGTATAACTAAGTTTTATTCATAACTATGTCTACCTTCAGCCTCACATAAGTTTGTCAACTACTCTGTTTTTACTTTCTTTGTCCCTTTTTTCCTCCCAAGGTTTGCCTGCTACCCTCTTAATGATACTAAAGCTGCCCTTAAGATGACAAATAGAAAACAGTAACACAGGTTTTATTCTTTCCTTTCCAAGAATTAGTCTTGATTCATGTTACACTTACGCAAAACCTTGGGGAAAAAAAAAAACCCATCCTGACAAAATCTGATTTTTATAAGTGATTTACTTTAGTACTTGATATCTGCAACATTAAAGTCTTATTACCATATTTGAAAAGCAAATCAAAGTTTTACTAATTTTGACAACTGGCTGAATAGATGTTCTTAACTTTTAAGTCATAAGATTTCATTTAACTTGGAAGCTTCAAAGTCCTAATGCCTTTGCCTAACAAGTCATTTGAGATCCAACACAGAAAAGTTTTGTTCAATGAAGAAAATTAAGAAATCTTCCTTTGGAAAGGTGTTTCTTGTAGCGCCAACATCCTACAATTAAACATCAACGAGAAATAACATTTGAGTACTGATATATCACTTAGGACACTTCACTGCTTTAAGAGAAGCAGTGCTCATTTATTTCATTACAACACTGGAAGTCAAACACATTACTTTGTTTGAAATAGGCAAGACTTGTATGACAAAATAAATTTTAGTATGGTTCAAACTCTTACAGTTGTTTAAGGCAAGATCAAACCACCCAGTTCAACCCCAAGAGAGAGGTTAAAAAAACCAACCCTAAGCCTAGTCATCAAAGTTTACTTCTTTTCTAATGAACTACAACTGTGCATGCTATATAAAAAAGCCACTTATCTGAACTTCGTCAGCAATTATCAGGCACATGCTGGCTAGGCATGTATTAAGTAGAGAACAACCAGCTAGAGCAAACAGCAGTTGCTATACGGAGTGGTATAATGTTGTAACAGTAGTAGAAACACTTCAGAGAAAGCAGGAGCTTCCACTGTTTCAGAACAGCACTACATTGCCAAATTTAGTATTATGCAAGTGTACCACAAGCACTGCAACTATCCATCACGTGTATCCGAAATAATGCTTACACCAGTAATTAATACATGACATTCCCCCAAAACATAAGGCTTACGCTTGGCTATGAAGAAATAAAAACCACACTGTTGAAGAAAACGAGCAACCGGTCGCGTACACCAGCACACAGTGAATGGTATAAACCTCTGCTACACCAGAGAGCAAGCAGTAAACACCAAGATCCCCTCCCCTCTCTTTCACTGGAGAAGACAACACATGGCCAATGGCATGTTATGACTCAGCAAGTGAGCTGAACAGTGGTTAAAAGGTATCATACTGGTAAAATCTTGCTATGTTTGCTGTATACGTGTGATAAATTCAGTGAAAAGTCAGTGTCTTTGTCTTCTGCAGCTGATTTTGTCTCACAGTACAAAGACTTCTATTGCAACATTTCCTAAAGGCCATCTCCTTCTCCAGCTCATCCTGTCACAGAGGTTCCTAAGTTCAGAGCAGTAAGAGTTTCGCTCTGACTTCTCAGAAACATGATTTGCAGAGTATGACCACAGCATTTCATTTCTCTACAGGATTTTTAGACCCATATGTTTAATAAATCAGTGATTCAGATGTGTGAGATACACCTTTTAATTACACAATGTGAGTATGCGTCTCAATATGACATCAAGGAAGGGAAAAAAGTGCCTTTTAGTGAATTTTCAGAGAAAGCATTTAAAATAGATCACTGTACACTGGCCTTGCTCAGTTTACTGGTTTTGTAAGCATCAATCATGTCATCTGTCAAGGACAGAATACTGTGTAGAGACTGACAATTTTAATCAAGCCAGTTTACTGGGATATCATTTTTAATTCTCTTTAACATACAAAAACACATTTGTATTTATTTGAACATGATAAGAAAAAGTCATCTGCCATCTGAAGGATGCTTATAAGAACAGTCAATGATAAACCTACTGACACAAATAACATTTACTTAAATCCACTGTTTCTAAATGTGCAGTACTTTTTCTGTATTCTAGGAATATCTACTTAGTGGTACAGACTAAAATAAGTTATCTTCTGTTAGCCAAAATTATTATTCTTAAAGCTATTACCTATCCCCTCTACTCACTTAATTTCTATCCATTCCCTGTCGGTTAGGATAAACCAGATAGTTGCATGAAGGCAGATGTATCTACCAACTGCATGCGAAAAAAATTCTAGAAGTTATAAAATGTAATGCAAACTTACCAACTCTATTCCCTGTGGAAAAGGAGTATCTTCCCAGTCCTTCTGAGGAAATCTTTGTATTATTTTTCCCAAGCCTTCTGTTGGTCCTGCTGAAAGATAAAATTCAATTATTTAAAGTCATCCTGGTGGAATTTAAATTGCCATAAATTTGAGATTATTTTCAGAATATACCCAGTATTAAGAAATGCTTCACAACAAGAGGCAGAACAGGCTCCTTAAATGTATCTTGTAAGTCATATAATGAATACAATCTTAATATTCTCCAGTAGCGACACAAGGAGTCACTATATGAAACAAAGCTGCAAGCTGCGTCCAGCCTACGCTCTTCATGCATGTTTTCAAAGCAACAGATGATTACTGGTAATTCTAGTCCCTCTCCACAAACAGTAGTAAGTCAAAAACTAATATAATGGATCATGTGATATTAAAACAGAAATCTAGCATTTGTCAACAAGTGCTCTTCAAAGAAGTCTGTAGATTAAAAACCCATATGATTTATCCAGGACACTAGCTCCCTGCCAGCATTTCTAGTTTGTTCCTTGGACAAGTCAGCAGTGATTTTCTACACAGAAAAATAGAGAGAAAAAACTATGCAACTGACCTTTTATTTTTTCTATACTCTCTCCTATTTTTTAAGCCTACCATGCTATAGATGGGAAGCCACAAATACTCAACTGTAGCATCCTGTCATTCTGAATGGTACGAGAACACAAACATGAAATGAGCAAACAAAACACATACGTTTGCAAGTTAATCACTGAGCAGAGACAAGAGGCCCAAGCTCTTACCCCTACTAAAAAGAGAAGGCAAAAGCAGGAGAGCTGAACAGTTACTGTAAGGCAGTACCCTCCCAGGCAACCAGCAGGCACGTTCAAACCAAGCAAGCCGAACACATACAGCTCTAGAAACCCACTGTATTTGTATTCCCTTAGCCAACAAGGGGATCACAGGAAAAACAGGGTAAAGGAAGCAAGCGTGTATCACTACAAGCATGGGTGCAAATCTGGTTTAAAATAAAAACACAATAAAGAAATAATTTTTCTATTAAACTACACATAAAGCCTCCTAAAAGGCAAAGTTAAAATTTGCAACCATTTTAAAAATTATTTTAATTTAAAAATTAAAAAATTCTGCAATAGTAGTAGCACTCCCTATGCGTTCCTTCCTCTACAGACACCCAAGCAGCAGCAACAAATGCACTATTTTCCTGGCTTTAGTATAAAAACCCATTTTCAGTCTGATGCAAGTCTGTTAGCATAAAGCAATTTACAAATCAATGTTGTGGTAGAAAGAAATATCTTTCTCTAAGCTTCCTGCTAATTTACAGTTTGAGTTTGCCACTATCTTAAAACCCACAATAAATTTCACAAGGCATTTAGGTAGAATTAATCTGACAATTCAGTAAGACGTATATTCTCTACTTTATGTATTTTTGCACTTAACATTCTATGATTTTTCTCCTGAAAACAATTTAGGAATAGATGTTCTTGGTACAACGGGCATGTAAACTACACACAGTGAACTCCAAACCGCAATCTTACCCCCATGACAGCACATACTGATTGTGATCCCCCAAGGCAGCATGCTAAAGAATTGCAATTAGACTGGGTTAGCTAGGAGATGTGTAGCACTAAGAGATGTAATCAGCAAGTTAAAAGGCAAAGGAGACACTGTATTTCAAAAGAAGCTGCAGAGGTGCTGAGAAAGCAGAGTTAGGATGCACCAGAAACCAAGGAACAAATACAGATACGGTTACAGTTGTACTTCCTGTTAAGGAAAGAGAGCTCCATATCTATTAGACTGTAAGAACTGAATAGGGTCACCAGTCATTAATTTCACTTGTTCAAGATCAAGTGTCGCCTCAAGTACTCTTTCTTACACTTACGCAGCATCTTCTACTGAATTATCACTCCTCTGCCCCTACCACTCCATCATGAAATCCTTCTAAAATAGGAGGCATTAATAGACAGACTTTACCAATCCCTCCCTAAACAGGTCTCAGAAGAGCAGTCACACACCCTCCCCTCCTAAGGCAGGTAAACACACTTCTGCGTTCCTCCTTTCTTCTATAGACATCCAGTCCCCGTTTCCTTCTTCCATGTAAAAAAAGCACAACAGCTATATTTTCACCTACATATGGTAGAAATGTATACGTATTTTGTTGCTAGCATGCATTAAACAGCCTTTAGCCTTCTATGCTCTCCTCTTACCCTTCATGTTTGGTAACCGACTCAGAGAACTTGTCTTTCCTCCTATTCCTTTAAGTAGCCACCTACTTGATAGCCTCTACTCCTCTTTCATTCTGACAGGACTCCTCCTTCACTGACTCAGTATCAGAACTTCTTCACTTGTTGAGTTAAAGTCTCAAATTACCATGTTATCTGCTTTTCATAAATCGTTTAAATCAAATCTCTTCTCCCTCTAGTTGTTCTAAAGCCGGCAGGTGAAGCAAGGAAGAGACAGCAAACAAATGCATCCAAACAGCAGCACACACAAATGCCCTTCAAGCAGAGTAGAACTTGTGGTTGAGAGGCCAAGAGCAAGAAAGGGCAGATGGACAGTAGTGAACAGAGACACCAAGACTTCCTGGAAAGGAAGTATCAAGGAATTACAGCAGCAAAAAGTGGTCAGTCCCTGCTACATCTAAGTCCCCCAAGTTTTCTCTATGGGAAAACAGACGACGGATTTTTTACACTGAATCCACCCCAGTTCTCAAAAGACTGAGACCTCTGACACTACCAACTACATCTACAAAGGCAGCTCAAAATTTTTTAAATTTTATTACATTTTAAAGCTACCAATGCTTCTAGTTCTCCTTTTATTATACTGCTAGAAAGACACTCCCTAGGTTACAATACTGGAACTTCTTTTAATTCAGTATTAAGAGATGTACAATTTTCTTTTTTTAATGAAACTGTAACATTCACTCCTTTATGTCAAAATGTTACAAGTCTCTTTAGACTCCTTTCCTTAGAAGGACACTCATGCTGGCCACCAGTGTTAAGAAGACCTTACTGCATGTAATTCCATTTTGCTTTCAAGAACGATTATAAACCTCAGGAGAAATTTACCTAGAGAAAAAAAAAATATCCCTGAATATTTTCTGAAAGCCAGACTGAACTTCTTAACACTACCTGAACTTGCACTTCAGGGCATATCTAGGAACAGAGAGAAATCGTTCCAAAATATCTAATAGTTAAATGAAAGTTTCACATGCTGAGGCGATACCCTGAAATCATTATATATAAAGTGTTCCAACACAATTTAGAAAAAAATCAGCTAAAGGCCAGGTTGGACAGAGCCTTGGGTAACATGGTTTAGTGGGAGGTGTCCCTGCCCATGGCAGGGGGGTTGGAACTGGATGATCTTATGGTCCTTTCCAACTCTAACTATTCTATGATTCTATGATTTTGCTGTTTTCTGTGAATGCGTTATTCTTCTCTTCAAGTCAATGCCATGGTGAATCTTTCAACTAGATTTTTAGCATGGACCCCTAAATCCTTCTACTTTCAAATCGTTTACTCCTCTCTACTACCAAACACAGATTTTTGGTACAACACTCCTACATGCTTCAAATTTTTTCCTCCTGAGTACTGAAAGAAGGTAGAAGATGCTTTCAAAATTGCCTGTTAACTGGCCACTTTATCATGGTCTAACTGAGGTCATATTTTTGAAACTAATTGAACGCCACCTCATCTAATTTGAATCTAATAATGTACTTTAAACTCTAGCAGTTTATGGAGATAAGACATACACAAACTACAAACAATATGCACAAACTGGTTCGGGTTGTTGCTTCACTTCTGTTTTTGAAGCACCAGTTTCAAAGCTTGCTTTAAGCAGCTGTGACTGGCACAAGGTAGTTCCCAACCTCCTCTCATACAACTTGCACCCTGCTCCCAAAACTTGGCAATTTATGGCCAGTACAGCTATTCCTGATTTTTCCATCTTAAGAGGCCACTGTTGGACAAACACTCTGGAAAAACGAAATACATTCCATCTACCTCAAGTAGCCACTGATTTGGTATCTAAGTTTTCAAAAAACTTACAAAGGGAACCTTCTGAACAGGAGCCTCAAGAACATTCCAGATATTAAACAAGGTTAAGGCCCAGACCAGTCAAGATGAATCTTCAGAAAGATCAAAGTTGGAAAAAAATAGTTTTTGGAAGGATGCGTGAAAAACACACCATAGAAATGCAACATTTTAAAGGGAAAATAAAAAGGTTAATAGCTCTGTATCAAAGATATGAGCATCAGGAAAAAAAAAAAAAAAGAAAAGAAAAATAAGTATTCACATTCAGAAGATGTGAATAAAAAAATGTGAATAAAAAAAAAATTTTTAAATCCCCAAAACAAGCACTGTTAATCCTCCCACACGGAAGTCCTGTGATAGAGATTTACAAATCTACTTATAATGCCTAAAATCTAACTAACTCTTTCACAATAGCTTCTTAAATTGTATAAACTACATGGGATAGATGGGAAATAGTTTCTTCCATCCAGAATTTGGTTTGCTTTCAGGCAGGGGAGAGGGAAGATTTTGTCCTTTGTTGTTTGGAGTTTGTTTCTTTTAATGAATCTGCACTCTTTTTAAATCAGTGCAGTTCTTCAAAATCTCAGTTTTATAAGTTTCCAATTACCAAGTAAAATTCACTGCAATTTGATAAATAAAATACACAAGTTACTCAACTGCAAGTTGTGGTCTTTGTGAAAAGTTTAAACCAGGAACACTCAAAAGAATCTCCATTCCACAGGCAGTGAGGACCTGGCCTGCTCTTGCCAGAAGCAGCATCTTACTTAGATTATAAATTTACTTCACCTTAATACAGAAATTTATATTTATTCCTTATACAGAACCAAAAAGATAGAAAAGGTCTGTCTTAGGGACACTATTCCTTTACATGAATGCATATACAAAGTAACTCTCTTAATGCTGCTACACAAGATTAAAACCTGGGCAAAGGACTTAGCAGCTGCACTCCTGTTTGTCATGGTTTCAGGCTCTCATGCAGTTCGCTCACTCACTCCCCCCTCTTCTTCCCCCCCCACTCCCAGAGGGATGGGGAGGAGAATCAAAAGAATGCAACTCCCACGGGTTGAGATAAGAACAGTCCAGTAACTAAGGTATAACACAAACCACTGCTGCTACCACCAATAATAATAATGACAAGGGATATACAAGGGAAGAAAATACAACTGCTCACCACCCGACACCAAGCCCGACCAAGCAGTGGTCCAACTCTTCCGGGTCCCTGCGCTTAGTTTTTTACATCCTGGGCATGACGCGCTGTGGTATGGAATACTCCTTTGGTTAGTTTGGGTCAGGTGTCCTGTCTCTGCTTCCTCCAGGTTTCACCTTCTCCCTGGCAGAGCATGAGACTCAGAAAGTCCTTCGTCAGACTAAACATTACTGAGCAGCAACTGAAAACATGGGTGTTATCAGCGCTGTTTCCAGGCCGAAAGTCAAAAACACAGCGCTGCACCAGCTACTACAAAGGAGAAAAATGACTGCTGCTGCTGAACCCAGGACACCATTTAATGACAAACCCAATTCAGTACAGTATGCTTATCACATTTTTCCAATACTTTACCGTGTAAGTACTGTTGACTCTCTGTTGGTGTTTTTCAATCCAACTAGTTAAATAACAGTAGAATTGCAGTAAGTCCCTAAATCCTATGGGTTGGGGTAAGAGGGTGTCAATGCTATCTGCCTTCAACTGAATACATAAAAGCTATTCATCTTTCAGCAGAGCAGTTATGTCTGAAGGTAATAGATTATTCAAGAGGTGGCTAAAACTCAGCACTTAAATGATTTCACATTCTCAACTGGTTTAGCACAAGCAGAAAGAAAAAAAAAGATCAGATCATGTGATTTCAACAACAGCTATCATTTCTTTCAATATCAGCTACTGTTAACTACTGACAACTTTCCAAAAATACCAAGGCCACATACCATATGTTAACATTGTTAAATCAGGTTTCATTCACATCTTTATTTTTTAATGATTTTTCAAACACAGAGGTTGTTGGGTTTTTTAAATTCTTCTGACCAAGTATTTGAGAGCATGTTTAATCAATAATACAAAATTTTATTATATATAAAGGAACCTATTATAATTATTTAACAAAATTTCAAGAGCTCCATTAAAGACCAAATTAGAAAGTCTAAACCAGGAAGGCGCGGAGGAGAACACTTATATGTACAGTTCTGCCCTTCCAGCCTATGGCTTCAGTATTCATTTAATGTATCCACTGGTCTCCTCTACTTTGTATAATGGGTACAGCTACTCTGAGTTTACATGGATTGAGACTTACTACATCAGACGGGTTTCAAAAGTGAATACATTTGACATTGTGACAGACTGCCATTTCCTATTCCACTATACTGTACAGCTCACCTGGTTAAACCAGAGGCGAGTATCTCAGTAATTTCTATCCCATTCTGATCTCTACTGCTTCCACTGGACAAGTAACAGCCTTCACCTATTTTTTCTGATACAAAAAATAAGGTGATTAGATTTTTCATTAGTAAGTTTTAGATCCCAACCACCTTCCCTCCACTCTGCATCTGTCTTTTCCAAAGTCTTCTTTCAAGCCCCTTTTATTAATTCTTAACACTAGCAGGATATTTCTTCAGCAGCCAAGTGAAATTCCTATTAACTAAATCAAATTAACCAAATGTGAAACCACTTTTAAAACACACACACACACCCCCCAAATAGCCAGTGAACACCAACAGTAACCTCTGCAGTTAGTGCCTGCTAGTAAGTTTTACAGATAGTAGATCTACAAAGATTTCAGAGGTTTTGCCCTTCATTCCGCTCCCTTTATTAAGAGTGACTTACCCATATTGTTAATATATTGCAGCAATATATTGAACTATTTTGAAAGCCGTAACTTTAAACTTACAGCAATGAACTGCAATTTCATTTTCATGAAGGGTGCCAGGTGATAATAGTAATCGTTATCATCCAATAATACCTTTACCTTTAAGATGGCTTAACTCTTTAATCCACTAAGAATCTAAGCTGACCTCACAGTAAATCAGGCTTCAAACTTCTAGACATTACATCCTTGTCCCAGTACAATCCATACACATACTGAATTTGCCCAAGACCAATCCTGAAATTTCAGCCTGAAAGAATGCTCAATGAGCAATCTGTATTGTAAGCTACAAAGGAAAAAGCAACTTTTCTCCCCAGCTAGCCTCATGTGATCTTCCCTCTTTCTCCTTCCCCTTTTCCCATCTTTTTCTTTAAACAATACAAACATGCAACACATTAAAATTTTGGCATAATTTGCTGTTTCCTGAACCCTAGTCCCCTAAACTCCCTTCTTACATAAATCCTTCCCCATGAAAGGTCACATGCCATCTCTTGCTTGCCCTTGAAATTCCAGAAGCAAGTTGCTAATGCAACTTACATTCCAAATTAATGAGAACGGTGATAAACTGCCTTTTCACTTACAAACCCCTGATAAAAATACATTTGAGCTGTAAGTATGGTTAATCGTACATGCAAAGCCTTGAATATAAGCACTTTGTTGATCTGCTACAAAAGATACCATTTTCAGGTCTGCACAGAAGAAACACTACAGATCACAAAGAACATCAGTAATTATGCCACTTCAAATACTTTAAATCTACAATTATAGAACCTGCATGTAAAGTTAATAAGTAAATGATTTCAAGTATTCAGAAGTGCAGCTTTACATGTTCAAAGTTAGAACATACTGTCAGTGTGAAAGACACAGGTGGCAGAGTACAGTACCACTTCATCCTTTCAAAACAGTACCTTGTGCTAAAGTCTTCACTAAAACCTGCTGTGAAGTCCTTTTTGTATCAAAGTTCTCAAGCAATCTGGAACAGCAGAAGTTTTAAACTACCAAGGACTGGTCAGCCTGGAGAAGGCTCTAGGGAGAACTTACAGCAGCTTCCAGTGCCTAAAGGGGCCAACAAGAAATCTGGAGAGGGGCATTTTACAAGGGCATGTAGTGACAGGACAAGGGGGAATGGCTTTGAATTGAAAGAGGGCAATTTAGATTAGACATCAGGAAAAAATTTTTTGCTATAGGAGTAGTGAGGCACTGCCACAGACTGCCCAGAGAAGCTGTGGCTGCCTCATCCCTGGCAGCGTTCAAGGCCAGGCTGGATGGTGTCCCCACCCATGGCAAGGGGGTTGGAACTAGATTATCTTTAAGGTCCCTTCCAACATAAACCACTCTCGGATTCTGTGATTCTTGGATTCTTGACACTGTTTAGGATTTTGGAAAAGCTCTTCATGGAAGCGAGAAGACAATTCCCGTTCCATCTTATGCCTCTGTTTGTAAAAAGGAACAGAAGCGTACCTGAGGTCTCCCCTACCTTTAAAAACATCATTACAGAAATCCTGATGCCAGAAGACAGAAAATACCACAAAATATATTCCCATTTTAAGGCAGTCCCTATACAGAAGTCAAGAGCTAGAACTGAACAAGAGACGAAAGGAGAACTAACATTGAATACCTTGAAAGAAAAATATTTCTTTGATAGGTGTAAAACACATGGCATGACGTTCTGAAAAAATCTTCTCAGCCCTGTTATAGCAAACACAGACTACGTGCTTCCTAACGTCTAAAGTAGCTTGACCACAGACACTTACATAAAAAGCTTTTAAATGATGTATTACAGAGAAGAAAGACTTTTGCAGCCCAACAGCCACAAAAGGTTAAACAAAATGCTGACACTTTTAGGAAGACAGAGTGAAGACAGGCTTCCCACAATGACCACAGACACTACTTGTACAACTGGCAAAATTCACAGTCAGTTCATCTTAATCAAGTCAAAGAAATGCACGGTACAATCTTGGGAATTTGAACGACAGATGTTCCAGAGGCTTGCCATATCATCAAGGATACAACAAATAATAGGATAAGAGGATCCTCAAGCCCTTTTCTTTGTAAACAGGAAAAAAATGTTGAGCTTGGAAAACAAAACAGTATTTCAACCTTACCTCAAATGCACAAGCACTGCTAGTGAGGACTACCTGAAATACTTGGATGGTCCAAATTCCTTAATGCTCCAATATTTATTTGATTTTGATACTTTTCTATTTTGCAGAGCCATTAACCCATCCTACACAGAAACGAAAGAAGCACAGGCGAAGTGCTCTATGCCTCCAAAGGATGTATAAGAAACATATGTTTCTGCTGAAAGAAGGTTAGCAACTGCTACTCAGTCAGATTACCTCTAAAACAGGCTTGAAAGGTCAGGAAAAAGAATGAGATTTAAGGACGATCTTCATCCACTGAATTTGTACCAATGTAAAGCAAAATGAAAATGGATAAATATCATAAAAAATGGAAGAGGGAGGAAATCAGACAAAAGGGAAGCAAGGGCAGAATGAAGAGGAAAAAGAGGAAATAAATAGGGATTCATCACCACCATAGGTTAGATGTAGTAGGTTTACCTACTGCAATTACGTCCCTCTAATATTGCTCAGTATCAGGCACAACAGCACTGACTGATGGTGCACACAGTGATTTGATCAGCCAGGAATCCATCAGCTTCTAGCCCCTCTGAAGAGTCACATACAAAACACCACGTCAGTATTATACCTGAAAAACTGCTAGTCATGTCTCATTTTGAAATCTGTGATTAAGACCAAAACTTTAGTGACCAATGTAATGACCTACTGACATTTCTGAATTGCAAGTTCTGCAAAAAGTTATTTCTTTTTGCTGCTGTTACATCTAAGGTAACAAAGCTGGTAAACGATCTGGAGGATGTCTTTTAAGGAATAGCTGAGGGAACTGGGCTTGTTTAGCCTAGAGAAGAGAAGACTCAGGGGTGACCTTAGCGCTCTCTACAACTACCTGAAATGAGGCTGTAATGAGGTGGGGGTCGGTCTCTTCTCCCAAGTAACAAGCAATAGGACAAGAGGTAACAGCCTCAAGCTGCACCAGGGGAGGCTTAGATTAAGAAAAATTTCTTTAGAGAGAGGATGATCAGGCATTGGAACAGGCTGCCCAGGGCAGTGGTGGAATCACCATCCCCGGAAGCATTCAAAAACTATGTACATGAGGATTTTAGTGACATGGTTTAGTGGTGGACTTGGCAGTCCTGGGGTTAAGGTTGGACTTGAGGATCTTAAAGGTCTTTTCCAACCAAGTTGATCCTATGAAGAGCCCCTGGAGGAACTTCCGCAATAACATTAAATGTCCTTCAAAAAGCTTTTATGTACTGGACCTACAAAAGCACCATTTACTGCTGAAGAACCCTTCAGTACCACCATCTTCCACCTTCCACTAGGCTTCCAATTCTCCCAAATTTTATGTGGGTAAGTTACTGATACAGTGAATACAGCTTGGCTGTAACTGCTGGATCTCAGAACTCTTCCTTCCAAACTGAAGGTGGAAGAAACTGGAACTTCTGGACACACACTGTTATTTTTGCTGGGGGGATAGTAATATGGCTTTGCAAAAGTCTTAAAAGGCAATAACAGACAAAAGAAAACAACAGTGAATATTATAACATTTTCAAGTTACTCCCTATTCAACAGCTGACATAATATCCAAGAAACTAGAAAAAAGTATGGGAGGCTGGCAGGGAGAAAGTTTCCTGCTCACCGACAATTCCCCTTCTTGTTTGCAAACAAATCACTTTTGCCAGCTTCTGGATAGGAAGGGAAGAACAGACTTCAAAATAAACAGTCTACGTTAAATAAACATTCTTTTGAACACACCAAACTGAACAAGACTTCCCAGCTGTCTTGGAAACAAAATTTTCATTTCTTTTCAAGGAAGGTATAAAAATTAAGATGACAAAACTGTACTCAGCTTTGTACCCTCAATCAACGTTAGAGCTCCTCAGACTGCTCACAGAAAGAAAGAAAGAAAACCTAGGCAGCTTCTCAGTTCTAACAAAGAATGTATATTGCTTTGCTTTAGAAATAACACTACCCTATTCATTAAATCTGATTTCTATTTTCAGTAAATTATCTTCCACCAACCACCACCTTTTGATTTATCTTTATCTGATATACCCAATAATTAAAAACTAAGCTCCACTTTGAAATTTTCCTTTGAAATCTCTGGATGAGGAAAGGAACGAGTAGCCCTGTGAGCAACAAGTTACTGAGGCTTGAATTCCTAAAGAGCCTGATCCCACTCATTAGAACCTCAGTCTAACAAGGTCTGAGCACTGATAAATTTTTATCTCATCTGTAACATCTGTTCCACAGTAGTCTGGTGGACAACAACATTTTTATTGTACTGTCAGCTTTTTCTAACTTTGAATACTTGTACAGTTCTTCTATTGGACTGATTATTTCCAGAAACCTTGTCAGAACTCAGTTCTTGCAGCACCTTCTGAACTGCTAGCTCTTTGGCTTTAACAGGATATCTTCACCTTTCCCCAGCTGGTTTCCCAAGGAAATGAGGCTTATGCAGTGGATGTTGTGTTAAGGCTTTCTCTCCATTCCCTTCAGCTTTTAGCTACAAACATACTCAAAAGAAGGAATACAAAACCTGAAATACATTAATAAGATGAAGTCACTATTAAACTCCAAGCACCATAACACCTACTATTATTCTAAGGTCCAGGTAGGGAAAGTTTACTTGGCAGAAACAGTGTCATGAGTTCAAGAAATGCTTCTAAAACTAATTCAGAATATTATTAGATACAGCCTATTCGACAGAGTAAGGTTAGCACTAGCTGGACATACAGGGTGGAATACTCATACTTAAAGTTTGGGGTAGGGTCTCCTTTTGTAAAAGATGTGTAAACTCTTGGACAAAGACTTCTTTCTAATGCAAACAATGAGACTTCCCTTGAAGCACACATTTGTATCTAATGGTCTGAACAACTAGTTTCATTTGAGGGAGGGAGCCATAGAGCTCAAATTCAGTCAAAAAAAGCAAAAAGCTCTGAAACAAGTGCTCAAAAACAGTGATTCAGAAGAGCCTTCTGAAGTGAAAGACAAAGATATCACACCTATTGCATTGCTAAATGAGAAGTGGAAACGATGCAAATATGGGTGCCTCTAAACATATACAAAATTACATGCTTTCCCTGTTAAAGAGATTCATAACCAACCACTAAGAGGAAGACTTTGTTTCCTCCAAAAATTACAGTGGTTTGCACAACATCATTTAAGACCAGAAGGTCTTCAAGCAAACACTCAGATTGCAGGAGGAATCTTATCCCTACCACAGTCTATCTTTGAAAAAGATAAAATTAGATTACCAGTGCAAATTATCACCTGAAAATTTTGTTGATGAGGAAAACTGTCATTGTACAAGACCAAATGTATCTTCTCAAGCATTGACTTGTTTCAAAGGCACCAGAGAGTCGGATGTATCTAATTAGCAGGGAATGCAATGTTGCAAAAGAGTAAGCAAAACTTCCCAGAGCTGGCTGATAACTTTAGTTCAATGTAGGGCTGCTCACCAACATACAGACCATGATAAGTAAGCAGAGATTACATTTTTTGAGACAGAAAAAAGATTCTGCACTGATTTTCCATCCCATGATGAACAGCAAATACAGCATTAGAACATAGCTCTAGCTATACCAAGTTCACATATTTGAAGATGTTTGAACTCTATATTCAGTGAAAGAGTAATCTTCACTACAAATGACTTTTTTTCTCTTTTAAACTGAATATATTCTACCTTTCTCTGCATCTTCATATACCTTTTAAAGTAAACTGACCTGCGTAAAGAACCTAGGTGTGATAAGAAATACAGTTACAGGTTTACACAACTTCATGTATCTGACCTCCAGGCAAAAATACTGAGATAAACAGCCACCGTATTTCAAGTTATTTTTGTGAATGTTTTCTAAATATTTTGACAAAACATTTTGCAGCTATCTGTAATGTTCAAAAAGCTAGTAAGAAAAGGGGCTTTCCTTTTAAAAGTCAACAAAACACACAAATCAATGTTTTAAAGCCAAACCATTTGTCATTACCTAGATCTCTAATTCTTATGTAAATTACCTGAAAGATTACTCATACATCCTAAAATGCTGGCTCTTTGTACAGCTAAATTATATTAGCTAATCTCCTTGAAGATCAGTCTGCTGCTGAGGCAGACCTGCACGATCTGGTTTTTTAACATCTTTATTGGTTTGATGCTACTGTCAAACCTAACTGAGCAAATAAAGTAAGCTTACTATAGTAACAGATAACCAAAGAGCCTCCTTTAACTCTTCTACCAGGTAAAGAGGTATAACTCACGTCATCCATCACAATCATCCTCACTTTGGTTAACACACTACACAGAACTCACTACACTACTCCATTCCACATAAAGATCTCAACTGAAAACTGCATTACCTGCTTTCTATAGGAATAATCTTAGGCATCACGTACAAGTTCCTTAATGGGAGGCAGGAGAAGAAATGCAAGAGCATGCTGGTTTAAAGGCAGAAAGTCAAAATATAAGGTTCAGATTTAATATGCAATGCTTAAGACACTCATAAATAAGGAGGAACTACAAGTTAATAATGTCCTTCAGCTTTTCTTTTCCCCAGATTAGCCTGACCTTACAGAATTGAACAGGTGAGATCCTGTTAGTTAACATGCACACACAGATCCAACTTTGGTTACTGCATTTTTTGTTAGAGAAACAGAATCATGTTAGCTTCAGATCTGAAGGTTTTTAATTTTGGTAAGTGTGCCAGAAACTACCACTTTATAAAAGAGTAGCATCCATACTGTCCACTACTACAGTTTCTAAAAAAAACCCAAAGTTTTATTTCAGAATCTTACAATGACTACTCCTGTGCTGACTGAGCTGCTCCATTAGCATGATATAAAACACTTATTCTACACCAGCTGCAGGTGTAGCCCTGATTCTCAGTGCAGAAAACAGGGTACATGTAGCAGCAGCCTCATCACGCAATGTAAGAACACGTGCAGCATCAGGCTACATTATCATGGGTGACTCACAGAAGAGGAAGCAAACAGCTCGTCTCCCACTTTTTCTTATTTCACCCACTGAATGCATCATTACCCTGGACCATTAAATCGAAACACAGACTGATTAGATTTCAAAGGTTTTGCCTACTGTCTTCTCTTCAGCCTGACAGCTGTACTGAAAAGACATTTTTCTTGTGCCAGATATCAGAAAAACAAACTTAATGCTCCAACTTAGAAAATACTTTCCATCATCATACCGCAACACTTCCAATAAAGGAGTTCACTATCTTTGGTTACCACGGTGATAGACAACCTGTCAAAACAGGGACATCTCCATTTTGTATTCAGTAAAGTATTTATTGCTCAAATCCACAAGTTGTAAAGCTATAAAGTAGCTGTATGGGTGTTTCATTTATGTCTGAGTGAAATGTCTCCACTAAGGGATTTAAGTACCTGTGCCTCCACACAGATAAACTCATAAAAGTCATTTTTATGAAGTAGTACTACTGCCACACAAAACAATCCTTACCATAACCTGTTCTCAGCTATAGCTTAAAAAGGGACATTCTTTAAACTTTAATACATAAATCTCTTTAGTTTTGTGGTATTCTTATATAGCCCACATACAGAACATCATCTTAAAACAATTGTGAGAAGAATTCAATGGTATGAAAGGCACTAGAGGGTGATTCTCCAAGAGCATCTTTGGTTATACAGTAGTTTTGAAGAAAACATCAGCCCAGAACACCCTTTTATGTGCTTCTGAAGCCCTGCCCCAGCATACATTAAATAACCTAACATGAATTCTAACTCACAGAAAGCCTCACAATTCAGTTACTTGAGACAGAAGGCGGCAGATTACCGGGACCGAAACAGACTACTGCATTTCACCCATAACAGGAAACAGAGATGGAATATCACCACAGGAAGTTTATTTAGCAAGAATCAAAACCTGAGCAACATGGTGCTCACAGAGTGCTGAACACCTTGTCACCTGAGAGTGGAGAACATTCTTGCACATAATGCAAAATGCATTCAACCAGCCTTGATAAATAAGGTGTGCATGCAAATGTGAAAGACACCAAGGCTAATCAGGGCCTTGAATTTTCTCTACCTTTCACAAAAAACAAAAATTGCAGAAGGTACAAGTATCAAAGTCTTCTCACCGATATATGGGGGGGGGGGAGAGGGAACAATACAATCCTTGCCTGTCTTTGGGCTAGAAAGACTCAAAGACAATGGAAACTGAAAAACGTAAGTATGGCCAGACATCCTGGTGTAATCAGGAGCATATCCAGGGAAGTTTGCCTACAAAGCAGAAGAGCTTCCAGCTGCTGGATGAATGAAACAGATAGATTCCCTATTTCCAAGTAATTCTTGCTAGTAATTACAATATTATGCCTGCTGCTCATGGTTTAGAAGCAAGACACCTCAAATTTGCATATCAGCATTTGAAGCTGCACATGGATGAACTACTGACAGGTGAATTTCCATGTACCTATCCCCAGACTATTAATTTGCTTACTAAAAGAGAAATTACTCTGCATCATGTTACCTGTCAATCCAGCAACAGGCAGTGAAATTGCCCATCATACCTAAGCTACCATAATTCCCAAGACTCCAAAGCCCTAGAGCATCAATGGAAAACCTTTTCTAACCAAAACCACAATTGTTGCATAACACGACAGTGGAAAAGATCTTCCCAGCTCCCATGAAACACATCTAATGTCAATTTCTTGGAGGATTCGGAGAAGTACAAGTGCCGAACAGGATTATCACAGAAAATCTGAGCAGTGTTAACCACTCACCAAAGGAATGACTTCCCAGAGAACACAGAACGATTCCCGATACTTCAAGTCATCTGAGGTAACATTTGATGCAACGAGTCATGTAAGATAAAATACGTCTTCTGTCTTAGAAGGAAGACATACTGATTTACCACAGTGGTTAGCCAAGTATGTAATCACAGAACCAAACTTAAGGACTGCAATCTTTTATAGGAACTAGACCCCTTCTCACTAAAGATTCAAGAATAACTCCTGTTACTCTTCAACTTGGATTGGTACATCATTCAGCTTTTGCACAACACCTAACTCCACAGACCAATATCGTCTAGGTCTCTTAATACAAAGAGACAACCTTAAGACAACTTGGAGTAAGAAGTAATTCTGTCTGGTTTCAGTGGACAGGAAGTCAAACAGCTTGTTCACTTCAGGAAAGCAGTGTGAAATAATCTCACAGTCCAACTGCACTGGGGCAAAAGAACAAATGCCTTTGCTGAAAGCAGCCTTGTGCTTCAAATACTTGCTTTTGAACCTGGAAGGCTTATCCAAGAAGAAAGATTCACTTCCTTAAAAGCTGGTATTCTCTACTTACTCTGTGAGCAGTGAAATGACAGAATTTGGAGATGTTCAGGGACATATACTAGGTCTAGTTGCAAAGTCCATTTCCTTCATAGCAGCCCCTATGGTGCTGCTTTTTAGACATGTGACTCAAACAGTGTTGATAATAAACCAATGTTTTAGCTGTTGGTCAAAATGATCATACAACACCAAGGCCTTCTCTCCCACTCTGCCTCCCACAAAGAGTAGGCCTAGGGGTGGGCAAGAGACTGGAAGGGGACACGGCTGGGACAGTTGGCCCAAATCAATCAGAGATTCCAATATCACGTTACGTCACGTTCAGCAGTAAAACTGGGGGAGTTTTTCCAACCAAAGTAGATGATGCTTGGAGACAGACTGGACTTTGGTCTGCTTGTGGGACATGGAGACTGGTCACAGTTGCATCACTTCCCCCCCAACATCTTTCTTCCTCCCACCTTCAGTTACTAAACCATCTTTATCTCAACCCACAAGTTTTTCTCGCTTTTGGCTTTCCGATTCCCTCCCCTATCCCACTGTAGAGGAGTAAGAAAACAACTGGGTGAAGGCTTAGTCACTAGCCAGGGTCCACCACCACACAGCGGATTCAGGAGGTTCATCAGATTTCCTGAACAGGCAATGACATCCAGGCTGCAGAAAGATGATATAACCACAAAACACAGTTCCATTTCCACACTGAAGGACATCCTCTACTCGTTTTAGCAAGTTTAATCACTGCAGTACACCTTTCCCAAGAAGAAAATAATGGTTCTAGACATCACCATCCGGAAAAGTCCTGAGATACTACTTCCATAGAAGTTAGGAATTTTCATTGTAAAAGTACAGATGAACCTGCTTAGAATAAATTTACACTATCTTACTCGGTGACAGCATATTGCAACCAATACATACTGGCTGAATGACTAACTAAACTGTAGCCACAGAGAAAGAATGTGGGTCTTATGGAAACAAATCTAGAACTCATACATGAGGAGTGCACAATTGCTACTGTCATAATTCTGGCTTCTTAATTTAATTTCCCTGGCACAAGCAATACTCTCCAAGGTGCGAGGTCTTGAAAACACAGCACTTCAAGCATATGTTAACTTTTTCTTCCTGAACTTTACTGAATGACCTGACGCTAAACAGGCCGTCTAATTTATCATGTTGAAAGAAAGGTAGCATCTTCAAAACGGACTTGTTAGAATAGCAGCATCTGATGAGTTTGCTGACAAGAACTTGCCTGGCACTAAGGACAGTGCTAAATGGTCTGACTTTAGGTGATACCAACTTTTAACAGCCACAGGCACTGAGACCCTGAGAGATATTCAGTGCCTTTTCAAGAAGACAACCTTCCAGTATAAAGATCTTGGTCATTTTTGTTTTGGCAAAGAATGATTGGTGGAGAATCTTAACATTTCCATCTCTGTGGTAACAGGGATACAACATATGCAGAGTACAAAATGGAGTCGGTTCTCAAGTTGCAAAAGAATTTGGGAAGCCAGAATATTTTGGATAAAGAACAAATATAGAACAATTTTTTCTGCCACTTTGAAAACAACTCACAGCTATGGAACACTTCATCTCCCCAAGGAACAGATGTGCCAGATGCATTCCAGCTAATGCATCCACGTGTTTTCTCATTCTCCACGCATGGAGCATGAATGTTCCATCTACAAAGTCGGTACATGGAAAACATCTCCTATTCTCAGATTTTCAAGTGCAAGTGGTGTGATCATATTCATGTGGGCAACGTTCAAATACAGAACTACAAGTCCTGTAGTATTTTAAATGAAAAATGCATTAAAGAATAAATATTATTAAAGGGCTCAGGAAGCCTTCCGTTTATACTGCAATTCTGTAGAAAAATTATATCAACTGTACCCAAAAGGATTTTTATCCCTCTGGAATAAAGGACATAAAAAGTACAACCAGGGACAAATGTTCTCTACTGCTGTTCTCTGTTACCTTTTGTTCTTATTTTTGAACCCTATGAGAATTTGAAGAGAAACAGAACCAGATGTATCAGAGTAAGTTTTTTCATTCTGGCACATTCAGACAAAATCTGCTTTACATAATTAAACATGACTAAACCTTAACTACTTAATTTGAGAGAGGTGTCTGTCTATCAGTGACAAGCTGCAGTCACTCAGAGAGAAATACTAATTACAAGAAAACAAAAAAAAAAAAAAAACAAGGAAAAAACCTTGTCTAGGAAAGAAATCAAGGCCAATGCTTCACTCACACCTCCCAAAAGAAACTAAATGAAAACTGTATCTCAAGTTAGAAAGGAAAAAAATCACTGAACAGGAGTTCACCTGTGAAAAGACTATCCTAAAATTCTTCCAGAAATAAATTCACCTGTACATAAAGAACAATGGTTTACACTAGAACTGTCTTTGCATTAAACTCTTGAGCTACCAGTTCAAGCATGTTGAAAAAAGAAACCACAAGAGTGATATAAATGATCAAGGACTAGAAAAGTCAAGCACTTGCTTTACTTTTGCATCTAATCCATACATACATACTGCAAAACGGTGAAGAACAGTGGCATCCCAGATTTGTTACTATTAAAATTATGCTACCAACAAAAGAAAAAAAAAAAAAAAAACAAAAAAACAAAAACAAACTCCCTCCCCCCCCAAAAAAAAAAAAAAACACAAAAAAAAAAAGGCACATTCACATATACATACAAAGCTACCATATTCCAATCCCAGCTGCTGGCTATGACTCCAGCACGCCTTCCCTCTAATCTACATGCCATTTATGAGTGTCTAAATGTTAAGTCAACAATAATTGGAATGAACTGGATTCAGCACATACCACAATCATAACACTTGATATAAATGTTAAGTATTCAGAATCATTATCCAGCACCAGACATTAGAGTTTATTCATCTGATTTTATTCAAATGTCTATCACAGAACTAAAAGTCCACTATAATTCCTTAATTAGAAGTGGCACTTTCAGTTTTAAAATGCAAAAATCAAAATAAAAGCAAACTATTATGGCACTGTTTCCCAAATTCCAGACCTAGAAGGTTATCACTGAAGACCCCCTGGGACTACAGGCACCACCAGCTTTAACATGCAACTTCCAAATGAAAGTACTACACTATTATCCAGCCCTGCCACTACATGCAAAAGGATATTAAAAGTGCAAAAGCCCTACGAACTTGGAAATCCTGTGGGACTTGCATGTGTAATACAGTCTGAGTATCAAATTGCCAAATTACTTCCAACTGTTCTAAAATGTATCCTTCCAGAGCATCGCAAGTACAAAGAGGAAAGAATTTCTCTGCACGCTGGAAGTGACACATCAAAAAGATACCCCATCAAACTATTCCAAGATATCCTTCCTTACACATGTTGTCACCTTAATTCAGTAGGGATTTCTTTTTTTGTGTCAGGGTTATCCAAAACCTACCAAACGCTCTGTCAAGCAGCATAGCCTACCATTTCAAGTCTAAACAAGTTGTTACCTAGCTTTACTTTTAAAACATCAGAATTCTTATCTCCTAGGATGAGTTTTGACCCAAATTATACCCAAAAAATAAGAGTCAGTCAGTGTGCACTGGACACGCAACTAATTACTCAGCGCCTATTGTAGAACACACAGCCTTTATTAAACCTTTAGTAAAGTTCCTCATCACCTGCAGCATGGAGGAAAAGGAACTTGTCTCAGCTGTGGGAAGAACATGATCTTATGACCCAGTTAAAGCCTGCTCAGTCAACCACTTGCCAGCAGTCACTGATAATATCATAAATGCACCTACAGTGTTTCCCCAGAGGAAAGATAACAGCTTACATGTTATTTTTATTTTCAGACCAATTTCCACCCGAAACACATGCCTACTGAAATGCTGTAGCCTTTTGTACTAGAATTTGAAAGCCAAAAGTATGTTGGATAAGTAAAACATATTTTGTAATATAGTTAGCTAGAATAAATGTGTGAAAATGACAGAATAGATACTTGCCGTTTCAGCTGAATATATTCAGATAGGTTTCACTACTCAACTAGGCTCTAATGATGTCTTTACATAAGTAGATTTTTATAACAGAAACTGATGCCAGTTAAGCTTTATTTGTCAAACTGATGGATGATACTTTCTGAAGTAAACATTACTTTTCCCACAGAGGTCTGCACTGAAGTACTCTTTGTCCTGCACAGTGTCATCCAAGTCCTAGTTATGTTCACTGCATATTTATACAACACTCAATTAAATGTATTCTCACTCTCCCTAAACTCTGTTTCTATTTGTTATCCAAAACAGGAGCCCTTAAAGATACTGTTACACTATTTAATGGTATACACGCAAAACCCCACGATTTTTTCCAGGACACGCTTCTACTCCCTTCCTTAACACTCACACCAAGTATCCTCAGAGCGATTAATTCCTAGAGAAATTCTTATTAAAATAGTTCCCATATCCTACTACATATCTTTATACAGCATTTCCACTTTCCAACCTTTCCATACTATTTTTCCCCATTCTAATATATGCAAAAAAATTATGAGAGATTATGCACTTTTTAAAAAGAGAGCAAACTGTTATTCTAGCCTGCACCTGGTCAAACACTGCCTACATCACTTAAATTCCATAGAAAATGTTAACTTCCATATTCAGTATCTTTTTTTTTCTTTTTTTTTTTTTTTTGTGCCACTAATAACAATAACACAATTGTGGGTATTTTTCCTACTACCCATGACCCAGGAACCTGAAAAGGTATATTAGAACCTCCTGAACATGCAGGATAACCCTACCATTTCAAATGTGAGAAGCTCTGCTGCTATGCTACCACCACAACCAGCGTGACAATTTCATATGGTTTTTACTCACCTCCACGTTAATCTGAATAGTGTGTCTGAGGTCTTTCTCCCCAGCCCATAACTAACACTGATATGCTCTAGGATATAGGGGAACACGTATCAAGCTATAAATATCTCAGTTTTATAGAAGAGCATGAGGGTGTATGGAACTTCCACCCTACCATTTTCCAAAGCTGGAAAACCCCATTTTGTCCTGGCTCCATCCTGAAATTCACTCACTTTTTAAGAACAGAAGCCAGAAAGCACAGCAGGAGAGGGCAGCAGAGTCTGTTGAAAGCATTGACATTGCCTAGCAAGAAGAAACCCAAATATCACACCTATTAGAAAACAACTCTAAACCTCAATGGCTAAACTCTGTCCATCCTGACGAGTGGATGGATAAGCAAAAAGATATGAACATGGTAAAAAGATACAAATCCTGACTGCACATTGTTTAGCTCAGAGGTCTTCAGGGAAAAAAAAAATGCCTGTGCAGAAACAAACTGACAGCGTCAAAACGTAAACTAAAACTTACGCCTGTTAATATAACGCACATACACTTGGCTTTTTTGTTCACACAAATTCTATATTGTATTGAAACTTTTTTGTTATTCTGCTTTGCTGGTTTTATGTTTTTCCTCTTCCATGTAAAAAAAAAAAAAAAAAAAAACAAACCACAACAAACAGCAATCACAAAAAAAAAAAAACTAGAACACATTCAAGCAAACAACAAAGCAAATACAGAATCTGCAGTTCTCTTAAGACTGAAAACGGTATTAGCACTAAACCTTCACGACTCCACAAAGAACATCCTCTAGCCAACTAGCCAGAGCATTATGAACCATACAAAATGGAGTAGGATAAATTAAAATTTCAACACATTATGTACAGTTGTTACTTCACAGCAGTTTACCTGATTTTCTTCTACCAAGAATCAAGCACGTTCAGAAACAGCCAGAAATGCTAAACTAACTAGGCATACACATAACAGAAAACATATTTGAGGGGTTTTATTGACTGGATCAACACGTTCAGAACCCTGTTTCCTCAGAGATGTCAAGTGTTGTTAATGCCACTTATGATGTCATTGATAATATTGTTACAAGAGGGACATACTATTGCAACAGCTTGAAGAACAGAAGAAAGCTCTTGAAGAATTATTGTAAATTACTGAAAATCAAAATGCACCTGTAATGAAAATCTGACTCACATGAAAACTGATTGTATGATCAAGTGATAGAAAGAAGTGGAAGATTAGAAACAAATGATAACTCCTAAACTTGAATGATACACCTCCACAGCATAGACTCCTTCCAGGCACCAGCACTTCATCTTTTCTTTACCATGACCGAGAAACTAATATCTACAGTCTTGGCTAATTTTAAACTGTAAAATTTTGCTTTTAACAGAATACTGAATATCTATCCAACTGATTTCAATTTTAATGAAAAGATTTTTCCACCTAATCTTACTTGCAAGAAACAGTGTTATTCTGAGTAAATAGCACACTTTATGGCTAGACCAGATTCTTGTCTACAAAAATGATGGGTTTGGCAAATTATCACACTAAAGCAATAGAAAATGCAATGGCTGTCAGACGTAGTAAGCTTCAATTCAAGCTGTCCTTTTAGAGAATGTGATAAAATGAGGCAGGGAGGACGGAAAGCAGCAAAGAAGAACAGGATCAATAACTCAAAACCCAATGAAATATATTTAAGAATGCAGCATTTATGACGCAAATTTGATAATAATGCACTCCTCAATAACCTTCATTCAAACCTGCTTTGTGATTCATTGTCAAATAATTCCAGTGATTCATTAGTAGAAGACTGAATGACCTAATATGGCTTTGAGATAGACAGGGTACAATTCAGAGAGATTTATCTAAACCATACGTTTAAAAGTAAACTTTACTTTAAGAAGTGAAACTTATTTCATTACAAGAAAAAAAAAAAAGTAAAAATAAAAATAAAAAATGTGCCTTATGAAATAATATTAACTTTTTAAAAAATCCTCAACTATATCACATCGCTTTTAGTTTCAGAGGTGATGTGATTACTCCATATTAGCTTAATTACTGCATATTTATTTCAGCAACTTTGTGGATCTAGTGAACTACCTCAAAGACTTCTTCATTAGATCAATTCCAATTTGGAAGAGATATACATACACACAGTACTGCACAGCAACTACAACAAACATTCAACTTCAGCAATCCCTCTGGAAGAGTTCTGCATGGGTAAAAGCACTGGAATACTTCACATCACACAGCATTTTACAAAACAAGCCAGAAGAGAAAAAAACATAGAAGTTGGACATATTAATAAGTATGCTATATTTTAAACCAATGCATACCAGCAGTGAGTTTTACTGTTTTCAGGAGAAGTAATAAAAGCCTTCGAATGCAAGTCAGGTCTAAAGAAAGAAACACAGAAGTACTTATAAATACCTCCACACATACCAAGTTTCATGACAAAAGCTTAGACACTTGACCTAGACACTTAATATAGGATAAATAGCCCCAAAGTATTCTATTTGGCTTGAACTGTAATAATATTTTATTTTTGGATGAATGATAGATGCTTTCTTTCCCTTGGTTGTAATAACTTCCAATCATTTAATTATATTCTGGAGAACAGCTAATGCTGTAGATCAAGATGCCAAAAAGAACATACTTAAAAACTGGCTTCAAATGACACAAATTAATAACCGTAAATAAAGGCAAAATTAGGTCCTTGTACGCCAAAAACAGTATTCAGTTGGTGACCACAGAAAGCGTCCTGCACAGAAAGTGAAGGAGAGGGTGCACTGACCTGTGAACATTCATACTAGAATGACTTTAGCCTCATCTGAGCTAACAAAGGTATAGCATGAGAGAATAACAACATTAAAGGCTGGGAGGGGTTCTTGCTTTCTAGGGGTGAGTGGTTATGGTTTCTGGGTTGGTTTGGGGGGGGTTGATTTTGTTTGGTTTGTGAGTTGGTTTTGTTGGGTTTTTTTTGGAAGAGCACATTTTAGATGTAGGAACAAGAGAGATGTTCAGCTAAAAACTGAAACTAGTAGGAAAATGTTCCACACAAAATGTATAGAACAATCAAAATTACACAATCTGAGTTAACTACAAATGATACTAAAATATTATTTTGTTCTTCAGTGAAGTTTAAATATTTAAACAGGGGAAGTAAATACTTTCTCTGAGCATGAAAGAATTTATTTTGAGAAACACTTTCCACATTCTTCAGAATGCACAATACCTTTGGGATGAGGGAAGTACAGGGGAGCTACCACTTTCTAGGAGGGATCAATAAGAATTTGACTTCTGATGAATGAGGAATCTCTCACATGAGACTGACATGTCTGAAAGTTCTTCAGTTTTTTTTTAAGACTACCGAGATGCAAACTGCACATTATTATAAAATACTCATAGTGTTAAGCAATTCCATAACACAGCTTTGTTTCTTTGCTACTTACTACATACAACCTTTTCCATAATGTGTACAAATTGTTGCAAATTGCCTATATTGTCTCTCTTCAAATAATGTGGTTTACCAGCAAGTCTTTCCCATTATGTATGCTTGGCCAGGTGCCCCAGAGCAGCATCACAGCACCAGAGGGCAATCGGAAGTTGGTTATAAGCCACCTTTCCACTTCCCTTACTCTTTGCCTGGTAGGAATAAGACCAATTCTCAGTGTTATGTACAAAAAGCCTAAGGGCTGTTCTTAAACACCCTTCACGTGGCTCTTACATGAGCTGAAAATTGCCAAAACAGCATGGTAGCACAACAGTTTCTTTCAGGGATGATTCACCAGCTATAAAATTACCACACACCAACACAGTTCTGGCCCTCTGCCTTCCTTAACCTGACAAACAGTACTCAACTCTGCCACCATCATACTACAACCCAATATATCAGTGTTAACAGCCAGTCCAAAATCTCTCCTTTTTAAGTTATTGAATCCACTGAAAATCGGAGTGCTTTATGTCACATTAATTTCAGACAGAATGTAGAAGCTTCCAGCTTTATCATTCCATAACAATAATAACAACCAACCCCTAAGATCTCTTCACTGGATCTGCAAGATCATACTTAACTGCTTTGTCCATTAAGGATTCCATTGAAACAACTGACACAAAGACCAAGAAAGAAGAAAAAAAAATTACTATGACCTATCAGATTGTTGAGGATTACAATATTGTCACAATATTTATACACAACAAGAGCATCTATAGTATATATTTCAGAAATATATATCTTAGCATATCTTATTTTAGAAATAAGAAACTATTGTAAACTTAAGACTCACATCCCAGGAAATATGCTATATAACACTTTGAAAATTGTTTTCCTTCTATGAGAGGCATCTTAATGTAAGAGCCTGGTCCACAAGAACAAAATATTAACAGGTATTCTATCTCATAAATTCTGTTATCAAACCCAAAATCTCTATCTTCCAAACAATCTATTTGCCAAAATAAGAAAGTTTTATCACCCTATTATTATCAGAAGCACCAGGACTTTGAAATCTACCTATCTGATTTTCTGGTTTTGCATGCCAAATAACTCAAATACACAAACAGATGAGAGTTGTTCTCTAAATGTATAAGCTGCAAGCTTCTTCACTAATCTAGCCAGCGTTTGGTATCAGTCAGAACCCTGACATCAAAAGAGCATGGCAGGAAAACATCATCCAAGCCAAGCAGCCTTTTTTTTTTTCTTTTTTTTTTTTTTTTTTTGTAAGATGTCTTTTATTACAATTACAATCCAGCCATCACACACTTAACAAATGCTTGGGATTAGAGAGCTGAGAAGTTATGGATGACAAGACAATGTTGTGCATATATAATATCTGCAGAATTTAACTCCATAAAAGTCTCCATGGAGATTTAAGAGGAAAACCAGAACCTCTCTGTCAGAATGCGGGAAGTCTGAGGTGCATCAATACTAATAAAACAGAAAAAGCTACCAGTCTGATGCATAAGAACGCTCCTACAGATCACGCCAGGTTACTAAAGGTACATCATCTACTTAGTATCCACTGCTATTAAGGTAACTTCTATCTACCTTGCTCAGCCCACAGACCTTCTACCCAGCACGCTACCTACATACATTTATTTTCAGTTCTTTCTGCTTCTCAGTTATCCCAGTCTCAACTTTATGCAATTCATCTCTGTACTCATCTTTAAATTTCTTGCAGTCATGACGACAAGAGCAACTATTATCACACTACAACAGAAAAGTCCTCATGTATTTCTTATTTTCTGATGAGCTGTGAAAGAATTTAAGAGGAAAAAAATCCACCAATGACTTTTAAAGGTTTTTCTTTAAATCATGAAGGTACTCTGGATATGTAGAGGGTCACCTTACTACCGACTTACTATATCACACTGAATCAACTATGACGAATATGATAAAAACACAATACCACATCATAAATATTTTAAGATGCAACTTTTAAAAAAGTCATTTGTTTTTAAACTTAAGTAGTGTTCCATATACTCCAGCCAGATTTTAGGTTATGTTCTACTTACGCACAACACAATCCTAATTCATATTAACTTAAAATTAAGAGAAGCAGGAAATATTTAAATGCAGCAATATAATGAAATAAACCACGAACATACCCAAAACAATCCTTAAAAGGCACATACGCACACCACACACCAAAAAAACCAACACAAACAAACAAACAAAACCATCCAAGATACTGTCTCTACTACTTTTTTCCTTCATCTGTCCTGGAAACTGGAAATCCAGGAGTATTTTAATTTACATGCATAGTATATAAAACCAAGCATAGCACATAGCTTTATTATGCTTCAGTTAACAGCACGAGTTTGCAGAAGTGCAACAAGAATCAATACTCCACATATCACTGCCCTATCACCAAACAATATCTCAACTGTATAGAGGGTGACATAACTTAGCAAAACTGTCTTCCCGACACAGAGGTAAAAAAAATTTCTTGTGTGGCAGAAGTAGGTGTTACCTTTTCATCTTCATGCTTTCACTGTATTACCTCAAGTGGCAGACTACATGCACAATAAAACCTTCTGCCATCAATTACTTGAACTAAATGACAAAATCCACTTGTGGATGTGAAGGCCCCAAAGTTGTATAGAAAATATATAAGAAAAAATAAATAGGTGATTTCTGAGTTGGTTTTTGTTTTTTAGTTTATGGGTTTTGGTGGTGGTCAGCTGGGTTTATTTGTGGTGATCATAGAATCATAGAATAGTTAGGGTTGGAAAGGACCTCAAGATCATCGAGTTCCAACCCCCCTGCCATGGGCAGGGACACCTCCCACTAAACCATGCCATCCAAGGCTATGTCCAACCCCACCTTGAACGCCACCAGGGATGAAGCATTCACAACTTCCCTGGGCAACCCATTCCAGGGCCCCACCACCCTCACAGTAAAGAATTTCTTCCTCATATCCAATCTAAACTTCCCCTGTTTAAGTTTAAACCCATTACCCCTTGTCCTCTCACCACAGTCCCTCATGAAGAGTCCCTCCCCAGCATCCCTATAGGCCCCCTTCAGGTATTCGAAGGCTGCTAGGAGGTCTCCACGCAGCCTTCTCTTCTCCAGGCTGAACAGCCCCTGTTTGTTTATTTGTTTGCCCTCCAGGTCTCCCTTGGTTTTATGTAACTTCTCAGGGCTTTTGGCATGGATTTTTGTTCAAGTGGCAGTTGAAGCAAGTTACTTAATGCATTCTAAGAGGAATAAAAATATTTTGACAATCATTGAGAAGAGCTGCAGACCAAGAAGATGCAGACTTTCTTGTAAATTGTTGCCATTCTCGTTATAGCAAAACTGCCATATAGAAATAATTTATTATCAACTGGTAAGAACCTCAACTCTTCCAACAGAAGTTGTTTTTTTCAGAAATCTCAACAGATACTACATTGATGCCTCAGCAGCCATGAACGAGTATCTGGCTTTAGAGTACATTCTGTGCCCCGTTAAAAAATGATGAAAGCACTTTCAAATTTTAATAAGAATTTCCAATATTATTTGGCAATATCATGACTTTCAAGTGATGCATGCACACCACACACTAGGCCTCAGAGGACTTATATTACCTAATTACTACATGTTTCAATACAAATTTTCAATAATTTTTTTTTTTCAATTTTCAAAACATTAAATTTTTTCAATAGACATTTTCTATAAATATATTTATAGAATAGAAATTTATGGGGTTTGCACATGCCGTTCTATTACCCTAAACTATATCTGTACCTGTCATCACTTACTTAGCCTCATTCTTAAGTGTTACTGTCAACAGGAAAACAGACAAGGAAAGAATTTACAGGAGATTGAAAGTTCTGAAGTTTGAGTACTCTTAGGTAAAAATCTAATTTAAAAATTTAAAAAAAAAAAAAAATAAAAATAAGAAAATAAAAACACCAAGGCTTTGCATTAACAGAAAAATTGGAATTTTTAGCCATTGATTTGGAAACAACAAATCTTGTTATAAATGGCAAAAATCCAATTTTCTGAAGCAGGTACAAGAATTGCTATATAAAACTGAAAAGGAAGTTATGAACTTTACAGGATACCTACTTTAAAGGAAAATTACATTTAAATTTTTTTCCTTCTGGGAAAACAAATAAACAAACAACAACAACAAAAAGATTACGTAACAAGAAATCTTCCTACTTTACTAATCCTATCAGACCCCAATTCTGCTGTCAATCAGAATACATAAATTAGAAAAGGCAACTCAGCAACTCCTTCATCACTCAAACCAGAACATAACCAAACAGACAATTATTAAGCAAAGTTAATTATGGCCTCCAATTTAAAATGAAGAAGCCAAAGACACTCCTCTTATATTCCTCGCTAGGCCAGAATATCAGCTCAGTGTTGCAAGGCAACCCTACAGACAGAAAAAAAAACAGACCTAGTGTGAGCCCTTAATCATATGATCTGTATTTTGGCAGCATAAATGTCCAGCTTCACACCATCTTCCTTTGAAGATCAGATGATAGCAGAACAGAACCCACCAGAGCAACTCCGAACAGTCACAGCAACCTCTGCGTGCTCCCCAGTAACCTCATCTACAGCAACACACCTGCAATGTAGACCTGGCATTTCTACACATTCTTTTTGGCATTCCATATACACTCCACATACATCTGCTACCTCAGAGTTGCATGCTTATAGACAGACTATGAACTCATTTAATTTTACTCAAGATTTTCCAGGTCTTCCTGGAAAGCTTATCTCTTGGAAGAGATACAGGCATTATTTATTCTTAACACCACACAAAGAGGCTGGAAGAGGGAGTCAACATGACAATGGTGAACTCGTGAATGCAGAGCTACGGGCACCGTACCTCAGTTTCCCCTCAGAGCTTTCTTCTTCTAAATGAGCTAATTTTCTTGGACTACATGGTAAACCATCCGATAAAACAGTTCAGGAAAACACTGTTCATTACAGAGGTATAAGGCTGCTACAGCTGCTGAAAAACTTGAGAAGCACTCTGCCTTAGTCTGAAGCAAAGAGATGAAGAAAGAGGGGGGAGTGAGTGAGCAAACTGCTTGAGGGGCTTAAACAACAACAGGAAGCTACAATTCTGTCAATGTATGACAAACTTAGATTGTACAGGGAATAGGGATGTCTACATTTGTGCATCTGCACTAGGCTAAAAATCCCCTAGAGGCACAAAGATAGGAAGGCAACTGCTGCAGTGGCATTCAAATACATTGGTGCATGTAGCATACTCTGAAGTCACTGAAGACCACACAGCCACTGTCCTGGGCTCAGCAGTAGCAGTCATTTTTCTCCTTCTTAGTAGCTGGTGCAGTGCTGTGGTTTTGACTTTCAGCCTGGGAACAGCGCTGATAACACCAATGTTTTTAGCTGCTGCTCAGTAACGTTAAGTCTGACGAAGGACTTTCTGAGTCTCATGCTCTGCCAGGGAGGAGGGGAAGCCAGAAGGAAGCACAGACACGACACCTGACCCAAACTAGCCAAAGGAGTATTCCATACCACAACACATCATGCCCAGTATATAAACTGGGGGCAGTTACCCAGAAGGGTTAGGTCACTGCTGGGTTGGGCTGGGTATCGGTCGGAGGGTAGTGAGCAGTTGAATTCTCCTCCCTTGTTGTTTCCCTTGTCATCATTATTACTGGTGGTAGCAGCAGTGGTCTGTGTTATACCTTAGTTACTGGACTGTTCTTATCTCAACCCGTGGGAGTTACATTCTTTTGATTCTCCTCCCATCCCTCCAGGAGCAGAGGGGAGGAAGTGGTCTTCTGAGTTACGGCTGGGCTTAAACTACGACAGCCACTATCTAGAAGGCACTGCTACTATCCCACTGTCATGGGTTCAGCAGTTGCAGTCATTTTTCTCCTTCTTGGTAGCTGGTGCAGCGCTGTGTTTTTGATTTTGGGTCTGGGAACAGCGCTGATAACACCAGTGTTTTCAGTTACTGCTTGGTAATGTTTAGGCTGACCAAGGACTTTGTGAGTCTCATGCTCTGCCAGGGAGGAGGGGAAGCCGGGAAGAAGGAGAGACAGGACACCTGACCTACACTAACCAAAGAGGTTACTCCATACCACAGCACGTCATGTCCTGGATGAAAAACGGAGGGCAGAGACCCAGAAGGGTGGGGGTGCACTGCAGGGGTTCGCTGCTGGGGTGGGGTGCACTGCTTGGTCAGGCTGGATGGTGAGTGACTGTATTCTTTCCTTGTATTTCCCTTGTCATTATTATTATTGGTGGTAGCAGTAGTGATTTGTGTTATACCTTAGTTACTAAACTGTTCTTATCTCAACCTGTGGGAGTTGCATTCTTTCGATTCCCCTTCCCATCCCCCTGGGAGCGGAGGGAAGAAAGAGTGGGGAGTGAGTGAGAGAGCAACTGTGTGAGTTTGAGGGGTTTAAACCACGACACCCACTCAGAGGAAAAGTTATCAGGCAATAGACAGCAAAGCTCAACCCAACCATTGCACTAAGTATCCAGAAGGTCCACAATAAAACAGAAGACACATAAGTTTACATTTTCTCATGTACATTGTCTGACTGTAGGGAAGACACCTGTAGAACTGTAAGCTAGTAGCAAACAAGTAACCATATTATCTGTTACGTTAACTAATGTATTTGGAAAGAATAACTACTGTATCATCAGGCTACTCACAAAGAATGTCCAACAACTGGATATTGAAAACTGAGTTTAACCTGAGCTCACAATTCTAAAGATGCTTAAAGAGAACTACCACAATCACTATAAAGCGTGAAATCTGAGGAAATTCTCAGAACCTGTACAATCTAGACATCATGTCTATATGAGGAGCAGCAACTATCCATATACAAAATCATTTGCTTGCTATTTGAAAACTGAAGTTAGATTTCACAAGTTCAAGCAAAAGAAGTTAAGTAAGGTACACTCATGAGAAGTTTGAGGTCTGCTGGCACAGGGAACAAGGCCAACGGAAAGAAGCCAAGAAGAATAGCTGGCTTTATCGGAAAGCATTTTGGTTTTGCGGTTTTTTTAGTTGGTTTGGGTTTTTTTTTCTACTGACTTTTTAAACTGTAAATCTTTAGCCAAAACTAAATTTGTTGACTGTACCGTACTAGCTACTAAGACAAAGATACGTAATACAGATATCATTTCAGCACTATCCAGCAGGGAAAACATTTCTTAAAGAATTATTACCTCAGAACATGCTATGGTACTGTTACACAGGTATTGTCTTACACTTTCTGAAAAAGAGCATTTTTAACTAAGGATACAACTCCCTTACTTATACAGACTGCATCCTCTACATGGCAACTCCAACAGTGGAGACCCTATGCAGACAAATCCTCCAAGACAGCTTCCTTCAATTGTTTCATAGTACCATCCCATTGGCAGGGTAGGATTTGCCTTGGGCTATCCTGACCAGCGCTACAGACCTCTCCCTATCAGAATGACAAGCTCTGTTGTGAGACAGCAGTGGTTTTTTTCGGTGAACTTGATGACTTCAACTTCATATCTGGTTAGTGACTGAAAAGGCAAAGGCTTTATTTTAAAACTATTCTGTTTTTTTAAAAAAAAAAAACAGATATTTTCCCACATAAATATGGAAAGATTGCCATGAAGAAATAAATCAATTTTATCCTTGAGATAATCTGGAACATTATGTGTTTGGGGTTTTTGAAGTTATTTATGCCTTCTTCCTAAAAAATACAAAGTGTAAGTAAGTACTTATCAGCACTGGAGTAAAATAGAACATGGAATATTATGACAGTGTTTACATCAAATAAGAAGTCCTTTGCATCTTCTCACATCTAGTAATTACACATTTCACGTTCCAAAAGACTGTTTTGCACAGAGCAGCTGAAAGTGGAGAATGTTTACTGTCAAGCTCAATTCTGACATGTTTGGATCTCAGCTGTTTCATTATACTCATTTTTCCCCCAGAGTTCAAAGTGATGATTTGGTACACAGAAAAGTGTCCAAATACTTTTTAAAGGATGTTCTGCTACTTCTTTGTCATCAAATGTGCACATGAAGGATTACAGCAAAATTAAGCAAGAAATAAAATGCACATCTGTGTAAAAAAGACAACAGAGAAAAAAAACTTCCCTTCTTCGAGCCAATAAACCAGAAGGCAAAATAAGCATGCTCTACAAAATGCATCTTGCTTTACAATAAACAGAAGAACTCTTCACAAATAACATTCTTTATACAGTAGGTAATGTGCTTTCTGAAATTTTCAAGGTGAAGGTTAACAAAGTTTAAGTCTACTTTGAGTTTAGATATAATGTAGCTTGTTACTTTCAATACCAGAAAGATACTCCACAGAAACAGCAAAGTGTAAGATGTTGAAGTTGGTATTGACATACATTTAAGCAAAACAATATCACTTCTAAAAGCATTTCCAGAATGGGTAGTTGACCAATAAGAGAAATATTTCTATGACATCAAAAAAAAAAATGTTAATATTTCATAAAAAGCACTTGCTTGGAATCAAAGGAAATGCATACTGGATCCAAAACTTATTTGATAGATCCACATTTCCTGCTAAATTACAACATCAACGTAGCTTAATGCTGTTTTACACTGGACACACTGCCACTCTAAAGCTAGAGAATTATGGCCTCCAAAAATTTAAAATTGCTTTTGAAAAGTATTTGCCAACAATGTTTAAAACTAGCATCTCTGCAAGTTCAAGATGTTCTTGCAGTACATCACCAAGTCAGCTCATTTGAAATTTTCAACACAGTGCTTATGAACTACAACATAGTGCAGGCAGTAGACAGAGAAATCCTTTCTGTCTTCACTTCCTTGTTTCAAAAGCAGGAGCTTCAGACACATCTCTTTCTCACCTGCACCAAATCAAAACCTTCCTCTCCAAGTTTGAAGTCTGTAAATACCGAGTCATTCGCCTAAGGGCCTTTTAGATAGCCCACACTGTGACAGTGCTGCAGATTCTCATGCAACTCTTTTCTCCAAATGCCTTATATTACCCTTAAATCAAGTGCATTTGCATTTCCATATCACTGCAAAATCCTGTTTTGTAGCTTGATCAAACTACCCACATCTGAACTCCAATCTGTAAACATAATTCAGCACATCTCAACATGCAAGATGTTTGCTCTGACATTCACTTCCTCCTGATCTACTTTTCAATGCTCTGTAATAAGAAGCTGCCTCAAATTCCAAGTCCTTTAGTTACCTCTCCACTACCTTCACAAGATTTTTCCTTTGCACACTGCACATGTGCTTTCTGAAAGACAATGTTCATCATCTCTCAGCTCCTCTTCTTCTGCCCTTTTTCACTTCTTATTGTCACTTAAAACACCCATTTTTCTATAATGCTTCCTGCCTCTAAGCATTTACAGAGACATGCTTTAGCGAGAGGAACTGGAACACGTACACACACTCCAGCAGACGTCATCATCATCAAACTTCCTCATGTCATGCTTAATTTAAAATTTGTTCAAAACTTACAGAATTTTGTGACTGGAGGATCATCTCAACTGTCTACAAGCACATTATTTCCCCCTCAACTGCGCAACAACTGCTGCATTCCCTCATGTGATGAGAAGCACATTGAAAGTCCATTTAGAATTTCAGACAGTGCCCTCCTCACCTGCATTTACATGCATATGTCCTCGGTACCACTTAAAAGCAGATTACAAAGAAAAAAAATAAAAAAACAAACAAACAAACAAAAAAAAAACCAACCCACAAGTCAATCTGTTCACTCAACCCTTAAAACCAATTTTGTGCTGTACATATATTTTTTTATTGATAAAAGTAATTTTAAAGCAGTTTTTCTTCTCAAAGTGTATTAGCAATACGAAGGATGAAGGAGCAACTTTTCTTCTCTTTTTTTCCCAGAACTAACCAGTTGCTAAGATCTGTTTTTTCTGGGGTTTTTCAAGTCTGCAAGCCATTGCTCACCTACAGGTGATGAAGAACGATGAGTCACTTGGGAGTTTCCCACCCTCTATACTTCCTGTGTTTCCGATAGGCTAAAACAATTAAATAATATTTTGATCTTAACAAAGCAAAATTTTTTCTTAACAGCTGTAAAAACGCACATTAACAATAAAATTTGAATGCATTCAGTGTTTCCCCCACACAAACCATTTTCAGAACACAGATGATAAATGAAGCCTTACAAACAACAATGATTCACATATCCTGGTAGGCCAAATATTTTGTCTGGACTGACTATAGACCAAAAAAACACAGCAAAAACAAAGTTTCCAGTAAGTGTGAGCATATCTTATGGCCCATATGTATTTAGCAAAAATTAGCTCCTCACCCACCTGCCAGAATGGCATTAATGCCAGTGTTCAGGCTGCTCATCGTACCTACCACCTAAACCCTATACACGTACATGCAAGCCAGTACTATAAAGCAATATAAGATGAACTCAAGAGAGTTTGGCCCAAGAGTTTAGACATATTTTGATCTGCGTTCTCCAGTACTCCATAAGCCAGGGATGTGGGGAGTGTGCATAAGGCTCTGCTATTACTGGCCTTCTGTCATACCAGAATTTCAAACAACTGGTGTATCACCATTCGAACACCCCCAGATTACCCACTGACAGCCCAACGTGGCCTTACAGGAATGCTCTGCATCTAAAGATAACAGGACCTACCTGAAGCACCTTTTAGGAGAACAAACTGGAACAGAGATCGAGTAGAATGCTTTTGAGGTCAAAATAACCATAGCCCAGAACAATAGGATCAAGCCAATAGTCACAGAAAGCAATTCCATCAATGCTTACTTGATTTAAACCAAATGGAAACAAATACATGCCAGCGATCACACTTACACAGGGGCAAACACAAGCAGATTGCACAGCAGTCAAAATCATCTCATGATGTCATCTTACTGAACTACTGCATTACACTTTGTTCTTTACAGCTGCAGAAAAGTTCCAAACAATATGCTTAGTTTCCAAAACAAGAACAAAAAGAGTGGGTCTACTTCAAAAAGGTGACCAAAATTAACACCATTGTTTGAAATATCCACAAATGTCCGCAAGTTAAACACTATCTGTTTGTGTTCTGGCTTTCAAAGGTTAACAGTTTATTTCATTCCCTCCTCTCCTAAGAGCACAGCTGCCAGAGTGACTTAAATTAAGTGTGGATCAACACAAAGAATGTAGTCCTTTGTAAGAGATGCAAAAAAATAGTAGGTTGTATCCAAATTTATTTTAAATGTACACACGTGAACTTTGAAACACCAGAAGCATTAGTGTGCATTTATATTTCTTCTAATACCGACAGGCTTCACTAAAGCTGAACTTTGTATAATGTGAATCATATCTTGTCTGTGTAGCATAACATTGTTTCACCTGATCTCTAAGAACAGTTAAACCAGTACAGCAAATGCTGTTAAATACTTAAGCAACTAAACCATCAACAAATAGAAAGCAATAAAATAAACATCCATTTGTTATTTTAAACAACAAGTATATTCTTTCAGGTTCTTAGGTAATTCTTTTAAAATTGCAATGCAAGAATTAAGTATGATTCTCTGCTTATGTGCTAAATGAAATTGAAAGAGGGGAGATTTAGATCAGAAATTAGGAAGAAATTCTTTACTGTGAGGGTGGTGACACACTGGCACAGGTTGCCCAGAGAAGCTGTGGCTGCCCCATTCCTGGCTGTATTCAAGGTCAAGCAGGATGGGGTTTGGAGCAACCTGGTTTAGTGGAAGGTGCCCCACAGCAGGGGGTTGAAACTGGATGAGCTTTAAGGTCCCTTCCAACTCAAACCATTCTGTGATTCTACAGTTCCATGATAAATTACCTATTTCCTAAGTGTTATTTCTAACCCCACGAGTAAGCTACACTGCCAAGAGTTTACACATCAAAATGCACTTCCAGTACATGCACCATTAGCAGTAAAAGTAACTAAAATAAATCTTCGATCCATAATTTGCAAGTCAGAAACTGAAGGAAGTGGCTCTTTGAAATTAGAGCATAACTGCAGAAAGTGAAGCTGCACCCATGCCCTAGCAAATAATTGTCATTTGACTATGAGCTGATAATAAACTAATAGACTATAACCTCTCCCTTCTGAGGTTATGCCAGTCCCAGAATTCCAACTGGAGCATACTAGGATGTATCTATTATAAAGCAGACACTCTCCTAAGCGTCAGCAAATCATGTCCTTGCAAGAAAGAATGCTATGTTCATTTAATGGCAAGTGCTCTGGACACACCACTCGAGTCTTGGAAAGCAGACGCAGGGACCGTGAGAACTAAGACCTTATGCCCACTGTAGGAGAAGATCAGGTTTGCGACCATCTTAGGAACCTGAATGTGCACAAGTGCATAGGACCTGATGAAATCCATCAGCGGGTCCTGAAGGAGCCGGCGAATGAAGTTGCTAAGCCACTGTCCATCATATTTGAAAAATCATGACAGTCAGGTGAAGCTCCCAATGACTGGAAAAAAGGGAAATATAACCCCCACTTTCAAGAAGATGAAATGGAAGACCAGGGAAACTACACACCAGTCAGTCTCACCTCTGCGCCTGACAGGATCATGAAGCAGATTCTCCTGGAAACCATGCAAAACAATGAAAAACAGTAAGGTGCTTGGTGACAGCCAATATGGCTTCACTAAGGGCAAACTCTGCCTGACAATCTGGTGGTCTTCTATGACGGAACTACAGAACTGATGGATTGGGGCAAAGCAGCTGATATCACTTACCTGGACTCATGCAACACATTTGACACTGTCCTGCATGACATCCTTGCCTCTAAATTGGAGAGACATCAATTTGATGGATGGACCACTTGGTGGATAAAAATTGGCTGGATGGCCACAAGCAGAGAGTTGCGGTCAAGAGCTCAATGTCCAACTGGAGATGGGTAACCAGTGGTGTCCCTCAGTGGTCAGTGTTGGGACTGATCCTGTTCAACATGTTTGTCAGCAACATGGAAAGTGGATTGAGTGTGCCCTCAGCAACTCTGCCGATGACACCAAGCTGTGTGGTTTGGCTGATACGCTGGAGGGAAGGGATGCCATCCAGAGGGACCATGACACATTTGAGAGGTTGTCCCACACCAACCTGATGAAGTTTAACCAAGCCAAGTGAAAGGTCCTACACCTGGGTCTGGCAATACCAGGCACAGCTACAGGCTGGGTGGAGAAGTGATTCAGAGCAGCCTGAACAGAAGGGCTTGCGAGTATTGGCTGATGAGAAACTGAACATGAGCCAGCTTCAGTGTGCGCTCGCAGCCCAGAAAGCCAACCATATACTGCACTGCATCAAAAGGAGCATGACCAGGAGGTCAAAGTAGGTGATCCTGCCCCACTGCTCTTGTGAGATCCCACTGTCTTCAACATAAAAAGGACATGGAACTGTTGGAACAAGTCCAGAAGAGGGCCACAAGGATGATCAGAGGACTGGAGCACCTCCGTTACAAAGACAGGCTGAGAAAGTTGGGGCTGTTCAGCCTGGAGAAGGCTGCGTGACGACCTCATAGCAGCCTTCCAGTATCTGAAGGGGGCCCTACAAGGATGCCGGAGAGAGATTCTTCATCAGGGACTGCAGTGACAGGACAAGTGGCAATGGGTTTAAACTTACAACAAGGGAAGTTCAGGTTAGATATAAGGAAGAAGTTCTTTACTGTGAAAGTGGTGAGGCACTGGAACAGGTTACTCAGAGAAATGGTAAATGCTCCATCCCTGGCAATATTTAAGGCCCGGCTGGACAGAGCCTCGGGTGATATGGTCTAGTGGGAGGCATTCCTGCCCATGGCAGGGGGGTTGGAACTGGATGATCTTTAGGTTCTTTCCAACCCCAACCATTTTACGATTTCATGATTCTTATAAACCTTGTTTCTGTACAAAACCTGTGTGATCAACTGCCATTAACCCACATAAGTATTGCCCAGTGATGCTGGTTTGAAAAAAAAAAAATTAATATTATTCAAGACACCCTGTTTCTTGTCCAGTAGAGTACTAATGGGGACATTCAAGACAAAAGACAAAAACGTGCAGAAAGCTGTCACTAGTTCTGTTGTTTATGAAATAATTTGTTAACTTATTTTTCCAAGTACCCCAACTCCTAAAATATAGCCCTACTTAAGTACACCACAAAGCACCTCCAATTTTATACGCCTAGGAAGAACTGAACAGACTTTGTGCAAATTGATTCACTAAACGCATTCAATCATACTTACAGCAACATTAATTCTATCTGCCAGCTATGGTACATGAGTCATTATGGGGGTCAGTGCTCAGTTTTTGGTTTGGGGTGGTTTTTGTTTTGTTTTTAATTTAAGTCATTGCAGGCTGAAAGACAAAATAGAACTGAAGCTGTTCTGTTTATATATATATATATATACATATAAGCATATATATATGCAAATACTTTACATATACACAAAAACTACCCATTTCAGAAAACGCAGGTGATAAGCAAGTTAGAGGACAAGACCAGAATTCAAAGTGATTTTGAAAGACTGGAAAAAATTTATGAAGAAATGTCAGAGCACAACTAAGGTAAACCGTAAAGCTGCAGAGTTGTCACAACAGCTGATTACACATATGAGATGGCCAAAGAGCTAGCAGTTCAAAGGGATGTGGATTTTAAAGTAGACCACAAAGTGACCCTCAGTGTTCCAATGTTGAAAAATAAATTTTAAATAAATAAATAGAACAAACTGAGTGATGTCTATGCATGGAACTGCCTGCAGAACCAGCAAATAACAATCTCACTCTTAGTTTTGGTAAGATATTATGTTAGTTACCACATCCACTTTGGTCACACACTTTGAGGAGAATAGTAACAACAGACTTAACACTGTACCCAAACCCACTTGACTCAAACACTATGAAAACCCTTCTAGAAGTCAGGCAGAGCAGCACTGGAACAGACTCACAAAGCAGGCTGGGAAAGTGCTGTAACTGAATGGGTTTAAGAACGAGTTAAAGAAAGATGCACTCCAATCAACAAAGGCTACAGCTAATTGTGCCTTGGGGGAGAAGGCAAGGAGGTGATTCCCAGAGGACCTGTCCAGTCTTCCTTAAAATGCAGGATTACAGAAACCAGGGATACACAGGACCTCTAGGGATTCACCCAATCAATTCTTGTCCCTTAGGCTGCAAGTCCCAGCACCACAATGTTTTCTGAATTTTTTTTTTTTCCACAATTTCATACTGTTTATTTCTGAGTTTACTGTTGCCATTATCGCCACACATTAAGTTGATGTTTACAGAGAACTGCCCTAACAAATTCCAAGAACTTTTTCACTAAGTGACAATAGCTACACTGGAGATCATTGCTGTGAACGTATGTTAGGACCAACTTTTCTCACCCCTGCTTGTATTTTAGCTTGTATTTACAAAAACAGCATTTCACCCAAAATTTTAACATCTAGTCATGAGCTCTTTCTGGAGCCCTTCACCATAAGCTTTAAATTCAGCTACCCTGAGTTTTTTTTTTTTTTTTAATCATCTGCAAGTCTCACCCCCTGCCTATTCCACCTCTCCTTTTACCACAGATTACAAGTTGAACAAAAAGCATCTGCAAAATTAACTTTGGAAGTCAATGCTACCAAGTTTGTATATGACTAGTGACCACTTGCTTCTATCCTTTAACCTACTCATAACTCTTTAGACTCTTGCCATTTAACCAGCAACAGCTTAGATTCTTTAAAAGGCACAGATATGGAAATTTGCTGAAAGTTAAGATAGGCAAGACAGTGCTGACAAAAATCTTTGTCCATCTGCTGGAAAAACTGTAAAAAAGAAGATGATGTTTTCTACTACTGTAGAAAAACATTAAGATTATTATAGGCCACATATCTTCTTGGTAATTGTCAAATACATAAGAATAAAAAAGATCCAGGGTCTTCATAAAGCCATAAATCAAACAAACCTAAAAAAAAAAACAAACAACAACAACAAACAAACAACCAAAAACCAGAATTTGTTTTTGTCTCTGCAAGTCTATTTCCAAACCTTTAAGAAAGTAAACATCAGGTAGGAAGTACATAACAGATTCCGACAGTAAGTACCTAGGGATTCCTACTGCTCAATTCTAGACTTCACACAGGGATGTTTTAAAAAGCTCAACACCTCTTTATCTGATTTTTCACAGAAACCATATGCTCCTCCTTTTGGGGCTGGGGGAGAGGGATGAAGAACTTTTCAGAATAATAATTCTTGCTATAAAATCTATATAGTTTGACAGAAGAAAAAAAAACAGCTGGATTATAAAGTTGAATAGCAAGCATAAGAATGCATGACAGAAACTGATCAGAGTATTTGAAAGATTTTTATATTCTGTTGAAGTATTTATCCATTGGTTTTGTTTTTTCCAACCCAAAGAAGAATGAGCAAAATTGGTCTTTATAAAATAGGAACTAATTTTTAATTCAGAACTATTTGATGCAGTTCAAGAGTCTTAAAATATTTTATTAGCCTCCATAACCTAAGTTTTACAAGTAATGTGAAACAAGAAATATTACTGATTTTTTAGGGAACAGGGAGGGGAAGGAGGAAAGAGGGCAGCAATGGGGTCAACAAACTTTTACTGTAACTCTAAGCAGACTGATTAAGAATAAAGAGAACCCACACAATTAATATAGGAAGACATTAGTTGCATTGGTTTTATTTTTCAGCATCCTACCTTCACCTATCACAAGTTTGGAAAGGGAATATTTCCAAGGTCACTTCCCTAAGACATACAACACTACGGACCCAGTCCAAGGTTAAGGCCTTTATTACTAGTATTAGTACTTTCATATAAATCTTACTTCTGAGTAAGCATACTATCAAGAAAGCAATAGATTATGGAAACAATAGTCGTCTGAGTTCAGCTGCTAAAACAGCTTCATTGCAACAAGGAACAAACCCATTTTTGTTAGAATTAAGTATGGATGTAAATTGTTACTGTCTGTATTCTACTAGGCTACTAACGAGCAGCAGCTGTGACTATCGATGATTAGGTCTAGAGACACTAAAGCTACACAGTTTTGAAAGGCAACTTCCTAAAAATGGGCCATTTACTAAAAAACTTGACCAGATTTTCTCAAAAACCACACACATACACAAAAAAAAAAAAGGGGGGGGGGGGCAAAATAAACCCAGAAGCAACAATAAGCAAGCAAATTCCTTTTAAAATGCAAATTCATCTCACAAGGTCAGAAAGGTAGGAAGTGCTTTCTGGATACTTTTCAAGACTACTCTCTCACAAAAAAATAAAATGTTTCAGTGTCAGTCTTGCCTCTTTCAAAAAGATGCCTTGTGGCAAAAGAGAACAAAATAATAAAACCAGCCTCCACAAGGATATTTTGTTAAGTATGTATGATCTCATCTCTCTTCACAATACACATTATAAGCAAAATATTTGGAAAACACAGTACTGAAACAACAACTTTGCAAAAGCATCACTACTTCATCAACACTGTTTACTCAGTGGCAAACCTGGTGTCATTATTTATGCAGATTAATTAAACAGGAAAGAGAATCTTTTAGAAGAAGAGTTCTGAATTCCAAATCACAAACATGTGGCTCTCTATGGTCTTGTTTGCTTTACAGTTGCCTGTAACTGAAAAAACATGACACTTACTTTGGCTGTCCTGCTGAATTACACCACCATCCCAGCTGAGAGATCACAGCTCTGACACTCTAGTCCTAGTACAATCTACTGAGATAGTTTGGGATGTTCTAGTTGATTTTGCTGCTTCTCTGCTAGAAACGATCAACCCCTCAGAGCTGGAAAAAAAGGAGCAGGTGCCCCCAATCATGTCGATACACACCCAGGTGTCTCAGCTTAAAGTATGTTTACTTGTAACTCGAGTCAGAAACTCAGCTCATTTAGTGGAACTAGCACCAAACCAGCATAAGTGTCTAAAAGTACTGTAGGAGCAGTTGCCTCCAGCTAAAAGGCAAATCTGAGACTTCCACAGCATTATCTTAACTCCCTTAAGCAAAGTGGACCAGAAGTTGTTACTCAAATCAAGCACTTACATTTTAGCCATTATAAAATATCCAGAAAGGAAACATTTCTCTGCAGCACTTTCAACAATTGTAACTTCCATGAATTTCTGAGCACAAACTCTACACTCTGTTTATTACCATAGAAAACATCTTTTTATTCTGTGTATATGCCTCATTATCTTACCTGTTTTGGAAATACTATTCATAACATCCATTCCAAACCTTGTGCTTTCAACCATTGCTGAAAATTGTTGATCATGAGAAACACACACTAATTAGTTTTCCATTTTGCAAATTAACTGTATGCCTAAGAAACATGGGGTGAATCCCCAAGTCACAGGCAATGCTCAGGCAGCAGCTCTTCCCTCCCTTAACAGTGAATTCCAACTGGTTCCTCAGCTGCAGTTGGGCACAAACTATTTCTTGCTCAGGCAGAAGCCCCAGGCTAACCTACTTTACAAAAGTACCAGCATCCTCTAGAAATACCCACTGCCCTACCAATGAGCAGCGACCTTCTGAACTGCACAAAAGCAGTTTCTAGGGTTTAGGAGCACTATGAGTACTCAAAGCTAGAAAAGAAAGGATATCAAGGGCAAATCCAGACCCTTCTAGTAGACACAATTAATTCAATACCAATTTTCAATCAACCACATTAGTATCTGCTACCAGCTCTTACAGAATCAGCATTGAGAGCTACGTCCATCAGAAAACAAGAAACAACAAAAAAATAATTCTCACAGACTGAAGGTTCTATGAACACACAGCCAAAAAAGAGAGGGACTAGAAAAATTAAATTATCAATTTAGTATGAAGAAAAATACGGGTTTAAATCCTGTGTTTTAGGAAGGAAAAGTATAATCCATTTGCCTTTGAAATCTTCTTTAAGAAATTCTAAGTTCTTCAAAAACATGAAGCCTACTTCTCTCTTTACAAGTTACCAACTAAGAAGGAAACTAAAATCCTCCTGTAACTTCTACTAGAATTATTTGTGTTACACTTAGTTTAAAAATAGCATATTCTGACAATATAAAACAGTAACAACTTAGTCATTGCACAAGCCTTGTAAAACTACTATATACTTTTCTGGGAAAAGAGACTATGAAGAAACAGCTCTGCAGGAACAACACATGTGGCTTTTTTTTAATGCAACTGCAATTTGCATATTTATGAAAAGCAGGCTGCGTAAGAGCATTATAAAATCCCACAGACTTCCTAATTTCTTGTTATTTTTGAAGTACAGTATGCCCATTCAACACTATTTCAAGAATTAAAAGTCCATTACAGATGTATTTATGACAAGCTCACAACCAACTTTGTCTTTTTGAAAGTCGTGAGCACTGTTAGCCACACAGTCAGCTTATGCTTACTGCTACTTAAGAATTATAGTTCATAAAAGAACAGTCACAAAAAAGGATGTGTATTTCTTTGTCCAAAGCATAAAAATACACGTTAAGTGTACAAATTTAAAATGTGAACGTTTTAATAATGCAGCAATGAAGCTGAAAGTTTTATGCAGTTATAAGAAACTAAGAAGACACATGAATGCAGTCTTTTTTTAGATTGGCAGATAACTAACCACCATTAAGCATTATTAAGGGCCCTCTAACCCTTATTCTAAAGCTATTTTCAAGACGAGGACTTCATCTCAGAGAAATGTAGATAAAAATGGCTATGTTTAGAAATTAAGAGAGAGAAAAGGGAGGAAAGAAGGGAGAAAGAGAGACACACACTAAGGTCAGAGATTCGCCCGGGGTAAACCTAGGAAACCAAACTAGACAAAAAGAATTTTAAAATACCAGAATATATCAGCATAAGCAGGAAGAGCAGCCACTGACTAACAGAGCAAAGGGCTCTCAAAGCACACAGAACCAATACGCAGCCCACTAGAGAGCTTGAAGGGGATACTGCCAACTGACAACACTCAATACTCTCGGCACTAGCATTTATGGCATCTGTCAAAAGTAGCTCAATTAAACCCATTTTCCAAAGCACAGCCTTCCACAGCTGAAGTAAAAAATCTAGAAAGAAGAGTTGTCATCCATTTGCATCCGCAAGTGTCTGAGACACTCTCTGTCAAAATGTCTCATCTTCCTTCCAGTCCCTATTCTATCAGGCCCAACATGCAAGTCTACCAAGATATTTTCAATCTTGAAGACCTATCCAAGTGTCAGATAGTGAATTTTCTTGGATTTGCATTTTTAAATCCTAGGAAACAACACATAAACCACATTAAAGGCCATTATTACACACACACACACCAAAAAAACCTAAATCTGAGTGATTTTGTAACCCCAGTAACATTCCTTTGTCTCTTTTTATCCATGAGGTCTCCCAGGGTCCAATGTGGTTTTGTATGCAGCTGTCCTGAATTTATAAGCAGAATTATGATGATTTTGCACTTTCTGTATATTTGCATTCCTCTACTACAGCTATACAAAGCCCCAGACTGTACTGTCACCAACTACTGGTTTTGGCTGCAGTACTAAGAGTCTGTTACCTATGTCCAATTTAGTGAAAACTTTGTGATTAGTTACTGTGATAGTTACTTTTCTGAACCTTGACCACAAGATTACTAAAAACAAAGAATTAAAACCTTGTTCAATGATTGCATTTTCTCATATTATACAATTTGCAGAAGAGTGAAAATTGAGAATTGTTACATTACAGACAGGAAATCATGATGTATCTAGTCACTAATAGATAAGCAATAACAAGCATGTTCTTGGCCCAGTGAGCAGGGATCCAGCTGCCAAATCCCAATCAACACTAATTGGCTTGTCCTTGACTTCAGAATATACCACTGACACCAAAGGAATAATTTATTTCCACAGTACATGCAACTGGAATACAATTCCCAAAACACCAAGCAGAAGAAAATTAATCACATCAATAATGATAACATTATTGTTAGAAATATTTTTTTCACTATACAAGCAAGGAGCCTGAAAATCTCACGTTACTGCAAAGGAGTAAAAGAGATGAATTAAAGGAAGATGTCCTAATTACCAGTATATATTTGTAAGATACAACTTTCACTGGCATTTATCAAGGTTGAACAGTGAATCTACTGTTCCACATTTTCAAATGATTCCATAGTGACCATGGTTTTCCTTTGTTTTTCACTCTGTAAGTACCAGTAGCTGGGGAGGGTAGCTGGTATTTAAAATTCATGTTAGTGAACTACCATAGCAGCATAATTATCTTCCTCAGAGTTATAAGACTATTATGCTTGTGACATTGGAGTAGTTAAATGTCATTCTTATTGTCCTCCCACTGAAAAATACACTTGTCATTATAGAAGGCCAGCACTCACATAGCATTCAGGTGTGAATAACAAATTGTTCTCCACGAACATCCTGCAGGAAAAGTGTCTTTTTGTCAAATAATCCACAAAAGTAATCCAGATCAGAAAAGTGGAGAGTTTCTTTACTATAAATTAGCCTTAAAATATCCTCAAAATTATGAAATGCTACTTCCTTCAACAGAATCTAAGTCCTTGCAATTTAGGATAAATGAAGATAGCTTACAGAGTAAACATTCAGCCTCCATGAATGTGTGATTTAAACTGAAAGGCTGAAAAAAAATGTATTTTTATTGCTGCTTTTATTATGACAGCAAGACCAAGTGAGAAAAGAGTTTCAAATTCAAGTTTTTTAGAGAAATTCATTAGAGGTTTTGAGGAAAAAGAAGAGTTATATTGATCTGGATTGATTTTAAGGTGTCTCCAAAATTACAGTCAACCCATAAATCAAAACAACAATTTTGTTAGTCAACATTATATATTAGAAGAAACTGTTTGAATACATTTTAGGAAGATATGCTATCAAAAAATAAAGCCATAGAGGCAATGAAAATAGTCTTTTCTCACTCTGTTTCGGCATGGTATTATGGAGACTGGGGTATTTGAAAACTAAACTGAGCAAGGACAAGGTTTGTAGAAAGAGATAATTTCTAACACTGGAGCAACTAACTCGTTCGGATATTTCTGGGCACCCATACCCTCCTCCAGTCACAGCCAACTACAGTAATCTCTTACCAATACACAGCTACTTATACATTTGCATTCTGCTTCATTTCTGATAGTACACTTGATGTTACAATTACATATACCAGAATTATTCTGCCACAAAAAGATTGATTTTTTTGTTGGGGCTTTTTCTCCCTTTGAAATTTTTCTAGATTGCATCTGAAATTCAAATTAAGCACAGATAACAAAACCACTGAAGTAACAGTGTGATTGCCTTATTTTTCTACATTTTCTGTTTTACAGAGATGGCATACCAAGACACCAAGAAATAATCCACTCCTTACACACACACTAGCCAGAGGAATGCCCAACTATGAATATACAACAAATATGCAAAAAAAAAACCTCATATGTCCTTTACCCCATTAAATAAAAAGGATATTCTTCACAGACAAAATCTGCCCACAGAAAAGATGACTGCATTTAGTAACTTCTCCCACTCTATCATTAATCAGTTGTCTAGTTTCAAAATCCACCAAGTTACAAAGCTATGTTAGACAAGAAAGGCTGCCCTGAAAAAGAAGTCGATAAAAACCAGTACAGGAACAACCACAACAAAGCCTACACATGTTATATCCGCATTTATCAGTTATGACAACAGCCAAATAAAACTGCTATACAGTGGCAAGCCTTCTGGCATACATGCTGCAACTGCATTCACAAGCAAGAACAAAAACCATTAGTGTATCTTCTTACAGCAACCAAATCTCACAGAAAACATGCCGTTCAACCTCACAGGTTTTCAGAGTTAACTGATGGGTACACAACAGCTTCCTACAGGAAAGCCGCTAGGGATGTACGCACAAATTAATCAAATCCACTATTTAGTTTTCTCTACTTTAACCTTACCTTTCAGCTGATTTAAGACACAAGCTCTCTCTTTTACCCTTTTCAAGTACCACCACTCTTAAATTCTAGGGATAAATTTATGATTTTGGCTTATACCAGCAAATACAAAACCAAACCAAACAGCATTTTCTCATGCCCCTCTGTAACCTTTGCAAATATCTGTGCCCTTCCCAAATCCCATCCACATCTCATTATGCAAACATATTAAATGAGAATTTTTGGTGAAGTACATTGAACACTTCAAAATCCATGGAAAAAAAAAATGGATATGCAGTAACATCTTCCAGGATTTTCTCCAGCTTTTAACCCAGAGTGCCTATGTTTTCTAGCACCTTGGTCCCTTCAGAGACTTCTGTAAATGCCTTTTGTAGCAAGTTACGTAACAGCTCTATACTGTGCTGATACATTAGAGAAAAATGTGGCTGTCCACCTTAGTAAAGTTTCAGCTGAATGCAAAATCAACATGGTAAAGCAATCAACCTTGGTATATCACTGAACTCCTTCACATTTCCAAGGAAGGAAAACGTGAAGGACCCTTTCAAGTTTTCCTGAAAACCAACCAAGTGCTTTTCATTAAATCTGGGGAACTTATTATATCTGGTTTCTCCAACTCTGTCAAGACACTGAACATGAACTTCCAATGGGAATAGCTACTGCTACTGCAGTTCTTTGTAGTGACTCAGAATGAGTTTTTAAAATACACAATAGCAACTAAAACTATGATATATTTAAAATCACTTTAAGAATGCAAGATACAAACTAAGTAATTTTTAAGCAGGAGTACAGTCAGCTGTATCTGAAATCCATAAAATGCTAGGTGAACCAGATCATCCTTTACAAAGCAAAGACTTCTTAACTTCCTTGGTGCCTGAAAGTTCACCGACATGGCAAAGCTCATTCTCCACTCAGGCTGAATCTCTGTGCATCCTGCCAAGCAGAAATATAACTGCTTGTTACTGGAACTACTCAAAGGCATCCATTACTTTCCTTGGAGCATATAGGAGACTAAGGTACCTCATTAACATCTTTGTGCCCAAGGTTCTAGGACCATCCAAGGTGATAAAAATTCAGGCTGCAGTGACCTGTCCTCCTGCATGCTCCTACTGCTCCTTTATGCTGACGCTGGCCCTCATCTGGCATCTTGGTGAGCCAAAGTTTGAAAAATTAGCAGAAAAGTAACCCGGAGAAAAAATAATACAGCGACACAAGCAAAATACTCAGCAAGAAAGGTGTTTTTGACAGGTCAGCATCCTAAAACAAGCTGAAAAATGGAAGGAAGATTTAACACAATAGAGATGACAGCACTTAGACTGCTGTAACATCAATTTCCACAGGCCTAGACTGGAACAGGAATGAACTTTTAAATGTCTCACCCCTAAAGGATACTCTCTTTGGTTTATCTGAAGGCAATAAAAATGTTCACTTCCCCTTGAGACTATGTTGGGTAAAAACTTGTGGCACCAATAACAAAGTTTTTCCCACAACAAGAAAAATCAAGAAATCCACTCCTAAATCGCACAAGTGAACAAACGCAGCATTTTACATATTTATAGTGAATGGTTCTTAATAAAGCTAGATAACCTGCATAGGAAAACAATACCTTTACCACATTTTCAGTATATTGCGAACATTGGCACATGTAAACAAGTCCATCTAACGCAGGTGAAGTCAGAACAGATAACAGCTGCTATAGAGAGATAGCAGAGGCAGTAGGGCCTTTCTGGGAGAACAGTCATTACTATAAACATCCTTCCTTACTGACCACAAGTGCATATTATTCAAACTGCTGCTGACAAACAGGTTGGGGAAGGTTACAGAATTTTTGTTTGCTTGTTTAGAAAAGGATATTCCACAGACTATGGGGGGGGAGGGGATAAAACAAAACCACTATAAAACATAATTATACTCAACATTAAAATAAAACGTATTAAAACCAAGCCAGAATATTGTTGAAGGAGGAAAAAAAAAAAAAGCACACTTACAATTTAAAAGCTTCATGGGTAATAAGTCTATTACCTAGAAACGTTTGCCCCTGCTTTTTCATACAGAAAGCAGCATAATAAATGCATCAAGAAACTAACACTTTTACAAGAAAATGAAAGGTCAGTACTCCATGTATTATGGATCGCATGTGGGGGTAAAGGAATTTGGAAAACAATGCATGCCTAGTCTTCAACAGAATGCTATTCCTTCAAGAATTTTTAGTATGAAGCATTAAAGTACCAACAAGTAATTTAAATAATGAAGTCAAAGTCTAAATAGTTACTTTCTGGGCATGACCTTTTCAAATTAAAGTTCTGCTTCTGAAGTTATTACTGAATCTGCTCTATTTCATCTGTGCAAGCAATTCTACTAAGCCTAATGAAACAATTTATGTACAGGAAGTTACACACATACTTAGTGCTACTGATAAAGACATTTTACAAACATAAAGCTTTCTAATGTAATCTGTAATTTTACCTCACATAGTGGCTATGTCAGACTGATCATACCCTTCAAGGCAGCAGCCTACTTGCTTTAAAGTCTTCTTAAAAGCACCCCTGGGTTTTTTTGGTTACTTCTTTTCATTTGGGCTACTATTGTTGGGGAAGATGCTCTAAACAAGAGAAGGGCAAGGGGAGCTCATGATTTTTAACATAAATTATTTCACATGCCCTGTAATTTTGTCACTACAATTAGGACAAGCCTATCTCCAAATGAGGTGGGAGAGGGAGTCACACCATAATTAATGGAATAATAGTACTGGTATAGTAAAACTGAGGAGATCCTTAGCAGAATTTTGTAACCCACTGTATCTTTAAACACATACATGCAATGATTTCTCTGGAAAAAAAAAAAAAAAAAAAAAGCTTTTTTAAGAGTTTATTAGCTACACTTTTAGAATGAGCAGAGATTACATGCAATTGTTACTTCAAAGAATTACTAAGAGTAACAAACTTGAGTGTTGTTTGGTTTATGCAGTCAAATAAATTAGGGGACATTCAAATGTTTAATATTGTTTATTAACAACATACATTCAAAGAATCATTCTGAAATACCCAGCACGAACACATACCAGTTCACAATCACTTCATTTCCGAATCAGTTTATATGCTGATTTAAGGTCACTCCAGCAACGAATGTCATATTACAACAGAAAGTTACATAATATAAAACCACTCTTCCTTTATCCACAACACTACAGTAGATAACACTTTGCTTCCCCCAAAGCAGACACAAAACATCTTAAATCTCTGAGAAAAGCAGCCATTCCCGAAGAGCGTTGCCCCAGGTGTTATCGGTGGTACCTTGTCAACAGCCGATAAGTTGTAAGACCCCAGTCAAAACGCGCAAAAAGCCCCACTTCTTTCCAAGAGCCTTCAGCCTTTGTTTTTACTCGAGGCCGCGGGTGAATGTGCCCCAGCCGGCAGTACAAAGGTGGGGAAACAACAGCTAGTACCGCCGTTTTCTGCAGAGGCGGCGCGAGGAACGGGGACCTAACACCCCGGCTCCCAACCGGCCTCCGCTGCCTGCCTAGCGGGAGCACAGCCGTGGGCACCGGCTGTCAGGCGGGGCTGGGGGTCGGGTGCTGTGTGCGTCCATGGGCGACATTTTAAGTTACCCCCGCTTTCTGGAAGGAACCGTGGCCCGTTTCCAAACGCTGGGGCGGTGGGGCAAGGCCGCGGGATACGCCCTGGCTGGCCCCGCACCGTGCCCCGCTCACCGTGGGCCGGGTTAGCGACGCTACCAGGTGGACTGAGGCCGCCAGACAGAGGCCGCCCCGGGCCCCGCCGGAGAAGCCAGGGCCCGGCCAGCCGGCCTGCGGACGACAGAGGAGCCAGTCCGCTTTCCCGCCGGCCCGCTCCACCTCAGGAAAGAGGATTAACCCTTCCGTCATCCCTGTAGACCGCCGCGCCCCTCCACGAGAGGCCAGCCTCGCTGCCCTCAGCCGCCCTCCTCCCCACTGCCAGACACGCGCCCCGTGTGAGCGGCAGTCTCCTCCTCCTGCGGCCCGACCGGAGGCGGGAGGGGGCCGGGGCCGGGCAGGAACGATGGGTGGGGGGAAGAGGCCAGGCACCGCGGGGCAGCCCTGCACGCAGCCACACCTACCTGTCTTCTCGTGGTCATAGCCCACCACGATGAAATAGTCGGCCAACCTAGCCATGGCTGAAAGGAGCCCGCCTCAGGCCTCACCACCCCTGCTACGGCGGCGGCTCCCGGGAGGCTCAGCATCCTCCCCTCCGCACCCGCCACAAGAGAAGCGGCACCACCTCAGCCATATTGGAGGCGCGGACGCGCTATGCGCCTGCGCGCCGCCGGGACCGCTGCGCCGTGACCCCGCCGGGCTGGGCGTGGGCTGAGGGCTCACGGGCAGCACGCGGGTGAGGTGGCGGGGTCCTGCTGTCCCCGGGGGTCGCCAGCGCTATCGCCTGCCTTCGCAGCCGACCCCGGGCGGGTACGTTCACCGCCTGGGCCCTCCCCATCCGCTGTGGGCTTTGTCTCCTCGCAGCCTCGCTGTGAAGTACCCACCCGGGAGTCTGTAGTCTGGAGCACTTTCTCCCTTGGAAAAACAAAAGCCCAAACTAAAACACGAACGCGGCGGGTCCGGCCGATCTGCGCGTCGGGGAGAATTCGAGTGCCTGAGTGGGACTTCGCCTCACCGCCCTCCCCCTCAGGGACCTCTCCTGACAGGAACTGCCGGGAATGGGCATCGCCCCTCTCAGGCTGTGCCCAGGTAAAACTGGGCTGCGAGCTTACGCCATCCCCCCGAGCTCAGCCTAGAGAATCGAGACTTATGTTTCCAGGATGTTTCCTGTTTACGTTTTGTGTGGGATGTGCGGAACTTGCCACCGCGGGGGAAGTCTGCCCGCGAGGCTGCTGCGGCGCTAACGGCCCCAACGGCTGGGCGCTAACGGTTCAGACGGCTCGGCTGGGCTCTGTGGCGGTGCCCAGCTGAGAGGCGGAGAAGGAGGCTGCGCTGCCTCGCGGTGCGGTGCGCGGCATGGCTGCCCGATATGCCAGCTGCAGCGTCCTCCTGCCCTCTCCAGCCGACGAGGGTGCCCCCTTCCATGCGGGCCGCGGCTCTTGCAGGTGGGAGCCTGGCGGTGGCATCGGCTGCTATCGGGGTTGACGGGCGGCAGCGCTTCGACGTAGCCCTCTTAGCCTCTGACGTGCTTGTGTGGGTGCATGCGGTGGCTGTCAGAGAGCGGGCAGCGGGAAGATTTCGTGCTGCTATTTATAACGTACAGATGAGGCCGACACCTTTGGGATTCTCACTCTCGAAAGCCCGGTGGGCTTGCCAGCAGTTGCAGAGATGTTGGTGATAAACAGGGTGCCTGACAGACAGTACATCACTTGGTTAACTGGTGGACTCTGCAGAAACGTTCCATGTACTTCCTATTTGATAGCACAAAGAGAATAAACAATGCAAAAGGCGTCAGTTGTGGTACAGTGATGAGCTGCGCTAGCCATGCGTACTGGCTACGTACAGAAACAGCAAATTCATAAAATCTGCTCCTGACCATCCACCATCGAAAGCGACCCAGCAGACAATCATTAGCAGTTTCACAGAGACATTTCTATTTCAAACATGCAATTCTTACACCACCTACTTAGCTGGGACATACCGATATGGTGTCTTACTCATAACCCTGAGATCAGGAAGCTTCAGCAATCAATGACAGTCTTCTCACTTGTGCCTTCTCAGTGGAGGTCAGCAATCAACTTCATGGCTTAACTGTTTTAAATTATGTTTAGATGCCATGTATAAAGACCTAAACTTAACAAAATTGCTTGTTAGCTTAAGGAGTAAAGAAAAATGCATATTATATACATCAAAAAGACTGAATATATTTGTGAGAAACAGATGCAATATGTGGGGTCCATCACTTCCTATACTAAGTAGAAGAATAAATATCTTTCTGAACTTATGCATAGGCAGTTTGGGTCATGATCCTGTAGTCTTTAATGCCTGAATACCACGAAGATTTTTTTCAAAACACTGAGCTTTTTGATTGAAAGTATTTCTGAAGTAGCAACAAAGGAACACAAATCTTAATGAAGCCACACTTTACCCATTGTTTTGACATGAGTTGTTCAACAGCACAAAGGCCGGACATGCAACAGTTTACAAAAGCAAGGGGTGATGTTCTGTACAGATAAACGTGAGGGGAAAGTTTAGAGACACTAAGAAATCACCTAATTTGGAGCTGAAATGGGATCTTCGGGTTATCGTATCTGCACTTGTAGAAAGGTTCAATATGTAATAACGAATCTTCGCAATTAAGTCTCACTGCTGTTCAGGCATCTCTAAACATGAGACCATCACCTTCCCAGGACAGTAACAAATGCTGGATCAAGAGGAAGATGCTACTTAGAAACATAGAATCATAGAATAGTTTGGGTTGGAAAGGACCTTAAGATCATCTAGTTCCAACCCCCCTGCCATGGGCAGGGACACCTCCCACTAAACCATGCCACCCAAGGCTATGTCCAACCCAGCCTTGAACACCACCAGCGATGGAGCATTCACAACTTCCCTGGGCAACCCATTCCAGGGCCCCACCACCCTTACAGTAAAGAATTTCTTCCTCATATCCAATCTAATCTTCCCCTGTTTAAGTTTGAACCCGTTACCCCTTGTCCTCTCACTACAGTCCCTCATGAAGAGTCACTCCCCAGCATCCCTATACGCCCCCTTCAGGTATTGGAAGGCTGCTATGAGGTCTCCACGCAGCCTTCTCTTCTCCAGGCTGAACAGCCCCAACTTTCTCAGCCTAGCTTCATATGGGAGGTGCTCCAGTCCTCTGATCATCCTCGTGGCCCTCCTCTGCACTTGTTCCAACAGTTCCATGTCCTTTTTATGTTGAGGACACCAGAACTGCACACAATACTCCAAGTGAGGTCTCACGAGAGCTGAGTAGAGGGGCAGGATCACCTCCTTCAACCTGCTGGTCACGTTCCTTTTGATGCAGCCCAGGATACGGTTGGCCTTCTGGGCTGCAAGTGCACACTGCCAGCTCATGTTCATTTTCTCATCAACCCACACCCCCAAGTCCTTCTCTGCAGGGCTGCTCTGAATCTCTTCTCTGCCCAACCTGGAGCTGTGCCTGGGATTGCTCCAACCCAGGTGTAGGACATTGAACTTGGCATGGTTAAACTTCATCAGGTTGGCATCAGCCCACCTCACAAGCGTGTCAAGGTCCCTCTGGATGGCATTCCTTCCCTCCAACTTATCAACCAAACCACACAGCTTGGTGTCATTGGCAAACTTGCTGAGGGCGCACTCAATCCCACTGTCCATGTCACCCACAAAGATGTTGAACAAGACCGGTCCTAACACCGATCCCTGAGGGACACCACTCGTTACTGGTCTCCAGCTGGACATTGAGCCATAGACCGCAACTCTTTGTGTGTGGCCATCCAGCCAGTTCTTCATCCACCGAGTGGTCCACCTATCAAATTGATGTCTCTCCAACTCAGAGACAAGGATGTCATGTGAGACAGTGTCAAACGCTTTGCGCAAGTCCTGGTAGATGACACCAACTGCTCTACCCCTGTCCATCAGTTCTGTAGCCCCATCATGAAAGGCCACCAGATTGGTCAGGCAGGATTTCCCCTTAGTGAAGCCATGTTGGCTGTCACCAACCACCTTGTTGTTTTTCATGTGCCTCAGCATGCCTTCCAGGAGAATCCGCTCCAAGATTTTGCCAGGCACAGAGGTGAGACTGACTGGTCTGTAGTTCCCCGGCTCATCCATTTTCCCCTTCTTGAAAATGGGGGTTATATTTCCCTTTTTCCAGTCGTCGGGAACTTCACCTGACTGCCATGATTTTTCAAATATGGACAGTGGCTTAGCAACTCCATTTGCCAGCTCCTTCAGGACCCGTGGATGGATTTCATCAGGTCCCATGGAGTTCTATACGTTCAGGTTCCTAAGATGGTCTCGAACCAGATCCTCCCCCACAGTGGGCCCAGGGTCTTCATTCTCACAGTCCCTGTGTCCGCCTTCCAAGACTTGGGTGGTGTGCTCAGAGCATTTCCCAGTGAAGGCTGAGGCAAAGAAGTCCTTAAGAACCTCAGCCTTCTCCAAATCTAGGGTAGCCAGTTCTCCTGATGGCTTCTGGAGAGGGCCCACGTTGTCCTTAGCCTGTCTTTTATTTGCAATGTACCCATAGAATCTCTTCCTGTTATCCTTAACATCCCTAGCCAAGTTTAATTCTAAGTGGGCCTTAGCTTTCCTAACCTGGTCCCTAGCTTCCCGCACAACATCCCTGTATTCTTCCCAGGTCGCCTGACCTTGCTTCCACCTTTTATAAGCCTCTTTTTTTGTTTGAATTTTCCTCAGCAGCTCCTTATCCATCCAAGGAGGTCTCCTGGCCCTCCTGCAGCACTTCCTTCTAGTTGGGATGCATCGCTCCTGAGCTTGCAGCAGGTGAGCCTTGAATATCAACCAACAGCCTTGGGCTCCCCTGCCCTCTAGGGCTATATCTCATGGAATCTTACTGAGCAGGTTCCTGAAGAGGCCAAAGTCTGCTCTCTTGAAGTCCAGGGCAGTGAGCTTGCTGCACGCTCTTCTCACTGTCCTGAGGATCTCAAACTCGACCATCTCATGATCGCTGCAATCAAGGCTGCCCTGGAACGTCACATTCCCAACCAGCCCTTCCCTGTTGGTGAGGACAAGGTCAAGCATGGCACCTCTCCTTGTCTGCTCCTCTATTACTTGCAGAAGGAAGTTGTCTTCCACACAATCAAGGCCCCTTCTGGATTGCTTGTGCCGGGCCGTACCATCCCTCCAACAGATATCAGAGTGGTTGAGGTCCCCCATGAGAATAAGGGCCTGTGAGTGTGAGGCTGCTCCTATCTGTCTATAGAGCGCTTCATCCACAGAGTCCTCTTGGTCAGGCGGTCTGTAACAGATCCCCACAATAATGTCACCCATCGCTGTTCTCCCTTTAACCCTGACCCATAAACTCTCTATTGACTGCTCACCTGTCCCCAGACAGAGTTCCATACTCTCCATCCTCTCCCTAACATAAATAGCAACTCCCCATCCCTGCCTACCGGGCCTGTCTTTCCTAAAGAGCCTGTAACCTTCCATTCCAACACACCAGTCATAGGAGCCATCCCACCATGTTTCTGTGATGCCTGTGACATCATACCCCCGTAGACATGCACACATCTCTAATTCCTCTTGTTTGTTCCCCATGCTATGGGCATTTGTATAGAGGCATCTGAGCTGAGATCCAATTGAAGCCGGCTCATTGGCTGGAGCAGCTGGAATATCTACATTGCTCCGAACGTTTACTATAGGTCCTGGCAAGTGACTGGGTGTGTTGGGATGGAATGCTGCCCCCCCTCCCCCAACACGTCTAGTTTAAAGCATCCTTGACCAGTCTGGCAAGCCTCCTACCAAATCCACTCTTCCTTTTCTTTGTCAGACCAGCTCCATCAGCCCCCAGCACTTATTGATTCCCCAATACTACTAGCACCCACTTTACACCCTTGCTCCTCCTCCCATCTAGACCAATTAAACCAAAGCTTGGTTAGTTTATAAAGCATGTCGTAAAAAACATCACACCTTAAGTACTCATATAATAGGAAGGGCACTGTTCATTTGGGTTTGAACACAGATGTGTACCTGCATGAACAGCAAAAGTCATACATAACTTACTTCCTTCACGTCCCTTAAGTATAGAGCAATCCTATGTTCTTACAGGACAAATGAGGAAGTGGAGCAGACAGATTGTTTGCTCACATAAAGTCTAATGCAAAGTAAACTGAACTTTCATCCAGACCACCAAAACCATAATTCCCTGTGTTGAAGCAGAGTAGCCTGGCTCCTCATGGGAGCTGGAGGGGCTCACAAAGCAGTGGCTCTGGGAGGACACCAAGGCCTAGGTCTCCAGAAAGACCCAGTAAGCAGTCATATATGTATCCCAGAGGAAGAACTGTGGGGCTGCAGCCCCTTCAGGAGGCTGAAAACACACAAGGAACAACATTGCCACACTCACTGCGTGCTTGATACCAAAAAAGTGTGAAAGTTCACAATACCTTCTACAGTCAGCTCATCCTCCAGGAAATATAAAGGTCACACTCTGTCTGTAGTCCCCTAATCCAGTATCACCCCATGCCACCCCATGGGGAAGCATGTAATACTCACCAAAAGCAACTCCAATGGGACTACCAGAAATGGAATCACCTCTTGTCACTGTGCTCTTGGCACAGGCAAAGCTGGCTAAGTGCATGCACTGACAACCAGGCTTTTCTGTGTGGAGCTTGACTGAGGTTTTACATCATTCATGGGTTATCATTCTTCTATTAATATCACAGAATCATAGAATCATAGAATGGTTTGGGTTGGAAAGGACCTTAAGATCATCTAGTTCCAACCTTCCTGCCATGAGCAGGGGTGCCTCACACCAGACCATGTCACCCAAGGCACTGTCCAGCCTGGCCTTGAAGTTAATCTTACTGCTGATTTCATACAACCTGAAATATAGTAAAGTATATTCATATTCGTGGTGTATGAATACAGTCAAATTTAAACTTAAAATGAAACACATAAAAGTCCTACCACTGGCTTCAAACAACAATTTTCTTGCATGCGAGCACAGAATATTTGTCTGAAACTGATTCCCTATTGATGTCTACAAGATTTTAGATCTTTGCTTTTGGAATAAAACTCAACCTTAATAAAATGCTGTACAAACAGCAACTAATCCTCACAATCTCCCTGCCAGAGTAGATACATATTGTAAAGTCTTTTGTACATAAGACAACACCAAGAGTTTAAATGACACACCCAAGATAAACAGTAAATAAGTACAAGAGCTGGATGTTCTTCCAGGCCAACTTCCCAGCAAGGGATGGGGTAGCATCCAGAGGAGACCCTGCATGTCCAAGGAGAGCCCATTCTATGTGAACTGCTTGGCATTGCCTCAGAAAAATAGTTTGTGAATAATATTTCCCTGGAACATTCTGTGTCACTTTTTTTTTCTTTTTTAAATGAAAATAACTCACAATTTACAAAACAATTTTTAAAAAGTGGTCACTGTTACCTCACAGTACAAGTTGAGTGACTATTGCTCATTTCCAAGCTGCACAAGAACTCAACTGCTTAGGAAGAACAAAATGAGTATCTGAACAAAGAACATGATGTTTTGTGTTGGATTTGAACCTGCTGAAGCCCTTTCACAAATCACATTGGCAACAAACTGATAGATTTATATTCCAAAGTTTACCACCTCATGAACTTGAACAAGCTGATTTTGTGCCATGACAGTTGCAGTGGGTGTGGAACCACCATGTGAGTGGTGTTGCCACTACTGTTACTATTCCTAAACCAGCATAGGATTCTTTCTGCGTTGTTTGCCGAAGAGTATATAAAATAAGCTTCCCATTTACAAGGATTTTAATGAGGGATTTTCCAGCATTTGAGGAAGTATGTTATTTTTTTACTGGAAGAGGAGACTTAATTTGAATCAAAGTAATGCTCATCACACAGAATCTTGCCTTCTAATTTGGAAATGTTAGATTCGGTTTCAACTTCTGCTGATCAAGGAAATGCTTGAACTCGCTTGAGCCTGAGCCTGCTTCATGAGGTCAAGATAATCCAGTCATCATGGTCTGATGCAGTTGTGCAGCTCTGGTCATGATACAGCCCCGTTCTAGACCACCGATCTTCCTATTTCTTCCTCCCCGGGTTTACACCCCAAGCCTCTCGCACTCCACATACCTGCTCCAGATCACGGTCCGCGGGGAGGGCAGCGGGGCGGCTGCTCCGCGGAGCTGCCCGAGCTGACTGCTGGCAGAGATGAGAGATCCCAGGGACAGCGGCTCCCCGCCGCGCTCCCCGCCTGAGCCAGCGGCCGCCGTGTCCCGCCCCGCGCCCTGGCAGGACAGGTGTGGCGGAGGAGCGGAACCGGGCAACTTACGGACGAGGAAACTGGCTCGCCACGCGGAAGCCGTGCCGGGAGCTCGGGGAAGAAAGGTGCCCGGCGCGGGGATGTGATGGGAACGGCTGCAGTGAGTGCCGAGCTTCTCTGCCGGCGGGTGCCAGTGCGTGCCGGCGGAGCGCGGGTGAGGGCAGCCCGGCGGGGATGGAGGCTCCCTGGCCAGCCTAGCCTCGGACACGTAGATACCAGAGACAGAAGCCTGGGGTTGCCAGGCCGCTGCTGGCGAGGGAGGGAGCACCTCAGACCGAGTCAGCGGTGCACAGCAAAGTTTCCGTCATCGCCTTGCGCGTACCTTTCCAGGGTGTTGTTATATACCGCGGTTATCGAGAAAGGCAGAGTCACTAGTACAAACTCACCTGATTTTTGAAACACTTTGCTCGGGACAAGATGTGAGAGAAAGAGCTCCCACATGCCAGCTCATTCCTTCCTCCCGAGTACCTCTCGCTGGGAAGGGGACCCTGACGCTCCAGGGCACGGGTCTCCCGGGCATTTCCCTCGGCTCCGCTGAATTTGCATTGCGACAAGTAGAGAACCAGCCCATCTGGTGCGGGATTCCAGCACCCCTGCGAAGCCAGAGCTCTGCGTTGCTGAGGCGCCGCGGAGCAAAGATGTTAAAGACTGAAGTTAAAAAAAAAAAAAAAAAAAAAAAAAAGAAAGAAAAAAGCACCACACAAAAAAAGTGGCAGATTAAGATTTTGCTTTTGGCCAGCCGGGGAACCCTGTTAGAGACCTTGATCCTGCACTGGTTTAGCTTCATAACCGGGGAAGTAAGTGCATTCACACACATATAAAGGTTCGAGGAATGGGGCTAAATGGAGGGCAGACAGGTCTTCCCCGGACCGGATCCCCACGCATGTCAGTGAGTCTGTGTTTGCCTCAAAGCCATACTGCTTCCTTTGTTCAGAGGTACAGCAGTGTGCCTTAGCCTCCATGTCCCAAACCCATTTGAGTTGTGATTTATTTGAAACGATCAAGTAAATCAAATGCAGTTTATTAGATAAGGGCACCTAAGCTGAGTCATGAATATTAATGATGTCTGATTTGTCACCTCCTTACTTATGTAAAGAAGACTGTCATTCATTACAGTTACTCATTATAATTCATGTTGTCCAAATATGGGTTTAATTCTGGAACTTTAGGATTTGATGGGTTTGCACGGATTTTGAAATGGATCGAGTCTAGTTCCTAACCCCCTGCTTCCATCCACCTGAAGTCAAGATGCCTAGAATGAGAGATTATACTACAGACCATGTAAACATAACTATATATCGGCAGTTAAAACCTCTGTCAGCAGTGAAACAGACTGAGGGGTTTGTCAGATTTTGCAAGTTATGCCACTGCTCAGAATCCACACCTAAAATCTGTTGCTGTAATCAACAAAATTCCAAAGGGGTTGTAGCAGATAATTTTCAATAATCTTATTTTTACCCTGGTAGGGTAAAAAAAAAATCCACTCTGAAATGTTCAAGAAGTGCCCAGGACGTGGGGGTGGGGGTAAGTGTCAATGAAGAATCGCTCAGCCACGCCAAGGTCCACCCACTTCCCTCGCGCCGCTCTATAAAAGGGAGCTGTGGAGCGCAGTTCTGCAGTGGTTACTTCAGACACACAAAGAGGGAGCGCTCGCTCCTCAGGAAACCCTGCAAGTTCGGGTCGCTACTACAACAACGTTTGTCTCAGTGGATTACTCTCACTGGCAGGTAAGAGTTTTTTGTTTGGTTGGTTGGTTGGTTGGGTTTTTTTTAGTAAAAAGTCTACTAAAGCTGGACTGTTCTGAAGAGGTTGGAGTTATGCTGCAGAGTCTTGCACTGGCTTTTGGCATCAGCTGCAGTTTACAACGTAAGATCCAGAGCTAGCTGGTTTTGCGTGTGAAGTGGGAAGATGAACTATCAGGGGATCAGCTCCCAGGCAGCAAAACACTTGCTGGAGTTTGGAAACGATGCGCCTGATTGTCAACTCCCTCTAATCTCATGGGTTTGCTAAATCCTAGTGCAAGCCTCTGGGGGTATTCTGGAAATCCTGTTGGGTTTCAGCCTCCTCTGCAAGTAAAACTCTGGACAAACGTAAACTTCGGAGGCTCTGCTATCTACTTTGTGATAAGTTATTGAGTAAATATTAGCTCCTGGTTCATACCGCACACAAAGTCTCCGGTAGCCTGGGGACTCTCCGCGAAAAGGAGCTCTCTGGCATCACCAGAAATGAAGGACGGTCCGTACTTGACATGTATTAGCAATCATGCTTACAGTCTTCTCTTTTTGCCTCTGCCAGGACCCCAGCCAGAATGAAACTAGTGCACGTAGCCCTGCTCTATCTCGGCTCTGTGACCTTCCTCGGGGCGGATGCTGCAAGGGTGAACGTAGCGACAGAGTTCAAAAGAAAGTGAGTATCGGAGCGCCCTCCTGCCAGCGCCCAGTCCCGCTCCGGAGCCTCCGCTCCGGACTCCGTCCGCGATCGGAGGGACTGATTTCCCTGCGGGAATTGCACAGCGCCTTAAAGGCCTCATGCCCTTTCAGGAAACAAAATTAAAAAAATCTCGGCGCTGGCAAAGATAATCGCCCCTTGAATCTATTTGGTTTGGCTCCCGCCCTGCAGGCTTGCGCTAACAGGCTGTCCTCTTCCCTTGTGATCCTTTCAGGTGGACGAAGTGGGCATTGAGCCGAGCCAAGCGGGACGTGAAGTCCGCAGGCGCGCTCCAAGGGCTGGGGGCAGCCGCCGACGTGCAGCCGCTCATACGGACCCAGGACGTGAAGGAGGAACCTCGAATCTCGCATCCCAGGTACATTCCAGCCCCTTCTGGGCTAGGACACTTGCTCGAGACAGTGGGAAGCTTCAGAGTCCCCTCGTTTCCGGGTGTTTAGGCTTAATCTCGCTATAGATACCCCCAGGTCCCGTAGGCAGGTTCTGCCCGGACTGCACAGCACGCTGAAAGCACCCTTCCGCTTCCCTTTCCCCGCGTTCTTCAGCTGGCGGGAGATAGCAGAGCCTTTACTGTGAAAGTCAAATATAAATAGTAACTTGAGCTCTGGATCTATAGATAAAGTAACCGCCATAAAAGAGCGGGGCCTCTTCCCCCATCGGCAGCAGGCTGTGGCTCTGCCCTGGGACCAGATCGCTCCTCTCCCGCCACCAGACGAAGGGCAAAGCCGGGGGGTGGCGGGGGGCAGTTCTGCACCGTCGGGGCGGGCCCACCTCCAGCCCGGGGGCTCCCTGCCCTCCCCATGGGACGCCCTGGGTGCTCTCCTCCGAAGCCCCACTGCGCGTTTCTCATGCCCGCTCTCCCTCTTCCTGCCTCGCAGCACTCTGGAGGATGCTCACATCCGCGTCAAGCGCTACCGCCAGAGCATTAACAGCTTCCCCCACTTCCAAGCCATCCGCACGGGGTGTCGGTTCGGTACGTGCACGGTGCAGAAGCTGGCCCACCAGATCTACCAGCTGACCGATAAAGACAAGGACGACACCGCCCCCGCCAGCAAGATCAGTCCTCAGGGCTACGGCCGCAGGAGGCGCTCCCTGCCCGAAAGCCGCGGTCCGGCGCATTCCCTCCGGGCCGAGCGGCGCTTCCGGACGCCACGGGCGCAGCCTCTCGCCGCCGTCTTCGGGGTTTGAGCTCCGTACTGCCGGCCGAGGCGGTCTCGGATGAGTGGACTTAAGTATGGACGCTCCAGAGGTCCTCTGCTGCTCGGCAGCTGCCGCCAGGATTCGCGGAGAGCGACTGCCCGGGCGGGACCCCGGCGCGCCCTCCCAGGGCCGGGGACAGCGGAGCTGCGGGCCGCGCTGCCAGGGCCCGGCAGGGTGAGGAGCGGCCGGTTCTGCGGCCCGCGCCCCGCGCGGAGGGTCGGAGTGGGGAAGCTGTGAAAACCGCGTCCCGCTGAGAACGCGCAGGGGCTGTTTCCCCCGTCCGCCGCAGCGGCGGGGCGGTCACTGACTCTTTACCCTCCGGGCAAGGCACCGCCGGTTCCCGCGCCCGCCGCCGCCTGGGACTGGAAGGCGCCAGAGGCGCCTCTACCCTGCCGGCCGCCATGTCGCCCCCTGCCCCGCCGCTGCACTCGAGAGGGGGGGCCGGGCCTGCCTTGCCGGCGGGCAGCCCTCAGAGCTGCCCCGGCCCTGTCTGCCCCGAAGAGGGGTTGCTCAGGGGAGACCCGCGACCGGGGGAACCCGTCGGCGGGCGCCGGCCGCTACGCTACACTCCCGGACCCTGGGACCACGGTCCCGGCCTTGCCCTCGGCCCCTGTGTGTTTGGGGGTGCGCGTTCGGCCCTCGGCAAGGACATGTCGCCCACATCTGCTCTACCCTCTGCGTTATCTGCACCCGGCAGGGAATCGGACACTCACTAGTCCCTGCGGGGACTGCAATATACTTGAACCTTCCAGAGAGGGAAAGTGCAATTGTACGTGGTTTTTGTTAATTTTAAGTGCAGTGTGTGTGGATCATGAGATACGTATCGATATTTAAGATTGTCCTCTGTCAGTTCCTGTTTGTATCTTTTTTTTTTGAAAATATATTTTATTTTTATACGGTTTATATATATATTGCATAAGGGCATTTTAAAACTTTGTATCCCCTCTATTTTTCATATAATGAATGTCAAACGTTACCTTTTTTTTTTTTTCATACCTTTTTTTATCTTGCATTCCAGACTCGTGAAAGATGTAGAGAATGTATCAGCTGTTCTCCACGGGTAATATGTGAAATAAACACTATTACATAAACCAGTTCTCTTATGTTGTCTTTAGTGGGGGCAAGTGGTCAAGATGAACGATGTTGTACTGTGTTCAGCCCTACCCTTGCCAACCTAGCCTGGCCCTTCTGTGCCAGACCAAAACTTTTCAGTTACAGACTTTGTTAGCAGCCACCCCATCTAGTTGGATCAAGTAAACTCAAAAGCAAGAATGCATCTTAAAATCCCAGGTCAGATCAGTTGAAAAGGCTCTGAAGCCTTTCCTATCCACATGTTCCAGCCAGGGCTGAAACGTGTCACAGCTTGGATTGATCGTGCAAGTTTATTTTTTGCCCTAATTAATCAGGGAAACAACTGCACACTTCAACATTGCACAACAAAATAACAGATTTATTGAGGGAGCTTGTTCCAAAAATGGTCATGGCAGCTTCCAAGGTTATTTATATTGAAGGATTTCCTGGGCCACAGTTCAGGTTAGAGTTAAATGGTGACCAGTTCAGGGTGGGCAGAACATCTTGGATAAAAGCTTAGCATTAGGGGTTTGTTGTTTTGTTCCTTTTTTTTTTTTTTTTTAAAAAAAAAAACAAATTCCAGGCGCAGACCAGAAAACAAATGTGAAACTGAACCTCATTAATGCACCAATAGCACCATCTATTGGTGCCTACTCTTTGCATGCCAAGAAAACATAAAAACTAAACGAGTGTATTTTAATAGTGTCTTGGGTGGCAAAAAATGCAAATTCCCCTATTTTACAGTATCTCTGAACATAGGTAACATGTAGAATTCTGGGAACAGCAGCACTAAATGCTGCTACAATAAATGAAGTGGGCTATTTTTTAACCTAATACTAAATGCTGACGGAGTATATAATTACGAGAAAATTTCAAAAGAACTGGCAATGACACCTTTCCAGGAATACTGCTGCAAAAAAGCTTGGGTAGGAATCTAGTTGACTCGATGCCTGGCATAGATTCGTAATGATTTCTCTCCTCAAAGTTTTGAAGTTCTGCTCAGAATTGTCTATTTTAATTACTTCCTAAGCATTTTCCACTAAATTTTGGAATAGAGAGGTGGGGTTTCAACTTGAAATGTTCTCCTTTTTTATATAAACACCAAATTCATACATATATTGACATTTTCCAGTTTCAATTATCATCTGTTTGTTAACAGCTGGAAGAGAATTTACCTCTCTACTGCCAGTGGCTTTTCTGGTCCAGACTCTGCAAATTGTAAGGGGGGGACAGCCAGCTGAAAAACAAGCAAGTGCCTATTCTCAAATCACAAAAGATCTTGAAATTAATTACAGCTTGTAAGTTTTGGGGTGCTTGCAGTGGGAAATTACATTGTGTAGGTGAAAGCAAATCCTACTTGAAGTACAAGAGCACAACTGAAATGGCTTCAACAGAACCACTCATGTTAGTAGCTACTATGTTTTACTTATGGATTACACAGCTAGCATCTTTGTCATCTAAATTTGGGATGTAAGGCTGGATTGGGCTAGAGTGTGGTTAGTATGTACTTGCCAACTAGCTACTTTTGTTTGTATTGATCTCTTCTTCATTTACTGCCAAAAGCCAGTCCCCACTTAAAATACCTTTTCTTCCCTCCTTTCCCTTTCACCGATAGAAAACACTTCACTCAGCTGAAAGATCCTTGGACTAGCTGGACAGGGCTAAAACTAGCAAGCTGGTGCTGCCTGGCATAATTCTGACCTTACTGGAGCTTAGCAAATAGAATTTCTGCTTGGAAGGATCAAGAGCACCACCTGCTGCACTTGTAGGGAGAAGCAAAACCCTGTAGGTGCAAAAAAACCCCCAGCAACTAAAGGAAGTTTGTTTGCTGGCTTGTTTTAATTCCCTTCACTCCCACCCCTACCACTCCTCACCCCCCAGTCTTTGAAACAATATCTTTTAAAGCATAAAGACCTGAATTAGATATGCTAGAAAGTAGTGAGTAGCCTTATGACTGGAAGGCAGCATGTTCTTTGATTACATGGAGCTGAAAAGTAAACCCTGGGAATATTATGACCGTGTATTTTAGCTAACCTAGTTACGCTAGGCTAGATAGGCTGGAGAATGACAGAGCAGGCGAGGATTCTTTCCAATTGCACAGCTAACCCCATACCCCAAACTGAGTTCCAGGTTTGGGGGAACTGGGCTGTAAGGGCTAAAATATATACAGTCAGCATTCTTCATCCTTTTCTGCACCTGCCCCAGGTAGGAGCCAAGGTGACTCACCACAGGTGAGTCAAGGAGAAAGCTCTTCCTTCTGCCCAAGCAGGGGACATTACTGAAGAATTCTGGCTAAGCATCATTTCACTGCGAACATCCCACAGAGCAAAATGTTGGGCACTAACTTTTAAACAGTTGAAATCCATACATGAACTAGATTAAAATCTCTGAGGAGTGTGAGGATTCTGAAACCCCTGAAGCTTCAGGGAGAACAAGACTGTGAAATAGTATCAGCCCATCAGCAAGAATCCATTTAAAGTCCTAGAAGCTCAAGGATAGCTGTGTGCTTATGTCAAGTACAGCTTATGCTCTAATGTGACAGATGAGAAGTGAAAGATGTCATCAAATGCCTTCAAAATAAGGAGCATTTGTTTACACACTGCTTTAATTAAAATGTTAGTTTATAAGAACAGTCTGGTGTCCCACAGGCCAGCATTTCAAAGTCTGCTTAAAACATAACTGTAAGTTCAGTTCAAACGAAGTTCTAAATTAAAATCAAGTTTTGCAATGGTAAACATGTATTGGAGGAGGAATTCATCCTTGTTCACCAGTCTGTTCAAGAGCGGATGCCAAAGGAGTGGTCACCAATCTCAGCAGAGCCTCCTCAGTTAAGTGTCAGAAGAGTTCTTGAAATATTCTTTATGAGTTATTATTTTGTTTTATTCCTACTCTAGAGACACCCTACGGCAAAGAAAAACTACTTCACTATAGACAATTTTTTTATTACCAAAATAGATTCCAAAGGCTATTTTTATCTCAGAAAGACTTTTATGGTTCCATTATTAATGCTATACGGAATAGTGGCAAAGGGCCTAAAATGCTCATATACAAGCGCTTTCCCATAAAGACCTAGTGCAGGTCCCCCAACCTGAAGGAGGGAAACAAGTACTCATTTTTCTTTCTCCAGTTGGTACCACAAATCTTACTTTAAGCAGCCACATTACATGGAGACCTGCAAAACATGTTTGCTCTCCAGTTACATCAGAAAGTGGTCAAAGAGTTCTGCCACTGTTACCTAGGAACAACTTCTACTGTATCCAAAAAGTAGAGACACTGCTGTACTTTCAGATGATTATCGAAATCTGCAAAGCATCTTGGTCAGTGCTAATAAGAACTGCAGTCAGGTGCCAGATATAAACTTTTTCTGCAAGCACAATGACAGAAGGGGGAATACTAATGAATACTTTGGCACATATGAAACCTTTTCTGGCTCATTTAGTACCCAAAGGACAGAAAGTCATAATTAAAGCCAATAATGGCAACTCCAGACAGCCATCCAAATATTTTCCTTGTGCCGTCAATACACCATTTTATATTATCTCACATCATACTTAAGTAGTGTAGAGCACAGAGGCATCAGGAGAAAAAAATCCAGAATGACTGAGTACAACCAATAACTAAATGCAATCATGCCTAGCTAAAATTTGTTTATTGTACTCACAAGGGTTTGCTTTTATTATCCAAATATTTCTTAAAGAACAGGGTTTTTTCACCAAATAATTGTGTCAGCTTTGAAATTGCTTTAATTTTTAAATACTTAATTCTTTGGAGCAGGGCCATGTATCCTTCATGAGCATAAGGAGCATAATTTGTTCGTGAGGTTAAGAACTTTGCTATGTAAAAATCTTTTTTTACTACATGCTATGTACACTAGTCAAAATGCTTGATAACTGTAATGTTTCCAAATGAAAAACAAATGGTTCTGTTAAGACTAGAATCAGTGTTAATGATTTGATAAGACTGGAGTGTTTTGCCCACAAACTTCCAGGCAACAGCAACAGCAATAAGGAGGCCAGATGAAATCTTTTGACTTTTTTTGATTCTGTGATAACTTTTAACTAACATTTAACTAGACCTCCTTGAGGCTCCCATCCACTTAAAAAAGCCTGGGTTTTTCAAAAGCCAGGAAAGATCAGTCCACCCTAGCTGAAGGTAAATATTTTGTAATAAATTCTGACTCTTGGAACAGGTTTGCAAAGTAAATATTCCTCTGATACTTTCAGTCAAGATATCACTTCCCAGATCTGTCAGTTTACAAATTACATGCAACTTTTCCAGCAATTATAAAATGGTTTATATTTTCTTCATACTTCGCTAATTTGGTGTAAAAATAAACAAATGTCCAGGTCTTAATCTCTGAAGTCCAGTAGTTTTGGCAGAAATGGGAGAACAAACATAACAGATCTTATCTGCTAGTTCAGGAGCAAACTAAGCAGTTCATCAAACAGACTTTATTATTGTCCTTTTAATAGGTGGTTACTGTCACAGGAGTTATCATGAAACCAAAACACTCTAAGAGGAAAAGGCCACCATGTAACTCATCCCACTGCTGTTACAGGAGAGGACAAAAGAGTGCATGGGTTCCTCCTTTCCTCTTCCATGACCTGACTCTAATGTGGCTCTCTGCTAGAAAGCAGTAAACTCTTGCAGGCCACTACACTTCCCCCCCGTGTATGTAGGGACTCAGGAGCAGATCAGAGTCTGCACAATGGGAGAAGACAGCTGCACTGTATAAATTTGCTCTCTTCAGAGACAAAAAAAAAAGTGATGGATTTCTAAGTCACATTTTCTAAGTAATTTTTTTCCTGGGGCTTTGAAGCTCTGAATCTCATTCTGCATAAGGAACAAATTCATAGTCTGGCTCTTTATTGATAAACAACATGAAAAATATGCAACTGGCATATATTATTACTTACTGCCTACAGACATCAGACATTCTGGTGGTGATGAACTGGTAAGCCAGACAGGAATCTCAACACCAAATCCCAGGCCTGAGAGTGATCCCATTTAATTGAAACAAAACTTCCACTGGCTTCAGCAGGAGAAAAAAAAAAAAAAAAATCTAAGACTCATCTTTCTTTCAAAACCATGTCTATTTTTATACTGAAAGATTGTATTGTAAGCCTTGCTTTATATTTTATTCACAAGTTCTGGCTTTGAAGACTGAAGAAACTACTAAAAGGTGGAAATAAGGGACAGGAACTCTTTCAGAAAGAGGTAACTCAAATCCACATTCTCAGTTCAATCTGAAATGAGTTCAATAATGTATGATAATTGCTGCTCCTCTTACATGGATGTGGTGTAGCACTGCTGGCAATGAGAACTTCAACAAACATACACGTGTCAAGTGTGGTGCTAAAAGTGCTCATGAGTACAGATCAAATCCCAGAAACTTTCAGTGCTCTTGTCCAAACCCCAGAGTTCTTTTTATTTTTTTTTTTTTTTTTTTAGTACAGTAGGATTTTGGAGTATTTTAAACACTATGACTTTACGTAGCAGCATCATCTACTTGGGAGCCGCAGAAAAGGATGCACCCAGAAACTAACTCAAGTGAGAGAGTGAGTGGTGTACACAGCTCACAGCAGAGAGTATCAGCCAAAGCTCTTATATTGGTCAGGGTGCACACACACAGACAGTCTAGCAGTTTGTGATAATATTTGCACAAGGCAATCAATATCTGTTTAATGAAGGATCTAAAAAGATTTACATAAATGAGTGATTCCTACAGAGACAAAGGTAATTTTTGAGTGATAATTCACATAATTTTGCCTCATCTGATTTTATTACCTACTTATAATGGGGAAAAAAACCCCGCATGTTACAAGTGCATGAGGTCCATTAAACCTGATTTATATTCTTAACCACACTGCAAGACAGACAGAAACAAATGATACCTTTTTTTCCATGGAATGTTGTTACAGTGTGTGTACTAAGATAATTTTCTTCCACTAGTCTGGCGCATTTGTACAACTTTGCTGCCATCTGCTGCCTTCGAAAGAAAAATAAATCACTCTCATTTAAAATTATTGCTGGATGTCAAAGTGGCACACTGCTGCTGCCAGCAGGGAGGCCTGCTTTTAAAACAATTTTATATCTGGCCCAGGCTAGTTACTCACTATGCTGAGTAAGACAGAGACTCAAATTTTTCATTCCTCCTGGGCTTTACTCAGAAAATGCAGGAACAGCACAATACCTTTACATATTCTGAAGAGATGGAGAAAGGAAACTATTCTATTCTTTCTGCTGTTCTAAGTAAACTCAGGGTTTACACTTTGCCCAACTGGATGCTGCTTCTGTCTTGATACCACTTTTGCCAGGAAATAGTGAACACTATTTTTTTTGAGAAAATAATGTTTTTAAGGTGTAACATGAAGGGATCAAAAGAGAACACTGTCTCCTGTGTGTTACAGGAATTACCTATTTACTGATGAGTAAAGAAGGCTGAAGTTAGAAAGACCAGTACTGCCTTTTCAGGAGAACTTATGACTGGAGAGATGTAACATGCTCTTTATTTCTAGGAAGAGAGTTTTTTAAAAGGCAGGGATCAGAACAGTGTGATGAATCAAACTGACCCGTTTCTCCCATTTATCTAAATAAGGCATAAAAAATGCACCTCCTTAGCAATAGTTAGGTGTGAGCTGTCAGCTTTTACCATCACAGAGACGATGCTGTTCCTCTGTTACAAACAGAAGGGACTATTTTCTGCAATGACATTTTTATACTGGATTGAAATCACAGTTGTATTTGCTCTGATATAGTTATGCAAGTTATATATACTTAGTACAAGTATTTTAATAAATAACCTGCTGCAAAGTGGTTTTATTATAACACATAATCCAACAACACTTGCACAAGAAGGAAGTAGTATATCTGGTATGAAAGGCTTCTTCAAATTCTACATGAGGAAGTTAAAGACAGTAGAGATGACCTGTAAAAGATTGTAAAGTTCTCTTGGCTTATGTGAAGGATTTTTACAATTTATTTTTAATCCTGAGTAAGCCAAACAGACATTGAAAAATGAAGCATCAAAATATTTTAATCTCTATGACTGTAGAGATTCTTCAAAAAATATATATATAGCATGATGCCCACGTACAACATTCAGCCCTTTATTCATAATGGGCTTGAAACAGTTGAAATGGTACACTTTTTATTTACCTCTGGTTTGGAATCAGTGCTGGTTAAATTTACTCTATACTGGGTATACAGTGATTCACTAGTTGGTTCATTTAGTCAACCCAGCTTACATATTATGTACTCTATCATGAATGGTTACAAATATGAAAACGGAAATGTTGTATGAATGGGGCACACTTGGAGCATGGACCTTCAGCCAGGGAGTTACTTCAGCCTATGTCTTTGCTTCCTTGTCTCAGGACAGGCATCATTCATGTTCCCATGACAGAAAAGCAGCTTCTCTCTACTCAAATCTTTAAGGCTACATGTAAGGCTGCAAATAAGGTGAAGCACTGCAGGTACTACTGGCAGTTCAGGCAGAAGAGTGGGAGGCAGGACTAATGAACAAGCTACCACAACAGGAACAATAGAGAACCACTACCCAACAGATGAATGCACACACACAAATACAGATCACGGAAGCACAGAAACACATACATGTAAACACATCTACCCCAGTAAGGCACACCATAAGACTTGACAGAAAAAGGCTTGAGAAACTTAGGCCTACTGTCACCCACAGGGCACGTCACTAGTAATAACCACACAGTTGATAGATACGGAAGGACAGGAATCAAAGCTAAGCAAAGCTGGTTGCCTAGAGAAGCTGTGGCTGCCCCATCCCTGGCAGTGTTCAAGGCCAGGTAGGATGAGGCTTGGAGCAACCTGGTCTAGTGGAAGGTGTCCCTGCCCATGGCAGGTGGTTGGAACTAGATAAGCTTTAAGGTCAAGCCCAAACCATTCTATGATTCTATGATTGATTCTATGATTCTATTATCAGCCCTCTTCTACCAAAGGCTGTTTAGGAGGCAGGCCCCTGTGTGAACAAGCTCAGTGAGAATTTAAAGAGCAGCACAGAGCAGTCAGTGCACCCTTGCTACAGTCTTGAAACAAAGGCTTTTGCAAAACTAGTCTAAACAGTCCTTATACTGCACAAATATGTGCTAGGGGATGCCAGAAACAGTAAGTCTTATATAGATGTATGTTTGAAAAGGACTTCAAAATGGTATTTCAAATTCTGTTCAGATCTGGTTTTGGCTTCCAGTTAGGATTCCGTTCTGCTTTGCAGTTAAAAACACAGCAGTTTGAAGCCTTTAGTCACTGAATTAGTCTGTATTTTAACTCTGCCAGTTCTTGAGTATTCAAAGTACATGTGACTGGAGGGAAAGAAAAAGAAAGAAGTATCTATAACAGAGAAAGTGACTGGAAAAGCCCAGTCCTTTTAGAAAGAGAATAGATGCTGTAGGCAAAATCAGAGATGCTGAGGGAGGGAAGTTACCTTATGGCTCAATGTCTAGCAGGAGCCAGAAGACAGTATGTTGCACATCATCAGGAAGGCTACTGAGACTGTGATAGACGGGTCAGTCTGGCACTGTATAAAACATTGGTTCACCTCCACCTTGAATTCAGCACACAGTTCTGATCTCTACATTGCATGGGGGACAGGAGATCAATCTACAGAGGGCAAAAAGAAGAGCACTTAAAAGGGTCGAGAGGATGGAGTGGCTGCTTTCTGAGGAGAGACTAAAAAGGTTAGAACTCTTCCACTTGGACAAGTGAAGGCTGAGGAGTGTTCTAGGTTTAAAAAATAATTAAAATGGTGGATAAGGTAATCACAGAAGTGCCACTCAGCAAATTCTGCAATATTCAGCTGGAGTAGGCACTCACTGAAACTGGCCTAGACAGATTACTGCTCTAACCCAGTCAGGCATTTTTAATGCTATTGTGAATAAAGCTTCTGTGTTGAGAATCCCCTCCATGCAAGAAAAGCCACTTCATTGTGCTATATTGGGAATATAAATGGTGCCAGTGCTGGAGCAGATGACTGGAAAACTGTGTAATGAGAGCATATATGTATAGAAACACACTTCTACACAGTAAGAGATACCAACGGGATTGTTTAACCTATGTGTCCACACACCTTCCATCAGCAGCTTGAAACTCTCTAAGACCATAAGGTTAGAAGAGGCTTAACTCTTCTCTGTGAGGCCTTGCAGTGTAGATAACAAAAGAGAAAGATTCACAAAACCTCTAGACAAAAGGCAGAAGAACTTGCATTAAAGGGCCAATAAATATAATTACCATCACAAATAGCTGGGAGGGTTATAGAAGCAACTGACCAGTTTAACTACCTCAAGGGTGCCACAGAGTAGAATAAAACATATTAATGGGAATTGTGTTAACCATGTTCTGCTTTCTCTTAATTGCTTGTTTATGAATAATATTTTAATGCTTTTCTTCTTGTCAACCACTGTAGCAAAAGAGAAACCACTTCTTTTGACCAGTAAAGAACAGCAGAGGTCTGTGATGTACTCTAACTGAACTGAATAATATATAATAAAAGAAAAAATGCATGGTTAAGAAGCTTGTTCTCGGCTTTCATGTGTCTTGCATATTTTTGAAGTCACAAGTTCTAGTTGATTAAGGAGTTTCGCTTTTACCCTGCTTTCTCACCAGTCTCTGCTGATGAAGGATGAATAGGGAAAATGCTGACCTTTCTCTGTATGTTCCATTTAATAAATACAAATAACACTTTCTTGTATTTGTGCCCAGTTTGGATAAAACACAGTCTGATAGATACTGTATCCCAGATGTTACATCTGATAATTAGGCAACTTTAAAATGTAACATAGCTGAATGTTATTAAACCCACTAAAATAAAATCCAACCTTCATCCCTATCATGTTGGTTGTTTTTTTTCCCCTGCGGGAAAACACAAGTTTTGCCTTGAAAAGGTCAATTTAAAGAAGCAGCATGATGATTTACAGGAAGGTATCTTTAAATTCTAGCTTGTCTGTGTTAAACACTTTGCAATAAACTGCTCATCAGTTGCATATCATAGGCAAAACCGTCAGCCGGTAAGCTCTGTTTCTTTTGTGTATTCTGACACACTTCAAGTATGAACCAGAAAATCCAGGCAAGAGACAATATATGTGCTCACATGACTTGTTATCTTAAATGTTTTCATATGTGGCATTTGCTCTAGTTATTTGACATGACTCAAGTTGACCTCGTTGTTTGTATGCCTGAAAGGGAGCAATTATGCAACAACTAAAAGGTATGGAGGATAGCAGTGCCATACAAGACAGAAAAGAATCTAGGAATGCAATCTCTACCAAACTACCAAAATATCTTACACTAACATAGTAAGTACATTTTCTTTGTATGGTCCTTTATTACAGAACAATGAAAAAGCTAACATTCATGCTGGTAAATTTGGGTTAATCAAGACATCTTGTTCTTGAAACCTACAATTTTTGTGGTTCTTATATCAGAACCTGATTATTTTCAGACAAGTTTTATGTTTGCCAGAATAACAAAATTCAAATAATTGAAGCAGATGACAGTGGCACTAAAAATAGCACCTTATGACAATGCCGTCAAACGACAGCATACATAAATTGATGCATATGTATCTTCAGTTATAAAATCTTTGTACATACTTGATGTGAGTTTGGCAACATCTTAAGGAAAATGTCAAAGCAAGTACATCTTTAGTTTTATCAGTAGTTTCTAAAAAATACTGATGAAATAACATTAAATCTGAACAAGACATAAACACTATAACTTCTTGGTACTGACTTCTTGCAGAAGCATTTGTATTAACAAGTTAGAAAATGGAAGAGGGAAGAGTCCTGGAAAATTCACTGGTAACTATTTTATCTGATTTTTAAGCTCTTTATTTCCTGGCACCTATTTCAAGCTTTTGTAAGTGAAAACATGCAGTATCTTATGAAACTACAAGGTGCCCTTTGCAAGATTTCAAATCACCTTAGTCTTTACAGAGGTTTTTGTTGAGCAGAGGTTACAAGACAAAGACCTTCTGTAGTTCCGGAGCCTCTGACTCCAATCTCATCTTATCAAATGTCAGTAGCTGAGTGACTGAATGGACAACACCCAGCTGAACCAGCACAGCAGGCAGTGCGCTAATGCTTCAGCAGGGTGAGCACTTTTCTGCTGATTCCATAATAAACCAACTTAACATGGGTGGCAACAGGATACTTGAGGTACTTTAAGACAATGTTAAACCATGACGTAATTAAAGAGTTTCTTAGTTATTCTGTGCTGATTCCAAAGTCCTGACTAAAGCCCACACCTGAGGACCTGCATGCTGTGTGCCGCATTCCCTAGTTCTTCCTCCTATTTCAGTAGTTATTATTCCCCATTCTACAGATCTCTGGTGATGTTAGGCATGTTCAGGAAAGTGCTCCAGTGAAGTACTGGAGGAAGGAAACTTCAGAAAAGATAGTAAATATCTTTGGCTATCACAGAAATGCCTAACTGACAGTGTTTGCTGGTTTGCTACCTAATGCAATAAGCTGTCCTTGTCCTACTAGTAGAACTGTTGATGCACATTGAGCGGACAAGACCCTAATGAGCATGACCAAGTGTTCATTTGGAGCATGGAGGCTACTGATGCCAGCTCTGAGGGAGGCAGGCATTGGTGACTGAGGATTTATTAAGTTTTCCTCAGATGTCTAGTCTTGCCTCCAGATACTATGTTTCTTTCAGTATGTGAGTAGGAAAATCAGTTTTAATTAGCATGACTTTAAAGCTGACCAAAGCAAATACCAATTACTGGCAGTCAGCATGGTGATTACAGCTACCTCAGACACATTGCAACAGAAGAGTGGTTGTTTTGTTTATGTGTTAGTAGTGGATGGCAAAGGAAAGCAAACGTGACTTAGCTCACAGGATCAGAATTGAGAGGAAAAAAAAATATTTTTGCTTACCATGACACATTCAGTCTTATTCTGGTTTTATTGGGACTTCTCTCAAACATTTAGCAGTTGCAGACATGAGAGAGAAAAGTAAATGGATCAGACGGCTGATCAAAGTGCCTTTGTCCCCCAGACAGCTGGGATGGAACTGTACTAAACTGAAGTTTTCAGGCCATGGCATAACTTTATAGCTTTCTGTTCTGTTCAGTGCAGTCTGGTAGTAACTGTGCTCAGTCATATCCCTCTCAGCTGCTCTTTCCCAGCCTGAAAGTAATACTGCACTTTGGAAGCACAGCATTTCCCACTGAGCCCAAAAGCCCACCTGGTGATACTGCCTGACAGTGTTATCCTGAGCCGAAAGGCAACTACATTCGCAGACACACGTTGTCAGCTTTTCCACTTAAACAGCAATCAGCCTCTTGCTCTTTCTTTGTAGCAGCCATGAGTGGAGTATCAACACTCGTTGCACATTTGTAGCACTCATTAGCCCAGGTTTTCCTCCTAAGTTCACTGCTATGATACAATCCATTCCTTGTTGTATGCTTCCAAACTATTACCCCAGGCAGAATGCCTTGGGAAGGTAATGGTTTTCCTGCATGTGTCTAGGTCATTCTGACCTAACCTCTTTCCTGTAATATTGCCAAACAACTGGCTAACTGCCAATGTGCTCAACATAGAATTTAAAATGCTATTAGAAAGATTATGGTCTGCATTTAGTCCAGATTTCCTCCAACTCAAACCATCATGAAAATGCCTGGAATTTTTAAATATTGCTTGTACCGTGCAGAGATAGAGTAGGATTTTTGTTTCTGTTGACTCCTGTCTGAAAAGCTCCTCCTATCTCTAAGTTATTTTCATCTATGTCTAACATGGAAGATTTTTGAAACAGCAGTTAGCTAAAAAGGGAAACTGACATAAAAATATATGCCAACTTTCCAAATGCTAAATTACAATTACTTGCTTGCTTTACTGCCACCTAAGAAGAATTTGGCTACACAAATAACCTAAAAATAGAAATATTAATCTGCAATACAATTGCACTTGACTAAATATTTAAGTAATTACAGAATTAGAAACCTCATACTGTATAATGGCACATCTGTAAACTTGTGGAGCATCTCTAGGACTTACTAAGGTAAATTACCTCCTTTAGCAAAACCCTACTCTTCCTGGGCTTGGAGACAAAATGGTTTGGTTTTTTTTCTGTATTATTGTATACAGGACACTCATTTTGTAAAGCAGTAAAACTCACTGGGCAAGGAAATGGTTACCACTAATTATATTAAGGTGAGAAGAGGAAACAAGGATACTCTGGGAACTACCGGAGCCAAGTGGATGAAAAGAGGCTACATTTCATGGATTATGTCATCTCCTCCAAGGAGCATTCCCTGGTCCCTGAGCCAAGCAGTTCTATGTTGTTCATGCCCATTCTGCTACATTGTCATGCAGTGTGCTTGCCTATGTCTGTGTTGACGGCTGGGCTGTGGTTGCAGAACTGGGACTATCTGGATTACAACTAGCCAGGGTTCGGTCTCTAAATGAGAACATGGTTGACTCCAAAACAAAAAGAGCTACAAGGGGTCAAAACCTGAAGAGTGGACACTGGGAGAAGATAGGCAAGGGGAATGAGACAGGATAGATATAATGCAGCTTAGAGAAAGTACGGTACACAAGTCAATTCTCACTGGAGAAACCCAGGAATTAGGGAAACACGGTGTGTTGCGTACACTTCTACAGAAGAGCAACACAGGTTCCTCGTGCATGTAGTGGTTTAAGCCCAGCCAGTAACTCGGAACCATGCAGCTGCTTGCTCACTCCCCCCTCCCTTTCTGCCCCTGCTCCAGGAGGGATGAGGAAGATAATCAAAAGAATGTGACTCCCACTGGTTGAGATAAGAACAGTCCAGTAACTAAGGTATAATATAAACCACTGCTGCTACCACCAATTATAATAATGATAAGGGAAACAACAAGGGGAGAGAATACACTTTCTCATCACCCACCAACTGATACCCAGCCTGACCCGAGCAGTGACCTGGGGCTTCCAAGTAATTCCCCCCAGTTTATATACTGGGCATGACATGCTGTGGTATGGAATACTCCTTTGGTTAGTTTGGGTCAGGTGTCCTGCCTCTGCTTCCTCCCAGCTTCCCCTCCTCCCTGGCAGAGCATGAGACTCAGAAAGTCCTTGGTCAGAGTAAACATTACTTAGCAACAACTAGAAACATCAGTGTTATCAGCGTTGTTCCCAGGCTGAAAGTCAAAAATACAGCACTGCACCAGCTACCAAGGAGAAAAATGACTGCTACTGCTGAACCCAGGACAGTGCAATAAAAGTTATCCAGAAAAATAAATGTGCATAATAGCATGTATAACAGTGCCTAATCCAAAAGATCTAAGAAGTAATTAAGAGATGTCATATCTGGCTAAAGATACCTTTTATTGCTACAAAAAGTTATAAAATGTGTGGAATACCAGAATATCACAATACTTAATATTAAAACTTATTTAGGCATAGACTTCACTCTAAGTTTGTGGAATATTCTGTTAGAGGCATAAATGTCAATTTTAATTTGTTTACTGTCTAAGAAGAGTATCTGTGCCCCTAAGTGGATTTCCAAAGGTCAGTTGCTCAGAACTGACTTTTGAATATTCTAAAGGAAATCTGCATGTTTGTGCCAGTATTCAGGTGGTGTTGTTCAGCTTTGGAAAAAGCTTGTTGGAAGTTTAAGAAAATGGGAAATGCATCAAATTAGAACCTCTTTCTTGCTACCTCTTGTAAGAACCTGTAGTCTGTGTGAACACATTTTTCTTCAGCAAATCTGCAAATAATTTTAAGGAAACAAAAATATTGTGTTAAGGTTACAGGACTCTCTGTTTCTATTATTTTGCTTACTTTCCCTCTATGTACAATTCTTAAAATATGCATATAAACGTGGTTAAAGAGGTTAGGTCGTGAATGCAGATATACCCTGACTTGTACAGAAGACTTTAAAATTCAAAATGCATTGAAAAGCAAAGTGGTAAGAGAGAGATAACAGTTCATAAAGACTGTTACATGTTACAACAGAGAATGTTCTTTTTAAAAGTTATAGGCTTATGGTTTACCTTGTGAATTCAACACAATTAACCAAATGGAGCTCCCATAATAGTCAGTTTTTCTCCAGAAAGGTGTGTTTTCCTGCCCCATGTGTTTCTCTTTTTCTGCGTGTGCCATTTGATGGATCCCTTGCCTGTCTTTTTGGTTACAAGAAGGCACTGAAAAGAATATAGATAATACAGAGAAGGACTTCCTGGTACCACTGCAATATCAAGGCACAGTTCAGCCTTGATCAGCTATGGCAGGGAACAGGCAAAGCCTTCACTTCACCTGAAGATCTGTAATCACTGCTCCACTTATCACTGGCCACTGGAAAAAGGCCATGGCTGTTACTCTTTTCTGCAGGCAGCACCGCAGTTTATCTCCCTGCAGTTTGCCAGGATAGACATTTTTACTGAAGCAGTATAGAGTAACACCTATTGCCTGTAAGCACCTTTCAGAAACATGCTTTCAGTTTAGCAAAAACTTATGAGGGAGGAGGTGGATTTTCATGGGCTGCTAGGCAAGACATGCCACCCCTTCCTGTGGTTCTGGTGACATGCTTAAAAGCCCTGCTTCTAAGAGCGCTGCAGGAAACAATGAGACAGAAGCCAGTTTCTTCTGGCAGAGAGCAGTCAACCTTTGGAAATCTAGCTTGTATATTACAGCAGAGGCTTTGACAAGTAGGGTACTTTAAGGGTATCTTTGTGAACACTGACACAATGGAGTCAATTAACTGTCTGCAGCACCAGCACTAACAGACTCTTCTTGGCTGTGTACTAGACATCTCCTCTGGGCTCCTGAAGCAGCAGCTCAGCTCTATGTCTCTCTAGTTGCAGATATGAAGCTTGCCACTAGTCAGTGCTTCTGGCAAGGAACTGTTACTCTTGCAAGAGTGGAAACGGTAAAACCTGCTTTTCTCCAAACTTGCTGGGATACCCAAGAGTCAGGACAACTCTTCTAGTAGACTGCCTGCTGGATCAAGAATAACGAAGTTTCAAGGTTTAAACAGTGGTGTGCTCTGGCCATTCCTGACGTAAAAAGATACTTCTACTCCCCTCCCCTCCAGTTTAATCCTCCCACTTTTTCATTTTTTGGTTCCCTTTCTTGGACTTCCATGGATTAAAACCAGAAAACAAACACCATCCCTTCCCCCACTTCAGAAAAACACTTCTTCTGCTTTTCTTGGCCAAGTGTTCCTTTCATAATCAACGGGTATCCTTGGGATATTTCCAAAGGCAGGCTCTGCGCAATGACCTAGCACCAAGAAGCATGGCTGTCTAGTGTGTGGCAACACTGACATGACCTCAAGTGGCTTAACTTTATAATTGCTGTCTATTAGATAGTATGTGAACTCAAACTGATCTCCAAGACTCATAACCACACCAAAATCTCCTGAAAGGAGCAGACATTTTTCACTGGCATTTTCACAGTTCCCTTTCTGAAGGCTCCAAGATACAGAGTCCATTTTCTCTGTTTTTCATTCATGCAATCACAGGAAATCCCGGAGAACAGAACAAGAGATTTCATTGTTTCACAGAACTGGCAGCACCTAGATGGTTAATTTTGGTTAGGGCAAAATCAACTAAAAAACCCTGAAGAACTACCACCCATCATTCAGCTGTATGGTCTTATTATTAAGCAGCCATTTGAAAATTGCATTGACTTCAGCAGAGCCAAGATTTCATCCCAAACACATTATCAGTGCAGATGACTATCCACCACTGTGCTGGCGATCAGTGATCCATCTCACATTCTCTCTAGAAGTTTGAAATCAGAGATCATTTGCCATAAACATTTTCTGAGTAACATCAGTGAGGAATCACAACGCTTGAATGTAGTCGTTCTTCATAGCAACTGATTAGGTTCACAATGTAGTTAAATTTTGGATCATACTAGTTATGTACATAATTTAGCACTATTTCAAAAGCTGGAGACATCATACCTGAAATTATATCATATGTAAGTTTTAGGGAACAATATTCTGGTTGCTCTTCCAACTTCTGCCCAACAACTGAATAGTTTGGCAAGTGTCCCTCAGTCCTTCAGACACTGAGGACAAACACAGAATTTGGATAAGAATACATACAGTTCCATTTCTTGGCCATGTCACGATCTTTACAGGGATAAAAAATGCATCCAACTTAAAGTTCTTCACAACATTTCTGTAACATCTGTCTCATAATGTGGTGGGTTGACCTTGGCTGAATGACATGTGCCCAAGCCACTCTATCACTTCCCTCCTCAGCGGGACAGGGTGGGAGAAAATAAGATGGAAAAGAACTTATGGGTCAAGATAAATGCAGTTCAATGAAGCAAACGCAAAGTGTGGATGTGAAAGCAAAGGAAAGACAGAGTATTCATTCTCTACTTTTCATCAGCAGGCAATGCCCAACCACTTCCTGGGAAGTAGGGCGTCAGTATGTGTAGCAGTTGCTCCAGAAGACAAACATTGTACTAACAAATGTCCCCCCTCCTCCTTTCTGTAAAGCTTTTATTGCTGAGCAGATGTCATATGGTATGGAATATCCCTTTGGTCAGTTTGGGTCAGCTGCCCTGGCTGTGTCACCTCCCAGGGTTTTGCCTGCCCATAGTCTACTGCTCTTTGGGAGTGAGGGGGGTTGTTGGAGAGACAGCCTTGATGCTGTATGAGCACTGCACAGTAGTAGCCAGAACACTGGTGTGCTATCAACACCTTTCTAGCTACAAAGCACAGCACTATGAGAGCTGCTATGGGGAAAATAAGTCCCGTCCAAATCAGACCCAATATTGACAGGTTTGCCAGTTCTCTTGGCCCTTTAAAATCTTGAAGGCAACGTTCAGCATACACCCAAACTTTTGGCTACCTATACTGATTTGCTGCAGGTAAGTGATTGCCAGTTGCCATGATACATGTTAGTATTTTTGTCTAAAGTTTGGTATTTACCCCCTCTAATATGTGAAGGTATTGACTCACAAACAGGCAGATTTAGCTGATGTTGGCTTTCAGCTGCCTATCTTTATGATTGCTCTTTGCTTCCCACAACAGGAAAATGAACTAATCCGTCCAGCCATGTCTATAAAAATATCACTATAAAATCAGAACTGTTTCTACATATGTTATAGAATTTGTTGATTTTGGAGCATCTTTGCACACAGTTCAACTGTCCCTGAAATACAGGTGACAATCTTTGGAAGAAGTAAGTCACAGGCAGTGGGAAGGCCTCCACTTCCAGCTCAGTCCCACTATGCTGAATCCCACTGTGTCACAGCTGGGTATTAACAGTTGTCTTCATTTCTAAACAAGAAATTAACAGTATATTGTTCATAAATCTCAACAGAGGACTTAATTCTTTCAACGACTTGGGATATGAATACTACCTCTCTGTGACAGATCAATGGTGACCATTGTTCTTCAGCTATTTACAATATACATTGGCACTGGCATTTAAAATGGAGTACACAAATGTTGAACTTATACTATTCAATTACTAATTTGAAATGAAATACATGACTGGATCATTCTCACCTAAAACATAAGGGATATGCAACTGGACTATTGCAACTCATCTTACACCAGTATCTGAATGTAACACAAACTAGGTCAGAATTGTCTTAAAGTTTTTATAAAGACTTACAACATTTTAACCACATAACCTAAAGGTATCCATCTATAACCAAGGTTTTAAAATTAGACTAAACCTAGTTTTTACATTTTCTTCAGCCTTAGTTTATTTAATGATGGAAAAATCCCCCAAACCTCCACAATTAGGACTGGATCATCACTTTGTAACCTGCAGTGAACAACTTAGCATGAAGTTGCCTGTGTCCCCAAACTAAGAAAACTGCTCCAGTCTTGCATCAGATGAAACTGAAGTCTCTTTAGTACAATGATCTTAGCATATGATCGGGGAAAGTGAACCAAAGTCTCCTTCACAGTTCTGCAGAACCTGCTTTACCTCTCTTACTTGTAGGATTAAGCTTAAGAGAGAAATAAAGGGGGCACTTTATACTCACATCTCCATGTAGGGCCAGACAAACCTTCAAGGCATCAAAGAAATGGTTGGCTCTTAACAGCTTTTTTGTGATTAATAAGGCAGGTTGGGAATTAGAACCCACATGTCCCACTGCCCTTCCTCTAGTCCTAAACAGAAGAGTTTTCTTACTGTTCATTTACATAACAATTGAGGTTCTGGCTCTCTCTTTAATAAAAATTTAGAATCACATAGCTTATTTGGAAATATGAGAACTGGGGATCTGATTGATCCCACATCCACATTGGGAAGTATATAACATACTGCAAAGTTACAGAATATGTGCTGTTTTCTATTTGGTTTAAGATTAGGCAATATGTGTGCTTGATTAACATTCCAACCTAATAAAAACCCAGTAAGTTCCCTCCAAGTTATGTAAGAATAATTTTAAAGTATTTATGAAATAAATTATTTTCCATTAAAGAAACTAGGACAATTCTAAATGCTTTCATATGCCTGTCAGCTAAAAATATTTTATCATAGGAACCACAAAACTTATCTCTGATGTTCAGGAATTCATCATTATTTCTTCAGTAAAACATGTCACTCCCAGTAACTCCAAATTAATTAAAAGTATTACGAATTTTCATTACAAAATAGTACTAAATGTACTAAATGGAACTACGTTGTAATTCCATTGTGTTCTTCAACATTTTGTTGGAGGTGAACTGTTTTATAAGCTTTCATTGTTCATGAGGTTACTTTGACTTAATTTTCCCATCACATATAAATAAGCCTTCATTTTTTTTCCTATTCAGATATTGAAGTCATTGGAATTATTTTTCCATGATCACATTCTAAGGAAGTTTACTCACATATGCAGAGACAACACAAGTGACTGTAGCCATTTCCAATGCCATTTTACATGGTATGGCCCAACCCAGGCATGGGGCTTATGGCTTCAATAGTAGAAATGGCTGAATTAAATGCATACCCATGCCTTCAGCAGTCTCAAATTGAAGAATGATCCTTTCAAAGATAAACCAGAAGCAGCTCTCACTAATACACCCATCTGTAGGTGAAGTAGAGAACACTATCTCCACTAAGCACTTTCTGCTCTATGGACCGTAAACTTCAAGAGAGGAATGCATGTGAACAGACCATCTCTCAAGACTTTTTACAAGAAACCAGGGGGAATTCTGACCCCTGAGGTACACCTGTAAATTACTGTCACTATCTGTGACAGCAGACAAGCACCAGTAACTCCATTTGTAGCTGCATCTCCAGCCTCTGGATCTCTTTCAGTTCCCTTTATTTCTTTTAGTTCTTTCAGTTTCTTTGAAATCCTGCCAGCATCAACTTCAAAATGCCTCCCTTTAAATGATGTTAAACTCTTAGTGATTCTTGCTGCTCTCCCAGCAGCCTTGTAATTCTCTGCACCAGGCTCCCCTTTCCTCTGTTCCAGAATTGTTATCCAGATCAACCCTCTTCCTGCTGAATGGAGCACACAAACTCCCCACATCACGCTCTGACAACTAAATCAACTTTAGGACCATGGTTCAGATATATGCCACAATATGCAGTTCCAGTATTGCCTCATGCATGAGATACATCCCTCCTGAACTTCAAGAGCAAGAGACTTCATTGATTCAATTTTAATTCGGATTCTTTTTCTATTTTTCAAAAGGTCATATTAAAAAAAAATAAAGATAGGACTGATGTTACCCAAGGCTGTGAGTTTGCTTCCCTCCACTAAAAAGCCTTTTAATTTCATAGGAAATATTCGCATAAAGCAAGCTGGATTTAGCTCACATTCTCCTTTTGGTGGATTTTTAGCTTTAAATAAAATATCTTGTGATTTTTTTTCCAGTAGATATGAATATGAAAGATGAGAAACGACTTCAACAAGATCAATGAGACAGCAGGTACATGTTGAGTTGAACAGGAAGAACTTATCAGGAGGTAGTAGGCTGAGGAACTGTTTCCCAGAGGACTGAGTAGAGCTCTGATCTTGGGATTCTTAAAAGTAACTTCAGCACAGCAGCATAAGACTGAATGGATCTCAGCAGTTAGAGGAACACTCACATTTTTTGGAGTAAAGTTCTAGCATATTGTGTTACTGCTATCAAATACTACTTGCTCTCTTAGTTTCCAGGTAACTAATTTCCTTTAAAGGTAAATAAAATGTTCCATGTTGCTTTGCTTGTTTTGCAATGGGTCTGTAATTGATCTGTTTGCTAAAATGGTGGTGTGTTAAGTGTCAGTGAGATGTGGACTGCATTGCTTCAAACAGAAGGTGTTCTGCTCAGCACCTCATGATGTGGTTTGCGTTGTGAAGAAAATTGATTTTAGGGTGGTAAGATGACCCAAGAGGTCTATTCAATTTTTATTTTTCATTACTTGTTTTTTTTTTTGTAATGCATTCTCTCCTATAAATAGATACTTTACTGGGTTTGAACCTACTTTTAGTATTCATGGACCTTATTCCCTTTATTTTCTTAGGCAAAATCAATGTTCCGTGACTTACAGAGCTATGTAGATACGAAAGCAGCCTGAGAGAGAAGAGCTGTGTTACAGGAGTTAAAGGAAGGAAAATGCCCAAATCTCATCAGAGCCCCATATATGAATATGGGAGCTGAGCCCAAGCCTCTGGTCCTGCTGTTCGGTTTTGGGGGTATTGTTTTGGTGTTTTTTGGGGGGGTTAGTTTGTTTGTTTGTTTTTTGGCTTGGTGTTTGGGTTTTTTGTTTGGTGGGTTGGTTAGGTTTTTTTGGAGGGGGGTGTTATTTTTGTCCTTTATTCCTTCAGAAAGAAATTTATGGCCCCTTGTGGATGGGAAGCAGAAGGATTCAGATATGACCTCTATCTCATAAACTGATGATTATTGAAATTTAGGAAGATCTGCAGAGAAAGAGTGACTCAATACCTGCCTTTTTCTTATGCACTTTATGTAAGCACCCATCAGTTTTGCTTTAGTCACTGTGACGTGTACTATGTAAGAATGTTATTACAATGTTGTTCAATGCTTATGTGAACAGCTCACTAGTTTTTATGATAAAACTCTTTGATATTAATCTAAAACCAGAGTGTAAATCAATAAACAACGTAAAATTCACAATCATTTTAACTTGCAGGAGTATCCACTGGAGGACAAGAATACTTAGGCAAGACCTTCCTCAAGTGATTTTGCAGGGCAAAGGAAGGAAAAAACAAAAGGCAGTACATAGAACAGTTCACATCTTGCAGATATGTCACATGGATCCACACAGACATTGGGGATGTATTTCTGTGTGGAGTCCCTGTACCTGTGCAGAGCACAGGGCCCTCTGACTTAGTTTGAGGAAGCCTGTATCTGGGGCATGTGATTTGCTCAGCAAGTAACAATTCAGCTACTATTTTTAAAATATTTTGTCTATACTGGGGATGCTCCAGAAGCATCTTAGCACTGGGCCGATCAGTGTTTCTGCAGGGCTGGTGGAGGCTGCACTACCCTCCCACAGAACCGGAGTAATTAGGGGAAGGGATTTTTGCTTCTGTTGGGCAAAAGAGTCATCAGATACATAACTCCTCTGTTCTACTCACTTTGAAACCATCTCTTTCCTACACCATTCCTTCCAATTCATAATTTTTCTCTTCAAGGACTGAGTCATGGCACCCTGCCTGTGTCCTTGTTGAGATCTCAGCTAGAAAAATGCTTTTGCTTGAGAAAATAATATCACAGGAAAGGCCATGGCAACACAAACACTTGTTTTGCCAGAACACATTTATACTGGATGGGTGGGTAGTTCATATGGCCATGAACACTTAATAAAGCTCATTTTTCTAGTAATTCCCCAAGGTACTTCCTTCAAGAAAAACAAAACAAAACAAAACAAAACAAAACAAAACAAAAAAAACAACGAACAACAAAAACCAAACCCCAAACCCGATCTATTGCAGAAAGAGGCATTTCAGTGGAAACTGCCAGACTACATATGATTACCTTCTTTTCATAATTTTTTCCTGCCACCTTAGCAATCTCAGGAAGGCAATTTGTAGTCTAAATAAATTGGATCCTATTATGCCTGTTCAACTCTTCAGTCTTCTAAGTTTTATTTTTGCATCCAAAATCCTTATAACAGCCTGTAACACATTTACATTCCTGCATTCTTGCCTCTATTTTGTTGGGTACACAGTATTCCTTCTTCTTCATTTTTTTTTCCTCTCTCCCTTCGGTAATATAATCGTTCTGCATTTTTCCAGATTTGGACAAACAGAGATGTTTTCAGCCTCTAGTTAGTGTTTAAAGAAGAAAAAAGTGCCTATGGCCTTCAGGCATGAATTTAAAACATTAAACTGAAAGCAGAAAGGAACAATATAAAATCCAGGATGAGGAAGTCAAAGCTGTCTAAGAAATTTCACAGATTCAGAGAATTTAAGGCCAGGATGAACCAACAGATCTCTTAGTTTGACTCCTGTTTGTCAAGGCCATTACATTTTACCCATCTACTACTATACTGCGATCCACAAATCTGTTCAACTGAAGTATTGCTTCCAGAAAAGTACACTGATTTGAAGTGAAAGCATCAAGAGGTAGAAAATCAGCAATTTTCCTGACACTGATTAATCACACACCCTGTTACAAAGCATGGTTAACTTCTCATTTGCTGGCTTCACCTTGCAGCCTTCGGTTCTCAATGTACCCTTATGTCTCCGATAACTTCACAAAGAGAAATTATTTGTGAACTCATCTAGGCATCCTTGGTCTGTAGGTCTGTTCAAACTGCACCAATATATGCTCCCCAAACTGCTGTGCTGGATTTCACTCTACTTGTAGCAATAAGCTTTTCTTAGTAGGCTACATTATTACCCCTTCCATCAGCCTCCACAGTCCATACATACACTTCCCTGTTTCCCCTTCACAGAAATAGGCCCAACAACTGATTTGTCTGCAGTCTCCACAATCCCAAGAAAACTCCAAGGCACTCTCTGCAAACCTATTGTCGGAATTACATTTTATACCTTAGGAAGTACCTAAAGCGGAAGGTATACATACTGTAACACACATTGCATGCATTTTTAAAACATTACTGCTCTTTACTTGGATAACCCAAGAAATACAGTGTGTATTTTCTTGACACATCCTAAGTCACTTGCTACAAGTAGATACCATATCATCTGGACTTATCTAGAATTCTGCTCTGAAAGCTCCAGAGTCTCTCTTGTCCAGCTAACTTCCTCAGGTCTCATTGCCTTCAGCTAACTCAGACCTCCTGTCCCAAGTTTTCAGTTCAGTCCCATATAAAATCCTTCCATTTCCTTCTCTAGTTCTTTAATGTGCATGTGCTCGAGCCTTTTCCACTTTATATACCCATCTACAGCACCTGGCTTCTTTGTTGTTTTTTTTTTTTTTAATTGAAGTTTCATTCCCCTGCAGAAACAATTGGAGTAAAAGGTGCATCTAACCTCCTTGACTAACTTTCTGGTCAAACTGTAAGATTTAAAACAAAGAATTTTTATTTCAAATCTCAGAGAGAAGGGCTTTCTTAGCAAATGTGGATACACGTTTGTAAGCAGGCATTAAAAAAAGCACCTAAACATTAAAAAACAGGCAAAAGTTTCTATTAGATAACATTCCCTCAGTTATCACAACTTTGATTAATTATATTTTTGATCAAGCTAATGTTTTCTCAGCTCCTGAATTATGAAAATAAAAGAAGCAACACTTCTGTAAAATCACTTTAGGTTCTGATTCTGCAAGGATGTGCAAAACCCGTGTATGATTTGTGTGGGAAGCAAATAGACTAAGGTACACTATCTCAGACAGTATCTCAGGACAGGTTGGATGGAAGTGGCTCTGCTTCCCTACTCTGTCCTTATCAGCTCTTTCTGGACATCATGTGTCCTTGTCATTTCACCTCCTTGACAGCTCATGCCATATATGTGGAAATGACATACTTTTCCTTCAATCTATCGCAGTATTTAAGTCTCCTGGAAAGAAGTGTCAGCCACAGGGAGGGAAACAAACAGCAAGTTGTTTTCTACTGTTCTGAACAGACAGAAAAAAACAGTTATTTTAAAAGATACTCTGACTGAAATGCCACAGATCTGGACTTTGATATATTCTGAGTAAATGAAATGAGTAATGAAAAGGCTGGCAGAACAAATGTAGGCATGCCGTGGACAAAATACTGTCTTGGCACTGAGACCTATGTGAGGGATGTGCAAAGTAACTCCACAGAGAAGGCCAAATTCCATGTTTGATGACTGCTTCTCTAAATTCTGGACTATATGATACACTTAATCTATGGCAATATACACACTGAGAGCAGTGGGGTACTGGCATTAAGATCAAGGGGATAAACTATCCTTTTGAACTGTGGCAGCTAACTCAGCCTTCCTAATAGGGCTGCTTCTCAGCTGGGGAAACATACCCATCCTGACTTCCACTGGTATTTCTGCACTTTGATTTTCTTCTTTACAGTTATTCTTGTGCTGCTAATCATTCCCTTTCAGTCCCCTTTTCTGTCTTTTTCTTCCCTTCCCTTGGAGTTTTCCTCCCTGTAATATCTCCTTGTGCTTAATTCTAATCACCTCCAATCAAAGAGTTTTTAGAGTTAACTGTTCAAGGACAACTGACATCACTCAGAATATTATTTCAAGTTGCCCATTTGTAGACCCCTGAAGAAAATACTGTAAAAGTTTATGAGTTCATGTGTGGAATATTGTAATGGATTTTCTTCTCTCCAGGGAAACTGATGGGTGTAACCACTGTAGCATAGGCTGTTCCACAATAATTGCTCTTAAATAACTAGTTGCAGCTTTTAGAATAGCTCAAAAATAGCTTATGACATGAGAGCTGTATCGCTAAATTTCCTGGTGTAGACAAAAGCTTTTGTAAACAGGACAGCTTGGCACACGATCTACTTGAATGCAAATTTAAATTCTGGAGAAACTGGATATATCATGAGTTTGTGCAGTACACCAGCTGGGGAAAATGGAAACACTCTAAAGACTCAGATAGGTCTTTTCTTGTCTGTTTTTGATGAACCACATTGTTGGCTCTTCTCTGTCCCTAATTGTTGTATTATGATCTTTCTGGCCTTCAGCTCTTTGTTCTAATGATTAAACAAGACTAACATTTTTTTGAGGTCATAGTAATAATATGATAGTCCCTTTGAGGGGATTCAGTAAACAGAATACAGCAGTAATACATTGTGATATTATCAGAACCTTTATTTTGACTTTTGGCAATATTATAACTGAAGAAACTCTAACTGTTTTTAAAAACTTGAAATATAGAGTGGGCAGAAGAGTCACCAGTAATAAGCAAAATAGATTCATCAAGCATAAGACTCAATTTCCTTTCTTGAGCAAACTGGGCATTTACTAAAAGGAATACAGCTGTTAATTGATTCTTTTAAAGGACAGCATTCTCATTACATGTTCTCTCCTGTTTAAGATGGCCATCCAGAAGTAGCTTTGAAACTAACATAATTCTGCCTTATTCTGCTAAATGTTTTTAGTAGTTACTGTTGGCTACATGGGATTCAACTCTTGAGAATGATTGACTCCAGCATTCTTGGGCACCTATGTGGAAATCCAAATGAATCATTTTTTGGACAGCGTTTACTTCTTCTCATGGGCTACAAAGAATCTTAGAACACCAGCTTAGATTTAGACAACTATCTTTTAAACATCTAAAGTTAGGTCAGGTAAGTTCCCATGCCCAAAGCCTGTCCTACCTTTGCATTACACATATGCTACATTGCTAAATGGAAATTAGCATTTAAATGAATCTCTGCATGCTGCCTGAGAAAACCATACTATTAGATAAGACTTGGACAGAAAAAACCCAGAAGGATTACGGGACAATGACTTCTGACATGGACCCAGGAAGAGGTGGTTTGTCTCAGAAAAATCAGTGCCTTTTCCCAGTGTGACCTCTTTGCCCTCTGTCTTACATCTCCCATGCCAGCATAAGCTGTTAGCTTGGCTCAGACATGGTCCAAGCTCTGCTTTGACCCCATTCTTTTCACCATAGGGCAGTTAAATTCTGTTTTGCCTGTTTTTTGAGTAGTCATTAGTGGATCTGCACTCCTCTTCTTACATTACATTAAGGAGAACAAACCCAGCCCAACTATTTACATAACTATAAAAATCATGTTTCTTTTCCCCTAGAAGTTATCTCTAGAGGCAGAAAATGATAACATGAATATGTAAAAAGGTAAATGACTGTGGATGGCAAATGATGAGCAATTTTATCTGAGCTCACCACGAGAAATGATGAGGCAAAAATCAGTGTAAATTGTGCGCATGTCTGTTGTATGCATGTAACATGATTACTGGGAAGGGAGATAGCAGCCATTGAAGCTAGTTGCAGCATTTTGGGGAAAAAAGAAACCCGCAGTGTGGCCTCTTCCCAGCTTTCTGACCATCTTCAGAGCACTGCATCAAGTTTGATATGTCAGACTGTCAAAAAGAGAGTTCACAGAAGTTAGGCAAAAAACCCAGGAAACAATTAAGTATATACCCTGAACCAGCAGGCAACAGCTATCTGAAGGGTTTAAGTGCCAAGAAGAAATGAAAATTTACGAACAAAAATAATAATATCAAAACAGTGGAGGCTAAATATGAGAGGAAACTTTTTTACTAGTCCTGGGTTTCTCTAGTGAAGTAATAGAAATCCCCACATGGAATTGCAACACTGAATTCTAGCACAAATAACTGTAGAATTTGTAAGAAACAACTGTCAGGGATTAATATGAAAGACTATGCTCTGTTTTCCTCCTCTGACCTATAAGACTGCACCTAGATCTTGCTCTTGCACATAGTCCAAAACACTCAAAACTGTACACTTTAAATTTAAACACTAGGTGGCTCTGTTGGCCTTTTGAAGCACAGCATTTTCCAAGCCCGCACAGGTTTTGAAAAGTAGATAGGATTCAGAGAGATGTGTTCCATTGGCAGTCATTTTGGACTATGTGACTTCTTCTAGAAGCCTCTATTGTGAACAATCACAAGAAAACACAGCGACTATTAAAAAAAAGAAAAATCAAAAAGAATTGTTTTCAGCCTTGACCAGTTCAGCTGGAACTGCCAGCCAGCACAAGAGGCAAAAAGGCATTGGCCTTCAGTTTTTCACGTGTTTTACCAAATTTTCACAGTTAATTATGCCCAAAGGATATTTGTGTGGAGGCTAAAAATGGTAAAATGAAGGCTGCAGATTCTGACCCCATGCATGAAGAAAGTTGGCAAAACTGGTTTTAAACTATTGATACACTCTTCCAATTCTTGAACCACTTTACACCAGTCGTCATAGATTGACAGAATCATAGGATAGGTTGGAAGAGACCTTTCAGATCATCTAGTTCCAACCCCCTGCCATGGGCAGGAACACCTTCCACTAGACCAGGCTGCTCATAGCCTCATCTTATCTGGCCTTGAAAACTGCCACGAACAGGACATCCATAAATTCTCTGGGCAACCTGTGCCAGTGCCTCACCACCCTCACAGTAAAGAATTTCTTCCCAGTATCTAATCTAAATCTACCCTCTTTCAGTTATCAGTCAGATAGCTTCTTGTTAGAACAAGGGACCCAAACCTGCCTTAATTTGGGGGGAAACTGATTCCACATTATCAATTAGCAAAACTGATTCCTAATTTAATCTGTGACTGTGAAAATATTTCATGTCCCTCAGAGGTGTTGCAGGTCTACAACCATTTCTTCTCTAGTTTTTAGGCATATTTAGCACACTTGCTCACCTTAGAAAAGAAGTTGATTCATTTTTTCCTCAGCAACCTTGCAACTATCACCCTGGACCTGGTCATAATAGTTACGCCTTTAAAACTTTGCTGTTCTTCCCTGGTGCGTGATTTTCACTTATAGAATTCATCACTGGTGTAGTCCTTTGCTGGGTATTTTGGTAATCAACAACAGCAATATTTTGTATGAACAGTTTCAATATACTAGGAACTGTTAAAGCATATCAGGAAAAACAAAGAGAATGAACATGAAATTCACTCTTGCTCTTTAACCAAATATCCAGTCTCAATACCAAATTACTAAATGCATATTTGCACACAGCAAATTTATCTTCCCCATTGTTTTTGGGGTAATATATACAACAGTTTAAAATTCATATTTCATTTATATGAAATAACAACATAATTGGAGTTTTGAAGAAGTCTGGCTGTTCTCTCACTCTCTACTTATGCCCTTTGGATCATAGAGGAGATGACAGGAATCAGCTATTCAAACAGCTGCCTAACCTAGCAGGTCCCCTTTCATTTCATACTTTCTTTCATCTGCTCCAGTCTTTATTAGCTGCCTGAGTGTCAAAGAAATTTGCCCGTGTTTGTGCTACTTCCTGTGCAAATTACTTATTTTCAGCTGCATGACCTAGCAAAGTGGTTTATTAGGTACAGAGACCCACCCCACAGATCAATTGTCTTATCACAGCACAACATGCCTGAGCATGGTTATATACACTCCTTTGGTTCAATAGTGCGTTGCTATTACCTGTCTAAGCATCAGTTAGAGGATGTCTTTGCAATATACTGGGAAAGACATGAGCTTACACTAGCTGTAGTCTTAGCCAGCAAAAGCTAAGATCTCTAAGAGCTGTGCTGTTTCTGGTCATATGAGCTTTGATTCAAAGCTGGCTCACATCCCCCTGGCTCACAGTGCACGATGAAGGTGGAGAACAAGCTCACTACCATAGGATGTGGTGGACATCAAGACAGACATAGTTAAAAATGTAACTGAACTCATTCTTGGAAGACATTCATTGGCCGATTACAATCAGTTAGGCTAGTCCAGATTCCGCCTCCAATTCATAAAGATTATGAAGCAATACAGGTGAGGCACAACAGGAAAATGATTGTTCTGTCTTTGACACCATCTAACTATCTACTGATGGTTTTGTTCATCCTGTATTTTACTTTGAGGGCTGGCTGGGCATTAACAACAAATGAAAAAGGGGTATGAAGGTGTACGGTAAAAAATACATAAGTAGAGAACCAGAGCAAAACCCTGAACAGAGCACCCCTGTACACTGATCCTTTAAGGTGGAATTCAAAGATTTTCCAGAGAGAAAAAAGGCTAAAGTAAGGTGCAGGGGGAAAACCCAACACAAAAGCAAGCAACAAAACCCCCCCAAAACCACACAAAACCCTCTCCCTACTTATCAAGGGCACTAAATAAAAGAAGGAAAAGTATATAAGAGTTGTAGGATCAGAAATTAGTATAGGGGAAGTTGAGTGAAGCCTCAAGCAGAAACCCTGACAGCATCAATTAATCCATGAAAGTATTCCAGGTATACAGCACTTAATGATGCTCTGCCTTCACTCGAGAGGACAATGAAACAGAAACAGGCCCCACTCATCTCTGGGATCTTTCCTAATACCCACTAAAGACAGAGTACTGATCTACAGGGCTCTTTTGCCTAACCCTGTAGCTAGGCACTTGGAAATCTTACCTTTGCACACAGACATGAGAATCAGGTCCTCTGATTGTGGCATTAGCTGAAATATAAAGCTTGAGATACTCAGAACTTGATTTCCTTTTTTATTGGATAAAGTTCACTCTATGCAATAACTATGAATCTCTCTTAGACACCCAGGAAAGGGCACAAATATGACCTAAGTATGTGTGCTGTTATTTTAATAGGAGGGAGTTTCCTCCGGGTTAAGGAAGAGATGGGAGTTCCATGCAATTGCCTTAGTGAAAAGTACCACAGCAGCAAAAAGGTCACCGAGCCACTCTGGAACCAGAGAGAGAGAGATCTCTAATAATGCAAGCACCACTTTTCCCTCCTTTTAATGTATGGCCGCTAATGGCGCCAGTAAAGCAGCCAGTGTTAGGAGCCAACGGTTATGTAAGGTGAAATCCGCATTCCTTGCGTAACGGCAGTTTATATAAGGCGGCGGGAGGCGCGGGGAGGGCCGGTGCTCCCGCGGCAGCAGGTCTCGTCCCGAGCCTGACGGGCGGAGTGCGGAGCGCGCAACGAGCCGCGGGACGCGGAGCGGGCGCTTGGCAGCGCCCTCCTGGGAAGCCGCGGCCACGGGAAACACACTGCGCTGTTCTCCGGCTGTCCGTAGGGCAGGAAAGCAGACAGTGAATTTCGCAGGCTGTGGATTCCCATACATAAGATTTCAGATGAGCTTTATGGAAGGAAGACAGGGGCTTTCTAAGACACTCTGCCTAGAAGTGCAGGCCTAGCATGGCATTTTTAACTCAGGTAGATTGTTTAAAAAAATAAAGCCGGTTCCCCAGGTGAAAGTTTAAGTTTCTGTATAAAAATAAGAACATCTCTGACCAAGCCAACTGACCCTGCTTAGCGCTACACAAGCAACACAGAGGAAGTTTATTTGGGCTGTAAATGGCCCCTAAGAATTCCTGTGAACAAACGCACTCATGGCTTTGGAGGCTGCAGAGTTTCACCCACACTTGTAAAAGGAGAGACTTGGAAAATACACTCGTAAAACAAAGAGAAGATGGGGATATTGTAGGGGCAGGGAAGACCACTGTTCACCAACACCCAGTCGTGAGTTAAATAGAGTTATGTAAGGTTCGTGTAAGGTTATGTAAGGTTTGTGTAAGGTTATGTCTAAACCATATCTTGCATATCCCAGTTTCTAGACAGTTACGTCTTCCACCTGCAGCACACAGATATCTGTTCTTCGAGAACGGAACTTCTGACTTGAGCGCCAAATAAGCCAGATGCAAACCCTTGTTTCAGATCATCACAAAAACCTTAGTGGTCATCTAAATGTAATACAAATGCAGACCCAAGTATCACTTAACGGAACTGTTTGCACTTCCATTGTAAACTTCATATGTAAACTAATTCTATTAATACAGTTTAGATTCCAGTACTGACTTTTTGCAGAAATCAAATAATGCAGAATATTTTTTATTTTAGCAGTTTCCAAAGCTGACCATGGAGTTCCCCTTTGTGAGCTGTAATTACACTCTTACATTATTTATCATGCACTGGCAGTGTCTAATTTATTAGACTATTGCTTGCTGAATACTGTATTTGAAGTTCATTCTGAGCAAATAAAATTCCTCTTAAAGCTAAGTAAAACAACATTGCACAGCAGTGGTTAAAAAGTATTTCATTTGCAGATCACATAACAGGTGTGAAATATAACTTTCAGAAAATTCTGATTTTATAAATCAGACTAAAAACCTTTCAGCTCCACATACCAGTTTGTCCAATACAGTCAGAACTCTCCTCCTTACAATTTCAGAATTTCAGATACATTATGCATAATGTCAGAGCAAGGCAGTCCTCCATCAAGAGTAAATACTTGTGAAGTCCAAGATCAGTAGGTTTGAGACAAACTGGTTTTAAACTAGAATTTTTACACTGCTGTTGTGACAAAGCAAGGCAGTTAGTAGATGCCAGCAAAGAATTTGCCAACTGGCTTGAAAGAAAGCTTTCCAAATATCCAAATGACAGCTTACAATTCCAAACAAACCACAGCATCCCATCTTGCTTGTAAACCTTTCTTGTGCAACAAAGTATTGAAGTATATTCCATTTACAAACTCACGGAAAACTTCCGTTATTTCAGACTCAGATTGTTAGGACTGCACAGATAGTTCCCTAGTTTATTTTTAAAGTAGCCACTGAACAGTCACATCCTTTTGTAATTTCTATAGTTCCCACTTCTGTTTCAGTTTTTAAATAATCAGATTTATATTTGCATACTGTATCTATGTTATTTTAGAATAACACAATACAGGGCAACTGTACTTGCAGGTATCCTTTCAGAAAGGAGAATGTCATTTGCTGAAAAAACCCCAAGAAACAGGCTTCCAAACTTGCTATCAGTTTTAATGTCAGTGCAAGTAATTTTCAAATTTTGTATAAGCCTAGATGTATCTTGTATGTACATATTCCGAACAGAACAACTATCCAAGATGGAGCTTATAAAAAATTGGTCTAATCAAAGTTTCTTCTCCCTGTTGCTGCTTTCACATACTTTCTGGAATGGCCTTGAGCAGTCTCTAAAATATAGAAAAACTGCTGCTTATATTTTGAGCAGGAGCCAAACTTTTAGATTTACAAATTCTAGTTTAACTCAATACTGAGAAAGACCCAGTCATCTGTGTCAAGAGTTCTTAACTGGGTCTAATTCACATGCAGGACTGAACACTCGTATGTCAAAATTCCTACAAGTTTTTTGAAAAGCAGTGGACAAGAAAGATGATGCTTTTTGATTTCCTGACTTCATAAAACAAACAGGTATGATTTGCTATGTATCATTTCAGTCACTCAGGGGGAATAATTTTTTCCCTTTTTGACTGATTACAATTTTCAACTACTGTTTTGTTTAAAAAGTTGAATCATTCTCCCTTTCTAGTAGAGAGTATTTGATAATGTAATTCAATTATATTTCACATCTGGCACAAACCTCCCCTCCAGCTTTTGGATATGACTTTATTTAACCATGAGTTTTTTGCTGTTGGAATGTCAGCTACTCTTAAGTAAGTAAATGCATGTGTGCCAAACATATCATTAACTGAACTGACTGACAATCAGAAAAGCAAGTGCTACAACTAACACTGCTTGGAAGCCACTAATGGGTATGTTATAGATTGAAATATTTCATTTGATCCATTAGTTGTTTTGTTGTTATCAGTATCACTGTCAGTAATATGAATCTATTTAAAAAAATGAACCCAAAATCCATTAGTTTTTAAGGCACTGTTCAAATGAAAATAGTACATTATAACTGAAACTATTTCAAGTGAGAATGAGAGACCATTCCCTAATTTTGATGAATATGCATTCCAGCTATAATCATCTCCCAGACAAGATATGCCTATTTCTAAAAATAAGTATTAATAATACAGATGTATATTTAGGGTTTTCTTTATTTTATTCCATTCCTCAGGAGATATTGACACGCAAGCATAGCTTTAAAACTTTAATTGCATTTCCTTTTTTAAATAGACTGACTGCAAAAGAGCAGTCCAAATACCATGTACGCTGGAATGAGCATGAGTTTACTACTGTTACCAAAAGAATAATCTCTAAAGTAGGGCTTAGAGTAAGTTGAAGGCATAACAGAAATACAGAATTTAAAAAATAATCTAAAAAAGCTGTAATTAGTTGTAATTTTGTGGTAAAAGGAAGGGGGGGGATAACTTCTTGCAAAATAAGATTAAAAAGATAAAAACAAATACATTTTTACACAGTGCAAAATTTACCTGAGAGAACTGCTGGCTACACAAAAGAAGTGAACTAAAACTCAGATGGCTTCAGAAAGTACTGACATTTAATGCAGGAATCAGAATTGAAAATGGCTCTGGAGATACTTACACTACTTCAATACTTTCAATACAGTGTATAAAAGTATAATCTACCCAAACACTGGACTGGCAGCCAGACTTCTTCATGGGCCACGTGGTAAGTGTTTAATAAGGTGCTGACTGACATCACTGAGGTGTTCTAAGTCTAGATGCAAACTTCAAGGCTTTATGTTTTGCAGGTGCTGATGGAAGTGCACAATATCTACTACTGCAAATATGCTATTTCACTGTTTTCAGCTTTTGAAATGTGAGAGGACTTGAAGTATTTTCTTACTACCAGTTTTTGTTACCACTATCCTAGTCTTACAGTCCATCTTGACATTATTACAGGTCTTGGAAGAGTATTTTCTTAATGCTTGAATTCTAACAGATGCATTTACTAAGTTATGATCTCAGTTTGCCTTCAAAGGCTAGCAACTTGTTACAAAAGGAAAGCTCATTTAAATAGTCATGGTCACTTAGTACAAGTGTCTGACGTCCTTATGGATTTGTACTTCAGTGGTCATAAATATTTTTCTTTGTTAAGGCATTTTTATGGTCTTCTTTCTGTGTAAATTCTCTGGCCTTCATAAAAAGTTAACTCACACTGCAATGTTTTCTCACTTGTGGTATACAGAGCTGACTGTTTCCATGAAAGAAAACTGTAGAAACTCGTTATCTTTAAGGCCATTATTTTTTCATTGCAGTTGATAGAAAGCCAGCAATAGCATAGGAGGGAACTCTTCCAGGCTCTTGCATACCACAGTTGGAAGAGACATTAAATTAAGTGTGGAGGCAAGACCTATTTGCCAAGCTGAAAAGAAGAATCCAAGAAGCCATGGGATACCTGAGTCCAGCAGGCAGGCCAGAACTACGATTAGAGGGCCACTAAGGTGCCCAGACTGCCAGGCAGACTCCATGATGGGAAGAAGGCAAGTTTGGGCAAGTTCAGAGAGGCAGTTGGAAAAAGGACTTGGGGAACAGGAGAAAGGAAGCAGGACTAACAGATCAGCAGTGAATGGGTGTACAGAATGGCCATCAGCAACAGGTGTCCTTTACTCATATATCGTGTGGGCAGGGCAGACTGACTTACAGTTTGTAGTTTCCGGGTGGCAGATGGCTTGTCTGGGTGTAGCCTGCTAGCCTGCAAGCAGCTGATGAAGACATTCAGAGTTACTGTGGGAGAAACATGGACATGCAGTATAAGCTTTTTTCCCAAGCTAAGAAACAATGTCTTTTTTCTTTTTTTTTTTTTTTTAGTAGTAGATTATTTTAAAATCAAGATAAAAAAAGATAATTTTGATTGTGACTCATTTTCAAATGCTTTGTATTGGTACATGTCTCATACAACAGCTGTGGCCATAATTCTTATCTTTTTTTATGAGTACATGAAGGTGATCGTGTTAATACCAGCATAAGAGCCAAAATATCTGACCTTCTTTGCAACTCAGACTACACAAACTTTTGCAACTCTTCTTTGCAACTCAAACTTTGTATGGTTACCTACTTTTCACTTCCATTTCTTCACTAGCTGTGGGAAGTAAAGGCATTTCTGAAGCCAAAAACCTCAGAGATTTACACGTGGAACATTTTTTGCTATACCAAGTTGGGAGGACACGGGGACAGCACACTTACCACAGAACCACCTGATTCCTCACACATTTTGGGAGATCTACCCCTACCCTGCTTATTACGTAAATAGCCTTGTTCTTTAGTCACTACGTTCCCAGTGCTTCCCTGTGTTGTAAAGATACTTTCATATTTAAACGTCTTCATATTTGACTCCAAGTACTGTAACCAAAACTTACCATAAACATCCCTAAACTTTTCAACCTCAGGGCCCAAAATATATCAAAATAAGGTCAAATTATTTTACGTTATTATGATCCTCCTTCCTGCTGACTCATGCTTGTTTCGACCTTCAGTTGTCTTGAGCTCTTTATCCGCTAAGTTTATTAAGAAAAAAATACACCTGAACACCTGAGCAGCGTCGCTACGCTGAAGGGCGGACATTTCTGAGGAAACTTCTGATAGGTACACACAGCCAGCAAACTTACTTATCGGGTTTCATCTTTGCACCAGCCTCACTACGTTCTGGTTCTCGAACCAAAGTTTTCTACATTAAAGAGCTTTTTGAGAAGGAGTTTTGAAACGAGCACTTGTGAAGGCGGCACTCGCAGGGCGTCCCGCAGCCGAGGGGGGCTGAGGAGGGCCGAGGCGGAGCGGCCCGGGTAGCTCCCTCCTACACCGGCGTGGAGACATGTGACAGAGCGACTTCTGTCCTGAAGCTCCCAAAGAAGAAGTGGCGGCAGAAGGCTTTCCTCCTATCCTCCGGCTCTCGCTCAAGCCACGGCCTCAAAGGGGAGGCGCCGTCCCTGCCCCCGCCACTCCCGCAGGTGCAGCCACGGGAGCGAGCGAGCGAGCGGCGCCGGGCAGTTCGCACAGCGGCTGCCCCCTCCCGAAAGAAACAACCCCCACCGCTGGGCGGGAGTCTCCTCACTGAGGTACGGACAGGGCGCGCGCCCCCTCGCCCCGCCCAGTCAGGGCGACCGTTAACAGCCCCCCGCGACGCTGGCCCCCAGAGCCAGAGCTGGGCTGGGCTGGGCTGGAGCGGCAAGTACGCCTCACCCCAACGGACCCGCGGGCAGGGAGGCGGGGGTGGTCCTTGTGGCTGGCACTCCGCCCGGCCCTCCGCTGCACCCTGTGCCCGCCGCCCCGCACCTTAGTGCCCTCCTTCCGCCTCCTCCCGGCCCCACCTGCTGCGGAGCCGCCCCGGGCCGTGATGCTGCCGCCCAGGAAGCAGCGGGCCGCCCCGCTGGGGCCGGGGGCGCGGTAGGAGGGCTTCTCCGCCCGGGGGCCGTGCCGGCCATAAAGGGCCGGGGAAGGGGGGGGGGTGCGGCACTGCGGTATCGGGGTAGCCCGGCGGCCGGTGGGGGAATGCGGCAGAGGGGAGCCGCGGCATCTGGCGGGAGCAGCTCCTCCCTCCCGCCGCCGCCTCCTTCTCCGCCGGTAGCGGCTTCTGACAGAGTCTTTCCATCCGGCGGGAGCGCCGGTGGCGCGACCCACCCCTGCCCCAGCATGGCTTTCTCCGGGGCACTAGGTAAGTCCCGAGGCAGCGCCGTGCCGGCCTGGCCCGGAGTAGTGGTAGTGACCTTGGCAGCCGCTCTAGCACGGACGGACCCGAGGCGGCCGTGAGCGGGCTCTTGCGCGCCATGGCCCGGCCGGGCCCCACCTTCTCCCGGTGGCAGGATGCGGCTGCTCGCGCTGTCGGCTGAGCTATACGTGGGGGTTTGAAGGCGGCGGCGGTTGGTGTTCCTGTTTTCATGGCGTGTGCTGATTACATATTCAAGCCCATTACATTCCTCATCAATAGTTGCTTCTTTAATAATCATTCCATCATTATTTTTTTTATGCAGTATGTTTCAATAGCTTTCTTCTCCAAAGGTGCAGAACCAAAGAACAAGTAAGCAGTCTTTCTGTGCGAGTGGTTTAGGAAAAGAGCATTTGCTGGTTGCTGGATGGCATTCATACCCCCTTCCTGTCCCATTAGTATGTCTAGTTGTTGCTCTCCTAGTTACTCACCTTGGGTAAAGGACAGCGCTTGTATAGAAGGATACTGGATACAAGTTCCTCATCCCTTTTGCAGTTCAGGATGGCACAGCTTGCATGAGTATTTCACAAAGTGCCTCATGACTATTTTAGGTTTATTAAGCTCATTTCAGTGACATAAGCTAGCAGTGATGTGAGTGAACCTACCTTTCGAAGTGTTCTGCGCCCTAGTCTCTCATTTGTTTGAGTGGGGAGCATGAGATCAGGTTCTGTAAGAAAGAAAAAGTACCCAACAGTTTGGTCTTGGTAGAAGACTGTACTTGTATCACTATATTTTGACTTCAGTATCTTACTATAAAGATTTAAAATATCATGTGATTGCTAATGCAGTGTGTTTCTGACTGCATTTTGTTTCTGGTTACAGTTCTCTAAGAGCAAGTTAACTTATACTAGGCAAATGCTCAGCCACTGATAAACATACAGCCAATTGATTTTTCCTGTCTTAGTCACCTAGTAGTGAAGATGTTTTCATTGCTGATTTGGAACCAGGAGAAGCATTATAATTCCACAGTTTACTATTATTGCTAGCACTCTTCATGTGGTCAAGTAACTATACTGTTCTTGCATGGCTGAAATGGCCAAAAAGGCCCTTGTTGCTGGGAACTGCATGTATGGCAGTTACTGTTGCTGACAGCTGTGTTCAGTGAGGTCAGTGGAAAGACTCCCATGACTTCATTGAGGTTTGAAATTGAGAAATCGAATCTAAGTTTGGATGTTTATGAGACATCATACTGCATTGTCACTGAATCATTCAGCCAAATGTGTAGGTATTTTTATGTTTCTAATGTAGCTATACTTGATTTTATGAAGACTTAATGCTAACTGTAAAACAAATACTTTCCAGGCAGAAAAGCTGCAGAGTCAGGTCCATAGCTCTTTAAAACCAGTGATGTTTTTCTGCTGGGGTGTGAGGTAGTTCTTACAAAATAAGAATGCAAAATAATGTAGATGAGCCTTACATTGCCATGTTTATGGTCAATTTATGGGCCAGTATATCTCTTGTCACCTTTTCATGCTGTGTTTGCTTTTAGAATAAAAGCACAAGTGTTCTCAAGGCAACTCTGAAAACAGGTGGACATTAATTAGTATCTTTTAGGCTGAAAACAACAGGATCACATATCAAAAGGATCACGTATCAACATCTGAAACTTGCAGCAAGCCTGCAGAAATGCTGTAGTGGGGGCCCTGATAAGTTATGCCTGGAGCGATTAAAAACTGCCATGCTCACTTTCAGCATACATCACTATTTAAATGACTACCATCTTATAAAATATGCTTGTGTTTTTGTAACCAAAAGATTCTCAAATGCCAGTTTTGGACCCAGACTTCACATTCTGACAGTGCTTGGATCCATTTGTTGTGACATGTTCATCTCTATTTTTAACTTGGGTAATAAGAATTTAATCTTATTTGTTACAAGCTCCATCATACTGAAGGCATTCAAAAAGCTTTATAGTACATAATGAATAATGCCGATCAGTAGCTTACAAAGCCTGTATTTTTTTCCCCTCCAGAATGCTACCAAATATGTATAAAGCCCATAACCTATCTGCTTCCCGCATACAATTCAAAAGCAGGATGCAAAGTACTGAAAACAAATGGGGGGAGGTGGAAGAAGTCACACCATGTTTGCTCCTGTTGTGCAACCATTTTACTTCAAAGCAGTTCCATGACTTTCTTATTTGTGAAAAGGATGGAGTGAGGTAGAAATGTACAAACTGCTCTTCTTACCTGTTTGTGGCTCTCAAATTGGTTCAAAGTCACTGAGCAGGGCAGGCAACTGGGTGAATGTGATTTCCAAGTTCGGTGCAAGTATGTACAGCTATGTATACATTATATCACAAATAACAGCCTTGCAATGCAAGTAAGTGGTATCTACTGGCAAATCTGTACATACATATCTTAAGAATGTCTTAAGACCAAGAAGTGCCTGATTCACAAATTGGCATGGCTAAACAGGTAAAGATTCTTAGTGGATACCTATGGTTCTTATGTACTGCATACTGGTTTAAATTCTGTGTAGCTGTTCTACTTTATTGTGATTTTGCTCTAAGCTCTTAATTTTGATAGGTGTACCATGAAAACCCCCCCAGTCTCACACATATTTATTCTTCTTGTAGTTATAACTTTGTCAACTGTTTTCCTTATTAGCTGAGATGCCTAGACAATTTCCAAAGCTGAACATCTCTGAGGTTGATGAGCAAGTACGACTTCTAGCAGAGGAAGTATTTGCTAAAGTTCTTCGAGAAGAAGACAGCAAAGATGCATTGTCACTATTCACTGTGCCTGAAGACTGCCCTATTGGGCAGAAAGAGGCCAAGGAAAGGGAGCTGCAGAAGGAACTGGCAGAACAGCAGTCTGCAGAAACAGCTAAAAGGTTTGTTCAGTAGTTTCTTTCTTAGTGGAAAACAGTTTTTTAAATGGGGTTGAGTTAATATTGAAATATCTGGCAAATAACATCCTGCTTCTTATTACTTCAGGAGAAAGTTCAGCAGCAGGTACCAAGGGCACCTGTGTACTATCCTCTCCTGTGCAGAAGGTGTGGGAATGAGTCCTAGGGCGGTTGGATTGGTGAGGTTGTCTCAGCTGCATTTCCAGCAGTAGTATGGATACTGCTTATGTGAGTTTAACAGACAGCATAGCTGGGTAGAAATGAACACAACCCAAAGACTCGAGTCAGAAAAAGAAACACTTTCTGCTCCCCCCTTTATTCTAGTTTAATTTGGAAAACCAGAAAATTTTGTCATAGAGAAAATGACAGTGGTATGATATTTCTTTTAAGTCTCCGTAAAAATAGATGAAAGTGAAGACATCCTATTTAACATCAAGGGAGAAGGTGAAAAGTGCTATTGGCATAATGAGGTTATTTGTAGGTTTCTTTAACTCAGATATAAAATCTAACCACTTTTAGTCATAAAAACACACATCTTGAATTTGCTCAGGAAATAAAAAAGTCCAGTCCACCCATGAATCTAATGAAGCCAAACCTCCTGTGAAAGAGGTGGCCTTATCCTGGTGTCAGGCTGTTCCAGTACCTGAACTTCAGTGGATTGGCTGGACTATTCCCTAGAGTCACATGAGCTCAGCAGCAGTCTGACACCAAATGGCTTGGATATATGCAGACTCTTCGAAAAGCAAGCAAACAAGGAAGCCTTTGAAAGTAATAGCTAAACATGTGTACTAGATTAGCTGTAGACAATCAGTTGGGCAATGCTTGGCATCATATTTCTGGAACAGGAGGGAGAATTGTTAATTTAGTTAAGGTATAACATACTGATGATACAGGCTGAGACTTCTGGTCTTGAATTGTGCAAGTGGGTTTCCCAGTTGGCATGTTCATAGACATAAGCAAGCACAGAAGGGGAAAACTAGATGTTTTCATTCAAACAACTATTTGGTATCTATCTCCTCCTGAACTTAATAAGTTTCACTTCTAATTTGGGAAATTGTCTTACAGAAATATGTTCTGTCAAGCTACCTCAACTTTTGTACCAGTTTAACTGTAGGAAGTGGGATATTACAAGTATGTTGTTTACAAGTGGGAACAGAACAAGTATTCATCCCTGTCCTATGAGGCTGAAGTGTACTTCAAGGACAGTTACACGATCATTACATGTTGCAGCTTGTTTGTAACGTAGTTACTTATTATATGAGTATTTAAAATACATTTAAATAAATGTAAACTGAGTAAGGAAAATAAATTAAATTTTTGGAGATACTCCAAAACTTCACTTGAGATATTACTTCACTGAGAAATACAGCATTCTTTTTTCAGCTGATTTGTCGGAGGTACGCGTCTGTCACAGTTGCATCAAAATTTCATATGTAGACATTCCGTTAAAGTTGTGAGAAAGAAGATGAGCACGTAGGTATTCCTTAGGCAGTGTTTGGTGAGACTTGAGCAAAAGGCTGATATTAGTTATCAGAGTAATATAACATAGCATGGCTTTGATACACAAGTCCATTCCTTCCCTCAGGGCACTAAATGGCTAAATTTGTAAGAAGAGAAATGAAATAAATGTGGAGCATCTTACAGGGATTATAAATAAATTCTGTCATATTGTGTTCATGTGGAGGGTAAGTGCAATTGTGTGTATCAATGTCATGTGAAATGTCAATAGAAAAAAGCTACAAGCAGAAATATTTTGTGGCTGATGTTTTTCCTGGTGGTATGAGAGATAGCATTTGTAAAATTTCTTAGGGGATGATTTCTTTGCTGCAATCAGTTTTCCAGTGTATTCAGTGTTTTGTACTGTGGTTTATTTTTATGCTTTATACCATGAATTTATAGGAAGAAAAGTTTCAAGATGATTCGATCCCAGTCTTTGTCATTACAAATTCCATCTCAGGAATGGAAAGCGCCATCGACCAATCCTGTTCTGTCTCCCGCAACGCCAGTTGTTCCAGGTGCTTTTCTGCCAGTTCAAGTGCCATACAATGTACCAGAGTTTCAGAGAGTTTCAATTAGTGGGGACTACTGTGCAGGGGTAAGAAACCTTTTTTATGTTGTGGGGAGAGGGGTGAATGCCAAACCATGGGCAGCTAATGTATATCAAGTGTGACATGGCAGTGTGTGGCTCTCTGCCACAAACTATAAATTGCCTTGTGAACACATCAACTTGTAAAACAGTTAAAGTCAAGGTCAGGTCAATTTATACTTTTTATCTATTGAATTTAGTTTTTTATGATAAAAGCATAATCAGGCATTCAATATATGGGTAATATACTGTAGGAGGAAAAAAACTGTGTGTATTTTGCAAATTGTATTTGGACTCTTTCTGTCACTGGCTTCCTGAGACCTTGGGCAAGATTCATACTGTCAAGCCAGATACACTAACCTTTCTGGAAATGCAGTCTCCTTGTTACTGGTGTGGATTCAGTTTATTGCTAAAACTGCTGTTTTGTTTTGTCAGTATTTATCCAGGCTTTCCTTTCAGGTTACAGTTGATGATTATGAACAAGCTGCCAAGAGCCTGGTGAAAGCTCTTCTCATTCGAGAAAAGTATTCTCGTCTTGCCTACCATCGCTTCCCAAGAACAACATCTCAGTATTTGTGTAGCATGCAAGATGAAAAATGGAGGGTTGAAGATGAAGTGTATCCAGGTGAATATCCTTGTTCTCTTTAAAAATGTAGAATTAAACCCATGCACTGCTGTCTTAAAGGTAAGTTGGATTTTTGTGATGATCTCTTCTGAGTGTCTTTGCCTCTGTAGTTTATTCTGTTAGTAAGTGGTGGAGAATTAATGATGGACCTGAGTTATAAATCTTGTGTCTAATCTGAAACTTTGAAGCTGTCAAAAGCTTAACCCCCCACTAGATGCTCATTGATATTTATTTTGTTTTTTATTTTTTTATTTTTTTTTATTTTTTAAGGAGTACACTTGTGTAGCTCCAGAAAAAAGCTGTATGGATATGGTTTAAAGTGAAGAGTCATTTATCCTGATCTTGGCATACTGAAATTTAAGGGATTATGAGCTCACCTTCATTGTAAACTGAAGCACGATAGACATGCCAGTTAGCAAGCCCTGAGTCAGTAATTTCACAGTCATGGTACACTTACCAGGTCAACGCTGAAAGCTGTATAGTCATATTTGTTGGGCATTCTGCCCAGTTTAATAAACTCTCATCACTCAATGAGACTTATTAGGTTGACTATATTCCCCACTATAAACATCATAAGTAATATTTGTCGCTTAGGTGGTTTGTGTCTTGAAAGCTTTGCTTGTGTATTAAACTGTTGTCACTGCTAGTTTTGGATTTCTATGTGAAGAGTAACCTTTGGTCTGTACAGATGTGCCACTGTAGATGTGTCCATATTGTTTCTTAATGTATTCTAAGCTATAAAGTGACATTTTTAATCAAGTACCCTCTAGCTCAGTGGTTTAAAGAGGGTGACTGAATTAACATGTTTTTCAAGCCTTTATTATGCAGAAAGAATGTAAAGAATATTCAAACCAGGAAAGATATTTTGGAACAGCTAGCAGGGAGATATTTTCAAGCTATTATTAAGTTAATAACTTATTTACAGCTGTCATTTTTAAACTATCCCATTGCACAGTTTTGAAACATTATAGAAGCAGAAAATCCTTTTTGTAATTGCTTTGCTTTTTATGCAAGCTATTTTCTCTAAATGTAATATAAATGTATTTCTAGATTTCCATTCACCCCCAGAAGAAAATGAAGATCCTTACAATCTTGATGATGCTCCAGACAATTTGGATTATGTTATCAAGATAAAAGGTGGCATTCCGTTTGTTTATGATAACAAAGAAATGATGGAACTCAATGAGCCTCGGAGTCTGCCATATCCTGACCTTGAGACATATACCCTTGACCTGAGCCACGTTCTTGCTCTAATTGCAGATGGTCCAACGTATGTTTCTTTCTTCTCTGTCCCTTCAGGCTACTGGTTACCTTGTTTTAAATACTTCTCACTTTTGCAATATCTGATTCCTCAGTATACTCATTATAAAGTACTGTTTTGTTTTCCTCTTAAGCATTACTTAAAAGTAAAAAAAGTCAAATACAGATACATTTAATTTCTTTAGTTTATCTACCTCAACTGTGGCAAAATGAGAAGCAGTTAACAGAGAAGCAAGAAATTGGCCAAATATTCCCATTGAAGTCAGATCTCATCCAAACTTCTTGAGGCATGGAAACTGAAACTTGAACCTTGCTTCTTTTGTTTTGGCCTGTACTGAATTTGAGCTTTTTGAACAGTTGTCTGGAATTTCTTCATGTCTGTTCTACTCCTGCTGCATGAAGAGAAACCCTGCATTTGTAGAGCATACAGAACAGCTCAGAAACATAAATATTTAGTCTGATTTTTTCCAGATGCGAATTAACTGCTCATATGTTGCAAAACTGATCCACACACACACAATCAAAATAGGTCTGAAATTTCCCAGAACTGTCAAACTCCTGGGAAATCTCTAAAAACTAGAAACTTCACAACTCTAGAATAAACATGTACATCCAGGTTTTTCAGTTTACTTCCCAGCTGAGGACTGAAACCATCAGCGTTTCTCATAGCCTCAACACTGGAAAAGGAAAAGAATCTAAGCTGGAATAAAGCAGGAGCCTGACTGTTCTTTGAGCTATTTGCCCTGCCTGCCAGTGCTCCATTTCTAGTTCTGCCAGAGGAAGATCATCACATACAATGTGACAAGTTAGTCACACCTGGTGCATTCTTTCCCTTTGACTCTGTGTCTGACACCTGCAGCGTGATCTGTCTGCCTTGCACATTGATAGTGACAAAGCAGATGGGCTGAACAGAACTGCTCCATTCCCTAAGGGCTTTTTCAAGAACAAAAGCCTATATTTCTGCCAGCATTATCAGCACTGCTGCTCCAAATCAAAGCTAGTTTGATTATGCTTTGTTTACAGTATGCAATGGGGAAATGCATTTCCAGTTTCAGCATCTTATATACCAAGAGACAGATACTGAGAAGATAAAGGACAAGGAGGAAGAAGTTGAAACACAAGTCATAGTGAAGACCCTTCTTTTTGCAGCTTTTGTTAACAGCCTTTATCAGGAAGCTGTAAGAAGGGCCTTGGAGGACATAGAATCATAGAATAGTTAGGGTTGGAAAGGACCTTAAGATCATTTAGTTCCAACCCCCCTGCCATGGGCAGGGACATCTCCCACTAGACCATGTCACCCAAGGCTCTGTCCAGCCTGGCCTTGAACACCGACAGGGATGGAACATTCACAACTTCCCTGGGCAACCCATTCCAGTGCCTCACCACCATCACAGTAAAGAACTTCCTTATAGCCAGTCTAAACTTCCCCTGTTTAAGTTTGAACCCGTTACCCCCTGTCTTATCCCTCCCTAGCATCCCTGTAGGCCCCCTTCAGATACTGGAAGGCTGCTATGAGGTCTCCACTCAGCCTTCTCTTCTCCAGGCTCAACAGCCCCAATTTTCTCATCCTATCTTCATACAGGAGGTGCTCCAGTCCCCTGATCAGCCTTGTGGCCCTCCTTTGGACTTGTTCCAACAGTTCCATGTCCTTTTTATGTTGAGGACACCAGAACTGCACACAGTACTCTAACTGAGCTCACGTGGGAGCAGAGTAGAGGGGCAGGATCACTTCCTTTGACCTGCTGGTCACGCTTCTTTTGATGCAGCCCAGGATACAGTTGGCTTTCTGGGCTGCAAGCGCACACTGGCGGCTCACATTAATTTTCTCATCAACCAGCACCCCCAAGTCCTTCTCTGCAGGGCTGCTCTGAATCTCTTCCCTGCCCAACCTGTAGCTGTGCCTGGGATTGCTCTGACCCAGGTGTAGGACCTTGCACTTGGCATGGTTAAACTTCATCAGGTTGGCATCAGCCCACCTAACATGTTAGAACACCCAACACCTTTGTGAATGCAGGAGCAATTATCTACTCCTTTCACTTATTCAGATTAAGCTTTTGCAGGGTGATTCACGTTTCCTGATAAATACACACAAACCAAAAGGAAAAATTCCAGCAATCCTGGAAGTAAAGAGCATAAGCTCTTTATGTGGTATTGTTTCCCTGTTTGTAGCAAGTGCTTTCCTGCCATTTATATCTATCACACATGGGGCTGCTTGGAGATCAAGAGCCCATTACTCTTTAAGCTTTACTGTTCTTTAACTGGTGAAAATCTCACCTGTACTCCTCAGTTTTTCAGTGTCTTGAATAACAGAAAACCCAACAAAGATGTCCTGCAGCATGCAAATGTGTTTTGATCAATATCAGATACAATGAGACTGTGTTTGAGTTGGTCTTTCAAGTCCATGATGGCATTTGTGTCCCACTGAGGAGAGACTGTCAACAATAAAGCAGAAAAAAGAAGGCTATTACATGACTAGTCCTACAAAAATATTGTAGATTAACTAAGAATTGACAGATGGTGAAGGGAAAAAACATGTAATTGGTTAAAAATAGAAAGAGAACTGTAACAGAAGATGAAAGCAAAGACAGAGTAGGCAAGCAGGAACAAAAAAGCATGTTTTTTTTTTCAAAGAAGAGCACAAGGAAGTATTTTAGAAAAAAGGTATTTCTACACAATATATGTGTTTTAAGGCATAAAAAAATGTAAGTGTACTGGATCATAGCTTGGCTTCTTATATGCATATTGAAAAAGCAAATAACCTGGGGAATTGTTCATTTTGTTTTGTTGTTGTTGTTGTGTTTTTTTATAATACCCACAGTGATCTGTAGTCTGGATTCCTGGTGGTTTGTTATATACGAGGTGATCTGCTCTATTGGAGGTATAGTTGCAGGGTTGTAGCAGTTGACATCACATTTGATTACAGGCTTTATGCTTTCTCTGATCATCATTATTGAAAAAACTGCATTATATGCACAGATGCAGTGATAAATACTTGGACTACTTAAAGGACATAACACAGTTCTGTAGAATTCTGTTTGAGGTTTGGTCTGAAATCATATTGGCTATTGATTGCTAACCAGTAGGATAAGAAGAATGGATTTGTCATGGTCTTCATAAAAAAAAAATATATTTTTTAATTGTGAAAACTTTCAAGTCCTTTCTGAACCTCAAATAGAAATAGTTTTAAGTTGACTTTTGTGTTTTCTTTTACAGAAAAACATATTGCCATCGGAGGCTTAACTTTTTAGAATCTAAATTTAGTTTACATGAGATGTTAAATGAAATGTCGGAATTTAAAGAATTGAAGAGTAATCCCCATCGAGACTTCTATAATGTGAGAAAGGTAAGTGGGAAAAGGGTTAAAGGCATGACATTGTTAGTAGGCGTTCCAGCAATTTGCCTTTCTTGCGTGAGCTGTAGATGATATACATGAAGTGGTGTGTGTATAGCACTCAATTGAACTACATTATTTTAAGAGTATTAAAATCGCTGCACATGGGAACATGCCAGGAAAATGAACTTGAATGCAAGTCGGTTAAGTGGATTAGGCTAAATTCATCTGTTTTACTCATCCAGAATCAAAGGAGCTTAATTGTATGTAGATTGCTTCAAAGGAGTGGAACAGAGTTAATCAAATGAAGCTCACTTGGATTATTAATAGAAATATCCACATGGAGGTTCAATTTATTTTAATTAATTCACTTGAAGTCAGTCAAGTGCATTTTCCTGCTTTCATGTAGGTAAGTCATACTAGACTGTAGTAGGAACAGCTGTATAGGTTTGGGATGAAAATTTAACTTCATATTGAAAATAAGCATTTAAATACATGTCAAAATTAAAAAGACCTCCCACAGAAACTGAACAGAGGGTTTGTGCTGCCATCAGTATCTGGTAAAAAATGTTTGTGGAACCTGAAGAAAGTTATTTGAGTTATATTCTTAGCTGTCTCTGAGATATGCTGGGGGTGTAATTAGGAGACAGGTAGGGGAATGAGGAAGCTGATTTAATTTCCTGATGTATTCACACCAGGGAAGCTGCCTTCTCTTCAAAGCATGGAAGCACCAGTGGTAGCCTGCTTCTGTTTGCTTCCCTTTCTTGAACTTAAGAGGAAGTTAGTGGAGAGAGAATGCTTTTTTGATAGGTGAGATTTCTTCACAGAGCAGTAACTGTTGCTGGTGTTTTTCACCACTTCAGACCCATATTGCATTGTTTCTGTATGCAACTGGAAGACTTAGTCCTTACGTTGTAACTTCAGGGTTTAGATCAATACTTTAATCTTTCTGTTTATGTTTTATTAGTATAATTCAATTAATTGCACCCAGAAGTCATTTTTGCTTTTTCTAATAGCGTCCAGTGTGCTGGCTGCTGAATGTTTGCCACTGTTGTGGTAAAAACAATCAAATACAAAATCTGCTAAACACAAGTGTTTGATGGATGTACTCCTGTCTATCACAAGGCTAGAAGCAGATGGGTTGGTCAGTAAATTCTAATGAATTTCACACTTTTATCTGTTACGCGTATGAACAGGAGGATCTATAAGCTAATTCACTTAAAGCAGGACTCAAGTGGCAGAGGCTTGACTCCTAACTTGACAGTTTTCTTGCATAATGCTGGAGAAGATACTTACTCCATACCACATCCAGAGAAAACATTTCACTGTGTGACAGGCATTAATAATAAAACACATGGAGAGGTGTGAAGGACAGAGTTGTGGATCAGGTAACTGCCTTAGTCAGTTTGATTACCGAGAAGCTGTAATTAATAGGATTGTACTTGCTAGGTTCAGCCTTTGATTTAAAAGCAAATGTTCACTGTCTCAGAGCATATCTAATTATTTTCTGATTATTTGCTATTAAATAGGGCAATCTAGAAATGGATTAATGTTGTTCAAACCCACAAAATTTCCATCACTTCCACTCTAGCAATACTCAAATTCAGGAGTCCAGGAACAAGCTTGCTTTTCTCTGCCACAGATCATTCCTACTGCCAGTTATTGCTTGCTGCAGAGTTAGTCTTGATTAAAACAGTATTCTTCTGAAGCAAGCTTACAAGTAGTATTTTTATGAAGCACTCTGAAAAGTAAACTGCATTGTAGAGTTCCTGCAAGTCCCCAGATAATCTTGTTTTCCGTGTCTTGCTAACTCATTTAATGATCAGATCTGTAACTTCCTCAAAGTGCTTCCTTCTTAATAACAGTTTAAGCAGTGAAACTTGTAATATGAAACACACTTCTAGGGCCTACATCTTCAGGTTGTCTCTCTGTTAGTCAATCATTAAACAATGTGTACTGCTCATGAGGAAGTAAGAAATAAGATTCACCTCCCAACGGAGTTGTTAGTGAAATTGTCTATTACATTGCTCAGACACTAGTGTGGAAAACCTGGTACAATCTATTTGGTTACATAAAAGAGCCAATGAAAGTGATGGAAAATGCCCAAATTACAACAATTACGAATGTAGTGTCAAGGTCAATCAGTGAGCATGTATTGCTGTGTTTGGAAAGGTACAGGAAGCTGGCCAGCATTATTTGCTGGCATGACAATCAAAGGTTATTGTGGTGTGGGTTTTTTTTTTTCCCTTTTCCCCTATTTTTCCAGGTTTTATGGGAGTTCTCCTGTGAGCTCATCTGTTTTATAAATCCCAAGATAAGGCTCCTGCTAAGTACGGGAAATGCGCATGTGTATCTTTCATAGTGGACTTAACCAGAATGCAACCAAAGATACGTTTTGCACTGATCAAGCTGGAACTGGAAAATTGCCTTTTAATAACCTGACAAAAACATCTATACACAAACAAAAATCCACAGGTGGTAAAGACTGGCTGGCTCCACTTGGCTCCCCACAGGAGGTAGACAACTGTCTGAGTAGCAGAATGCTAACTTTAGAGAAGACTCTTGAGTTTACTGTCAGCAGGGTTCTCCCACCTTCTCTGGCTGATGAACTGAAAAATGCAGTAAAAATAGGTTCTCGACATAACTCCTGGGTTGCCTGCATTAAGGATGAAATTAATTTGCAGCTCTGTGGCATGCAAACTTAGAATGGAGTTTTAGTTTGTCTATTAGGGCGTCTTGCCTTCCAAAGCAAGTGTGTGAGGCTTTTTGAGCAGGGCTTCCAGTAGACCACTGTGCCCAGCAGCCTCCGATAATTCAGAGCTGATTGATAATTCAGTTTCTAAGCTGGAATACACCTTCAAAGTAAAGGACCAAGAGCTGTCCTTGTTATTAGGAACTTTGGTTTGTCTCAGTTGTTATTTCTAGGGGGGAGATTGTTGCTTTTTTTGTTTTTAAAAGAAAGGTGAAGCCAAGCTACTTGTTTACCTAACATGTACTTGCTGTCTTTATAACGCATATCTATGTACTGTGTTTGACACAGCTTTATAAAGAACAAGAAAATTACAGCCTAAGCCTCTTTCCATATTCTTCCTCTCTTTAGCCATTATTTCAGTCTGTCAGTAAACCAAACCTGATTGTATATCATAGCAGGGACTTTTACATGTCATATTCTGCCTACAGCTTCACTAGCTCAGATGCCTGGCCTTGTGTGGCTCAGGCCAGGGGGACCCATCAACGGAAGAAAGCAGTTTCTAGAGTGGCTTACACAGCCCTTCTGAGTTGTGTGTTGCAGTAGCTGATGGCTGCTGTGACATACCATTTGATCTAGATCATCGCAACTGATTATTTTTTTCTTTTAAGGTATTGGTTAGACAAAAAGGAAATAAATTCTAGCTTTTGTTTGTGACCACAGGGTTGAAATACCACTTGTTATTTCTAAGAAAGGATGTTTGAATGGGTTTATATACTTGCAGATTACAGATCTCACAAAATATTGAATGAGATTAATAGATGTCTGTTTTTTAAACATACAGTTAAAAGCCTTATGAGTGAACAGTGAATTTATACATAAGTTCCCTGAACTTTGATTCTGAGGTTGAATCTTTTTTTCCCTCCAGTAGCTGCTTACTGACAGTGAATGTGAAGACTTATGGGACAGCACCAGATTCAAAAGATGGGAGTGCCTCTGTGCACCTCTCTTAGTATTACATGCCATGGTGCCTTACCACTGTTAACTGGCCTTAAAGCTGTACTTTGTGCTTTCAAAGCACTGTGCATACTACTTCTCCCCTTCTGTCTTGCAGAGATGCTGAGGTAAATTTTTACATCTACCCTCCGTCTTGCAAAGTAAGCATGAAATAATGATCAGGGAAAACCGTCAATCATTATAACGCAAAAATTCTGTAGAGACCATAAAGAAAGCTTTTCCTCTATCCTCTTTTTTAGTAATTAAAAGAAAAAGAAATTAGTTTTACTTCTCAACAGTGTATTTCTGCATTTGTGTGAGTACAAACATTAGGGCTTGATTCTGTGCATTTGCAATGCATACAGCTGGACGAGAAGCTGGAGATAAAGGGATTTGCATCTCCTGTCCCTCCTGGTTTCGGGGTTGCTCTCGATGCTGTAAGTATGAATTAGACAAGCTCCTGAGGGGCAGTGCCTGGCTTTAGGGACTATTTCAGCTGTCAGGAGCTTTACTGTTCTACCCTTTGCTAGGCTGGAGTATTTTGTGTCTCCTGCCGCTTATGCCTGTTACAGAGCTGTGAGGAAAGAATCAAGCTTATTTTATAAAGCTGTTGGATCCTATCTGAAAAAGCTAGTGCTGTATGAATGTATTGGTGAACATGGAATCCAGCAGTAGGATGTGGAGTGATTTCCCTTCAATCCAGCATTGAAGTAAAGTCTGCAGTGTCAAGTTCCTGAAGCCCAGAGCTATTGGGGTAGAAGTGTTTCTCTGTTAAAGTTCATGTGTTCGAAAATCAGGTAGTTTGCAAGTGTGGATACTACTTACTATACGCTGGATTATGCACTGGATAATTTCAGTATCATAAAAAAGGCTGCCCTTGGCATTTGTTTTTGCTGTGTTTATCACTTTGAATCTAGAGCATATGCCTAATTTAGTGCGAAACTATTTCCGACATGCACAGAGAAGCCCTGAGGTAGATGTTTTGTGGAGATCTGAAAGACAGTGGAAGAAAAAAGAAGCAGTGCAGGAAGATGAGGGAGGCAGAGTAGTTTAGGGAAGCTGGTGCTGGCAGACATGTTTTGGAGGCCAGTGAGAAGTTCCTTCAAGCTGGAAGTTGTACACACATGTAACTATCTTGACTAAGAAGTACAAGCATTTCATCCACAAAGACTGAAGAGAGAATGGCATGGGTGGTCAGGTCAAAAAGGAAAGGGCTAGCCTGAGCTGAGAGAGTGCCAAGGAAGACAGGCTGGCTTTGTTACATGGAGAATTGCTGAGTGATCGTCTTTTATTCGCAATAAAACTGATGTCTGCCATTGCTTGAATGAGGTGATGGAATTTAAAGAATAAAGGAGAGCTTCGTGTTAACAATTGTTAACTCATTTGTTAAACAGGTGAGTTCACTGAAGGCATATTAAGTGGTCCAAGATAGGTTTCTGTCAGTCATTCTGTTTGTTTCTTTTTTTTCATTGAAGATTAAGGTGACCTTGAGTAAAAGGTTTCCTCCTGTGGGAGGGGACAGTAATAGCTGCAACAGGAAATTTGGCTAAGGGCATGCAGCTGAGGTTTTTTCTACTAAGGGGAAATTGGGCTGAAGTGGCACTGTATCAAATTTGGAAATGCAAGCCGAATGTTTGCGAATAGCACAAATAGACCTTATGGTAGAGGCTTCTTGCGGCCAGGAAAGCCTCAGCTTACTTCATGTATTATATGAAGAGCAAAATAGCAACAGCTTAAACTGGGAGTGGTTTTATATTTTGTGAGGGAGAGAGGAGGCAAAGGGGGCATTTGTCACTTACACAAACTCAATCTGTTAAAATTCTTTTAGTGGATGCCCTTCATACTAAAAAACAATAAAATTAGAAACAAATTCTTAGCACGATAGCACTTCAAATAAAAATAATAATTTTAAAATCCATAACCAAATCAGACCATATAAGCCATGTCTAAGGATTCTGTCTTTAGGTACTTCATTTAGATGGGATTGCACCCTGTATTGTGAAAACGCACAAAAGCATGCAGACTGATTAGTTATGTGCTAGGGTAGGTCAAAGCTCAAGTCATTAAAACTTTGAAAAAGTTGCATTCCTTTTAAAAGCAATGAAGAAAAAGCTGCGTGATACTCTTAACACTTACTGAAGTTACTGCTTACCTAAGGGTCAAAATATACTGAGTAGTTCATAAAGGTAGCCAAAGTACTGCATATTCTCTGGAGAAAGCATGAAAGAGACTCCGGGAAAATCTTTTTACTCTTGGGAGATAATTCTATTTAGGGAGACGAGGAGGGGAAAAAAATATAAAGGAAAATCTTGGTTCTTGGAGAAAAAGCCTGACGTGGTTAGCTGAGCTATAGAGCTATGTGTGATATGCTTGTGGGGATGGGGGAAGATTTCACAGGAGCTTACTGGGTTGCTGAGGCACACTTGAAAGTTATTTATGAGAGGGAAGCATGACTTTAAAAGAAATGCAGTTACTACTGTGTCATGTGATCCTTTCGTACAAGCAAACAAAAAAAACAAAAAGTCTCCCGGCTTTATGTACTTGCTCTCCTAACACTGGTGAATTCATGTTGTTGTAAACAGAGAGGAAATGTTTAGTTTTGTTTTTTCAAGACTCATTAATTCCAGTAGCTGAGCCACCACTGGAGCTAGTGCATTCTGAAATTTGGTGACCTACTTTTATTCAAGCTCCCTAACCCCTGGTATTCTATACCTATGACTTGCTTTTTCTGAATGTTTAGAGCTTATAGGGCATCTATTAACTATTTCATTCTCCCACATAAGTCAACCCAGCCTAGTAGTTTGTAATATTTCACTGGTCCAGAAAGTGTTTATAGCAAACAATATTTGTTTCTAAAACAGAAGTGTGCTTGGGTTCAAGTATCTATAGAAGTAGTCTGAGGAGTGTAATAATATGTTAAGTGGAGCTGTTTTGACTATTTTTAGACACAGCATTGTTTACTGTGCATTAGTAATATACTTCATGTTATGTACTCCAAGACAGTAACATGTCTCTTGCTTTTTCATTTAGCTGTAAAGTGTCTCACATATTTGAACTGGGCAGCAATTAGCAATTAAGTGTTCATGTTTAGGATTCAGTTTATATCCTGGTCTTTAGTTACACTATTAACATTCACATGGAAATAGATTTACCCTTAGAAGACTGCAACAAACTCTGTATGTATAAACTGCAATTGAATGACTACACATGCCAAATAAACCAATGGCATTTCTGTGGAGTGCATGACATAGCGTAAGTTGAGGTTTACATTGCAGGAGTGTGGCTGTTATTTGTTCAGGTACTCCGTGTGTGTTTCCTACTGATCCTTAAAAGCAGAGCGGGATGTCAACTATTTATGTTGGTGAAATCTGAAATCTCCTATTTCCTTTTGTGATGTTTCTTGGGAACATTGTCAGTATGTGGGTTTTTTTAAAACCTTTAAATTCAGACAGCAAAACTGGGTGCATTCTGATAGCTGGATTACCAGTGCTGTGCAGAAGCAAGATTATTTTTTGTTTCTGCTTTGAAGCTCTTTTTTACTGTGTATAAGAAGTTAGAGCAGCCCTTTCCACTACAGTTTTACATAGGACCCCATGATCAAGTGTTAACTTTTATGATTCCAAACCATCACCTACCAATATCTAGGGCAGTACTGCATGGTGCTCTTTAGACTTACTGTCGGAACTGTCCTGTCCCTGTTATATATCATCTTGAAACTTGTATTACAAACGCATTATCTGGCTTCCTACTCCTTCTGCAGAACCATTCTGTCAGTTGGTCTTATAAGACTTGTTCTCCAGTACCAGTCTGTTGGTACTCAAGGCAGATGTTAGAAATAGTAAATGTTGGCAATTGCTTCTGACCACATCCCTGTGCTCATGACCATCTACGTCCAGGTAGGGCCTGGGCTGGAGGAAAATGGGAAACTTAGCAGACAAACTGCATGCAGCACTGCAGCTTCTGAGTGAGCTGCAACTGCTTCTGCCAGGATTTGGCAGTCTGGAGTTGAAGGCAATCTCAGAGTCTGACAACCGTCCCCAGGGCCATTGTGCTCATTATGTGTCAACTGTGAAATCTGATCACAACAGTGGTTTGTTTTGGTTTGATTTTAAATTGATCGGAATTTTTTGGTAATTTCATTGCTTTACCTAGGACATGCATTAGGCTGTTTTATTGTTCAGTCAGAATTTCTCAAGGAAATTCACAACAAAGATACCCTGGAGCAGCAGCTTTGCTGCTCCATGTACTGGGTACTACTGTGCTGGTGGTAGGTGCCTTAAGGCTATTATCCTAGCTGAGGCCTATTCTTCCCTTTCAGGTACTTGGTCCTTGCAAACTGCAATTAGTATTATCTGCCTTTTCAAGCAAGAAGTTGGGGAATATACCTGATTTTCTTCTTTCTCAGTATAGTTAAGATAATAAACCCTTGACTGCAAGCAACGGCAGTGGATTCATTTTACATACCTGCTGGCAGCACCAAGGCATTGCACATACTGAAGGGAACACTCAAGTCAACAGACAAGCCCCCAGTCTCATCAGTTGTTTATTTGGATTTCGTTCTAACATAGGTCTTCAAGCAGATATGCAGGCTGTGGGCAAAAAAAAAGCATACCTGTGGAAACCATTTGGTTCTTGTCTTTTTGGTTTTTTGTTTGTTTTTTTTTTTTGTTTTCAAGAGGGACTTCAGCAAAAACTGCAGGAGTACTCTCAGCCCTTCGGTGAAGCTTGCACTTCCTTTGGTGTGTGAAGAGGTCTGAAGAAAGTGAAAAATCTGTCAGCATTATGAATTGCTATATTACAATAAAACTTGGAAAAAACAGTAACAAAATTTCCCACATGTGCATTTTGCAGTTCTAGTGACCTAAGCTGTTTTATATGGTTGAAGTAAAAAACCATGAATTATTTTCTTGGAAATGTCTAAGAATTCCAGGCTCTTTCAGCCAGAGAGGGTGGTTATGACTACAGTCTGCAAATTAGAAAGACATTGTCGTTTTATGGATGAAGTAAAGAATACTAAAGAATACTTAAGGAAGTATAAAATTTAATCTGAACCCAGGTTCTGTGATTGGCACTTATAATGTATCTTGTTTAAAAATATTTAAGTAGGGAACTGTTAACTGAGGGCTGTTTCATTTATAGTTCTGCTTGTTGAATAATTCCTCCAAACCTAAAATCTCAGGGTTCTGAAACATTTTGACTTGCTTTGGCACTAATCCTTTTGTTGCTTGGAGAATATTTTAGAAGGCTTTACTTGTTGTCACTGACATAGATACTTTGTTAATTTAAGTTCATGTATATGGATGATGAGCATGAATAACTTTTTGATTTCAGGTTGATACTCATATCCATGCTGCTGCTTGCATGAACCAGAAACACTTATTGAGGTTTATTAAGCACACATATCAAACGGAGCCCGACAGAATTGTTGCAGAGAAGAAAGGCAAGAAGATGACTTTAAAGCAAGTCTTTGAAAGCCTTCACATGGATCCTTATGACCTCACTGTAGACTCTTTAGATGTCCATGCAGTAAGTCTATCAAACTGACAAAGTAACCAAGAAAACACTAAGGTTTTTTAGGTGTGCAATTCTGGTGTCTACAGTTTTTGCATGGTAACTTATCAAATCAGAATTTGAACTCATGCATTACTTTGCATGTCTGACATAAATTAGCATAGGCTTTTTCTTGTATGTGCCTTTCACTGCTAGGCAATTTAATTTATAAACTATTGTGTGTACTTAAATCCACAGTTATTTCGGTTTTTTTCCTCCTCCAGGGTCGTCAAACGTTTCATCGATTTGACAAATTCAATTCCAAGTACAATCCAGTTGGTGCCAGTGAGCTGAGGGACTTGTATCTGAAAACTGAGAACTATATTGGTGGTGAATATTTTGCTCGTATGGTCAAGGTAAATAAGTTTCAAGCTTTTCCAGCTATAGAGAAATTAAGGTTTGTAAAAGGTATGTGATGTTATAATGTTATAATTGTATCTGGAGCTAACACTATGGTTAAGTGATTCCAGGTACTGGGCTTGCTCTGGCAGTTCATCAGAGAAAGAAAGACCTCTGCTAAGTCAGCCACTGCTGCTTTCTTAATCATTTTATGAGGTAGAAACTCATACACATAACCTGTGTATGAGTTCAAAGCAGTGCTGGGTACAGTTTCAAATTAATGGAGAGCAGCCAAAAGTCAATTCACTGGCTTAGTATTTTGTCAGGATATAGTAGGCTAGTGACAGCTGCTAGAGACGGAGGGGCTAGGGCAGTGCCTCTGCCTAAAACTGTATCTGCACATGTATGCACAGGCTTCAAATTAATTTCTTACAACCAAAGAATTAGTAGCTTTCATGAACTAGATGTCAGCTTTTCTTAAACATAGAATCATAGAATCATAGAATAGTTAGGGTTGGAAAGGACCTCAAGATCATTGAGTTCCAACCCCCCTGCCATGGGCAGGGACACCTCCCACTAAACCATGCCATCCAAGGCTATGTCCAACCCCACCTTGAACGCCGCCAGGGATGAAGCATTCACAACTTCCTTGGGCAACCCATTCCAGGGCCTCACCACCCTTACAGTAAAGAATTTCTTCCTCATATCCAATCTAAACTTCCCCTGTTTCAGTTTGAACCCGTTACCACTTGTCCTCTCACCACAGTCCCTAATGAAGAGTCCCTCCCCAGCATCCCTATAGGCCCCTTTCAGACACTGGAAGGCTGCTATGAGGTCTCCACGCAGCCTTCTCTTCTCCAGGCTGAACAGCCCCAATTTTCTCAGCCTAACTTCATACGGGATACAAGTGCTTGTCTAAAATTAACAGCCTTAAAATTGCTTACTACCATGGATTTTGGGTCAGATTCTCTATTGGTCTGCATATTTTATGTAGTCACTTACTACAGTTTAAATAGTATCATTCTGAGCTACCAATTTTAAACATATGTCTTACAAAGGTGTTAGCAATAACTGCACACTATTGTCCTCTAAATCTAGGTGTTAAGAGTTACAGTGAAATGATTCTGAGATAGCTTGCCAGCAGAACATTTAAATGCTTAAAATAAAATAATTGATGAAGAGACAAAAGATCCCCTTTTTATCTTTAAAGAGTGAAAACAGAATTTCATCTGGTCTGAGGAAAATAGAATGATAAATATATTACTAGCTGTAAATGATCTTCAGTGTCCATATTAAAGCAAATATATTTATTACTTAATAGGAAGTAGCCCGTGAACTAGAAGAAAGTAAGTACCAGTATACAGAACCCCGCTTATCCATTTATGGACGGTCTCCAGATGAATGGCTGAACTTGGCAAAATGGTTCATTAAGCATAAAGTTTATTCCCCTAATATGCGCTGGATAATTCAGGTTCCCAGAATCTAGTAAGTAATGAGGAGCTCTTGGTAATTTTAATAGTTTGAAATCATACCAATGATTTAATTTCTGATATTTTTTAGATGGTTTATCAGCTTTCCTGTAGTTCTATTTATAAGCAGCAGCCTGGGAAGTTTATTTTTGACCATTGATGCAATTTTCCTGACAGTCTGGGGGTGGAAGACAGGAGATGGGGTTTGAATCTATTCTTTATGAAGCTATTCAAAACTACTGTGAATTAGTTGTAAGTCTAAAGATACTAAAAACCCAAAATTACAACTGGGTGAAATTAAGCTGAATTCAAGGGCAAGTTAAAATACTGTTATTGATGAAAATAAATCACCTCTTGAATTTCATAAACGAGAACTGTTACCACCAAACTTCCTTAAGATCAGTGACTAAATGACAGTGAACTTGGAAACGCAACCCTGACTGCTGATTTGCAAGCTTAAATCAATATCAGTTTTTCTTAGTTTTTAAGCCTCCTTTGGGACTTTAATAAATGGTTCTTTGTTTCTAGTACATATAATAGTCTCCCATGATAATTTTGTCAAGTCTTAAAGCTGCGCTTCATGTTTTGAAATTGCATAGTTGGAATATGAGTAGAGAAAGAGCTGTCATGGTTGCATATATCCCCCAGAGTGTGTTTCTCATTAGGGAGAGTTTCTGTTATTTAATTTCTTGTGTAGTGATTTCTTATGTACACAGCAGAATCAACACCGTCATTAAGTCATGCACTTAACGACACACTGAAGTCCTGTCCCTCTGTTCTGAGAGGTTCACTAAAGCAGAATGAATATTCTACTTTTGTTTGAAATAGTTAACAACTTTGGAAAACAGAATCTTTCAGGAGAGGTAATTCCTTATCTCGCCTATTGGCATTTGGATTGGTGTAAAGGAAAGGGTCACTCTTTTTGAAAGAGCATCTACCCTTGCATACTGTCTCTATTTTTGGAGCGCTCAGGAGCTCCAGCAGAGCCTGGATGAAGCAGAGAGGCAGGAGGTGCAGGAAATGGAGCACAGAGGCAAGCCCTGCCCTGACATAAACTTTTAATTTCTTAATCCTGGCAGAACTGAAGCTGTAGAATAAACTCAAATAACAACAAATGTGAAAGTGGAGGAAAAATAAAAGCCTATTAAAGAATGGTCAAAACTGTGTATTTTTTTCCTCTTCAGTGACATATTCAGGTCAAAAAATATTCTGCCTAGTTTTGGGAAGATGTTGGAGAACATCTTTGTACCTTTGTTTGAAGCAACAATCAATCCCAAAGACCACAAAGAGTTGCACCTTTTCCTCAAATATGTAAGTATATTTGGATTTTCTGTCTCAAATGAAACAGATCCTCTCCTACTCATATATTTTGTTAGCCCACAGCTGTTTCCAGACACTAAGGTCTTCCTCCTCCATAGATTACTTGCATTACTGTTTTACTAGCAATGTAATAAAAGCCTGGGTAGGGTCCTGTTGTTAAATAGTTGCTATTTATTTCCCTGAAACAGCTCATCACCTCTTTATTTGTCCTCTCAGTAATCCTCACTATGACCAAGAGACATTTGCATGCTCTTGTGCAGAGGGAACATAGTAATCCAGGATGTGCACTGCTAGCTTGCCCCTGGGACTGGCCTTCAAAAAGGAGGCAACCTGAGAGGAAGCATTTTGTACATCCTGATGGGACACAGAAGTGAGGATGTAGCTGCTGGGACATGATTAAAAGAGACATTTCCAAGTATGCCCGAGTTCAGAACTCTGAGGTTTCCTGGGAGCCTCTGGCCTTCAGCTGCTTTTCAGATAACAAAAAAAAAGGATTCTAATCTGGATCTGAGGGAATTTTACAGGCTTTTGTGCACCTGGACCTCCTGTTTGACTCAAAAAAAAGGGGGAGGGTAGTGAAACTGCCTTCAAGGAAACACATTACTCCTGCTGTCTGCAGGGAGTGGTGGGAGGGCAGGACTGCTAGCATAAGGAGGAAATGAGTCTCTTCTCCCACCAGGTGACTGGCTTTGACAGTGTTGATGATGAGTCCAAACATAGTGGCCATATGTTCTCTGACAAAAGCCTTAACCCTGACCTCTGGACCAGTGAGAAGAATCCCCCATATAGCTATTATTTGTATTATATGTATGTGAACATCATGTTGCTAAACAACCTCAGAAGGTAAGTAGTCATTCTTTACGAGTTTTCAGAAAGAAAAATCAGTAATCTTTGGCTTAATCTAAATCAGTGTCTGGATCATACATCTGTTGAAGCAAAGGTTATCTTGAATTATTTTAAAGAGTCCAAAAGGAGCACACAAGATTTTTTGAAAATGTTAACTGTAAAATGAATTCAAATGCAATACTCAAATTGTAAAGACATGTGGTTAATATACTGGTTTGACACAAAACTGACTTGTTGACCTTGGCTTGGATTCATAGTGGTTTTCCAAATATAATGTACCTATTGGTAGCTTGCTATCTCCTTGTAATTTAACAGGCACAAAGTTATGTTGTGAAATATTGGGTTTAGGGCTGCTGCTGTTACCAAAGATAGTCAAAGGAGGACATAATTATAAACTGCACATCTAGCTAACTTACTTTAGCATGCATGTTAACTCATTCAGCTTTACTACCTTTGAGACCAATGTCTAGGCAAGTAATGCAGAGAGGTATGATACTGAATGTGAGATCATGACTGTAAAAGCTGATTTTGGCATCAGGCTCAGTAAAGCCTGAAATTCAACATCAGGTTATGTTCCCAACTTTGTGGCTGACTCACTGAGTGATCTGCACAACTGACTCAAATTGAGGCATAGTGAGGTTATCCACTGATATTACGATGTCATCACGTACCTTGCAAGGATTTGGTTCATTATTATTTATAAAATATTTTGGGATTTTCTTATAGGAGGTGCACAGACTTGTCATTTTCACAGGTCTTATTCAAGTTAACATTTAAAATGTTATTTCTTCTCTCCCACTGTTACCTCAAGCGTTTCTCTCTTGACCACCCAATAGAATCAAAACTCATAATAAAAACATTAAATGGAAAGGACGTAGTATAGCAGCTGATATCCAAATCATCCTTTTCATCACACATTTCTTTTTTACCTCAAAATCATTTCAAATACTGTTTGAAAATCTCCCTAGGTAATAATTAAATATTCTTTACAGCTAGGTGAGATAATGACACAATTCATCAACAAGTCATTGAAACTGTTCACCCTGTTAAATATACTGAGTATTTGAGGCACCACAGCCAGTGCATTAGAAGACTGTTTTATATTTTTCGTAATATTAGCAAAGTCAGCAAGGGTGGATTATATCCTTGCATCCATTTTCAGGAGAAACATGACTAAACTTCCATCCTAGAAATTTGTCATTACTTCAGCAGTCCTTGTTGAAATCTTTGCTTTGCATATTATCTAAATCTCTAAATACTTATGGGACATTTGTCTTCACTGAGTAATAGGGTCCATTATAACCTAGAACTCAGCATAATTTTTAATATAGATGATAAAAATAAAATAGTTCTAGAAATTACAGTTTTAAGTCTAGTGTAACAACTAACACACCTGTGAAGCTGAGGCTGTGGCTTCATGCTACACTTAACGTGGTAAGGTGGCAGGTTGTCACTGCACTACATAGTGTTGGCTAACTCTTGGCAATGTGCTTCCACTGCTTCCCTCATTTTGAATCTAGGAATTATGGAGCCGTAGGTTGCATCAGTTCACTTAGCTTTCCATCCCCTAGTTCCTGCAGCTGAAAACAGTTTGATAACTATTCACCCACTATTAAACAATTGCTAAATGAGATATAACTGGGGAAGGAAAGAAGGAAGGCACAAATATGTTAGCTGATGGCAGGGGCTTGGGTGTAGGGACCTGCCCTTTCAGCAGCAGCCTGATTAGATGTTACACCAAACTGTATGAGAATGCGTAACTTTTTTAATTCCCATATTAATGCTAATTATATGCAAAATAGATGAAAACCAGTGCATTAACAGTGCAGTTTTGTTAGTAGAACTTGCTTTTAATCTCCTTAGGGAAAGAGGCATGTGTACTTTTCTGTTTCGACCACACTGTGGAGAAGCTGGGTCTATCACACACCTTGTATCAGCCTTTCTGACAGCAGACAACATTTCTCATGGATTGCTACTGAAGAAGGTAACCTAAACTAATCACTGTCTGCTTAGACATCAGTCACTGATTCAAACAGCAGTCACCAAATTGACTTTGTCTGGCAGCCCAAAATCAGTTTTCATAGCAAGGCACAAGTGACTCTTCGCTGCAATTGGAAATCCCACCTGGAGTACTGTGCTCAGCTCTGGGACCCGCAGCATAAGAAGGATGTGGACCTGCTGAAGCAGGCCCTGAGGAGATGATCAGAGGGTTGCAGCACCCCTATGAAGACATGCTGCGAGGGTTGGACTTGTTCAGCCTGGAGATGAGAAGGTTCAGGGGAGACCTTAGAGCAGCCTTCCAAAAGGGCCAACAAGAAAGGGTCATTTTACGAGGGAATGTAGTGACAGAACAAGGGGTAATGCCTTTAAACTGAAAGAGGATAAATCTAGACTAGATATTAGGAAGAGGCTCTTTCCTTTGAGGATGGGTGAGACACTGGAGCAGGTTGCCCAGAGAAGCTTGGCTGTCCTATCCCTAGCAGTGTTCAAGGCCAGGTTGGAAGGGGCTTTGAGCAACCTAATCTAGTGGAAGGTGTCCCTGCCTGTGGCAGGTGGTTGGAACTAGATGAGTTTTAAGGTTCCTTCCAACCCAAACCATTCTGTGAAATAAATAAGCTCAGCTGAGTTTCCTGTGTAAGCTACAAAACCAATCTTTTCCAAAGTATTTTAAAGCTGTGTCTTTATAGGGAAGTTCAACTGTTCAGATATGTCAAGGACTTGACAGCACCTGCAAGCAGAGCTAAAATGGAAAAAAACTGCTTAGACTTGTTGCTACTTCCTGGCTTAGATCCCAGAAGAACTTAAGTAAAGCTCTGGTTTCTTCTGCAGAGGGACAAAGCTCATTTTCCCTGACTGGCATCCCTGTAATTCAGGGTTCATTCCGAAATTCATTAAGGTTATGATTGTTTACATCTAGAGTAACTGGGATCCATTGATCAAGAAATTTAACATAGCTGAACAGCACAGTAATATTTTATTTACAGCTTGCTGCTTGTGACAGAACAAATGTTACCATTTTTACACTATTACCATAGTGTATCAGTTAATGAAAACCATCACAGAAGTCATCCCCAGGCCACTGTCCTGTAATTAAAATAATTGGTCAGTGGGTGGCAGACTTGCACTGAGTTTATTGTAAGTTTTGGAAAGCATTCTCTTGTAAGTTGGCTTTTCTGGTTAATGCTGTAAAATTCTGTTTGTTAACATATGCAAGAAAAATCTTGCCTAAAATCATGTCTGACGTTATGCTCAGAACCAGTAACTCCTAATACTAGAACCAGAGTAGTACTAAGGCTGTATGTGACCAAAGCATTCTTCTCTTCACTCTCTCCTGCTTAGCCCAGTGCAATAACCTGGCATAGCAGCTGATAATAACAACAGTGATAATAATAATGGCACTTACTAGGTTTACATGTTGGTTAAGTAAAAAATAGCAATAAAGATGAGGTGACCACAAATGATTTATATTATGTGCAACAGCCACACATGACATATAATAACCCTTTTCTGTGCCTAAAATTTACCTGTTGGACTTCAGTTTTGAAAAACTTAGCAGTTCTTACACATCCATTTCCTGTGACTTTCATGTTTTGGGGGAAGGTATGCAGTTAGGATCAAATGCAGTGCCCTGCATAGTCATAGATACTTATTAATCTACAATAATATTAGTCACCGTATTTTTAAAAGGGTGACATATGTTGGAGAATGTAAATTATTTTTATAAAAATTGGTAACATTTAAAATTCAGACTTTAAAATATTTTCTAAATAAGTCAGAGTTTAGTGTCAACCAAATTTCTGGATCTTATTCCTCCCTCTGTAATGCTGTTTCCATTTTATCCAAGGGAAATCCTTCTTTTTTTCATTAGCCCATAGTACCATTAAATGCTGATTGTGTTTTGTTTTGCAGAGTCCTGTCCTCCAGTATCTTTATTATCTTGCACAAATACCCATTGCTATGTCCCCACTTAGTAACAACAGCCTATTCCTGGAGTACTCAAAAAATCCACTACGAGAGTTTCTACATAAGGGACTTCGTGTCTCTCTCTCCACGGATGATCCTATGCAGTTTCATTATACAAAGGTAAGAACGAGAAGCACTTGTCTTTGAATTTGGCAACAGTACTAAATAGGCCCAGAATGACCTGAAAGCTATTTCATATCATCGCTTAGGATATCAAGTTTGATGTCTTCCAGTCACTTCATTCATTATCCTTCCTCATTCTCAGTCTACTCACTGTTAGGTTTCAGAGGGAAATGTCTGATTTCCTAATTATGTTTCTTTTGTACTCTTGCCTCTCCAGTGTTGGCTGTTGAAGTATAGAATGAAGGATGAGGCTGAAGGGAGGTTTGAGCCTTCATAAACAATCCTCTAGAGTGCCAGGAAAGTCATTTCCTTACTAATAAATCTGGGGAAGTACATTACAAAAATACAATGTGGAATCTCTGAAGATGGCAGCTGTTTGCTCAGTGAACTGATTCTTGCCCTTGGGTGGCCCTGCAGGACAGAACTGCCTAGTTATTGGTTCTGATGCTCCTGTTTTGTGGTTGGCACTGACTTGAGTCATATTGTGCTTGAGTGGCCTGTACATTGCTCAGTTCCCTGAGATGTGAGGACAAGCTGAGCTCTGGTGTGCTCCACTCAGGCTTCTGGCCCGTGACACGTCTCTGCTAGAAAAGACAGCTTCTGTGAGGGCCTGCTGCATGGATGTAATGCCGCACCAGCAGAGTTACACATAGTGTGGAAGACCATAAGCTGTGACAGCCCATTCATTAGTCAGACCCAACCTCCTTGTGTGGAAGGTCAGAAGTGAGAAATTGCCTATGTCTATGTAGATATTTCTTAAAGAGGACAAGACTAGACTCTCCAAGGTGTTTATTTTCCCTGGGATCTCATTTGAAATGCCTCTAAGGATCCTGACTCCGGGTCACAATTTCTAAGCCTAAGATAACCGGATACCCCGTGCCTATTATTTAACAGTTGCCCTTGAGAAATATGAAATCAGTAATGCTTTTTATTAGTAATTGTGATGTTAAAATCTTCAAATCTCTAATTTTTCACAGCTACCTAAAGAGCATATATAAATTTCTTTAGTAATGAGTGCATATCTCCATATACATCCTATTTACATCTAATTTAATATTAAACATATTTTGGTGATACAGGAAGCTCTCATGGAAGAATATGCTATTGCAGCCCAGGTGTGGAAACTGAGTACCTGTGACTTGTGTGAAATAGCAAGAAACAGCGTACTACAGAGTGGATTGTCAGATAAGGTAATTATGGCTGAAAAAATTCCTTTTTGCAAGAATTAGGGCAAGTAGGAACTGAGAAGTCAGTAGTCTGAAAATTGAACAGTAGGTGTTTCTGTGATGTATTTGCACACCCTCCTATTCTCTTTTCCAGAAATCTTCACAAAGTATCTGCTGTGCAGTCTTACATTTTAAAAAGTATTAACATTACATGTTTTCCTCATTAGCTTTGTTTTGGAATTCCCAAAACATGCAGAGAGCAGGTGCATGTTTAGACTCGGTTCTGCCTCCAGTCCCAAGTCTTTAATTATTTGGATGATATCCCTCTGCCAGCAATTTCACACATCATGTGTTGCACTGAGTAAAAACAAACTGTCAAAAGCGAGATGTGTTTGCTAAGAAGGGAGTACTACAGAAATCCCTTTTGGCTTGAAAATTCTATGTCCATGGTTTTCTCTATGACTTACTTTAGAGCATCTTCTACTTCTGTGTCACTTTAAAACATTGTCTCCAAGGAGCTGGTATGTGAAGGGGCTTTATTAATATATTCTGCTGTTTCTTCCAGTATTCTTTAGTGACAGCTACAGATTTTCCTCTCGCGCAATATTTAACTAGCAAAAGAAATCTAAGCCTCTTTTTGACCTCTGACATGAAAGGTATAGCAGTGAAGACCACATGCTAGCACAGAGGGTTTTAGCAAGCCAGACTGAATGCACTGCTGAGTAATTATATATGTAACTTTGGCCTTAAAATCTCCAGAACTAGTTAAGACTCTGAGGCAAAGTTTAGTGGCCATCTGGTTGAAGTTGCTGTTTTCACTTGCACTGGAGTCATTCAGGTAGCAAACACTCAGACAATAAATCAAATCAGTTGAACTGATTTCTTTTTTATATTTAATTCCACTCACAGGAAAAACAGAAATTCTTAGGGGTGAATTACTGTAAAGAAGGACCTGAGGGAAATGACATTCGAAAGACAAATGTTGCACAGATCCGGATGGCCTTCAGGTACGAGACACTGTGCAATGAACTTAGTTTCCTGTCTGATGCTATGAGAACAGAAGAGATTTCTACTCTGACAAAGTAATTACAAACTCAAAGAAACCAGAACATCCCACTCCCAAGAAGGAACAAATGCTGATTAACATTGAATCGTCTGTCTTTGATGTTAGCAGGAGATAACTGAACAGTACAAAGATTATCTATCTATGGAAGGTAAACAGTGTTTGCCATTATTTTTTAATGCATTATTCTCATCAGAAAAACGTCAGTTTTTATCAGCATTAGGCTTTGTAAGATGGCTGTAAATATTAAATGCAAGCTGGGACTCATGTAATATTTGTTTCATGCTGTCTTAACTGTACACTATACTGTAGCTTGGAAAACAATAGAGAATATTTGTAGCACATCTGTGATATGCACCTTACAATTCTGCAGATGTGGACAGTACACGTGTCTGGTTTTGTCCTGCTAGTCTCAGCAGCAGTCATGGCATTTAGCACTTGTATGTTTAACCCTTTATCATTAGCAGTTTGTATGGGGTGCATAATTTTGAGGCTAGCCTTTCGTTCTGGAAGGTGTTCTGACACAGTTTTTATCTTAATGTTTCAGACTGGAAAACAAGAAAAACAAGAATCAGTAGAATTATGTGCATGCAGTATTAAGGCTAGACAGGTTAACATACAACTCCCACTTACAGCATCTTCAAGGCTATCCAAGCAGGCTACCATTCCAGGATTCAGCAGGACACAAAGCACAGAGAACCATGGCCAAGATGTTCCTTCTAAAAGTAATGCACTTGGCACGTACAGCTATGGGGGGGTGGGGGGAGAGGAGGAGTGGATTTAACAGCTCAGTTCAAATCTATAACACAGAGATTTCACTGGCTACGTGTTTCCAAAATTGGAATTAGTCTGGGTCAGAAAACCTTTATAATTACAGACAGAATTCTCTTCGAAGGAAAGATATGCGAGTCAGATATGCCATTTCCTACTAAAAAAAGAAACATGCACATTACATGAGTAAGGTGTCTAAACTTGCAACCCTGTAAATACCAACACTTGTCAATTCCTCAAGTACACCCACCTCATGGTGTAACTGTCAACTGGTAAGGTTTCCAATTCTAATTTCCTCATCTGTTATAATGAATTCCTTTCCCATTTTTCACTTGGCTTCAAAAGATCCAAACATAAACCAAGTAACTAGACAGAGGAAACAGTTATATTAATTATATACTGCAGTTATTATTTAAAAACAGGTAAAATCTGAGAAGACAGAATATTCCAAACCTTAGCATTCTTAAGGTTTAAAATACTCTCAGAAACATGACGGAATAACGTGGGAAAAAAGTGAATCAAACTTCTCTGAGAAAAAAAAAATCCATTTTCTAAGAAACCCACTCCTCAACACTGTCCTTTAAAGTAGAGCTGTTTGGTTAACTTTTCCCATCCCTGCAGAATGTTCCAATTTGTTTTGACAAACAAAAAATAGGAGAATCAGAGTGGGTCTTTTCTGCAGATCTGCATTTAAGGTACCTTGCTAGTACCACGCTGCAAAGTTTAAGAGACATCTGACCCACCTATATGGCATCCTTTTAACCACACCACCTGTACAACAGAATTGTATTTAGATTAATATTCACTCTTCAGATTTTTGTGGTATTAAAGCCAAGAGATTCCTTAACCTTAAAAGAATATTTCTTCCAAAGTAACTTGCACCATTCATACACAAAGTTTAATACACTGGAATGTCCCTAGCTATTAATACAATCTAAAATGTTTAAATTACAATTTCACATTACAACGGTAAAAAACTTAACACAAGAAAGTTTAGTTTATTCTAATGCCCCCACTAACAGCTATTCATAGTAATTAACATTTCAAGGACTAGTTTCTGGAGCCCACTGCCATGTCTGGGCCAGTATCATTCCTTTACCATTTCCAAAACTGTTTGCTAAATGTAGCACTTCAGACTAGGCAATACCACCCAGTACCAAATTACTAGTTTTTCAGTGTTATAGACCTACTATCCCATGTTACATACAGTACATATATTTTACAAGGCACACATTACAGTACCTATATCACAGTAGTGTGAATTACAGCAACTTAATTTAAAAAAGCTGTACAGAATACAAAGTTTACTTTTTCACTATTTAAATAATTTTTGCACTAGAGTATACTGTAATTGCAAGTGTTACTATGCTGCAATTAACAACCTGTTTGCATCGTTACAAAATTACATTTTAAAAAGTTCATGTAAGTTCTCAGCAGAAAGTCAACTTATAAAATCTCACTTCAGAAGTATAATTCTTGAATTACTTGAAAAATAAAGATAGCTTGAAGCTTTAATTTAGGTGTTCTTTCTGTTCCAGTGATATAAAAAGTTTAAAAAATTCAAAGGTTAAAGTTCTAAACATGGACGAATGCAAGCTTGCAAAGCAAAAAGAAACCAAACCAGTATGTGATTAGGAATACTTGCAAACTTTTTAGTGGAAAATCCCTGACCATTAACAATTTTTAGTTGTTGCCTATACGCAACCAAACAGTCCACATATTTTCTTAAGAACACCTCCTGATACCAAAGGATTAACAAAGGGAAAAAATTAGTTCTAAGCTATATACATCCATAAACAGATTTTTTCAATAATACAGATTTACACACTAAGCCATACTGACTTTTAGATGGCACATACAAGAGTCTGTTGCTTATCTGTCCTAATGCCTATGATCAATTTGACAACTGTGCCATAAGCCAAGCTCAAATGGGTACCATATGCTACACACATTCCTTAACAAAAAGAAGTATAATAGACAAATTACCAAGATCTTGCCTCCAATGTAATTATTTTGTAGCCAACTATGAAAACACAATCCAAATGTGCACATCCACATGTGCACACGCCTTTTAGTTCAGAACCTGTCTGTGATAAAAGGCCCCAGCCTTATGGCATCATCAAAATTTAACAAGTATGGTAATTAAAAATGCAGTATTACAGTAAGCAAAATTTATGCTGATGTTCCCTCAAATGCTAAACTTGAGTATTTCTCACTCAACAGCCTCAAGAGAGTAGTATTTGTTAATACACGTATACATAATAGTAATAATTAAAAAAAATAGTTCTCTACAATAGCAGTTGATTTCCATAGCACTATTTATGCCAATAAGGCTGCAGATGGGTTTCCTGAATACTAGCAATTTATTTTAGACTGTCTAAACTCAGCACTTTAAAGATTTTGTTCTGCTAGACACAGAAATACTGTTGCACTCCAGTTGTGATATCCCTTTTCCCAAGCTGTCACATGCACATCTCACTGCAAGCAACATAAAGAAGTTTCCCTCTGCTACATAAAAGCATATTGCACTTATAAAGCACAGCACCCTTACTTAAATCACCTTATAACTGATTTCATCACTTCAAAAACTCAAAAAGAAGCAGATAAAACCAAAGCATCTGACTAAACTACACCTTAACCACTAATTCAAATGATGGTATTCTTTATAGATATGCCTCATGTTTAGAACTAATTTGGGCTGTTCTTTATCAAAAACTATACAGAAACTGATTTACTTTTTTCAGGATTGTGTATGAAACTGTTTAGTGTTTCCAAGCTAATAATATTATGCTACATATAATATTTAAAAAAATATTCTAGGAGATAATCTTGTTAGAAGAATAAAGAGAAGTGCACAAGTACATTTACAGAGCTGCCTACACTCTCCAAAGCAGATTTAGAATACTACTACAGCTCCTAACAGATCAGACTGAAATCAGTATTTGTAAACTCTAAAAGCAGCAATAACTGGCTAGTGAAGAACAGGCAGTAGGACGTCTTCAAGTTTCAGAAGTAAAATTTCAAATTAATAATCACTAGTGCTAACTCATCTTTATTCACGTTTGTCATGGAACTAAAAGTGAGTGCTTTTAAGGATAAGAACTGTGAGGTCAAGCCACCTGACACGGTTCATCTTCTGTGATGCTGAAACAGCAGTTAGCAGCTGTAGCTGTACTGTTATAAACTGCTTCATCTAGTTGTCAAACTGTTAATATCAAAAGTTGTTAAAAGAAACTCTGTTAATGACCAAAGAATTTACTGAAAGTACAGATTAATAATTAAGACTGCCCACACATACACTGGCTCATATACCCTGTACTTTAGAAGAACAGCATAGATGCACAGCAGCCAAGAAGTGAAGCAGAAGACAAGACTGTGGAAGAACAGCAACGAGAGGTAAAAACAGATATTTGTGAAAACGAAAGCTTCAAGTACTTCAAGTACTGTTATCAGCTTGTGGCCAGTGTCAGGGTCTGTGAGGCTGGCCAACCTCATCTACCATGTTAAGTATGTAAGTAGCGATATCATCTTCAGTAGGTGCATCTGAAACCACCCAAGAATCACTTGCTCCAGTCACTTGCCGACGGCAAACAGGACAGCTTCTGTGACGATCACTCCTGTCAGAAAGCCAGAGAAATTAGTATTTTTCATTGATAGTCTCTTCCTGGCCCCAAAAGCCAAAAGAGCCACCAGACAAAACAACACAACCCAATGGAAACTTTAAGAATTATCATGTTAGCTGGACTAGACCACCTATATATATTCTTTTGCTTGAAAACTTTCTTTTTGAGAGAAAGTTTGGCCAACAATTCTGAACGTAGCTCCATTCTTTGAGCAATAAATTTGGAGCATCTAGCTATCTTTAAGTTAATCTAAGTTAATTCTTCTCATCTTTAGATATTCAGCTGAGGTCCTTCAGAAACCAGTCCCCATAAGCTTCCTGTATAAAGAGAAAAAGGAACCCATTTCCTGGGTCATTCAGCCCAGCGAGGTTTAGAGTTGGTCCTTAGGGTGCCATCCTCCTTCAGTGACTAACTCAGGGTCCCAAATAATTATGTTTCTGAGCTGGGAGCCTCTGTTGTCTGCCTAGGTTAAAAAAAGATGAGCCTTAAAAATTGAGCACTAAGAAAAGAATGGTGTAACTGCAACTTAGTTAAGATTCATTACCTGATTCATTAGCCAAAGTAGAATAATCCTCTCTCCACCATGGTTGCTAACCTAAGCCCTGTATTGCTGATAGATGTAAAAATATTTTCCCTGAAAAGTGAGATGACAAGTTATACTATGAGATCCAGTGATTTTTACTACCTTCTTTCCTGGCGCAAACATGGTGTTTTAAGAGTAACTTCTTTGACAAGCCTTTCAAAAGGCCACAGAACAAATTTTTATGCACAAACTATGTGACTTAAATGTAAAATCATAATGATTAACTAGTCAAAAAAGAGCCTTTAACTAAAAATATCTGTATCACCTAATGCTAGACTGCTGGAACACCTGCTTAATCCTTGTAGGTCTTCTGCACAGTCAGAGAAGAGCTGTGCTCTTCCATAAAGCAATTCTCTTCTCAGTTTTCCAACAACCAGTGCATCAGACAGACGCAGAAGCTGAAAAGCTGTTCTATTTACTATGAAGCTGAACACGATATTGTAAGGTAGATGTTATACATAAATTTGAAGGCTTTGCTATTGAGAAGAAACCTTTTCTTGGAAAATATATTTAAATGAGTAAATTGCATGTGATTTATTTCAAAAGAAAGCATAATATATGGGAAAAAAATCCCTCTAATAGTTATTTCCTAAATAAACAACTTGCCTTCATATTTGCATACTCTTACAAACCACTGATTTTTGCCTTAAAAAGCAGCTTTTAATGAGATTTTGTGAAGCACAACATGCTGGCATCAGCATATACCCTGTTTTCTCTAGTTTGCAAGCACGAATATGATTTAATTTTATAATAGAGGTAAGAAATTACACAACAAATGCTGAAAAGCACTTTCACGTTTCTTTTTCCAAAAGGAAATTCTTCATAAGGTGTTCATAAATTCTGAAATCCTTTTTACCTTCTACTTCTGATTTTACTCAAACTGGTTATATATCATACGTATCACTCTCTCGTTAGTATCTTCAGACATTAAATTGTATGGGAACTAAACAATTGGTCAGATCAAATGGAAACATGTCAGATAACCAGTACATACTATAAAATAATGAATATACTTTAATATCTATTACCATTTATCAATGCATTTCTGGCAGAAACTGTGAGCGCATGGCAAGATTAAATCAGCACGCCCATCCATACAGATGCAACATTCCTCTTCATCTGTCAGCTGTTTAACCCTGCAGAAGAGAAGACAGGGTTTTTTTCCACATAACCAGTACGTCTTATATCTACGCCCTAGTGACTACAGTAATTACTACATTTTTTGTAATAATTCATGGACAGAAAGGAACACCTCTGCTTATCTTCAAGGAACATGTAATTTTGTGAACGGACTAGTTACATCATCCCAGTTTGTCAGACATAGCCTCAAGCTACCAACAAACAGTAAATGAACTAAACAAATTAGAATATGCATTTATTTTTGGTCTCACGGTGCCTTCGGTGTTGCAATGGGTTATGCAAACCCTTTTTCATATCAACAAAGAAGCGTGAGAAGTAATGGTTAAACATCACATGATGGCAAAAAAACAGAAACACTGTTTATGTTGAAGGCAGATCTGCCTTCCTTTCAGAGAGCATCAGGCTGAACTATTTCATAATGAAGTCTGTCAAATTTCTGTGTGCTGGCTTATATCTTAGCTAAAAACACATGTCAAGAGGATCACTAGAATGCACGTTCACTCATCTCACACGCCATCAGCTAAACTGCTCATTAGACTGAAAAGGATGGTTTTAGGTTGTAATACACTCCTCATGGTTGTTCCTTCATATTAGAACTCTCAAGTTGACTGTTACCACAGCATTTCCAGATAAGCTTTTAGGTGTTGTTAGGGAAAGGGAAAAAAAAGTTCAAAAATTGGATCACTCCCCAGGACAGACATTTTCATTTTATCTGTCTTCATTTTTTTCCCAAATAATAGATATCTGTATCTAAAGTTCCGAGCTGTAGTACCTCACACATTTGCATTATCAAGATTCCCAAGAATGAAAATGTGCAGAAAATCCTCAGCTTTCACTGACCTAACTAGACATGGAAAGTTCTCTGATTTTATAGTCATGGCTCACTTCCAATTCAGCCAAGAGGTGTTCTGAAATTTTCAGGTCTTACAAAATTCCAGATTCTGGAATCCCTTCTGTGACTTGGGGCACAAAGGTAGCAGTCTAGAAAGAATGGCAGAGACAGTCCACCTGAATTACTATTGACCAGACTGTTTTTGCTCAGGAATCTTGGGAGCCTGTCAAATACAGAGGAATTTTTTAATGGTAGAGATTACCCAGCCAATGGACAGCAATTAACATGCTTTTGTTTTATTCTTCAGTAGGTCCTTGGGGTTTCCTTGTCAACTTGCTTTTTGAGAAATTTGTTTAGAATGCTAGGAGACTTTTTCTTTGCACAATTACAGATGGTGATCTGCATACAGTGAGGATAGCAGTTTCAAAAATCCTTTTGATTAGCTCACTATGTTCTTTGGAGTTGCTCCCTTTCATTTCCCTTCCCCATCAAACTCTGAGTACTAACCTTTGATAACACTTCAATTTGAGACTTGCTGGTATATATACAAGCAATTATACTTAAAACAGATGTCCTATTTATAGTTTCTGGAACCTAAGATTTAGCCATATGACTAAATATCTTAAAAAATGGTAAAATACAAGAGTGACAAACTAAGGAAATGCTTGTCCCTTCAATATCAGAAAGCATAAAACACTTACGGATATTTTTGAATGCTCCAAATAGGAAGTGAGTGTTCTACAGAACTAGGGTATTATTCCAGTGGAAGAAGTTAAGATAAGAACAAGAATGAAACAGATAATAATTGCTATTTTTGGATAGTGGTGGCTAGCTCTCACAGCGCTGAAAAATGTCTCATGGTGAGAAAAATTTAGGCAAATGGGAGGACATCAGAGAAAACCAAACAGAACATTGCCTCAGTATAAAATACTTGAAGGTGCCTCAGCCTGTATTTTGTTTAATGACTTGAAACAGTTGGGTAAGAAACAAGCTCACTAAATCCCAGCATATTACCAGCATATTAGAACATTATACTCTATTTCTCTTGTTGTTATTTGTCATTAATACTATCTCAAATGATGAAGTTTACAAACACAAAGGGTGCTCATCTCCCCCATCTTGAAGTCTCAAACTTGAAAAGAAACTCACCTAAGAAATCTATCTATTCACTGACTTTAGCAATAAAGTTGTTTTGCATAAGCATCTGTGGGGTTTTTGTTTGAAGTAAAAGGCCATTTCCAGATATATATGTGTTCCAGGATAACCATGTATCTTTGAGAAAGAGCAGGAAAATATGCTTTCCAAACATGTTCACAATTTCCTACCTAACTCTAGCATTTTAATAACTCAGAACAACCAATACTTCCATCCGCGGGTCCTGAAGGAGCTGGCAAATGAAGTTGCTAAGCCACTGTCCATCATATTTGAAAAATCATGGCAGTCAGGTAAAGTTCCCGACGACTGGAAAAAGGGAAATAAAACCCCCATTTTCAAGAAGGGGAAAATGGATGAGCCGGGGAACTACAGACCAGTCAGCCTCACCTCTGTGCCTGGCAAAATCTTGGAGCGGATTCTCCTGGAAGGCATGCTGAGGCACATGAAAAACAACAAGGTGCTTGGTGACAGACAGCATGGCTTCACTAAGGGGAAATCCTGCCTGACCAATCTGGTGGCCTTCTATGATGGGGCTACGGAACTGACGGACAGGGGTAGAGCAGTTGATGTCATCTACCTGGACCTGTGCAAAGTGTTTGACACTGTCTCACATGACATCCTTGTCTCTAAGTTGGAGAGACATCAATTTGATGGATGGACCACTCAGTGGATAAAGAACTGGCTGGATGGCCGCACACAAACAGTAGTGCTCAATGGCTCAGTGTCCAGCTGGAGACCAGTAACGAGTGGTGTCCCCCAGGGATCGGTGTTGGGACCGGTCTTGTTCAACATCTTTGTGGGTGACATGGACAGTGGGATTGAGTGTGTCCTCAGCAAATTTGCCGATGACACCAAGCTGTGTGGTTCGGTTGATAAACTGGAGGGAAAGAATGTCATCCAGAGGGACCTTGACACGCTTGTGAGGTGGGCTGATGCCAACCTGATGAAGTTTAACCATGACAAGTGCAAAGTCCTACACCTGGGTCGGAGCAATCCCAGGCACAGCTACAGGTTGGGCAGAGAAGAGATTCAGAGCAGCCCTGCAGAGAAGGACTTCAGGGTGTTGGTTGATGAAAAAATGAACATGAGCCGGCAGTGTGCGCTCGCAGCCCAGAAAGCCAACCGTATCCTGGGCTGCATCAAAAGAAGCGTGACCAGCAGGTCGAGGGAGGTAATCTGCCCCTCTACTCTGCTCTCGTGAGACCTCGCTTGGAGTATTGTGTGCAGTTCTGGTGTCCTCAACATAAAAAGGACATGGAACTGTTGGAACAAGTGCAGAGGAGGGCCACGAGGATGATCAGGGGACTGGAGCACCTCCCGTATGAAGATAGGCTGAGAAAGTTGGGGCTGTTCAGCCTAGAGAAGAGAAGGCTGTGTGGAGACCTCCTAGCAGTCTTCCAGTATCTGAAGGCGGCCTATAGGGACGCTGGGGAGGGACTCTTCATTAGGGACTGTAGTGAGAGGACAAGGGGTAACGGGTTCAA